>CM072522.1:53538689-53588689 GCA_036898135.1 Oncomelania hupensis
TACTTAGTAGTAGTGTTTTATACTTAGCAGTAGTGTTTTATACTTAGCAGTAGTGTTTTATACTTAGAAGTAGTGTTTAATATTTAGCAGTAGTGTTTTATACTTAGAAGTATTGTTGTATATTTAGCAGTAGTGTTTTATACTTAGCAGTAGTGTTTTATACTTAGAAATACTTGTCATGCTGGTATCTGTATTGTGATTGTGGCTTAGCTGCTGTTCAGTTTGAACTTTCTTGACCTAAAGTGTAGAAAAGGCTCTGAGCTATGCTACATGTAAGTGACAGGAACATTTCCTATTTGGGGGAATTTTTTTTAATGTAAGCCCCATAGTAATTCAGCCTGTCTCTTCTCATGCTACACATGTGTGTATGTGTGTGTGTGCATGTATGTGAGTGTGTGTTTCTGCGTGTATATGTGTGAGTGTGTGTGCATGTTATCTCGATTCTGAGACATATTCCTTGTGTTTTATCTTAGCAATAAAATTATTTGACTTGGCTTGAAAGAACTGTGCTTGTGTTTTACATAAATGGATGCTAAATGTGCCTTATTATTAAATCAGACTTAAAGTGGTGATCTGTAACCAACCTACACTCTCACATGATAAAAGAGACTGAGAGACTGACAGACTGAGACTTTATTGGTCTATGAAATGTACATAGAAATTCGCCTTTTAACTGCACAAATATAGTAAATATAATATGTAGAATCTTTGTTTTTTAAATGACATGTAGAAACAACAAAATAAATAGTGCAACACATACAATTAAACAACTACTATCCCACATCCCAAACATACTTGCACTGTACACTCCCGTGTACACCCCGACACACCATCACAAACCAGCGCCACAAACACCAACCACAGGCGTATAACGCATGCTAACCATGTACATGCATAATCATTCCATGCTAAGCCAAACCACAAAACAAGACTGAAAAATTAACACATACACACACACACAAACTCGCAGGCAGGTATGCAAACATTCTGGCTGACTGGCTAAATTTATAAGCCTGACACACTGACTAACTGATCAGATTTCATACAGTCAAGGAATAACGTTTGTGAGTCGAATGGCGCTCGGCAGAAGGGACCGGCATAACCTGTCAGTCCTCGCTCGGCAACTGATATTCCTACCGGACCTGGATGAGGTCTTCACCAGCAGGTCGTCACTCAGAGGATGGGTTAGATCACGCTGAATGGCCCCCAGGCGCTTTACTGCTTTTGCCTTGAAGAGCGCCTGAAGGTCTGCCAATAATATTGCCAGCCAGCCTGACCTTTGACCTGCTGTTTTAGGCTGCTGAAGAAGCACAGACTGTTGTTGGTCAGTACGGACTCCACCGTCACCCCATAGAAAAGTTCCAACACCCTGAAGATCACATTAAAGGCATTCAGCCTTTTCATAAAGTGTAGGTGTTGGTTGGCCTTCTTGAGGAGCTGCTGAGCGTTGGGGACCAGTCCAACTTGTTATACATGTAGATGATGGAGCCCAAGTACTTGTTTTGGTCCATCACCTGCACCATTTCACCCCCAATGACCAATGGGTCGAGTCTCGGAGTGCTCCTCCTGTAGCCAACAACCATCTCCTTTGTATTAGAGACGTTGAGGAGATGGTTGTCGTCGCACCATCTGACAAGCTCTTCCGTGGCGCAGCGGTACGAGCTCTCGCTCATTGTGATAAGACCAGTCAGGGACGTGTCATCAGAAAACTTCACTTGGAGGGCGTCTTCAGCTTTACAGGGACAGTCGGCCGTGTAGAGGATGAAGAATGCCAGAAATAGGACGCAGCCATAAGGAACCCCTGTGTTATTATGAAGGTATTTAGATGCCTTCACGGAGATGGATGACCTAATCACAACGCGTTGTAGTCTGTCTGTAAGAAAGCTGCAGAGCCATCTGATGATCAGGGGGTTGGCATCCATTTTTATTTTCATCAGTTTCCGCATCATTAGGTGAGGCTGGATGGTGTTCAAAGCTAACGAAAAATCCAAGAAAAGAATTCTGGCATATGACTTCAGCCTCTCTAGGTGCGTCAACCGTGGTCTACGGTGATGATGATGTCTTCGGTGTTTCTGTTGGGCGTGTATGCGAATTGCATGGGGTCATGGAGTGGGCGCGTTTCCCCAAGCAGTCGTTGAAGGACAATGCGCTCAAGGTACTTAAAAGGAATGGACGGTTGAGGGAGAGGGTTTTGTGAGAGCGACAGGGTGATAGTCATTCAGGTTTGCAGGTGAAGGTTTCTTAAGGACATGGATAAAGTTGGAAGACTTCCAAAGGGGTGGGATGTGTCCAGTGTCCAACGACTCCTGGAACAGGATGGTGAACACTGAGTCATGGCAGTTCCTGGGTACAGCTCCTGGAACGTGAACTGGACCACAAGGACTCCTGGGGATGACCTGTCTAAAGCGCTGACTCACCTCTTACTCCCTCAGTACCTCCCCACTGTTGTCTCTCTCACTCAGGTCAGCCACAGTACTCGCTTGCTCAGTGAGATGTCAGTGGTGTCAAAGCATGCATGGAAGATGTTTAGGTCGTTGGCCCACTTCTACTGGTCCTCTAAATTCAAGGCCCTCTTCCACGGCTTATAGCCAGCCATCGTCTGTAGGTTGCTCCACAGTTTCATGGGATTGTTGGAGGCGAAGCTTTCTTCGACCTTGTCCCTGAACTTCCACTTGTTGTTTAGGATCACTCTTCTGACTTCCTTCTGCAGTTTCTTCACGTCATCTGGAGTCTACTCACTGAACGCCTTCTTCCTCTTCATCAGGACGTCTGCCACCTCCTTTGTCACCCAATACTTGTTGTTGGGGTAAGTCTTCACCTCTTTAGTTGGCACCAACATGTCGATACAGAACTGGACATATGAGGATGACGTCGACCTTTTCACCTAGCGACGACCCGTCCAGCAGAGCGTCCCAGTCAGTGCACTTTTACCAATACAACAAACGCATTTTCATCTGTCAAACATGTAGTGTAAATAAAAGTGGCTATTACTATTAGAAAACAAAAAGGAAATCAAATGTTAATTTTGGGAGATTTGTATTTTTTTTAAATTTAAATTAACTGCATCCGACACCATTATTGAAGGGTGGGAGGTTGATTGATTGATTTATTGTTGCTTTAGGTCCAGCGGACTCTTCCGAGCCAAATCAGGACCGGAGGGTGGGAGGTACCTGGAGAAAACACTGGTGACCTGACAAGTCTTGTATCTAAGTCATAGACATTTATCCTCTGCAGGGTGACCTGACAAGTCTTATATCTAAGTCATAGACATTCATCCTCTGCAGGGTGACCTGAAAAGTCTTGTATCTAAGTCATAGACATTCATCCTCTGCAGGGTTTGTACTCTCCAATGTTGGCATAGAAAACCACAGTCCTAACCCATCACCTATCACCCATGATCAATTTGCTGACTTCTTTGTTACAGAAAGCGCTGACCCATTGGAAACAAAGATGGTGTGGGTGAAGCCCGAAAGGCACCTAGGTGTACTTCCAATGGAGTCTGAGGTAATAATGGAACTTGACGTCTTTTACAAATCTTCCACACAATAACTATATGGTATAGTAATCCAATAATAATTTTTTTTTAAATAATAGAAATAATAATGGATGCTATATATATTGATGGCCCGATTCAGTGATTGATTGATTGTTTATCGACTGATTGATTTGATGATTCATTGATGATATTCTTACCTTATTTTCTTACCTTCGTGTTATTTGATTTAACTGTTTAACTGTCAGCGGTGAGTGTTCATGATGTGCGTGGTGTGTGTGTTGTGTGTGTGTGTGTTGTGTTTGGTTTATGTTTGTATGGTAGGGCATGTGCTTATGAAATTGTGTGATAAACTTTTAAATTTCACTGTATTTTAAACTTATTTATTTATTTATTTTTGGTAATAATATGAGCTGCTTCTAAATCTTGTAATTGCCCTATGTGGATAAATAAAGTTATATTGAATTGAATTGGACTGGCTTGACACTGAGGGAAGCCATGAGAGTTGCTGAGGACAGAGAAAGATGGAGTATGCTGGTTAAAAGATCATCTGTGGTGGCCCAACAACCTTCAAGTAATGGGATAGAATAGGATGGGAAGGAACAGTGGGTTACGAAGGACAAATATCCCTTGATAGTTTCTTGATGCAGAAAGATTCACAGTCAGTCATGTACATTTCACACACACAACAAACACATCTATTACTTAAACATGTGGCACACACAACAAACACATCTATTACTTAAACATGTGGCACACACAACAAACACATCTATTACTTAAACATGTGGCACACACAACAAACACATCTATTACTCAAACATATGGCACACACAGCAAACACATCTATTACTTTAAACATGTGGCACACACAACAAACACATCTATTACTTAAACATGTGGCACACACAACAAACACATCTATTACTTAAACATGTGGCACACACAGCAAACACATCTATTACTCACACATGTGGCACACAAAGAACATAAGGAATTCTGAGAAATTTGATGCAAACACAATATTAAATTTCAAATAAACTTTACTTACGAACGGACAGTCACTCATTCAACAGATATTGAGTAACATCCTATCCTATCCTATCCTGTCCCGTAACCCGGAGGTCATAGGTGCACCACAGATGATCGTTTAACCAGCATACTCCATCTTTCTCTGTCCAAAGCAGCCCTGATGGCTTCGCTCAGTGTCAAACTAGTCCATTCTCGAATGTTGTCCTACAACCTCTTTTTCGATCTCCCTCTTCTTCTACCTTCTTGCACTGTGCCTGGCAGAATTGTCTTTGCAAGGCCTGATGATCTGGTGACATGGCCATACCATCGGAGTTTCCGTTCTTTCACCACTGTGAGCAGGTTATCATGTTGTCAAATGGCTTGTGTGATGGTTGGACTTCGTCGTTGGTGATGTGTTGGGTATAGGAAATGCCCAGAAGTCTTCTGTAGCACCTCATCTCCATGATTTGTATTTTTCGTTGGAGATCTGCTGTGAGGGTCCATGCTTCGCAAGCATATAGGAAGATGGAGATGACAAGGGAGCGCAGCAGTCTTACTTTGGAATGTAGACTGATGGTCTTGTCTTTCCAAATGGGCTTCAACTTTGTCAGGGCAGCAGTTGTTTGTGCGATCCTGGAGAGGACTTCCTGTCGAGTCCCATTGTCTGATAAAATGGCTCCTAAATATTTGAAGCTATGCACTGTGTTGAGGGATTGGCCTTGGACTTTGATGTCCGTGTTGATGCCATTGGTGTTGTTGGTCATCATTTTGGTCTTCTCTGCACTTATTTCCATTCCATAAGCTCTAAAGGTGGTGTCAAGCCTCTGTACCAGCTGATCAAGTTCTTGTTCCTCTCCAGCCAATCCATCAATGTCATCCGCAAAACGAAGATTGGAGATTGCTCTACCCCCTATGCTGACTGTGCCTTCATGATCTGCAAGAGCATCTGACATGATGCGATCTAGGAAGATGTTGAAGAGTGTTGGAGAGAGTAGGCATCCTTGACGCACACCGATTGTTGTTCTGAACCATTTCCTGATGGCGCTGTTGTGGAGGACTGCACTGATAGCCTTGTCATACAGGCTTTTGATGACTTCAATAATTTTAGGGCTGATGTTGTACACTTTCATTGTTGCCCATAGAGCTGCATGCCAGACTCTGTCAAACGCCTTCTTGAAGTCTATGAACACATGATATAGATGTTGTTGGTGCTGTAGGTATTTCTCACAGATAATTCTGAGGTTGAAAGTCTGTACATTGGTACTTTGCCCTGCCCTGAATCCTGCTTTTTCTTTAGCTGTGATTTGTTCAGCTTGGGGTTTCAACCTGTTGAGTAACATACAAAGTCAAAATCAAGATGGTGATGTAATCGCTGACCGTGACATGATGTGTATGATGGTGGTGATGTTGATGATGCCTACTATGACGATGATGATGAAATTAGCCTTCCTCCTTGACGCCGCTACAAAGGGTTAGAACTCTGCCCTCTCAAAGTAACTACATCGTCGTCGGCTTCCAATTATTTCTGACAGTAGTGTTGACCTAGACAACCGATCGATGAACCATGATGAAGACTGCAATGATGATTAACATGAAGGGCGATTTAAGCGAAAAGGGATGATGATCCTTTCTTCAGCTCTCCAGCCTGTAAGCCTTCGTGGACCACTTGTAGAGTACTTACAATGCGTAGCTGAAAACAGACGTTGAAGACTCACTCTCGTTAAAATCGCATGAGATGTCAACGGCTATGATGCGATCGCAGAGCTCTTAACATCACTCGAACACGACCGACCTCTACGCCCAATGGCTCGGGGATGACTATTCATGAGGATATTTTAGGGACAATGCGGAAAGGGTCATCAGTCCAATAAAGGTTGGGTACTGAGTACATGATTACCGGACAATCACCACCCGGACAATCGCCACCCGGACAATCGCCACCGGACAATCGCCACCAAGTCAATTGCCACCCAGACAATCGCCACCTGGGACAATCGTCAACCGGACAATCGCCACCTGGGACAATCGCCAACCGGACAATCGCCACCGGAAAGTGCAAATGCCACCATGTCTTAAAATGATAACCTATACAGTTGGTAATGTAAAAAAATCAAATACAGCTTCAGTTTTGTTTTTTTTAAGTGTATATTAAGTGAACGAAAGTTCACAGTCTCACTCCAATCAGGTTGACAAAAATGTTTTCCGATTAAAAAAACAAATCAAACATCAAAACATTAGTCCAACTGTGAACTAAAGTTCACACTTCAATCAAGTTGACAAAATTGTGAAGTAAAGTTCTCAGTCGCACTCCAACAAAGTTGATAGGATGGATGCGATTGCGTCTTCTCATGGAAAGAGCATGTTCGAAGAGAATGGTTTCGTCTACTATTTTCACAAAAATTTGAAAGACGACAAGAAACGTTTTTTGTGCCACCTCAACAGACGCACCAAGTGTCCAGCATCAATTCATGTGAAGGTATGTATTTATTCATGTGAATGTTAATGTGTGCATAAAAAAAAAATTGTATTGTATTTTGTAAATAGCACACGTGAAATGTTTTCTTGTGTATTTACGCCTCAGGCGGATTGAGTTCGATCCTGTATCGACCAGCTCTTTGAGCAGGTCTTTCACTGGAAAAAGCGCGATATAAATATCCTAACAATAATAATAATAAGGTTAATTATATAGCGCTTTTTCCTAGGTACCTGGGTTCAAAGCGTGTTTCACCCGCATACACCCGCTTTCAAAAAGCAGTCAACCAAGACATTTATGTACAATAGATAAGTGCACGAAAACATAATTTGTGGTGTAGGACAGAGACAGAGAGCAAGAGGACTAGTCCGATAGAAATTTGCGGAAGAGGAACGTTTTCAGTCTGGATTTAAAAATGGTGATGTTGGGAGAGCTGCGAACAGAGATAGGGAGAGAGTTCCAAATTGTAGGGCCAGAGATGGAGAATGAGTGCGAACCAGCAGAATGTTTGTACGTTATGTTTGAATGGCTGTAATGATTGAAAAATGTGTATAGAAACTTCCATATTAAATGTTAATTTGCCTGACGTCTATTTCTCTTCTTTTTTTACAGGATGGCGTTGTGGTGAAACACGTTAGTAGTCACTCATGTGCTGCTGCTGGACACGCGGGCCAGTACGAGGCAAGATCTGCAATATCAAGAATGACCACCTCAGCAGCAACGTCCCTAGCAGCGACCCAGCGAATCCTGACGCAAGCTGTCAGTGGAGTTTCCGAGGCTGGGATGGGCCAGCTCCCGGCAGTTGAAGTGATGCGGAGATCAATCAGGAGACATCGCCGACGAGCAGCCCAGCCACTCCCTGCACCGCTTAACAGGGAAGATGTTGACCTTCCTGAGCGTTATCGTAAAACGCAGACGGCCAACAGTTCCTTCAAGTGGACACTGGAGGGGCAGACCGTCTTCTTATCTTCGCTACATACGACGGATTGGATCTTTTACAGAACTCAACGCATTGGCTCTGCGACGGAACTTTCAAGTCAGCACCAACTATCTTTTTTCAACTATATACTTTTCACGCAATAGTTCAAGACCGAGTCGTGCCATGTTTGTACGCTCTTCTTCCCAACAAGAGAGAGGAAACATATCGCCAACTATTGGAGAGGATGTTGGAGCTGCGGCCGAATATGAGACCTCAATCTGTGATGATGGATTTCGAATGCGCCATGAAGAATGCAATGAACGCATCTTTCGATGGAGTGCAGGTGTCTCACTGTCATTTCCATTTGTGCCAGAACGTATTCAGGCAGGTTCAGGGGAAAGGATTGCAGCAGGCTTACATGAATGACGATGCATTGTCTCTGCATGTTCGGATGTTGATGGCACTCCCTTTCCTGACCCCCAGATGACGTCATTGATGGGTTTGTGGAACTCGCAGATGCTTGCTCAGATGAACTTGAGCCAGTGGTGGAGTACTTTGAGTCCACGTACATCGGGAAGCGCCATCGAAACGGGCGTTGGAGGCCTCCTCTCTTTCCAATTCCGAGCTGGAATGTGCACGACCGAGCTGGACTCGGCTTACCAAGGACTAACAATCCATCAGAAGGTTCCCACAGCCGTCTTGCTGCAAACCTCGCGTGCCAACACCCAGACTTGTTCAAACTGATCGAGGCCCTGGTGCGAGAAGCATCACTTTCTCGACTGAACGTCACACATGCTCTCATCGGACATCCACCTCCACCAAAGCGCAAGAAATACAACGACAAAGAGAAGCGCATTAAAACAATGCTTGAGAAATACGACACAACCAGCAAACTAATCTTCCTGCGAGGCATCGCTTACAACATCATGTTCTGAGAGAGATTTTTATCCAAGTGAACTGTTTTACTAGTAAGAGCTGTGAGTCTGTCTGTGTGGTTTTTCTTTTCATATGGGTTACAATCGTTTTAGTAGCTGAGCGTTTGCATTTGCGTTTTTATTGCGGCAATAAATTATCAATACTCTTCAAATCCGGCGTGCGTCTCTGTATGAGTGTGCGCGCGAAGCTGAACGATGTGTGTGTAAATAAAAGGGTGGCGATTGTCAGGGTGGGTGGCGATTGACTTAGGTGGCAATTGTCCGGGTGGCGATTGAGTTGGGTGGCTATTGACCGGGTGGCTATTGCCCGGGTAGCGATTGTCCGGGTGGCTATTGTCCGGTGGCGATTGACCGGGTGGCGATTGTCCAGGTGGCGATTGTCCGGACACCTGAGTACATAGTGTGGACTGGGAATAAGGACACGAAGAAACTCTCCACCCGGACATCCGCAACACCCTTGTGTCCATCAGCGCCCTGCTGCTGGACAGAAACACAGACACAAGCCTACATGGCCACTATTAGATGTAGTGTCAACAAGTTATTCATATGGTTTCTTTTCTTTTTTCATAATCACGTTAACTTTAGGTTTGAAATGCGAACCATGAAATAATGAATTCAAATGAACTAGATGATTGAAGCGATTTCGATGAATGCATCAACTACCATTAATTCCACCACACTCCACCTCACCCCTCCTCTCTCTCTCTCTCTCTCTCTCGCTCTTACTCCATAATGCACACGCCGAGACAAACAAATATTCGATACTCTATTTCTATACATACATGTAACGTATACACAACAACCTGTTGATCCAATTCTGGGTACCAATTTTGGTCGCCACACCAATGAACATCAAGGCAATGTTACTTGTTGAGATCTCAAAAAAAAAATCTAACTGCCGATACAATTATGGATTTTTGAACTGTAGGAGAACATCTAATCAGATTCATACATAACGCCAACCGACTACAGGTGCAAACCGAAAACTAATAACGTTATTTGCAACAGAAGAGTGATTAGCTATAAAACTATTAATCCACATCACAGGCACCCGAAATTAGAAATTAATGCAGGTCCATGACACTGGTTGTTATTGCAAATTAATATATCCTCGTACTTGTCATGGCTGAAGTAGGTTAATTTTAACCATTATCCAGAAATTCAACACATTGTGGTTGTGATAATAATATAATAATAATAATCGATTATATTAATACAAAAAAATACTCATATTTGTTAGTCATTGTTTATAGGGTCAGCGGACTGCAAAGAGCCGAATCAGGACCACTTTGATGATGATAATGATGATGATGATGATGATGATGATGATGATGATGATGATGATGATGATGATGATGATGATGATGATGAACACTTTATAGTTAGTAGTTTTGTAAATCTTGGTTTTCTTTTTCAGATTCCAAAAGCATGTGCTACACAACTGCTTACTGTGAACTCAACACCACAGTCATTATTGGTCAAGTTCTCTTCTGCCTCAGTCACTTCCCACAGTGAAGTCAGTCTCAAAGATCATGAGTGTAGAAGAGAGACAAAGCAGCAACAGAAGACCAGAGAGCAAAAGAATCTTGTGTGTGATGTTTGTAATAAATCTTTCACTCTGGCTGGCCATTTGAAGGTACATAAGCGTTTACATACAGGAGAGAAGAATTTTGTGTGTGATGTTTGTAATAAAGCTTTCACTCATGCTGGCAGTTTGAAGTTACATAAGCTTAAACATACAGGAGAGAAGAATCATGTGTGTGATGTTTGTAATAAAGCTTTCACTTGTGCTGGTGATTTGAAGAAACATAAGCTTATACATACAGGAGAGAAGAATCACGTTTGTGATGTTTGTAATAAAGCTTTCACTCATGCTGGCAGTTTGAAGTTACATAAGCTTATACATACAGGAGAGAAGAATCATGTGTGTGATGTTTGTAATAAAGCTTTCACTCAGGCTGGCCATTTGAAGGGACATAAGCTTATACATACAGGAGAGAAGAATCATGTGTGTGTTGTTTGTAATAAAGCTTTCACTAGGGCTTGTCACAGTTGAAGGACCATAAGCTGATACATACAGGAGAGAAGAATCATTTGTGTTATGTTTGTAATAAAGTTTTCACTCGTGCTGGTGACTTGAGGAAACATAAGCTTATACATACAGGAGAGAAGAATCATGTTTGTGATGTTTGTAATAAAGCTTTCACTGAGGCTGGCAGTTTGAAGTTACATAAGCTTATACATACAGGAGAGAAGAATCATGTGTGTGATGTTTGTAATAAAGCTTTCACTCAGGCTGGCAGTTTGAAGGGACATAAACTGATACATACAGGAGAGAAGAATCATGTGTGTGATGTTTGTAATAAAGCTTTCACTAAGGCTTGTCAGTTGAAGGACCATAAGCTGATACATACAGGAGAGAAGAATCATGTGTGTTATGTTTGTAATAAAGTTTTCAATCGTGCTGGTGATTTGAAGAAACATGTGCTTATACATACAGGAGAGAAGAATCATGTTTGTGATGTTTGTAACAAAGCTTTCACTGAGGCTGGCAGTTTGAAGTTACATAAGCTTATACATACAGGAGAGAAGAATCATGTGTGTGATGTTTGTAATAAAGCTTTCACTAGGGCTGGTCATTTGAATAGACATAAGCTTATACATACAGGAGAGAAGAATCATGTGTGTAATGTTTGTAATAAAGCTTTCATCAGGGCTTGTCAGTTGAAGGACCATAAGCTGATACATACTGGAGAGAAGAATCATGTGTGTGATGTTTGTAATAAAGCTTTCACTCAGGCTGGCAGTTTGAAGGAACATAAGCTGATACATACAGGAGAGAAGAATTATGTGTGTGATGTTTGTAATAAAGCTTTCACTCTTGCTGGCAGTTTGAAGTTACATAAGCTGATACATACAGGAGAGAAGAATCATGTGTGTGATGTTTGTAATAAAGCTTTCACTCATGCTAGTAGTTTGAAGTTACATAAGCTTATTCATGCAGGAGAGATAAATTATGTTTGTGAGGTTTGTGGTAAAGCTTTTTCTTTGTTTAGCTATTTGAAGAAACATAAGTTGACACATTCTGGAGACAAAAATTCATGTGTTTGACGTTTGTAAGAAATTTTTTTCTTTCAGCTTGCCAGTTGAAGAGATATACACTTACATGTGCAGAAGACAAAAATCATGAGTGTGATGTTTGTATTAAGCCTTTCTCTGTGGCTGACAATTTGAAGCAACACGTGTACCAAAGTGAAAATGTATGTGACATATGTGTAATATCACAAGTATATCAACTAACAAGTTAGTATCTCGTATTGCCCCAAGTCGACGTGCGGTGGTCCCGTTGCCATTGGTTTTAGCCACAAGCTGAGACGGGAATATCCCAAACCTAAAAATAGAATAGAGAATTCTGGGAAATCTGTTCTCGCTGAAATTAAACGAAAGTTGGGAGAGGAACTGCATATTTCTGGTAGTGAACAAAGGCAGAAACTTGTCAGCAGTATTATCAGCGATGGAGTTATAATGGACAAAGTGCTTCATACCTATGAGATTGCCTTTGCTCGAGCAAAGAAACTAAAGAAGGATTTGGCCACCGTCATTTCAGAAAAGCATTTCCCTACCCATAATTCCCCTGGGTTTTGAAGTTTCTAAAAAGTTATTTCAGGCCGATGACGCTCTATGGAGGGAAAAGCATGTAAAGGGAAGCAACCATTTGTACGCGCACGTCGATAGAGACATAGAAGAGAGATACTAACTTGTTAGTTGATATACTTGTGGTAATATGTAATGCTTTTATTCATGCTGGCAATTCGTTGAATCACATGTTGGTACATACAGACAATGTGATGAATCACATGTTGGTGCATACAGAAAGGACAATTAGCAACTGTGCAATAATGCTTTCATTTAAATTGAATACTCGAAGCTTACAGTAACCTAGGCTGGAGGCACAAAAGAAGATAAAAACAACACGAGTCGTTAGATAAAATTAAGCTTTCCAGTTTATTTGAAAGTTTTTCTCAAGATAAAATAAGTCTAAATGCCTAAAACTCTTGACAGCCTCCTTCATCCAAGTTGATTCGGCTCTTTGCAGTCTGCAGGACCCTGTAAATAAATAACTCTGGACAGCAATTTTGCATATTGGCTCGAATAATATTGTGAACATTGTTCAAATTAAAATGTGAACATAGTATCCCAAGCATATTCTGGAGAGAAAATGGTGTGCAATGTATGTAATATGTTGAATGCTGTCAGTGAATGTGATGTAAAACATTTAACCATTGAATGTAAAAGAGACAACATTTATGCTAGGAGTTTGAGGTATCACCAGTTGTCACATACTATAAAAACAAATTATGCAGGTGATAAGTGTTGACTCAAGTTGAGTACTAAAAGAAGCATAGATTGAGAAATGCAGGGTAGAAAATATAATTAATACTTATGTAATCCTCAGTCTAACTCAATCATAGGGTTCATGCTCTGGGCTGGGAGGAGGTCTGATAAAACTAAAGTAGCATAGAATGATAGATGAGAAAAATAGGATAATCAAATAAAATTTAGAATTCAAATTGTATAAAATAAGGAAATGAAATCAACTTTATTACTATACAGAATAGGGATGATGGTGATGATTTCAAATATATTGAGGCATATTGAGGCTTTGAGGGCTCCACTGAATGAAACTGGGGAAAAAAATAGCCCTGGGGATACAAATACATTTCAAATAGTTAGATTAAAATAAACAGATAACAAAATAATACATACTTAATTAACAGATTCCTATCCTATCCTGTCCCGTAACCCGAAGGTCATAGATTAATTAGAATTAACAGATTATTAAAGTCGAAAACAAAAAACACCTTTGTCTAGCTGGCATTACACATCACCAGCACATAACAATTTAGCTCTCCATTTTAAACCCATAACTTACAGTATGGCAAGTCAATTTGTCATCTCTTACAGTTGGCCCTGGGACTAGCTTTGTTTTACTTGATCAAAGTAATCGTAAAAGACTACTAAGTAAAATTGTTACTAAATCCCAATAATTGGCCAAGAGGTTTACATATCACAATCTCTATGACAACCTTGACATGCTTAAGCTCAGCAGTCCTGTCATGATAAAATCCTTGTCACTGACATTCCCTATTCATCTTAATGACATACACTTGATGCAAATGGGAGACAACCTGTTAGTGTCAGTTACCTTGTGACTTCAATTCTGTAAAAATTCCAGTTTTAAACATTACACGATTTATGGAACATTTAACAAAATCATTCAATAGAATTCAAGACTCGAGTCTGTTCACGAAAATAATCAGATAAATTTTATCATAATTACTTCAGGCTAAGTCACAGAATGCATACAATAAGTAAAATAATTAAAAAAATAACATCAATTTCAATATAATGTTCACAACAAATTATAATAGTATCATACCAATTTAAATTAGTGTATATAGATGGAAATTATAGCAAATAGAATATAAAATAGAATTTTTGTCTTTGTTCCCAAAATTTACCATGTGCTCAGACCGGGTGCGAACATGCTACATCAGATGCCAGACATAATCTTGTTGCATCTTGCAAATAAAACACAATAATATAATTATATGTTGAACATAACAAATAGTAACCATTATTCTAATAAAATAATTAAGCATTTGCAACTTTTCCTTACCTGAATTAAGGCTACAACCCTCCAGCATCAACCATGCTGCCTCAAAGAGTTGCAGGAAGATTGTGGCTCTAGCACTACAGCAGAGGAAGTGTAAAACTTTGTTTTGTTGATAAAAGTGGGGAATTCATATTCGTCTAGCTATACAACTAATATGGGAATTCCGCAAGGATCTATAGTTTCACCATTGTATGGCATGTGATGTTTGTAACCACCATTGTATGGCATGGGATGTGTGTAACCACGTCATTGTATGACATGGGACCTTTGTGATACCAGTTATATGATGTGAGGCATTTTACCATTGATTGCAAAGGAGACAACAAGAGAGTCACCCTGCTGTTAGATTGCTTATTTCAGGATTGATTATACACGAATATGGATGTGATGAGTTACTGCATGTAGGTATGAATGTGAAAAATGTAGATAGAATCTGTCCTTTTGTGTTAACTCTCATCAGATCCTTTTTACTACGACTACTTCATTCTTGCTACAGCTACAGGAGCCAATATATAGGAGATCTCTAGTGTTCCAGGATTGCATTCCAAAACAATAAAATTGAATGGGTTAATAAAACTTAATTAATAATATCTAAGTAAGATTTTTGTTTAAAAATTACTAGGGTGTACATATTTTATGTATTTTAACTTTATTTGGCCTATTTTGTAAATCCTGTTATTCTCTGCAATATTATCAACCTGGGTAGCAACAAAATAAATTATAATAACATTGTGACCTAGCTATTGATTATGTTATTACTCTAGGACTGTCTGTTTTCTTCACTTCCCTTTTAATTATTATTTTATTACTCTAGGACTGTCTGTTTTCTTCACTTCCCTTTTAATTATTATTTTATTACTCTTGGACTGTCTGTTTTCTTCACTTCCCTTTTAATTATTAATCTACAACTTTGAGTGAGAAAGAAGAGAACCATAAAATTATTAAAACATATATTGGTGTTGTGTTTTAACTGTTCTGTATTTTATGTTTTGAATATTTCAAGTTTATCTCTCTGTCTCAACTTGTGTAATTGTATAAGAAAGGCCTTTTGATGAATACATGTATATGTGAAATTGTAACATTAAAAACTGTTTACAAACTGATAGCAAGTTTGTTCCCCCGTTGGGGTGCTGGGGGTTTCAGTATAAATAGTATCCCCACTTTCTGGAAATTTAGTGCTTTAAATTCCCACTGTCCCTGTCTTTCTCATTTGCTCTTTCTCATTCCTGCTCAGTTCTATCAATCTGCTATACTATTTTCTTCTTCGCTAGACCAGTCAGCTACTTTTTATCTTGAAAACTCTTCCGGGACAGGAATCTTTATTTGTGTGTAAGGTCTGTTGGATCTGCTTGGGAATATTGGACGCTTTCTGGCAGGTGGTCACTATAAGGCTTCCTATGATGTTATTATTAAGCAATGTAGGCATTTATATGTATGTGTTTTGTTGATAATTTATAATGATATTTGTATTCTATTTTGTTTTTGTAAACGGGGGTTCGATAAATTAGAGGACAGCCTCAGCGTCCCCTGCGTGGGATGTCTTTATTGTAAAGTGACTGGCTAGTGGAAAGCTTTCAGTTTTACCACTAGGGTTGTTTCAGCAGATCTTTTATGCGGATCAGGGGTTGTCCGGTCCTGATTTAGCTCAGAAGAGTCTGCTGGACCTAAAACAATAATCATGTAATGTAATGTAATGTAATGTAATGCAATATTACGTTTGTAGGAATCTTCTGAGCCTAAAGCTAATTATTTTGTAACACATGGGAAGTAGAGTAAGAGAGAAGGAGATAACAAAAAAAAGCGTGTGTGTGTGTGAGAGAGAGAGAGAGGCAACACATAATGATCACAGAACACAAATGTGAGTTACGCTTACAACACAATACCACAAATCACAGAACACAAATGTAAGTTAAGCTTACAACACAATACCACAAATTACAGAACACAAATATAAGTTAAGCTTACAACACAATACCACAAATCACAGAACACAAATCTAAGTTAAGCTTACAACACAATATCACAAATCACAGAACACAAATGTAAGTTAAGCTTACAACACAATACCACAAATCACAGAATACAAATGTAAGTTAAGCTTACAACACAATACCACAAATCTCACTTGAACAACACTGAAGGAAGGTACACATGTTTTAATGAATGTCAAATGTTTTCCAAACAGATACAATGTGTGCTTGGAGTGTCCAGCATGGAAAAAGCAATGTACAGGTAAAGTAGTTGACTTTTAGTAACCCGATCTAAGAGTCTCAATCCAATCTTTACACATACATGAAAATAGATGTATCATTTTTCAAGCTGAGTTTGAGTAATAAGGTATTATCTTTCCTACCTTATCTCGTCTCGTCAAATAAAACCAATAAATTCATGCATGTTTTATTATTATTATTTAATTTTTAAATAAAACTTGTAAATATATATACTTTTTAATCAAAATTTTGGATAAAATCTAACAATTCCAAAAAAGTATCTTTAAAAAAAAACAGATAGACAAGCTTCTGTGATGAATGTATGTAAAATCTGATGTCTACTGTACAATGGACTCCACGCAAACAGCAATAAGAATAGACAAGCTGCTGTGAAGAATGTATATAAATGCTGATGTTTACTGTTCAATTTACTCCATGCAGACAGCAACAAGGATAGAAACAAGCAAACTAAATATACTGCCACATGAAAGTATTTGTGTAGTGTCTATGTATTGTGTATTGTCTATGTATATGCATTGCATATTGTCTATGTATATGTATTGTGCATTGTCTATTTAAAACAACCTGTTACATGGAAATCAATCTGGCTTCAGAGCCAAGCATTCTTGTCATACAGTGCCTACATCTATGGAAGAGAAATGGCTTAATAATATTAACGAGCACACAGTGTCCGGAGCAGTATTCGTTGACTGTGCAAAAGCTTTTGATGCAATAGACCATGACCTTCGTTTACATAAATTACAATTATATGGTATTTGCTTTGAATCCCTTAATCTCCTAAAATCTTTCATTTTTGACAGACACCAGTGCGTTTTTATAAATAACCAAAAATCACAGTGTGAACCTGTTAGTGTGGGAAGATCAATATTAGGGCCTTTATTATTTTTGTATATATAAATGATCTACCCCTTCATATTTCTACTTCGTGTGACTTCTTTGCTGGTGACACCACATTACAAAAAGAGGCAAATGAACTACATGAATAGACTGAATTTAAGCACATGACACCGAATCCTGACAACAAAATCCGTGCTAATTACAACAAGACAAAAAAGGCAAAGTTCCTCTATGAAACTCCCTCTCTTAAAAATGTGTAACAAAATAGATTTTATGAAGTAAAGGCATATTATAAACTGACATCTAAACAGGCGATTGTCTGGCATCTAGTCAATGTTCTGTACATCAAATGATTGAAGTAACACATGAATATCTTTACTTTCAAATACTCCAAGTTCGTAATTATGCTATGCAAGAAGAATATCTTTAGTTTCAAATTCTCCAAGTCAATGATTATGCAATGTACGAAGAATATTTGTACTTTCAAACTTTCTATGTCCGTTGTTATGCAATGTCAAAAGAAAGCCAACAAGCGTACTAGCTCAGTGGGTAGAGCACCAACCTCGTGTTCCAAACCAGGTTTGCCTGAACATGAATGACTGTTGCACTGGTAGTCTTACTGCTTCCATCAGTGCGGTGGTTATTTCAGTGCATAGTGAACGGGATTAGCTAGGTTCAAAAAAGAATAGAAAGGTTGGTGGGACTTATTCCCCTTGCTATGGGTGGCGCTGCACTGAAGTTGTCAGGCTTTCGCTGAGAAATCATGTCCGCTTTAATCCCTATAAGCTATAGGCATGCTACACAATAACAGAACTTTGAAGAAAACATCCACACACTACGACTGTACATGAATTGTCAATGACAACAAAGTCTATATATTACAGCTATCTACGACAGTTAATGTTGAATTGTGCTGTCAGTTATATATTACAGCTATCTATGACAGTTAATGTTGAACTGTGCTGTCAATTATATATTACAGCTATCTATGACAGTTAATGTTGATTTGTGCTGTCAATTATATATTACAGCTATCTACGACAGTTAATGTTGAACTGTGCTGTCAATTATATATTACAGCTATCTATGACAGTTAATGTTGAATTGTGCTGTCAGTTATATATTACAGCTATCTATGACAGTTAATGTTGAACTGTGCTGTCAATTATATATTACAGCTATCTACAACAGTTAATATTTAACTGTGATATCAATTATATATTACAGCTATCTACAACACTTAATGTTGAACTGTGCTGTCAATTATATATTACAGCTATCTACAGCACTTAATGTTTAACTGTGCTGTCAATTATATATTACAGCTATCTACAACACTTAATGTTGAATTGTGCTGTCAATTATATATTACAGCTATCTACAACAGTTAATGTTGAATTGTGCTGTCAATTATATATTACAGCTATCTACAACAGCTAATGTTGAATTGTGCTGTCAATTATATATTACAGCTATATACGACAGATAATGTTGAATTGTGCTGTCAATTATATATTACAGCTATCTACAACAGTTAATGTTGAAATGTGCTGTCAATTATATATTACAGCTATCTCCAACAGTTAATGCTGAATTGTGCTGTCAATTATATATTACAGCTATCTACAACAGTTAATGTTGAATTTAGCTGTCAATTATATATTACAGCTATCTACAACACTTAATGTTGAATTGTGCTGTCAATTATATATTACAGCTATCTACAACAGTTAATGTTGGATTGTGCTGTCAATTATATATTACAGCTATCTACAACAGTTAATGTTGGATTGTGCTGTCAATTATATATTACAGCTATCTACAACAGTTATTGTTGGATTGTGCTGTCAATTATATATTACAGCAATCTACAACACTTAATGTTGAACTGTGCTGTCAATTATATATTACAGCTATCTACAACAGCTAATGTTGAATTGTGCTGTCAATTATATATAACAGCTATCTACAACACTCAATGTTGAATTGTGCTGTCAATTATATATTACAGCTAACTACAACAGTTAATGTTGAACTGTGCTGTCAATTATATATTACAGCTAACTACAACAGTTAATGTTGAACTGTGCTGTCAATTATATATTACAGCTAACTACAACATTTAATGTTGAACTGTGCTGTCAATTATATATTACAGCTATCTACGACAGTTAATGTTGAATTGTGCTGTCAATTATATATTACAGCTATCTACGACAGTTAATGTTGAATTGTGCTGTCAATTATATATTACAGCTATCTACAACAGTTAATGTTGAATTGTGCTGTCAATTATATATTACAGCTATCTACAACACTTAATGTTGAATTGTGCTGTCAATTATATATTACAGCTATATACGACAGTTAATGTTGAATTGTGCTGTCAATTATATATTACAGCTATCTACAACAGTTAATGTTGAATTGTGCTGTCAATTATATATTACAGCTATCTACAACAGTTAATGTTGAATTGTGCTGTCAATTATATATTACAGCTATCTACAACACTTAATGTTGAATTGTGCTGTCAATTATATATTACAGCTATCTACATCACTTAATGTGGAATTGTGCTGTCAATTATATATTACAGCTATATACGACAGTTAATGTTGAATTGTGCTGTCAATTATATATTACAGCTATCTACAACAGTTAATGTTGAATTGTGCTGTCAATTATATATTACAGCTATCTACAACACTTAATGTTGAACTGTGCTGTCAATTATATATTACAGCTATCTACAACAGTTTATGTTGAATTGTGCTGTCAATTATATATTGCAGCTATCTACAACAGTTAATGTTGAATTGTGCTGTCAATTATATATTACAGCTATCTACAACAGTTGATGTTGAACTGTGCTGTCAATTATATATTACAGCTATCTACAACAGTTAATGTTGAATTGTGCTGTCAAATATATAGTACAGCTATCTACAACACTTAATGTTGAATTGTGCTGTCAATTATATATTACAGCTATATACAACTGTTAATGTTGAATTGTGCTGTCAATTATATATTACAGCTATATACGACACTTTATGTTGAATTGTGCTGTCAGCACGATCAGTCACCTTCAGCTACCAACATCAACAACTTCATGTCTTTGCACATTGCATCAACACAAAACACAGTCATCTAAGGCTACCAACATCAACAACTTCATGTCTTTGCACATTGCATCAACACAAAACACAGTCATCTAAGGCTACCAACATCAACAACTTCATGTCTTTGCACATTGCATCAACACAAATCACAGTCATCTAAGGCTACTGTCAACATCAACAACTTCATGTCTTTGCACATTGCATCAACACAAAACACAGTCATCTAAGGCTACCAACATCAACAACTTCATGTCTTTGCACATTGCATCAACACAAATCACAGTCATCTAAGGCTACTGTCAACATCAACAACTTCATGTCTTTGCACATTGCATCAACACAAAACACAGTCATCTAAGGCTACCAACATCAACAACTTCATGTCTTTGCACATTGCATCAACACAAAACACAGTCATCTAAGGCTACCAACATCAACAACTTCATGTCTTTGCACATTGCATCAACACAAAACACAGTCATCTAAGGCTACCAACATCAACAACTTCATGTCTTTGCACATTGCATCAACACAAAACACAGTCATCTAAGGCTACCAACATCAACAACTTCATGTCTTTGCACATTGCATCAATACAAAACACAGTCATCTAAGGCTACCAACATCAACAACTTCATGTCTTTGCACATTACATCAACACAAAACACAGTCATCTAAGGCTACCAACATCAACAACTTCATGTCTTTGCACATTGCATCAACACAAAACACAGTCATCTAAGGCTACCAACATCAACAACTTCATGTCTTTGCACATTGCATCAACACAAAACACAGTCATCTAAGGCTACCAACATCAACAACTTCATGTCTTTGCACATTACATCAACACAAATCACAGTCATCTAAGGCTACCAACATCAACAACTTCATGTCTTTGCACATTGCATCAACACAAAACACAGTCATCTAAGGCTACTGTCAACATCAACAACTTCATATCTTTGCACATTGCATCAACACAAAACACAGTCATCTAAGGCTACCAACATCAACAACTTCATGTCTTTGCACATTGCATCAACTACAAAACAGTCATCTAAGGCTACTGTCATCATCAACATTTGGCCTCCAAGTTCTACATCTCTTTGAGGAACGGACGTTACATGAAGGAGATGAAGGAGATGAAGAAAAAGAAGAAGAAGAAGAAGAAGAAGAAGAAGAAGAAGAAGAAGAAGAAGAAGAAGAAGAAGAAGAAGAAGAAGAAGAAGAAGAAGAAGAAGAAAGACAATCCGATGTGCATGAGGTCAGCTGTGGTAGTGAGGTTGTGGTTTACAGTAGAAATCCCTTCTTGGCCATTTGTAGCTTTTGCTCTCTCACCACATTGTCGCCGCTCCTTATTACACTGTGGCCGCTCCTCATCACACTGTGGTCGTTCCTCATCACACTGTGGCCGCTCCTCACCACACTGTGGCCGTTCCTCATCAGATTTTGGGTTTCCCGCTGTCCCGTTTGGGATGTCCTGGATCGTGTGAGAAACTGCCCCAGGTTGTAAATGTCCTAGGTCTTTTGTCCTAATGGGGTCAGAACTGGATTTTCCTGTGTAATAATAATAATAATAATAATAATAATAATAATAATAATAATAATAATAATAATAATAATAATAATAACAATAACAACAACAACAATAATAATAATAATAATAATAATAATAATAATAATAATAATAATAATAATATTAATAATAATAACAATAACAACAACAACAACAACAACAACAATAATAATAATAATAATAATAATAATAATAATAATAATAATAACAATAACAATAACAATAATAATAATAACAATGATGATGATGATGATGATGATGATGATGATGATGATGATGATGATGATGATGATGATGATGATGATGATGATGATGATGATGATGATGACGACGACAACAACAACAACAACAACAACAACAAGGAGAAGAAGGAGAAGAAGAAGAAGAAGAAGAAGAAGAAGAAGAAGAAGAAGAAGAAGAAGAAGAAGAAGAAGAAGAAGAAGAAGAATCACCTCCGTCGTAGTCGTCATTATCATGATCATCATCATCGTTATTATCATCAAGTAGTCAGTCAATAAATTTAAAAAAAAATCAATCAATCAACCAATTAATTCATCATCATCATCACCATCATCATCATCATCATCATCATCATCATCATCATCATCATCATCACCATCATCATCACCATCATCATCATCATCATCATCATCATCATCATCATCATCATCGTCATCATCATCATTATTGTAATACCTGCATGTGATGTGGGAATTCCAGGGTCGTGTGTAGTTGTCCCTGGGATTGGTTTGGACTTGCCTGTGGCCTGTGTGGGGTTTGTCTGGCTGTTCAAAAACCCTTTCTTGGCCCACGACACTCCAGTGCTGGGTTCTTCCTTTCCCCGCCCTGTGCGTGGCGGCTCCTCATCAGGTTTGGGTTTCCCGCTTTCCGGTTTGGGATGTTGTGGGTGGTGTGAGGATTTGCCTGGAGCAGGTTGTACATGTCCTGGGTCATTGGTTTTCTGCATGGGGTCAGAACTGGGAGTTCCTGAGGAATATATAAGTAGTGCCAGCAGTAATAGTAGTATTAGTAAAAGTAGTAGTAGAAGTAGTAGTATTAAAAGTAGAAGTAGTCGTAGTAGCAATAGTAGTAGAAGTAGTAGTAGTAGTAGTAGTAGTAGTAGTAGTAGTAGTAATGATCATGATGATGATGATCATCGTCATCACCACAGCAATACCTGCATGTGATGTGGGAGTTCCTGCATCATGTGTAGTTGTCCCTGGGGTTGGTTTGGACTTGCCTGGGGCCTTTGTGGGGTTTGTCTGGCGGTTCAAAAACCCTTTCTTGGCCCACGACACTCCAGTGCTGGGTTCTTCCTTTCCCCGCCCTGTGTCTGCCTGTTGGTAACAAAGACATCGTGGCTATTATTAATTATATCATTCCAACATTCTGGAGTTTGGATCTTACGCTGAATACATTTTCTAATAATGTGCTAAACAAATTTTGTCGTTAATGCGATAGCATGTATTTTTTTTAACTTGAAGAAGGAGACTGTGTATCAATGTGTAGGTCAACGTGTTGACCCTATAAGGTGTCTGCTGTCATTGTTAACTTTCTTAGTGTTGGGCTGAGGTGTTGAAGGCCAAACAAACGTAGGTCTACAGCTCTTGTGTGCAATTCCGCTGCAAGGTCTAGAGTTCGAGTGGCTGTGTGTTGATGTATTATTAGTCTGCTGTCACGGCGTGCAATCCCGCTGCAAGGTCTAGGGTTGGAGTGGCTGTATATCGATGTATCATTATCCTACTGTAACTGTGTGTACTCTTTACTGCTCTCTATGCTAAGATGGAGCTGATGTATTGATGTATCATTAGCCTACTGTAACTGTGTGTACTCTTCACTTCTCTGTATGCCAATATGGAGCTGATGTATTGATGTATTATTAGCCTACTGTAACTGTGTGTACTGTTCACTTCTCTGTATGCCAAGATGGAGCTGATGTATTGATGTATTATTAGCCTACTGTGACTGTGCGTACTCTTTACTGCTCTCTATGCTAAGATGAAGCTGCATGTTTTTTGGGGTCGGTGTGGCAAAGTTTTATTTTGTCCCTTAAGAACGAGCCTTTTTTGGTTTTTGAATCCACATGGCTGATAGCAGCAACTACACGTTTTACCAAAACTGTGGGCCGTTGTGGTCAGTGTATTGGTCTGTGTGACCATGTTTGTGTGCCGACCCATGTCGACCTCTTCTAAGGCATTGTGTGTGACTATGTATGTGTGCCGACCCATATCGACGTCTTCTAAGGCATTGTGTGTGACCACGTTTGCGTGCCGACCCTTGTCGACGTCTTCTACGGCATTGTATCTTCAAGTCTATCTAGAACTTGGAGCTCTCTGGGTGTTGCCAGCGTTTGTCAGCTGGCGCCCTTCAACTTTCTGAACTGCGCGTGAAAGTCTCTTCGACGTCATTCACTGCCTTCACCAACTCTATCATCATCTAAATCTCCAGTGTCGCCGTCGTCGTTCATTAACGGTGATTTCTGCTATGCCGTCGTCGTGACCTTCATAGCCTCCTGTCTTCTGCGTCGTTGTTGTCGTGGCTGCCGACCACCTCGTCACTCCACTTTGCAACGTCGTCGCTTCGTGAAGATTTTCATCTGTAGGCTTCTTCATGCTTCTTTCATTATTGCCGTCAGCTACGCTTATTCTCTCTTCTTTCATCATGATCGTCAGCTACACTTCTTCACTGTTCATTTATCATCGTCGCCAACGACAGTTGATACGGACTGATAAATTAGTTACTTTAGCTGCGAGGCTTCGTCGTTAGTCAACTATTTCTTACTTATTATGGACACCTCGATGGTATATAAAGTAGTGTAGATGTATACTTGCATAGTTGTTATCATCGCTGCGTCATTACCATTATTATTATCCATAAACGTGCCTAGTTGTTATCATCGTTACGTCATGACCTGTTTTCCAGTGGGTTACAGTTTCATTTGCATTTCAAGTCAAGACATTGGTTTCCATAGCCAATGACCATTTACTTCATTCGGTATTTGACTTAAGAGTTCAAGTAGTGAGAGAAAGAGAGAGAGACAGAAAGAGAGAGACAGACAGACAGAGACAGACAGAGAGAGAAGGAAGACAAGGAGAGAGAGAAAGAGAGAGAGAGAGAGAGAGAGAGAGAAAGAGAGAGAGAGAGAGAAAGGGAGAGAGAGAGAGAGAGAGAGAGAGAGAGAGAGAAACTTTTTGAAACTTTTTTTGAAACTTTTTTTTTATTAGGGATAAAGATTTTAGACTAATGATACAGTCTAATCTTCCAATCTGTCCCTTAAGAAATTAACATAATAATTAACCTTTAACTTTAACTTGGAAATCACATCACTCACAAACACACATGCACACACAATCACACTAACATCTTCATCATTATTTTTAAACAATTTTAGGCAACTACCCTTTTCCCCATATCCTTCACCCTTATAATAATAATAATAATAATAATAATAATAATAATAATAATAATAATAATAATAATAATAATAATAATAATAATAAGACAAGTCAAGTTCCACAGCAAATTAATAATAATAATAATAATAATAATAATAATAAGGTAAAGGTAAAGGTAGTCCCATAGCCTTGTGGCCGTAGGGGAGCGTGATGTTGGAGATCACACTTATCTTGGGCCAGCGTAATGAGGGTGATGCCCAACTCTCTCCCTCGCTGCTTTACCTTCCCCACCCTCAAGAGAGTAGGTACTCAATCACAGTTGAGTCAACTGGGGGCGTTGTTGTTTGTCGCTTCACACCTTAGCGGTCACCCATCCAAGTGCTAACCGCACCGGACGGTGCTTCACTTTCGACACAGTAGCGAGTGCTCCAACCACTGCACTATCCGACACCCCCGACAATAATAATAATAATAATAATAATAATAATTAATAATAATAATAATAATAATAATAATAATAATAATAATAATAATAATAATAATAATAGTAATAAAGTGAATAAATAAATAGGTTAATAATTACACCAATGACTGTGTTGTCATATATATTATTATACATCACTTTTATAATTAATTTTGCAGATGCCTACATATTTTACATTTGAAAGAAAACAGTGTGTCGCAATGTTTACACTCCAGAGGGAGAGAGTTCCATACACTAGCTCCATTAAACGATAGGCTATTTTTGTATAAATCAATGCGAGGGAGGGGTAGTTTATAATTATATAGTCTATGCCCATCAACTGGCTTAATAAAAAATGTATCAAGATATGCAGGTGTTTCTCCGTGTGTGATTTTGAACATAAGGATAGCTGTATTAAATATAAATTGTTTTTGAAGTGGTAATATTCGGAGTTCTTGATATTTTTCATTAGTTGTAGCATCTATATTTATATTATTATAAGATTTATAAAGTATCTTGATTGCTCTTTTATGAAGACTATTTAGATGTTTAATTTGAGCGTCACTGGCATTACACCAAATAATCGATGCATAATTAAAATGAGACATACAGTGGGCATAGAAAAAAGATTTTAATGCATCAGAGAGAGAGAGAGAGAGCACGTGCTTGTTTTGTTGCATGCACCACACACAAGGCCTGCTGCACGCTAAGTCAAGCAACCCACTTTGTGAAAACCAGTCAAACAGTTTTTCACATTTACGCCAACTAGCTATCAACCTCAACCTCATCATTGTGCTGTCGTCGTCGCTGTCAAAACCATCGGCTATTGAATTATATTTCCTTGCGTTTAGCATCCTAATCAAACTTGAAGAAATGCCATCATCACCATGATCATCATCATCATGATTATCATCATCATGATCATCATCATCATGATCATCATAATCACCATGATCATCATCATCATCACCATGTGTTACGTTGAAACGAACGAAAGTGGGTCTAAAGCGCGCACGATAGATCTAATCGTTTCGTTTTGCAAAGTATTCAATAATGGAGTTTATTTACCTTTGATTTGAGTTTGCATTGTTGTTAGGAGTGGTTTTGTATAACGTTGATAATTTTCGTTGGTCGATATTATTGGAGAATTTTCGTGATCTGTCGATAGAAATTTCCCGATGGATATCGAAGGTCGTGAATGTTCCCGGAAGTAGAGGAAATAGGTATGACGTAAGTCAGTGATGACGATCTTTAGTTCGATTGGTGGCAGTACGTCATTTCTACCATGTACCAAATTGTTCGAGAAAAGAGAGAGGTTATTTAATCGTGTGCCGAGTTGCTGTTGGGGGATAGTAAAAGTTGTTGATAGTGATTTGGAGAGTTGCTGTGAAAGTTGTTGAGTTGAGTTGAGAATTGTATGCAGTTGTTGGTGTGTGCTGAATAAAAGTGGAAAACTTCATACGTCGACTTTGTGACTTGTATGCTGTTTGGACGGGTTGCGTGAATAAACGAATCTGAGTTACACAACTATCAGGAATTCAAGCATCGGGGCTGAATCAGATACTGATAGAAAACACCATCATCGAACTGAGTGTAACACCATGATCATCATCATCATCATCATCATCACCATGATCATCATCATCATGATAATTATCATCATCATCATCATCATCATCATCATCACATCATTATCATCACATCATTATCATCATCATCACCACCACCACTGTCACTTCATCAATAAATAGTCAGAACCTTGTGGATACAAACTTATGATATTATAGATTGTGTTTTAACAGTGCAACTTATCCTTCTTGTATTACCATTGTATTGTATACACTGATACATTACCTGTATATATTTATATCTGTATATATTGATATTGCAGGTATGCGTATATTATATTTTATACAATGTTACATTGCTTCAGGTTTCAGTAATAAGCGGGGCTGACAGTTTTAATATTTTACTGTGTATTTCATCAACTCCTCTTGAATTTGTTTAAGGTTACTTAGTGTTTTATAAAAGAAAAATTCTGTTGACAAAAAAAGAACATATGCTTTATTTTTGACGTTTATGAACTAATAACATTTTGCTAATTAATGTAGATTGTTTTTTGATTTGTCAGCAATTAGAATTTTATCGGAAGTTTTGACAAATTGTAAATTCAGTGTATAAGGGAAATATCTCTAATTACTGTGGATGTAGGAGATTTGTTTGTTAAATGATTAATTGCTTTCCACGTCGTTTTTTGGGGATGATAAAAAAGTTTTAATATATGTTTTCGTTTTCTTCCTTTTGAGTGAAGTGACTGCATTTCTCTGTTATTTATATTAACTTTTATTACCACGTTATTTTAAATAGTAATGGCATGTTGTTATTCACTGTCTAGCCATCTTGGTTTAGAATAGTGTTTTAACTCATTTTGTATAAATAGAAGAAGAAAAAAATGAAAGAGAGAGAGAGAGAGAGAGAGAGAGGGAGAGAGAGAGAGAGAGAGAGAGAGAGAGATAAAGCGATTTGTTGTCGCTTAGATTCTTACTGTTGTTGTTGTTCCTGTTGTTGTTGTTGCAAACTCCTTTACTGAAGTCGGCACTGTCTTGGCAGCAATCGTCATTGTGGCGCTTGTGGTGGAGGTGGAGGTGGTGGTGGTGGGTGGTGGTGGTGGCTGAGGCTGTCTGTGGTAGTGTCCACGTGTTCTGGGCCATCTGAAAAGAGATAAAGGTGTCAACATGAATCTGAGGGAGATACAGCAGCGCTAGTGGACACACTCCATTCATTCACCTCGTCTGAGGCTGCAATAGTCAAACAGTGCTCACATCCACGCTAACTAACCCTCAACCTCTTCGTCATCACTGTCGTCGATGCTGACATCAGCCATCGGCCATACAATTATTTTTCCTTGAGCTAGCTTCTTAGTCAAAATTGAAGAAATATGCATCATCATCATCATCATCATCATCATCATCATCATCATCATCATCATCATCATCATCGTCATCATCATCATCATCATCATCATCATCATCATCATCACCTCATCATCATTATCATCATCATAATCATCAACACTGTCACTTCCGCAATGGATAGTCAGAACAACAGTGTTGGTTTCTGTTGATGTAAAGACAAGCCCAGGTGCTCGCGCATAAAGACGCTTTATCGTACTCACAGATAAACAGACAGACACACAGACAGAGCGAAGAGAGAGGGGGACGGAGGGATGAGCAAGAGATGCAGTGAGAAACAGACAGGCAGACAAATACAAAGAAAGAGAGAGAGAGAGAGAGAGAGAGAGAGGAGGGCAGGGGAGACAAACAGTCAGACAGACACAGAGAGGGGAGAAGAAATAGAGAGGGATGACAAATTGAGAAAAGGGAGAAAGGAAGGAAGGAAGTAAGGAAGGAAGTAAGGAAGAGAGACAGTAGAACAGAGAGACAACGAGCGCGAAAGAGAAAAGAGAGTAAAACGATAGAAAGAGAAAAGTGCGAGAGCAGGAAGAGAGAGAGAGAAAGATAGAGAGAGAGAGAGCAAGACAGAGAGACAGAGAGAGAAATACAAAGACAGACAAGAGACAAGAAGAGACAGAGTAAAACAATATGAAAGAGAGAGACAAAGAGAGACAGACAGAGCGCGAGACAGACAGAGAGTAGAAATAGATAAGAAAACAGACAATGAGAGCGAGAGAGAAAAGAGAGAGTAAAATAAGTAACAAGAAGAACGAGTTGAAAAAGACAGACAGAAAAATAATAAAGTATAAAACAACAGACAGGGGAAAAGACAGGGAGAGAGAGAGAGAGAGAGAGAGAGAGAGAGACAGAGAGAGAGAGAGAAAGAGAGACAGAGAGAGAGAGACAGACAAAAAGAGAGAGAGCGAGATGTCAATGTTATGAACAGCGAACAGTGACTTCGAGAGAGAGAGAGAGAGAGAGAGAGAGAGAGAGAGAGAGAGAGAGAGAGAGAGAGAGAGAGAGAGAGAGAGAGAGAGAGAGAGAGAGAGAGAGAGAGAGAGAGAGAGATGTCTATAGGACCAGCCCCCACCCTCATTATTATCTTACCCTCCGTTACCGTTATTGCCCTTTATTATCATCGTTACCGTCATCATCATCATCATCATCATCATCATCATCATCATCATCATCATCATCATCATCATCATCAGTCACTTACCCAGGCAGGGTGACGACCACCAGCTGAGTGGTGGCCCTTGTTGCCAGGTACAGCCTGTCAGTGGTATCAACATTCTCATCACTGTCGTTGTTGTAATCATCAAGCTGATCCCTCCCCACCACTTTAATCACCAGTGTTCGCTCCAGGCCGTGTACAAAGCCAATGTGCGCCAGAGTAACCTGGTCTTCCTGGGCGGTAACCATCGTGACAAGCCGCCTGTCCCACTCCTCCTGCCTGTCACGACTCCTCACATCGTCACTCAGCACTGCCAGCGGCACACCGACAGCTCGGAGGCCCAGGGCTAAGCCACAGGCGCTGTTGGCGGTCACCCTCCCTTGCTGGTCCATCACGTCGTCATGGAGTTCTGCACTGCGCGTGACAATGAGCACGTCACGCCAGGCTATGGAACGAGTCCCTGTTAACAACAATAATGCTTTTAATTTAATTTAATTTAATTTAATTTAATTTAATTTAATTTAATTTGATTTATTTTAATTGTATTTTATGTAATTACTCTAAATAATAAAGATTAGTTTATTGTATACATTTATTTTTGTTTTATTCATTTTGATTTGTTTTCATGTAAAATACTAGTCTATAATTTATGTAAAAAACAAATGATGCACTGAGCTACTGGGATTTCGTTGTTTATCAATATTTCCTCATTTTTTACAACTGCTGTCAATTTTAACTTCTAACATTTCTGCCTGACCCATTTATTTATTTATTTATTAAGAGAGAGAGAGAGAGAGAGAGAGAGAGACAGACAGACAGACAGACAGACAGAGAGGGAGAGAGAGACAGACAGACAGACAGAGAGGGGGAGAGAGACAGACAGACAGACAGACACTTTACCTCCCCATATCACATATGTTTCTGTTCGTCAAAGAGGCCACGTCGCGCTTAGAAAAATAATGATTTCGTTAGGGTTAGGGCTGAAGTTAGGTTTAGGAGTAAAGATAGGGTTGACTAACACTGTCCCTAGCCCTGATTTATCGCAAACTTAAACCCTAACATTCGTGCCGTGCATTGCTTACTTTGGTGGGGAGCCAAACTGGATCTTTATCCAAATGGAGAGGACGGCAGTCTGATCTACGTCTAGACTGAAACTGGCCCAGTCTGGTCCCTGGCATAGGCACATGACATTGAAATTGGACCTGATGTTGTATGACGTGTGTCTGTGTCCGTAATTAACTTTTCTATTCTATCTTATCCTATACTATCCTATTCTACCCTTGCTACGTTGAAACTCAAAGGATAGCATGTCTGAAACGCGCACGATAGATCTAATCATTTCGCTTTGCAAAGTATTCAATAATAGAGTTTATTTACCTTTGATTTGAGTTTGCGTTGTGGTTAGAGGAAGCTTTGTATAGCGTGGATAATTTTCGTTAGTCGATATTATTGGAGAATTCTCTGGATTTGCGTGTTTACGGTCGATCGAAGATTCCCGATAAATGTAAATATTTGAGAACATTCTGGGACGGAAAATAATGTGGTATGACGTAAGTCAGTGATGACGAAATTTCATGTGATTGGTGGTAGTGCGTCAATCTACCTGTTCTAAATTGTTCGGGAAGAGAGAGAGGTTATATAATTATGTGCCGCACTGTTTTGAGAGGTTGTTGATAGTGAGTTGGAAAGTAAAATTATTTGAGAGTGAAAAGGTGATTGTATGCAGTTGTTGATGTGTGCTGAATAAAAGTGGAAAACTTCATACGAAGACTTTGACTTGTTGCTGAGTGAGCAGGCTGCGTGGATAAACGAATCCGAGCTACACTCATCAGTACTTCAGCATTGGGGCTGAATCAACTACTGATAGAAAAACACCATCATCGAATCGAGTGTAACATTTTGGTGGTCAAGCCGCGATTCACGCCATAGCCAAGGGTTCAATTGCTACGACAAACGAGTCAAAGTTACGAGAGGCAGTCATCGAGGGTAGCCGCCAACAAGTTGCGGCGGGAGGGGCCAACATACTGGGACTACATCCCCGATAGATTCGGGTTGACTGCAAGGGCGTGTAGTCGCTGAAGAGTTGCTTCGTGAGCGAACAACAGACCGGGACTACGTGGCTGCCGCAAGACTACGTCGAGGGACAGTCTCGGAGCTACATCGCCAGTGTTACGGAGAGCGGCGAGCGGACGTCGCGTCTACTTCAGCACAGGAGCGTATACATCAACACCAACGTGGTGCAGCGTCGCATACGACGAGGACAGTGGGGCCTGCGTCAGTGAAAGCGACTAGTGGCAAGCATCAGGGCTACTGCAGAAAGCGTGCTGTTCTAGAACAGTCTAGAAAGGTACAGCACAGTCAAGAACTTTCCAGAAAAAGAACTCTCCAGTCAAGAACTTTCCAGAAAAGAACTTTCCAGAAAAGCATCAAGATGGCTGACTTCTGGCAGAAAGGGATTCAACTGAATCTAAAAGGGAAACAGTTGACGGCGAACGTCAAATCCCAGGAGAGAATACAAGAACGAGAATTAGAAGAGCAACGTCGCCGAGAAGAAAGAGAATTGGAAGAGAAGCATCTAGAAAAAGAAATAGAATTAAAACAGAAGCGTCTAGAAGTAGAAGAGCAGCGTCGCCGAGAAGAAAAGGAAGAACAGCGTCAACGGGAAGAAAGGGAAGAACAACGCAGGCGTGAAGAAAGAGAGTTCGAGCTGAAGCGTCTTGAAGGTGAGCGTCAGTATCAGCTAGAGTTGCCGCGTATCCAAAAGAATCAGCATGCGCCACAAGTTATTAGCGACAACAAGGCTCCAAAATTGCCAGCGTTCGTCAACGGGAAGGACCAGATCGACAGTTATCTAGCGAGATTTGAGAGATTCGCTGAAAGCTCTAACTGGCAACCTCAAGACTGGGCAATTCGACTCAGTGCTCTTCTGACGGGGCAAGCACTCGAGGTTTACACCAGACTGTCGAACAATGATGCCAAAACCTACGACGTCTTGAAAGAGGCCCTATTGCAGTGCTACAGCTTCACAGAGAAGGGCTACCTCTCCACATGTGATTGTTCTTGTAGCTGTGTCGTTATCTGTGTCTGTCTCTGTAAGTCTGTTCTAGGGATATTTTGTGTGTTGTTACTTTCAGATTCCAACACACACGCACCGGCACACTAACCCCAACACACACTCACGCCTTAACCCACATTCCCCCTGTCCATCTCTCTGCACCCTTCTTTTTCTCCACTGTTCTCTGTTCTAGGGATTTTTCGTGTGTTGTCTTTCATATTCTTACACACGCATCCGCTCACGTACACAAACCCCAACACACACTCACACCTTAACGCACATCTCCCCTGTCCATTTCTCTGCACCCTTCTCCTTCTCTCCACTGTTCTCTTGTAAACATACAAACAAACAAACAAGGATGCTTATTCAGTACACGCGTGATCAGCTAATGCTTCTCAACCGCCACGACAACCACTACACGGCTAGTACAGACACAGTCGAAAACGCGCTACGCGCAATACGGATGAAAAGACGCGGGAACCGAGGAGGCAAACATCGACGCGGTGCACGCCGATCAAAACACACTCCTACCCCCACTTTCTTCTTTATCCGTCCCCCCTCCACCTCTCTCCTCCCCCCTGCTCTTGTTCTGTCACCCTTCTCCTCCCACACTTCTTCCTATTTTTCTTCATTTTCTCCACTTCCTTCTTTTCTTGCCACCCTTCTTCCTCTTCTTTCTTCTCCATGCCTCTCTTCACACCAGCACCCCCCTCCTTCCCTTTCGTCCTCTTCTGCTCTTTCTCCGTCTTCTTCTACTACCCTTTCCTCTTTCTGCTCCCTTGCCTTCCTCACCCCTCTCTCTCTCATCCTCTCCTTCTTACATCCCTCCCCCTCCCACCCAATCCCCCTACACTTCCCCTCCATCCCCTCTTTCTACCCCCTCACCTTCCTCCCCTTGCTCTTCCTCTTTTTCTCCAATCCCTCCCCCTCCCACTCCATCCCCCCACACTCCCCCACCACCCCACGCGTGTTCGTCATCGTCTGCTTCTCCCACCTCTTTTTCCCATCATTCCTCTAACCTGAAACTGTGTCTATTCAATGCTCAGTCTATCTGCAAAGATGGCAAGGCCGACGTGATTTCGGATTTCATCTCCGACAATGACCTAGATATTGTCGTGATAACTGAAACATGGCTCCGGCCAGTGGGTGACGAACCTACTATCGCAAGCGCCACTCCGAGTGGCTACCGACTTGCCTCCTTTCCGCGCGCTTCCAGGGGAGGCGGCATTGCCATCATTTACAGGGACTGCCTTTCTGCTCACCTCTCTTTCACTCAATCTCTGCCCTTCACACATCCCTCATTTGAATATGTCGAGGCCAAAGCAACACTCCCCGGCCACTCAGTCATTTTCTCCTGCATCTATCGCCCTCCGCCTAGCTCCCAAAACAAACTCACCAACTCTATGTTCTTTACTGAATTTGACCTCCTCCTCGACCATTACAGCACACGATCCGGCAAACACATCCTCCTTGGTGATTTCAACTTTCACTTTGACAAACCTGATCACCCGGACACAGAACGCCTATGTAGGTCACTTTCAAACCACAATCTTACACAACACATCACACAACCCACTCACCGTCTTGGCCACACCATTGACTGGATCATCACTCGCACCTCCGATAAACTCTTTCTCGACTCTGACATCTCCTCTGTACTCCCCTCCGACCACCTCGCTATTCTCGTCTTCCTCAATCTACCTCCCCCTCACAAACAACAACTCCTTGTCTCTCGCCGCAAACTAAAACCTGTCAACCGTGAGATCTTCTTCGCCGAAGCTGTCGACCTTCTCTCTGACTCTTCCTCCTCTGATCTTGCATCTCACTTTGATTCCTCTCTCCGTAAACTTCTTGACAACCATGCCCCTGTCACCTCCTGCTCCAGGCCCGACCGACTCCCTTCCCCCTGGCTCACCCATGAGATAGCAACGGCCAAGCGTGAGCGTCGGCAAGCTGAGCGCCGTTGGCGCTTATCTGGCCTAACCGTTCACAGACAGATTTTCCAAACCATCAGATCCAAAGTCTGCAGACTGATCTCTGATGCCAAACGCAAACACCTCCAAAACAAAATCCTAGAATCCACTTCTTCCAAAACTCTCTACGCTACGATGAACAAACTCTTAGGCACACCTAAAGAATCTCCACTCCCCAACACACACAAAAAAGAAGAACTCCCATCCGCCTTTTCCACCTATTTCTCTGACAAAATTCAATCTCTGCGCAACACACTTGACATTCTACCATCTCCGCCTTGCCCTCCTGACTCCCCCTTCACAGGCACCCCCCTCTCATTTTTCCGCTCTCTCTCTCAGGCAGAAGTTCTCAAAATCATAAAGACTATGTCTCTCAAAACCTGTGAACTAGACCCCCTCCCAGCTTCCCTGTATTTGGACGGTCTCCCAAAACTTCTGCCTTTCATCACCGATATCATCAACACCTCTCTAGAAACTGGCTCCGTTCCTGATATCTTCAAGTCTGCCATCGTTCGCCCTCTCCTCAAAAAACACAACCTTGACCCAAATGACCTCAAAAACTATCGCCCAGTCTCCAATCTCTCTTTTCTGTCTAAGCTACTTGAAAAGGTTGTCCTCAACCAGCTCAACGCTCACCTCACCATCAACAATCTCCTCAGTCCCTTCCAGTCTGCCTATCGCAAGCACCACAGCACTGAAACAGCCCTTTTACATATTCTGAACGATCTTCTTCTCTCAACTGACTCAGGCAACATCTCCCTTTTTACCCTATTCGATCTCTCTGCCGCCTTCGACACTATTGACCATTCTATCCTCCTCCACCGCCTTCAACACTCCTTTGGCATCACTGACTCCGCTCACTCCTGGTTTCTTTCCTACCTCTCCGACAGAGGGCAGTCCGTTATCATCGATGGCATATCCTCTGACCCAGTTAGGCTCTCCTGCGGAGTTCCTCAGGGATCTGTCCTGGGTCCGGTCCTTTTTACACTCTACACCTCCCCTCTGACCAACATCATCCAGTCTCATCACATAAACCACCACTTCTATGCTGACGACTCACAACTACAAGACAAAGACAAACCTGACAACATTCAGGCACTCCTGACTCGCACGGCCGACTGCTGTGAAGACGTGAAGGACTGGATGACAGCAAACAAACTTAAACTGAACGACGACAAAACGGAAGCCATGCTGGTAGGCACACGCCAGAAAATCCCTCAGCTCCCCTTTTCTCCCCATCTTCAGCTTGACGGTACCTCTATCCCTCTCTCCGACTCTGCCAAGAACCTTGGCGTTATCCTTGACTCTTCTCTCTCAATGACTAGCTTTGTCTCTGCAACCGCCCGGGCCTGCTACTTCCACCTCCGTCGAATCAGTCAGATCAGAAAATACCTCACCACTGAAGCTGCCACCAAACTTGCTGTCTCCCTCATCCTGTCTCGCATCGACTATTGCAACTCCCTTCTTTCCGGCCTTCCCCGCTCCACCACTCTCCCTCTCCAACGCGTTCAAAACAATACTGCCCGCCTCGTCCTCAGAAAGAAGAAATCTGACCACGTCACTCCCTTGCTCAAAGCCCTACACTGGCTTCCCATCTCCCAACGCATTCAATACAAGGCCTTGTCTCTCTGCTACAAGTCCCTCAACAACTCCGCTCCTCTCTATCTCTCTGACTTACTTCACCCATACATTCCCTCTCGCTCTCTTCGCTCTGCCTCCGACCCTCTCCGCCTCCGCATTCCTCGCTCCAAACTCAGCACGTTCGGGTCCCGCTCCTTCTCTGTCTACGGCCCATCCATCTGGAATACTCTTCCACTCTCTCTCCGTCAGAAACCCTCTCCCACCTCCTTCCAGTCTGCCCTCAAAACTTACCTTTTCAAGCAGTTCTAACACTATGACCTCACTACGCACCCCATCGCCAGCTGTCTCTTGCATATAGTGTCTGGTCTGTTTGTGGTATGAGTATATTTGAGTGAATGTATTTTTTGCGTAATTGTTACATGTGTCATTGTCTAAAGCGTGCACATGCGTGCGTGAGTTGTGAGTGCGTGCTTAGAGTTATAATTATTATAAGATAAGCGCATTATAAATACAGTAATTATTAATTATTATTATTATTACCGTAAACGCTTCCGTGAAGGCCGGCCTTTGTTAGACGAGACACCAAAGCAATTTGTGGAGCGCCTGTCGTCATACTAACACAAGTGGGTGGAACTATCAGGCAAAGGGAAGTCTTACGATAGTCTCCATGACCTGATCGTGAAGGAGCAATTCCTCAATGCCTGTCACAAGGACCTGGCGACCCACTTAGAATTACAGAAGCTGCAGACGCTTAATGATGTGACCGAGGTTGCTGAAAGATATCTCCTCGCTCACGGGAAAACGCTGGGGCCACCCAAGGCGACGAAACCATTTCAGAAGACTGGAAACCATGGGAACCAGATCCAGGGGAGCCAGACGAGCCAGAGACAGACGGACTCCACGCCTCCTCCTAGGGAAGGGCATTCAAGAGGCTGTTTCACCTGCAACGCTACAGACCACAGAGCGGCTAACTGTCCTCAAAACAAAAGTAGCGGACAGCGGAGCAACACGGACAATGCAGCGGCGGGCAACCGGCAGAGGCGGTTCTCCAATCAACGGCAAACCAGTAGATCTTACCATCAAGTGTGCGGCGGGAGCGTCATTCTTCCGATTGAGACCGAGCGCACAGCTACTCCTGCGGACGTGCAAGAGTGCATGACTGATGGCCAACTTCTCCTTGCCAACGGGAAATCCATCCCCGTCGTCGCTAGCGCAGCTGTGACCGTCCAGAACATGCCTGTTTCCAAGGGACGCGTCGGAAATCATGAAGTGACTGTTCTAAGAGACTCTGGCTGCAGTGGGGTCATCGTCAAAGAAGACCTAATCGCTAAAGAACAGTTCACTGGCGATTCAAAATGGACACTCATGGCCGACAGCAAATGTGTGAAAGCGCCAGTTGCAAAAGTTCATGTCAGCACCCCTTTCTACATAGGCGAAGTCGAAGCGGTTTGCCTGAAGAAGCCGCTGTATGATTTATGATCGGGAATATCGACGGCGCGAGACGACCCGACGACCCCGATCCAGAGTGGAGTCCTGCCTCAACTCAACACGTCGAAGTTGTGGAGGAGGATCCATTGTCATTTCCCGATGGAGACCTTACAGAGCTGCTACGGGACAATGTGGTTACTCCGGCTCAGCCCTGCCGACCAGAGATCGTCAGTGCTGTTACTACCAGGGCCCAGGCCAAGAAAGACAAGACGTCTACGCCACTGAAGGTCGCCAACAACTCCAAAGCTGCCATCGTGGACAGAGATAAGCTGATCCAGCTCCAGGAAGCTGATAGTACTTTAAACAAGTACAGGAACCGCCAAGACCACGTGACCAAAGGCAGTGGTACGGTCTATTTTGAGGTGAAGGCCAAGATCCTGTATCGAATCTTCCAGTACCCGAGGGTCAACGGAGGGAAACCACTACGTCAAGTATTGGTACCGTTACCCCTAAGGCGCCAGGTGATGGAAGTAGCGCATGACTCAATCATGGGAGGTCACCTGGGTATCAAGAAGACGTCGGATAGAATCCAGGCGGTGTTCTACTAGCCAGGACTTCATGCGGACGTCAGCCGTTTCTGCCGATCATGTGACATTTGCCAGAAGACCGTACCTCGAGGAAGGGTCCCAGCAGAAATATTGACGACAAACATGTAGGAAATTAGCTTAGCGAAACAGAGATACCATCGAATGGAACTGGACATTAATACAACAGTTAGCTAACAAGAAGCACACACATGGCAAATTAACTTCCTTGAAACAGTCACACCGCCGATACTACCGATACCATCAACAGACTTAGCGACCAAGAATGTTAAATAGCATACTCAAGTCAAAAACCGATCATAACGTTGTCTTCGTTAAATAACGTCAATGGTGACCAGAGTCACCGAGACACTAAATGGCCTATACTCCGCGTAAGCGTTATAGCATCCTTTCCCCACTCTACTTCTGACATTCCACTTCAAATTTAATTATGCGCGTCCAGTGACTAGAACACGGGGGAGAAAATATGCATAACTAAACGATTAATCTCGTATATGCGAGATTAACGAAAACGAGAGCTAAAGACGATTGGTCAGAAGACTCCTAGGAACTTTTGCATATCTTTGGGGACCAAATCTCAGCTGGTCAGTCACAAACCAACCGTCCAGCTGTGCGGGTCAACCAAAGGAACAAACTGCAGTGTTCGTCTATCTCCATCTCCTCAAGAGAGTGCTAGAGACGTAAAAGACGATTTCACGAGTCCCAGAGTCTACAAGTAAGATAACACTAGTAGTTTTGATAGGTGTATGTTTATTGTATATTGATTGCCATGTATAAATAATATGTTCTTGATATATATAGTTACAGAAACAGATTATTGTTTCTGAGACAGTATGCATGTGGATTGATGTATCTTAGCCTTAAGATTCGAATTGAATTGTGCATATGGGAACCCTGCAGGTGTCTGATGCTATAGACACTTTGCAGAGGAGACCGCACACTTATAGCTAACGAGAATACTGTAGCCAGAGCTCTGACTTTTACAGGTCGGACCTGGGATCATGTTTGTGGAGACGAACGCCTGACCGTCGCCCCCGTGGTACAAAAGGGAGAACAATCCAGAGTCTACCTGGCCACGTCCGAACCCCACAGCTACAAGGGCGACTCGACTCACTATAGATAAGTCACCCGCAAAGGAACTGAGTCCCACCCTCGAGAAACGTATAGAAAACCACTCGAATTTATAAAACTACGAACAGTGAAAATCATAACTCCAGTTAGCACAGGATGAATAAACCCTGCTAACGAACTCTCCCAGCACGTTGAACTATATTACTTATTAAATTACCGGTTAATGCAGAAATGTTAAAGTTTGTGTTGAATATATAAAAAGTGAAATTACATACATACGACTGGTGTCATTCTATTTGTATTGTTGTGTAGCTATTAGTTTTCTTCTCTCGAGACATAATAATCTAGTCTTTTGATTAGTAATTAACGGTTCTCAAGTTGAGCCAAATGATACTAAAATTCCCGAGAACAAATATAAATTTTATGTGACCAAAGTGCCGTGATCTGTCTCTCACACAACTTTAGGACTTCAGGTAAAAGAACGACCGATAGTGGTAGCACATTGCCCATCTATCAACAAGTCTTACCCCCTAGTAAGATAAACGTATCTTCCCCAGAATATCATGCAGAGGATGCCTCTGATCGACCGACCGTTCAAGAGGGTGGCCTTAGACTTAATCGGCGAAATAAGACCTCCGAGTGAAGAAGGTCATCGATGGGTACTGACTTTAGTGGACTATGCGACTCGGTACCCAGAAGCAGTCCCTCTGAAGAAGATTGACACTGAGACTGTGGCAGAGGCACTGGTGGACATGTTCAGTAGACTTGGAGTGCCTGAAGAAATTCTGACAGACCTCGGGACGCAGTTCGTCTCTGACTGCATGAAGGAGGTCAACAGACTGCTGAGCATCCGGCATTTGACTACGACACCCTACCATCCAATGTGCAACGGGCTTGTCGAAAAGTTCAATGCTACGCTGAAGTCCACCCAGAAGAAACTGTGCAGCGAGCAGCCCAGACAATGGCATCGCTATATCAACGCCTTACTTTTCGCCTACAGAGAAGTACCGCAGGAGTCCACCGGCTTTTCTCCGTTCGAGCTGCTGTACGGAAGAACCATCCGAGGGCCGATGCACATCCTGAAAGAATTGTGGACGAAGGAAGTGGACACCCCAGAGGTGAAGAACAGTTACCAGTACGTGTTTGAGCTACGAGAGAAGCTGGAGCAGACTCTCGAGATAGCCAGAGAAAACCTGAAGAAATCCCAGGACTGTGGAAAGCACTACTACGATCGTAGGGCTGTGAACAGGAAGTTCAAACCTGGCAACAAAGTGCTGGTGCTGCTACCTACCGATCATAATAAGTTGCTGATGCAGTGGAAAGGCCCGTACGAAGTGGAGACCGTGGTGGGGATCAACGACTATAAGGTGAAGGTCGGCAAGCATTCCAAGATATACCACGCCAACCTCCTTAAGCTGTACGTGGAAAGGCCATCAGAGACTGTGCATGCAGCAACAGCAGCTGAGATCGACAACAGCTTTGACAGCGAGGAACTGTTGGAACTTGGAGACTTCCACAGCAAAGAAGGCATCGATGATGTTAAGCTAGGACCAGGCTTGACGGAAGGTCAAAAGTTGGAGCTCAAGGACCTTATGGGCGAATTTCCCCATAGCTTCAGTGATGTCCCTGGCTCTACGACTTTGGTCGAACATGAAGTCCACCTCACTTCAAATATCCCTGTTCAATCCAAACCTTTCCCGATCCCTTTCAAGGCCCGTGAATCCTTGAAGAAAGATATCGATGAGATGCTGAAGATGGGCATCATCAGGGAGTCCAGTTCCCCCTACGCATCCCCTGTCGTGGTCGTGAAGAAGAAGGACGGCGGTAACAGAGTATGCATCGCCTACAGGAAAATTAATAAGATCACCGTCTTCGACCCTAGCCGATGCCTACCGCAGCAGACCTCTTCCGCCAATTATCGGGGAGTAAAATCTTCTCAAAGATTGACCTCAGCAAAGGTTATTGGCAAGTCCCCATGCGTCAACAGGACATACCAAAGACTGCTTTTATAACTCCTGATGGGACGTATGAGTGCCTAAGGATGCCCTTTGGCATGATCAACAGCGGAGCTACCCTGAAGAGAGGAATGAGGAAGATGCTCAAGGGGATGGACAACGTCGTGTGTTACTGGGACGACCTGCTAGTCCACACTCGCACCTGGGAAGAGCATCTGCAGACCTTGAGGGAGCTGTTTCACCGTCTTACAGAAGCCAACTTGACCGTGAGACCCAGTAAGTGCATTCTGGGAACTGACAATGTCGACTTTATCGGCCATTCGCTGAAAGAAGGACAAAAGGGGCTTTTGCTAGAAAACGTCACCAAGATTCTGAACGCTCCACGTCCCCAAACAAAGAAGCAGGTGCGATCTTTCCTGGGATTGGCTGGGTATTATAGGGAGTTCGTATTGAACTACTCAGCCATCACAGCACCTTTGTCGGACCTGGTGCGGAAAGGCTGTCCAAACCAAGTGCAGTGGGGACCGTCTCAGGAGAGGGCATATCAGACTGTGCGCGACCTCCTTTCGAAGGATCCGGTGCTACGACTGCCCGATACTTCCAAGGAATTCGTCTTAAGAACAGACGCAGCGGACGAAGGCATCGGCGCCATACTGATGCAAGGACACGAAGGGAAACTATTTCCGGTCAGTTACGCCAGCAAAAAACTGTTGAGGGCCGAGAAGAATTATTCGACCATGGAGAAAGAGTGCCTCGCCATCATATGGGGAATCCGGAAGTTCGAACTGTACCTTCAAGGAGTGAAGTTCGTGCTACAGACTGATCACAAGCCGCTAACCTACTTGAACTCTGCCAAGTTTGTAAACAGTCGCATCATTAGATGGGCTATGTACTTGCAGAACTTTAACATGCGAGTAGAATCTATTAAAGGATCAGACAATGTTGGTGCGGACTTTCTCAGCAGAGTGTGCGAGTAAAGAACATTGACTGTGTGTGGATGAACTGTGAACATTGACAGTATCCAGAAAGACTTGCAGATGAGAAACTTTGACTCCGTGTGAATGAACTGAGCACACAGACAGTATTCAGAAAGTCCAGAATTAAGACTTTGTTTGTGCATTACGTTTCAACGTTGTTGAAAGAAATTGGGTAAATTTCTTCTTGAGTGGGGGGTTATGTTACGTTGAAACGCGAAGGATAGCATGTCTGAAACGCGCACGATAGATCTAATCATTTCGCTTTGCAAAGTATTTAATAATAGAGTTTATTTACCTTTGATTTAAGTTTACGTTGTTAGAGGAAGCTTTGTATAACGTGGATAATTTTCGTTAGTTGATATTATTGGAGAATTCTCTGGATTTGCGTGTTTACGGTCGATCGAAGATTCCCGATAAATGTAAATATTTGAGAACATTCTGGGACGGAAAATAATGTGGTATGACGTAAGTCAGTGATGACGAAATTTCATGTGATTGGTGGTAGTGCGTCAATCTACCGTGTTCTAAATTGTTCGGGAAGAGAGAGAGGTTATATAATTATGTGCCGCACTGTTTTGAGAGGTTGCTGATAGTGAGTTGGAAAGTAAAATTTGAGAGTGAAAAGGTGATTGTATGCAGTTGTTGATGTGTGCTGAATAAAAGTGGAAAACTACATACGAAGGCTTTGACTTGTTGCTGAGTGAGCAGGCTGCGTGGATAAACGAATCTGAGCTACACTCATCAGTACTTCAGCATTGGGGCTGAATATAATACTGATAGAAAAACACCATCATCGAATCGAGTGTAACAACCCTATCCAACCCTATCCTATCCTATCCTATCCTATCCTAACAGTTGGATGGTGGGTCAGAGGTCAAGGGTCAATGCAGGTGATCATCAGGAAGGCAATACAAAGCAGCCTAGACCTTGACAGTGACCACAAAACACCACTCACCTGCAGGGCCCACATCAAGTTGTCCTGTCAGCAGTTGGCCCAGTCCCCGTCCACACGCCTCACAGTCCACGGGCCAAAGTCCTGTATGGCCGTCCCCCTCGTGAACGAGTGTGATCACTGCTGGCCCGTCCCCAGGGGCAGGAAGCCCGCTGTCGCTGTAGTCACGGTATACACTGGACAACAGCTGTATCGCTGGCCGCACCTCCCTGAGGACAGCAAAGTACTTTTTATCTTATTCTTATTCCATGTCCCCATGCCTTAGTAAGTTTGTGTCTACCACCACCACCACCACCACCACCACCAACAAAAACAATAACTACTACTACTACTACTACTACTACTACTACTACTACTACTACTACTACTACTACTGCTACTACTACTACTGTTACTATTACTATTACTACTTCTATTACTGCTGCTAACACTATAGCTACAGCTATTACTACTGCTGCTGCAATAACTACATGTACAGCTACTTCTACTACTATTGCTATTAATACCACTGCTACCACTGTCTGTTGCTGCTACCACTACTACTGCTGCTGTTTCTACTACTACTACTACTACTACTACTACTACTACTACTACTACTACTACTACTACTACTACTACTACTTATTTCATGAGTTACCCACCTGAGGACGGCGGGTGTAGAGCGAAGGGGCGTGGTCACCACCTCTTGCTGCAGGCAGGCTGGAATGTCTGTGTTACTAGCACCAGCACACCACAGGTGGAGATGCTGCACGCTGCTCTGTAATCTCCACACCAGTTCCTCTGTACTTCGACCCCACTCCGCGCTGTTAGACAGAGAAAGTGTTTTGATGACGTGTTGACCACAGAAGACAACAAGTGTTACTGGCAAATAAACCCAGGGGCCCTATTCATAGAGGGACTACATGTTATAGGGACTGCAAACCTTGAAAGGACTTTAGATTTCGTCCGATAAATGCGGCATCTGAACTGGCATTCAAGAAGGGCTCACAGCCGGGATTGTGGCTATAGTCCTTTCTAATATTAGCATCGGGAAAGTCAGCCAAATTATATCTACTGCGCACGCGTACTGCAGCGGATGCGATCATTTGTGTGTAGTGCGTGATCGCCTTCAATATTTTAGAGACTTTGCTGTACACTGTAAACATTACACACTCATACTCTGCAGAGCCTATTTAGTGTTTTTATACGAAAAATAGAACTATAGGCATGCTAAGGTGCATGCTGCGTTTTGCAAGTTGTGATTGTTGGCAAAAGTTTGTCGTGCACGCTTACACAAACATTCACGAATATATATTTTTTTCTGCTGCAAGAGCGATTGAGTTAACAAAAAAACGTTGACAGTGTTCTCACTTATTAGTTGGTGTCCCAGTGTCTAATTTGTTACTGCATTAACATTGTATCCTCTCTCTTTTATCTGTCTCACTCTGAATCTATGCAATTGTATGTGTTTTTGATTTGATAAAATTGATCAATGTATGTGCACATGTATGAGTGTGTGTGTTTACCCAATGCATATTAATAAAACCTTTCAATTTATTATGCATACAATTTAAAAAATCTGTTTAGTGTCATGACCTACAGGAAATTTGATTACATGACTGTGGCTAGTGTAATTTCCATAGTTTTTCCTGCAAACATACTCGTGTTCATATTCCGGTGGCGCTTGGATTGGTAGGCCTATTAGTGTCCCATCTATGCACCCAAACACGTTCGGCATGTTGCCGATTCTTTGAAATTTTAATTTTTGTCTGTCAGCTTCGTGTTGATCTGGAAACTGGATCCAATTGCTGAAAATCGATTTCAGAGCAACAGTAACTTTTGAGATTACTCTGTTGGCCGTCGGTTGCGAAATTCCAAACAAATCAGCACATACTATTTGGAAAGAACCACACGCGTAAAATCTCAAAGCAACTAATACTTGCATTGATGGTGTCAAAGACCCAAGTCGGTTTGCGTGTTCTAGTTGCTCTGCAACATCGTCAATTATGGTCAATATGTCATGACGACGAAAACGAAAATCCGTGTACAGTTTTGCGTCATCATAACTATCTAAGGGATTCATCCTGTCTCTGAAAATTCTATTTCTCCTCAGCTGTCTTCGCCTTAGTAAGATTGGAATCAACGCACCCGCCATTTTTGCTCGATGTTACAGTCCCTTTACCGGCATAAAGGCCCGAATCTTATGCTGATAACTTTTAGGCCGTTTGCCGCGGCCGATAAGCTCTGCTGTCCCTCTATGAATAGCAATATATTGCAGTTATAGGCCGTAGACGGTTTGCAGTCCCGTTCCCGCACTTGCAGTCCCTTCATGAATAGGGCCCCTGTACTGTTACTTGATGGACTCAGTGCAGTCCAGGGGTTGATGCCACGCACCTCCTGCCTGTTACATAGCGCAGATACTCAAGACTCAATAACTCTCGTAATGATGATGATGATGATGATGATGATGATGATGATGATGATGATATAATCCAAGAAAACTATTTTTTTTTTAATTAAAGGTGAGGTTACATCATCTTGGTTATGCTATTTTTAGATAAAACAGAAAGTGGGCTTTACTATTATAGAAATAGGCCTATAGCTTACTACAACAGTCCACTGGCTAATGTAAACATCTGTACAATCCACAGGACTATGACATGGAAACACCATTATCATCACCATCATAATCATCCTTGTTGTCGTCGCAATCATCATCATCATCATCTGACATCATCCTTATCATCAACATCATCATCATCTGACATCATCCTCATCATCAACATTATCACCACCTCCACCACCACTACCACCACCACCACCATCATCATCATTGTCTTTCTCGCCATCACTATCATCATCATCATCATCATCATCCAAACCTTGTTGCTACTCACTCCTTGTAAAAGATCACCTCATCGATGAGGACAAAGAGCGTTCCCCCACGTACAGCCGCTGACAGATCATTGAATGCCACGTCCACATCGCCAGCAGTGTAGTTGAAATCATAGGAGTGAACGTGCACCGCGGCAGGGGGCGCTGTGGGATCAGCAGCCATGGTCACTTGCAGCTGGTTGTAGATCAGACAGCTGGCAGACAGAGCGCCAGTGCGTGTACTGATGACGTGGACATCATGGCCTCTGGACAGCCAACGAAGTCCTTGTAGGACCAGCAGTATTGTTTTGCCTGCACATGTATACGGATAAATCATAATGATGAGGGATTAATAACTAAATGGATGAATGCATGAAAGAAGAAGAAGAAGAAGAAGAAGAAGAAGAAGAAGAAGAAGAAGAAGAAGAAGAAGAAGATGATGATGATGATGATGATGATGATGATGATGATGATGATGATGGATGTAGGACCAGCAGTATTGTTTTGCCTGCACACGTATACGGATAAATAATGATGATGATGATGATGATGATGATGATGATGATGATGATGATGATGATGATGATGATGATGATGATGATGGATTAATAACAAAATAGATGAATGCATGAAATAAGTAGAAGAAAAAGAAGAAGAAGAAGATGATGATGATGATGATGATGATGATGATGATGATGATGATGATGATGATGATGATGATGATGATGATGATGATGATGACTAAATAACAAGAATGATGAAGAATACGTAATGTGGTTGTGCAGCTTGAGACAAAAGTAAACATCTGTACAAAGGGAAAATCAATCCTATAAGGCAGTGAAGATGACGTGGTGTTGTGATAGATCTCTAGATGTGCTTGCCCTATCTACCATATTTATCCTATCCAGTACATCGAAAGTCGTTGGGGCACCATAGATGATCATTTAACCAACGTACTCAATCTGTCTGTCCTCTGCAGCCCTAGATGTGCAGTGTTTTCTAATCATGTTAGATTTCCTGTGTGACAAATCTACTGACTTTGTTCTTCGTGTGCGGCAGTCTGGCCAAACTGTCGTCTGCTACATGCGCGCAGTACTTTATTTTGTGTGTACAATTATCCATCCCGTTTTCACTGAATATGCAATGTTCTTCAGCTTGGAAAATTCAGGCCTGTTTGATTCTCTTTGAGTACAAGTATTTTATACCTAAACACAAAAAGAAGCAGCGCAAATCTAGTATACACAGCAATACTATTTACTGTTTCTATAGAGATTGCTATGTGCTGACTTTGTCTGCCCAGACATCACACAACACACCTAAAGACTACGGATGTTCATGGCGCGGGATATTCGACTAAAAATTGGAAATTCTTTGTCCAGACAGCTTTGACACAACACAATAACTACAATTGGCTGCGAGCGTGCACCACCCACCTCCTCCCCACCCCTAAGCCCCACACGAAATAGAAGTAAATTAGGGATAGGGAAACATATCAACAAGTCATCATCACTGTAGTTATAAAATGCTGAACAAGGACAACAGCCTCCTTCTCTACACCTACTCAATTTTCAAAGTTGCTTGCTGAACGCTCAAATAGGTCTTTGCCCATGTTTATGCTTGACAAACAATCTTGGGTAAGCGGATAACACAAACGGGCTTAAAACGAAATTTGGAAGATGACCATTGCTAGAGCAGAGGCCATTGATCTAGCTACTGTAGGTCCGCAGTAAAGAGAAACTCAGTTTCCTTGCACGGCGGGGAACTGCGAGTGTGCAATTATTTTAAAAAAAATAGTCGGTAATCAGAAAGAGCAAACTGCAGGTCAGTCTGTCTGTCTGTCTGTCGGTCTTTCGTTCTGTTGGTCGGTCCGTTTCTCACCACACCTCAAGAACCACTGAACAGATTGTGATCAAACTTCACAGTAATATTATCTAGACTAGTTGCCAACTTCCGTGCCATCATGTTTGCTCTACGGTAAAGGTCAAGGTCGTTGGAGTCAATTTGCTGCTAAATATGTTTTGCATTATTCCTTAAACAAAATAATAAAAATACAAAAAACACCCAAAACAACAATGGTGGACCCGATTTTGTGGACTTCTTGGAATACATGTACTTCAACTCATGCCCATTCATTCAGTATAGGCCAGTCAGACTGTTGGTCGTTGTAACATAAAGGCATCCCACATATGAGACGCTGAGGCTTTACTCTAATTTATCGAAACCCATGTTTACAAAAACAAAGTAGAATATAAACCTCATTATAAAAAATCAACAAAGCACATACATATAAAATGCCTACATTTCTAAATAATAATATCATAGGAATGCCCTAGTGACCATTTGGCAGAAAGCGTTCAATATTCCCAGGCTGACCCAACAGACCTCATACACACATGAGGAGTTTTGGAAGAGTTTTGAGGAACAAAGGTAGGTGACTGGTCTAGCGAAGAAGAAGATAGTATAGTAGATTGATAGAACAGAGTAGGAATGAGAAAGCACAAATGAGAAAGACAGCAACAGTGGGAATTCCAAGCACTACATTTCCAGAAAAGGAGATAATATGTTTACAGACTCCCGGCTTTTCCCACGGAGGTGTTTAGGGTCAAGGTCACTTGAAAGTACCTATATAAACCAACTTTTGACAGCTCCAGTGACCTTGACCTTAGAGCGAGGTTGACCAAATTTGCTTAGTATGTGTGTCTTATTGATATCTATCATGCTTCAAAGAATCATAAGTTCAAAATGAAAAACTTTGGAACAAAAAGTAAAAGTTTTGTGAAAATTTGTCATTTGTTTTACTAACATTATTTTAAACTGTTACCTTGAACTTGAAATTAAGTCTTTCATTCACTGATCAGTTTTGAGGTCTCGTGCATATACACCATCTTACCAAGTTTGGTTGCTATACATAAAGTAGGTTTGGAGTATTTAGCCACTGTAAAGCTTTGCACTGGCAGGTGGCGGACAGACAGACGGAACGACGGAAGGACTTTTATTTGTTTGAAATGTAATTTTGGATTATTACACATTTCGCACATATTTGCACAAAGCAGGATTTTTGGGGGGGAGTTGAGGTGGGGGTGAGGGTAGTGTTCAGTAAGCTACATACATAGACTTACATTTATATGAACGTGGGTCAACAATAATATTATAATTTTATTACTGTTTTCTAGGGTAATGTATAGACACGCTCTAAATATAAAATGCAAAAATGACTGAAGAGGTCCGTCGTCGTTATCCCTGCATAGCTTGGAATTAGCAATATAAATCTAGCACACTGTGTG
>CM072522.1:53589189-53641689 GCA_036898135.1 Oncomelania hupensis
ATGAGTAATGGTGTACATTATGAGTTATGGTGTACATTATGAGTTATGATGTACAATATTTTTCAAGGAAAGATGGAGTGTTGGAAGGCTTATTCCTACGAGAGATTTTGTGTGTGATTTTGTCATGACGTTTTTACATACTGGTGTTCACAATGTTATGACGTGAACTTCTCTTTGTCTCTGAACATTGTGTCTTCCTAATGATGCTGGTGTTCACAATGTTATGACGTGAACTTCTATTTGTCTCTGAACATTGTGTCTTCCTAATGATGCTGGTGTTCACAATGTTATGACATGAACTTCTATTTGTCTCTGAACATTGTGTCTTCCTAATGATGCTGGTGTTCACAATGTTATGACGTAAACTTCTATTTGTCTCTGAACATTGTGTCTTCTTAATGATGCTGGTGTTCACAATGTTATGACATGAACTTCTATTTGTCTCTGAACATTGTGTCTTCCTAATGATGCTGGTGTTCACAATGTTATGACGTGAACTTCTATTTGTCTCTGAACATTGTGTCTTCCTAATGATGCTGGTGTTCACAATGTTATGACATGAACTTCTATTTGTCTCTGAACATTGTGTCTTCTTAATGATGCTGGTGGACGGACACCTGAAATCATGAGCTTCATTCCTCAAACTGATGAACCATTGTCGTACTGTTATTAATGACATCAGTTTTATGGTTGTGCAATATCCAGTTCTTCTACTGAACGCTTTCATATGTCAGCCTCTAGTTTTTGGTAGATGGGAAAACTGTACATCGCTGTATTGTTGGTGACACGCTTGCTTGGGAATGACGAGGGAAGATTTGTAGCCGTAATGATATTGACAATTCAGAGTTATTGCTTGATGCGTCTTGGATGTGACTTGATTGACACTATGGCTGGAATGCCTGCTGGAACCTGAGCAATGTGGAGGAAGAGTGAAAATCCACGAAGTGTATTGTTAAATATAGTCACGTAGTTTATTGTTAAATATAGTCACGTAGTTTATTGTTAAATATAGTCACGTAGTTTATTGTTAAATATAGTCACGTAGTTTATTGTTAAATATAGTCACGTAGTTTATTGTTAAATATAGTCACGTAGTTTATTGTTAAATATAGTCACGTAGTTTATTGTTAAATATAGTCACGTAGTTTATTGTTAAATATAGTCACGTAGTTTATTGTTAAATATAGTCACGTAGTTTATTGTTAAATATAGTCACGTAGTTTATTGTTAAATATAGTCACGTAGTTTATTGTTAAATATAGTCACGTAGTTTATTGTTAAATATAGTCACGTAGTTTATTGTTAAATATAGTCACGTAGTTTATTGTTAAATATAGTCACGTAGTTTATTGTTAAATATAGTCACGTAGTTTATTGTTAAATATAGTCACGTAGTTTATTGTTAAATATAGTCACGTAGTTTATTGTTAAATATAGTCACGTAGTTTATTGTTAAATATAGTCACGTAGTTTATTGTTAAATAGTCACGTAGTTTATTGTTAAATATAGTCACGTAGTTTATTGTTAAATATGTCACGTAGTTTATTGTTAAATATAGTCACGTAGTTTATTGTTAAATATAGTCACGTAGTTTATGTTAAATATAGTCACGTAGTTTATTGTTAAATATAGTCACGTGGTTTATTGTTAAATATAGTCACGTAGTTTAATTGTTAAATATAGTCACGTAGTTTATTGTTAAATATAGTCACGTAGTTTATTGTTAAATATAGTCACTACAACAATACGTCTTTGGTACAGCGCTTTTTCCTACAAAACAACAGTCAGTTGAAAGACACAGACGGTGGCAAATGCAAATGGTTTTGTCTTCAGCATTTGATATAACCTATCATGTGTATGTGTATTCATAATTCTACTAAATGTATTTTCATTTATTTTTTCCCCCAAAGTACCTTATTGTACGTGTACACATTTTTACCTCTGCAGATGTCTCAATGCATGGATGATGAAACTGAGTCACAATTTCTTACACACCCACCGGACCCAGTCGAAACCACTAAGCTGTTACAATTGTGCTTTGCATGACAACGTTCACACAATATAAAGCTGTTACAGTTGTGCTTTGCTGACAACGTTGATACAATATAAAGTTGTTACAGTTGAGGTTTGTCTGACAACGTTCACACGATATAAAGCTGTTACGGTTGTGGTTTGTCTGACAACGCTCACACAATATAAAGCTGTTAAAGTTGTCTGACAACGTTAACACAATATAAAGCTGTTAAGGTTGTCTGACAACGTTCACACAATATAAAGCTGTTAAAGTTGTCTGACAACGTTCACACAATATAAAGCTGTTACAGTTGAGGTTTGCCTGACAATGTTCACACAATATAAAGCTGTTACGGTTATGGTTTGCCTGACAATGTTCACACAATATAAAGCTGGCAGACTGTATGCAAAAGATTATTTGCGAACGAAGATGTAAGGACGACGATTCATTACTACTTCACAAAAGTATCATAAGCAATGAAAGAGGTTGAAGATGATGAACCCAAATAATATAATAAAGAAACAAAATCACCCGTCTAGCGACCTGACAAGTTTTAGGCACGTCGCACGATCGTTCCCTGACATTTGACAACTGATCCAGAGCTGTCAGCATACCTGCATTGTTCGGATTGTACTGACGTCGAAGTTCAAGAGATGAACGTTGTTTTCTCCAGTTCCTGTAGGAACTAGTGTTTGACGTTTTCCCTTTTTTTTGTTTTTGTTTTGATGTAATCCATGATGTTAACACTTTTTAATAAACTTCGATGTTGTGCAGTATTAAGAATGTTTGAAGAAAAAAATGTTATTCCGATTTGGTAAAAGTAAGTACATAAGGTAGATGTCTGCTTAAGTTTTATTAATCACAAGGTACATAAATGTACAATAACAAAACATACACGTTATAATGTTCAGTATTACAAACAATAAATGCATATTATAATGTTCAATATTACAAACACAACAAATATACGTTATATTGTTCAGTATTAAAGACAAGCAACACATACATGTTATAATGTTCAGTATTACAGACAAGTAACAAATACATGTTATAATGTTCAGTATTACAGACAAACAACAAATACACATTATAATGTTCAGTATTAAAACACTCACACAAACACCAGCATTAATCCAAGCAAAACTCTTGTAATAAAATAAGAATTAGCATTTTGTGTGATATTTATTATTAGAACATGCACCGATGTTGGCAATCTTTCCCTTGCCATTTTCCAATATTCTCCAACAAAACATAACATAGTCAACCTGGTGCTCCCCATATATGTTGTACCCCAGCTCTTTGTTCCCTCAATTCAAGGTACATATTTACCTAAGTCCTTGTTCAATCAGGTCTCTGTTTACTCAATTCAAGGTACATATTTACCTAGGTCCTTGTTCAATCAGGTCTCTGTTTACTCAATTCAAGGTACATATTTACCTAAGTCCTTGTTCAATCAGGTCTCTGTTTACTCAATTCAAGGTACATATTTACCTAAGTCCTTGTTCAATCAGGTTTCTGTTTCCTCAATTAAAGGTACACATTTACCTAAGTCCTTGTTCAATCAGGTTTCTGTTTCCTGAATTCAAGGTACACATTTACCTAAGTCCTTGTTCAATCAGGTTTCTGTTTCCTCAATTCAAGGTACACATTTACCTAAGTCCTTGTTCAATCAGGTTTCTGTTTCCTCAATTCAAGGTACACATTTACCTAAGTCCTTGTTCAATCAGGTTTCTGTTTCCTCAATTCAAGGTACACATTTACCTAAGTCCTTGTTCAATCAGGTTTCTGTTTCCTCAGTTCAAGGTACACATTTACCTAAGTCCTTGCTCAATCAGGTTTCTGTTTCCTCAATTCAAGGTACACATTTACCTAAGTCCTTGTTCAATCAGGTTTCTGTTTCCTCAATTCAAGGTACACATTTACCTAAGTCCTTGTTCAATCAGGTTTCTGTTTCGTCAATTCAGGGTACATATTTCCCTAGGTCTTTGTTCCCTCTTGCAATGTTCTTCCAAAGGCTTTGATGGCCCAGGTCTAAGTTCTGCCCAGTCTGTAACAAACATATTGTGGGAATCATAGACATAAGGTAATGTGGACAAAGGGGAACATAGGCATGCTACCACCATGAAACGTACGCTTGTTCATGGCTTCACTTGTGTCGTTTCATATGAGGTCTGTACACATAGTGATCTTAGAACAACAACATCATCTTCATCATCATCATCATCATCATCATCATCACCATCACCATCATCATCATCATCATCACCATCATCATCATCATCATCATCATCATCATCATCATCAATTTCATCACCACCACCAAAAACAATAACAACATCAACAAATGCAGCAAGGGCAATAAGGCCAACAAAAATACAATGTTTTAGCAGTAACAATGTTAACAAGAAATTGAAACTTCCAAACACAGCTCCTAAATAAAATGTTCATCCCTCTTGATAAATCAAACATTTTCTGATTTATCTTTGAATGCTCTGTCAACATGCAAAACAAGCGAGATTCGTGCCATTCTCGGAACAACGGAAGCCGTAACACCGCGGCTTAAACGACAGAATCGGCAAACAACCGCCACCTTCCCGCAAACTCAGCCAAACCCGACAAATGCGCTAACCACTCTAAGCCCTCAATCGATTCAGCGGCCGCTGATGAAGATGTCCCAAGTCATAAATGGGGTAGTCTTTTGGGGACCACTTACTTTTTTTTCTCTCAAAGTATCAAAACTATGACGATATTTACCAACCACCTGATGGGTGTAATCCATTCCTTTCTCAGTGACATGCCCAGTTCAGGTCACTAACATAGCGTTTACTCTCACTTACAAAACTATGACGATATTCACCAACAACCTGACGGGTGTAATCCATTCATTTCTCAGTGACATGCCCAGGTCAGGTAACTAACCTAGCATTGACTTCCACTTACGAAATAGATAGGCTGAGTTCTTGGTTGTAAGTGGTTTAAAAACAAGTGAAACATTGTCCTTAAGGAAACATGACAATGCTATTCCTGCTGCTAAATCTATTGATGGACTACTGCACAAGATGCATCATACACAGAAACTGAATAATATGAAACGGAAGACGACTTCCCAATGGTGACTAGGTGAGAAACAATGTTACTAAGCAGTGGCAGCACGTTTTTTTAGAGAGGTTGACCCGCCTTAATCAGGAGACGTATTATATAAGTTCCCTCAAGATTTTACCAAGGTGTATGTTCCCCAAGTTTGTAACAAACATATTCTGACACACATAAACCTGGGGTCATATGGACCCATGAAAATAATAGATATTTTCCCAACATAAATCTGTAGGCCCGTTCATGATTTTGCCAATATGATTAGTTTCATAATAAAAATAATAACAGATTTTGATATAGCGGGTACTCCAGCCTATGACCAGACTCACCACGCTTTACATAATCATTACATATAAATACATGCATTCGATAAAACATTGCTTTTGCTACAATACACCAAAAGACAGAACAGTAAGGGTACAACTATTTACAACTATGTACACAAATTACAAATAAAAGACAGATATAGACTATTTACAATTATGTACACAAATGACAGAAAAGACAGAAATAGAATAGCAAAAAACCTATTCACAGCTATTTATATGCCAAGAGGAAAAACAGTATAAATATGTACAGCCGTGTATACACTTACGGATCAGACAGAGACAAAAGAGGAGAGAATGGCAGCGGGATACAAATCAGTCTGAATAATGCAGTTTGAAGAGGTGGGTTTTGAGGGCCTTTTTGAATGCTTGTATTGATTGTATGTGGCGGATATGGGAGGGAAGGGAATTCCACTGCTTAGGTGCGGCGTAGGCGAATGCACGTTGGCCGTATGTTTTAGTGCGGGTGACGGGAACCTTGAGTGTGCGAGTTTCAGCAGAAGATCTTGAAGTGCGTGAAGAGGAGTAGACAGACAGCAGGTCAGCAAGGTAGGAGGGACACGAATCAGTGAAGAAGTTGTGACAGAGAACAGAGAGTTTGTACTCTATGCGTGCTTGCACAGGAAGCCAGTGACGGGAATGTAGTAGAGGTGTGATGTGATCGCGTTTCTTAGCTCGGAATACTAGTCTAGCTGCTGAGTTCTGAACCTTTTGTAGCTTGTCAATGATGTGTTTTGGGGAGCCAGCGAGGAGAGAGTTGCAATAGTCAAGACGAGAAAGGACGAGAGCGCAGACTAGGGTTTTGGTGGCAGTGAGTGTAAGGTAGTGGCGAAATGAGCTGATTTGGCGTATGGCCGTGTATGCAGAGCGACAGACGTTGGAGATGTGGTTGTTGAGGGACAGGTCATCGGAGAGAATGTAGCCGAGATTTCTTGCTAAGGATGACAACTGAATGTTTGTTGTCCCTACTGTAAGCGATGTTGGGAGAGGCGGGAGTGAGGAGGTGTTGTGCTTGTGAATGAGGAGGGCTTCGGTTTTATCGTCATTGAGCTTAAGCTTGTTGAGTATCATCCATGACTTAATGTCTGCGATGCAGTTCTCCAAAGATTAAGGAATTATAATTTTAAAAAAAAAACACAATAAAAACTAAACATCCGTAGTTTATTTAATAAATAATGTTCAACCTTTACATATTGATGCATTCCATTGTTTTACTACAAACTGTTTATAATTTGTCCGTGTTTCTACCTTTGATTTATCTCATTGACACCGTGTGGTGTTAAATTGCAGCTTTTTTACGTGTTTTTTTCCTCCTGTTTTTTATGAATGGTTTAATGAATTTATTAAATAAAATACAAACACCAACAACATGTATGTGTTTTATAAATGGTTTAACTTCCACATATTGATATATTCCATGGTTTGTTGTATAAAGGGTTTAACTGTCACCTATTGATATATTCAATTGTTTTCTTTATTAATGGGTTAACTTTCACATATTAATAGATTACATTGTTTGGTTTATAAATGGTTTAACTTTCACATATTGATATAGTCCATCGTTTGTTTTATAAATGGTTTACCTTTCAGATATTGATAGCCTATAATCCGTGGTTTGCTTTATTAATTGTTAAACTTTCACATATTGATATATTTCATGTTTTGTTTTATAAATGGTTTACTTTTCGCATAATAATATACTCCATGGTTGTTTTATAACATTATTGATTTAACTTCCACATTTTGATATATTCCATGGTTTTTCTATAGATAATTTAACTTCCACATATTGATATATACCATGGTTGTTTTATAAATGATTTAACTTCCACATTTTGATACATTCCATGGTTGTTTTATAAACGATTTAACTTCCACATTTTGATATATTCCATGGTTGTTTTATAAATGATTTAACTTCTACATTTTGATATATTTCATGGTTGTTTAATAAATGATTTAACTTCCGCATATTGATATATTCCATGGTTTTCCAGCAACAACAACAATGTAAATAATCTTAAATTATGCTTGTCCATGGTTGTACCTATGGAGTTACCTTATTGATATTGTGTGGTGTGTTTTATATGTTTGTCCATGGTTGTACCTATGGAGTTACCTTATTGATATTGTGTGGTGTGTTTTATATGTGTGTCCATGGTTGTACCTATGGAGTTACCTTATTGATATTGTGTGGTGTGTTTTATATGTGTGTCCATGGTTGTACCTATGGAGTTACATTATTGATATTGTGTGGTGTGTTTTATATGTGTGTCCATGGTTGTACCTATGGAGTTACCTTATTGATATTGTGTGGTGTGTTTTATATGTGTGTCCATGGTTGTACCTATGGAGTTACCTTATTGATATTGTGTGGTGTGTTTTATATGTGTGTCCATGGTTGTACCTATGGAGTTACCTTATTGATATTGTGTGGTGTGTTTTATATGTGTGTCCATGGTTGTACCTATGGAGTTACCTTATTGATATTGTGTGGTGTGTTTTATATGTGTGTCCATGGTTGTACCTATGGAGTTACCTTATTGATATTGTGTGGTGTGTTTTATATGTGTGTCCATGGTTGTACCTATGGAGTTACCTTATTGATATTGTGTGGTGTGTTTTATATGTGTGTCCATGGTTGTACCTATGGAGTTACCTTATTGATATTGTGTGGTGTGTTTTATATGTGTGTCCATGGTTGTACCTATGGAGTTACCTTATTAATATTGTGTGGTGTGTTTTATATGTGTGTCCATGGTTGTACCTATGGAGTTACCTTATTGATATTGTGTGGTGTGTTTTATATGTGTGTCCATGGTTGTACATATGGAGTTACCTTATTGATATTGTGTGGTGTGTTTTATATGTGTGTCCATGGTTGTACCTATGGAGTTACCTTATTGATATTGTGTGGTGTGTTTTCAATAGCCGTTTTTGTTCTCCCGTTTCTTTAATGAATGGTTTGAAATTTACCTTTTAAATATGATGTAGCCATGCATTAACATAAGCAACAGTTTGAATATGATGTAATCATGCATTACGACTGTCAACATTTTGATTATCGTGTAATCATTCAACATTTTGATGTTGATGTAATCAAGCATTAGTTGTATAAACTTCTCTTTTTTTATTATGATGTAGTCATGCATTACAACTGTCAACATTTTGATTATCGTGTAATCATTCAACATTTTGATTTTGATGTAATCAAGCATTAGTTGTATAAACTTCTCTTTTTTATTATGTTGATGTAATCAAGCATTAGTTGTATAAACTTCTCTTTTTTATGATGTAGTCATAAACTTCTATTGCATGTTATAAAATGATTAGCTTTATTCTCAGAAGATTCCTACAAATTTGATATTAGTGTTATAAAATGATTAGCTTTATTCTCAGAAGATTCCTACAAATTTGATATTAGTGTTATAAAATGATTAGCTTTATTCTCAGAAGATTCTACAAATTTGATATTAGTGTTATAAAATGATTAGCTTTATTCTCAGAAGATTCCTACAAACTTGATATTAGTGTTATGAAATGACTAGCTTTATTCTCAGAAGATTCCTACAAATTTGATATTAGTGTTATAAAATGATTAGCTTTATTCTCAGAAGATTCCTACAAACTTGATATTAGTGTTATAAAATGATTAGCTTTATTCTCAGAAGATTCCTACACATTTGATATTAGTGTTATAAAATGATTAGCTTTATTCTCAGAAGATTCCTACAAACTTGATATTAGTGTTATAAAATGACTAGCTTTATTCTCAGAAGATTCCTACAAATTTGATATTAGTTTGTAAACAGTTTTTATTGTTCCAATTTCAGGTATACACGCATTCATCAAAAAGCATTTGTCATACAATGACACAAGTTGAGACAGAAAGATAACCTTGAAACACTGAAGACCTCAAATACACAACAGTTAGAACACACCACCAATGTACTTTTGGCTAATGTTATGGTTCTCTTCTTTCGTACTCAAAGTAGTAGAATAATAATTTATACGGACTTAAAACAAACTATAAGTCCTAGAGTAATAAAATAATTAATAGCTGAACAATAATATAAGCTTAGTTTCCTTTGAAGCAATCCCGTTTCTGCTCTGACAGAAAATTACATTTATCAATTTATGAAAATATTGCATGCATTTACAAAATTAGTTTCAATATTATATTGCCAGCAAGTAAATCATAACATAAAAATATTCAAATTACTGTGTTTGTCATGAACAGAATCCAGAATCACCACAGTGAAAACCAGAAGTAGCCTACACAGTAAGACTATTTCCAAGTCACACAAAATAAGCATTCACTCTTTCTTTTTACAGTCTATGTTTCATTCCACTAATACACCCTATCCTAGTCCTATTTCATCCAATCACAGACACCCTCAGATGCATACGAGAACAGCCTTCTGTTCTCCAAACAGTCTTTATATAACCGAGTCTCATCAGTAAAATATTATTGAACTAGGAACTATAGTACCGACGCAAAGCGAATACATACGCCCCATGCCTATGTCAACAGCCGTCGCTTGTATACTTGCTCTATAAACACGTGATGTCTACCTTTTCTATCCTATCCTATCCCGTAACTCGGAGGTCGTAGGGGTACCACAGATGATCGTTTAACCAGCCTACTCCAGCTTTTTCTGTCCTCAGCAACCCTGATGGCTTCGCTCAGTGTCAAAACAGTCCGTTCTCGAATGTTGTCCTCCCACCGCATTTTTGGTCTCATTATTCTTCTACCTCCTTGCACTGTGCCTTGCGAGAAGGTCTTTGCAAGGCCTGATGATCTGGTGATGTGGACATACCATCGGAGTTTCCGTTTCTTCACCACTGTGAGCAGGTCATCGTGTTGTCCAATGGCTTGTGTGAAGGTCTGTCGGACTTCGTTGTTGGTGATGTGTTGGGTATAGAAAGTGCTTATAAGTTTTCTGCTTTTTATTCTTCGTTGTAGATTTGCTGTGAGAGTCTATGGTTCGCAAGCATATAGGAAGATGGAGATAACAAGGGACCGCAGCAGCCTTACCTAGGACTGTAGACTGATGGTCCTGTCTTTCCTAATGGGCTTCAACCTTGCCAGCAACAGTTGTTTGTACGATCCTGAAGAGGACGTCCTGTCGGTACCCATTGTTGGATACAATGGCTCCTAACTATTTAAAGCTATGCACTGTTGACGGATTGGCCTTGGACCTTGATGTCCGTTTTTAAGTTCTTGTTTCTCTCCAGGCAGTCCATCAATGTCATCCGCAAGACGAAGGTTGGAGATTGCTCTACCCCTTATGCTGACTGTGCCTTTGTGATCTACTAGGGAATCTGACATGATGCGCTCTAAGAAAGAGTGTTGGAGAGAGTAGGCATCCATGATGCCCACCGATTGTTGTTCTGAATCAGTTTACGATGGCGCTGTTATGGAGGACTGCACTGGTAGCAAAGGCAGGATAAACAAAAAGCTTTCCACAAAACCCTACAAAGAATAAACAACACATTCAAACCCTATCTATCTCTTTGAAAACAAAACAAGTAAGCACAATCTTTTCATCATAGGGAACTAAAAACGAATTAACCTTTTCTCAGACCCAGCAATCTAACTAACAAGTAAGCACAATCTTTTCATCATAGAGAACTAAAACGACTCAACCTTCTCTCAGACCCAGCAGTCTAACTGACCTTCTCTCAGATCCAGCAATCTAACTAACCTTCTGTCAGACCAAGCAATGTAACTAAACTTCTCTCAGACCCAGCAATGTAACTAACCAGAAAAAGGGTGAAACAAACGTACAGATGTGTTATACCAAAAATCAGTCTTGCGTCATAATCCCGGTCTCATGATGAAATATCTCGAGAATACAAAAAATACACCATCAAGCCTTAAAAACGAAACACAGTTCACCACTAATATTGGAGCCCATACCAAAACACGGCACGCTTTTGCCCCTGCCTTGAAGAGAGCGATAGATCCGAAGAGATGGTGAGAGAGAGAAGGGAGAAGATAACAATCACAAAGGGAAGAAGCATAAGAGAATGGTAAGAAAGATACACCAAAGAAAATCAACTGAAAGGAAAACAATTAACAGTCCAGTCATAAAACCAAAAGGATGCGTCGGGTGATGATACGTCTTGTCAGTCAAAATCAATAAAACCAAACAAAGAAAACGATAGAAAGAACAAGCAACATACAGTAGGGAGGAAAACGAGGACGGATAAACGAAGGACACTTTACACACCAAGAAAGTACATGATATCACAAACACACACTCTCTCTATCAAGATCAGCAGCCCGTAATTAATTTCAATAATTATCTAATTATATATCGATCGCAAATGACTCGTAGGCATGAACACAGAGTACTGCTCTGATCTTTACAACCTACACAGCAAACGGAGACCCATCAGTTCTAGCATGTGAGCAGAACAGAGAGTACTGCTCTGATCTTTACAACCTACACAGCAAACGGAGACCCATCAGTTCTAGCATGTGAGCAGAACACAGAGTACTGCTCTGATCTTTACAACCTACACAGCAAACGGAGACCCATCAGTTCTAGCATGTGAGCAGAACAGAGAAAAGGAAGAACTCCTACCAATTCTCCAAGAAGAAGTTGAGGCAGCAGTGCAATCATTGAAGAAAGGAAGTCAGCGGGAGTGGACAACATACCCGCGGACTTGTTTCAAGCAAGAGGAGAAGGCAGCAGTGCAATCATTGAAGAACGGAAGTCAGCGGGAGTGGACAACATACCCGCGGACTTGTTTCAAGCAAGAGGAGAAGGCAGCAGTGCAATCATTGAAGAAAGGAAGTCAGCGGGAGTGGACAACATACCCGCGGACTTGTTTCAAGCAAGAGGAGAAGGCAGCAGTGCAATCATTGAAGAAAGGAAGTCAGCGGGAGTGGACAACATACCCGCGGACTTGTTTCAAGCAAGGGGAGAAGCGCTGATTGACGCCCTCACCATTATCTGTAACAAGATCTGGCAGAGTGGGCAGTGGCCTACACCATAAATCCAGTCGCTTGTCATTACTCTTCCCAAAAAAAATGGGTAACTTCAGGAGTGTAAAAATTACCGCACCATCAGCCTCATCAGCCATCCCAAGATCTTCCTGAAAAAAAATACTCAACAGGTTGAAACCCCACGCTGAACAAATTATAGCTGAAGAAAAAACAGGAAAGGGCGAAGTACACTGAACATGTTTTTAACATCATAATAATCTGTGAGAAATACCTACAGCATCAACAACATTTATATCTTGTGCTTGTGGACTTTAAGAAAGCGTTTGACCGAGTCCGACGAGCAGCTCTGTGGACAACCATGAGAGTGTACACCATCAGCCCTAAAATTATTGAAGTCATGCAAAGCTTGTATGACAAAGCTACCAATGCAGTCCTCCACAACAACCCTATCGGGAACTGGTTCAGTACAGCGATCGCTGTGCGTCAAGGATTTCTACTCTCTCCAACACTCTTCAACATCTTCCTAGAGCGCACCATGTCAGATGCTCTTGCAGATCACGAGGGCACTGTCAGCATAGAGCGAAGAGCAATCTCCAACCCTCGTTTTGCGGATGGCATTGGTGGATTGGCTGGAGAGGAACAAGAACGTGAACAGCCTACCCAAAGGCTTCACACAACCTCCATAGTCTATGGAATGTACATGAGTGCAGAGAAGACCAAAATGATAACCAACAACACCAATGGCATCAACACGGACATCAAAGTCCAAGGCCAATCCATCAATACAGTGCATAGCTTCAAATATTTAGGAGCCATTGCATCCGACAATGGGTCCAGATAGGAAGTCCTCTCCAGGATCGCACAAACAACTGCTGCCTTAACAAGTTTGAAACACATTTGGAAAGACAGGACCATCAGTCTACACTCCAAAGTATTGCTGCTACGCTACCTTGTCATCTCCATTTTCCCATTCGCTTGCAAAACATGGACTGTCACTGCAGATCCATAACGAAGAATACAAAGCTTGGAGATGAGGTGCTACAGAAGACTTCAGGGCATTGCCTATACCCGGCACGTCACCAACCATGAAGTCCAACAGACCATCACACAAGCCATTGGACAACATGATGACATGCTCACAGTGGTGAAGAAACGAAGCCTACGATGGTATGGCTACGCCACCATATCATCAGGTCTTGCAAAGACCATCCTGCAAGTTACGGTGCAAAGGAGGCAGAAGAAGAGGGAAACAGAATAAGAGGTTGGATTACAACATTCGAGAATGGACTCGCTTGACACTGAGCGAAGCCATGAGGGTTGCTGAGGACAGAGAAAGATGGAGTACGCTGGTTAAACGATCTTCTGTTGTGCCCCAACGACCTCAGAGTTACGGTATAGATTAGGAAAGGATAGGCATTCATGCATTAACATTATTAACACTTTGATTACGGTGTAGTCATGCATTAACATTATTATTATTTTGATTATGGTGTAGTCATGTATTAACTGTATTAACATTAATAATAATAATAATAATAATAATAATAATAATAATAATAATAATAATAATAATAATAATTATTATTATTATTATTATTATTATTATTATTATTATTATTATTATTATTTATTTATTTATTTATTTATTTATTTATTTATTTATTTTATAAAGCGCAATTCCAAACTAAAAAGTCTGCTCAAAGCACTCCCACGCATACTCTCACAGAATTAAGCAAAAGTATTTAAAAAATACAAAAAAACACATCCAAACATACGTATATTTTAAATCTAAAAGATGTAAGAAACATTAACACAAAACCAAACATAGCTTAATCAAATACAATACAGTATAAATACAATAAAATACACTGACGGAACTTAAACTTGACACTGACTGACTGAGCCAGTAATAACAAACAAGCAATAAGACAAGTTATGATTTTATGGAATAAAATAGTTAACTATGCCAAACTTCATTAGCCCATTACGTGAAGACAATAAAAATGTAGGACCCTGGGCCCAATGACCGACAGACCAGGGCTAAACTAAAAAGATGCACGCACCCCTCTCTTGTCGAATTCGGAAGTAGGGGACGGGGAGGGGGGTGGGGGGTTGCGGGACCATTTTGAGTATGGTGCAGTCATGCATTAACATTATCAACATTCTGATTACGGGGCAGTCATGCATTAACATTATCAACATTTTGATTACGGTGCAGTCATGCATTAACATTATCAACATTCTGATTACGGTGCAGTCATGCATTAACATTATCAACATTTTGATTATGGTGCAGTCATGCATTAACATTATCAACATTTTGAGTATGGTGCATTCATGCATTAACATTATCAACATTTTGATTATGGTGCAGTCATGCATTAACATTATCAACATTTTGATTATGGTGCAGTCATGCATTAACATTATCAACATTTTGATTATGGTGCAGTCATGCATTAACATTATCAACATTTTGATTATGGTGCAGTCATGCATTAACATTATCAACATTTTGATTATGGTGCAGTCATGCATTAACATTATCAACATTTTGATTATGGTGCAGTCATGCATTAACATTATCAACATTTTGATTATGGTGCAGTCATGCATTAACATTATCAACATTTTGATTATGGTGCAGTCATGCATTAACATTATCAACATTTTGATTACAGTGCAGTCATGCATTAACATTATCAACATTTTGAGTATAGTGCAGTCATGCATTAACATTATCAACATTTTGATTACGGTGCAGTCATGAATTAACATTATCAACATTTTGACCACGGTGTAGTCATGCATTAACATTATCAGCATTTTGTTATGGTGTAGTCATGCATTAACATTATCAACATTTTGTTATGGTGTAGTCATGCATTAACTTGTCGACAAGTTTTAATAGCCTACATGTTCATACTTAGCAGCAGTGTTTGAAGATTTATTTACCTGTGAACTGTTACCAAGTCATTGTACATGTCTGTATAGGCGTGTTAAGTTAGATTTCACCTTCAGTGCTCTACGATATTCAGCAACGTTGGAATTTAGTAAGAGTTATTACCGTACCATGGACCGGTGTTGGCAGTCTTTCGCTCCTCATTTTCCAATATTCTCCAGCCTTTCCCCATTCCATGTTCTGCCAGGTCTATATGTTGCCTCCCGTAATGTTCTTTCAAGGCTTTACAGGTCTATGTTCCTCAGAGTCAATGTATATTCAGGTCTGTTCCCTAAGGTCTGTAACAAACCTAATAATGGGGCAACATAGGCCTGGAAGAATATGGACATATAGAATTATAGACCTGGGAGAACATAGATATGCTACCAACATATATGTGTTCCCTGTTTATGGTTGTCCCAGTATGACTATTTCAGGCAGTTTATGTTTATGGTTGTACCAGTATGACTATTTCAGACAGTTTATGTTTATGGTTGTACCAGTATGACTATTTCAGGCAGTTTATGTTAATGGTTGTACCAGTATGACTATTTCAGGCAGTTTATGTTTATGGTTGTACCAGTATGGCTATTTCAGGCAGTTTATGTTTATGGTTGTACCAGTATGACTATTTCAGACAGTTTATGTTTACGGTTGTACCAGTATCGCTATTTCAGGCAGTTTATGTTTATGGTTGTACCAGTATGGGTATTTCAGACAGTTTATGTTTATGGTTGTACCACTATGACTATTTCAGACAGTTTATGTTTATGGTTGTGCCAGTATGACTATTTCAGGCAGTTTATGTTTATGGTTGTACCTGTATGACTATTTCAGGCAGTTTATGTTTATGGTTGTGCCAGTATGACTGTTTCAGGCAGTTTATGTTTAATAAAAAACAACAACCCATTTTATAAATCGTTTAACGGTCTGATGCTGGTGTATTTCATGGTTTTGCTACACATAAACTGTTTATAACCTTAAATTATACCTGTCCACGTTTTGCTACACATAAATTGTTTATAATCTTAGTTTATATCTGTCTACGTTTTGCTACACATAAACTGTTTATAACCTTATATTATACCTGTCCACGTTTTGCTACACATAAATTGTTTATAATCTTGGATTATATCTCTCCACGTTTTGCTACACATAAACTGTTTATAACCTTACATGTAGATTATACCTGTCCACGTTTTCCTACACGTAAACTGTTTATAACCTTGGATTATACCTGTCCACGTTTTGCTACACATAAACTGTTTATAACCCTGGATTATACCTGTCCACGTTTTGCTACACATAAATTGTTTATAACCTTGGATTATACCTGTCCACGTTTTGCTACACATAAACTGTTTATAACCTTAGATTATACCTGTCCACGTTTTGCTACACATAAATTGTTTATTACCTTGGATTATACCTGTCCACGTTTTGCTACACATAAACTGTTTAAAACCTTGGATTATACCTGTCCACGTTTGTATCTATGCGGTTATCTCATTGACATTTGTTGTTGTTAATATGTCAATTTTCGGGTGTTGTGTACTTCCTCCCGTTTTATTTATGAATGGTTTGAACTTTTGCCTTTTAATAATGACGTAGTCATGCCTAAACTTGTCAATCACTTTTTAATAAATTTAAATGTTGTGCTTTAAATCAATGTTTTTTGTTTTGTTTTGTTTTTATTAAAAAAAATATTTTTTCCACCAACAATATTTTTATGTCTTTATTACTTTGTCTGTCTTATCATCCGTACCACCACCACCATCATCATCGCCATCATCATCATCATCATCATCATCATCATCATCATCATCATCATCACCATCAACACCACCATCACCATCATCATCGTCATCGATCATTATTATCATCATCACCATCATTATCATCATCATCATCGCCTGCTTTTCTTTATCATCATCACCGTCATCATCATTGCCTTCAAAATTAGCATCATCATCAACATTATCGCAATCATCATATTTTTCGCTTCTTTACGTCTTCCTTTCTCTCTTATTATCATTATCATCATCACAATTATCATAATCATCGTCATCATCGTCATCATCATCATCATCATCGTCATCATCATCATCATCATCATCGTCATCCTCATCATTATCGTTATCATCATTATTGCCTTCATAATTATCATCATTATCAACATCCTCGCAATCATCATATATTTCCCTTCTTTCCCTTTGTCTTTCTTTTTCTCATTTATTATTCCACTTCCTCTTTCTTTTTTCTCTCTATGTCTCTGCCAGCCGTCTATTTCTTCTTCTTCTTTTTCTTCTTCTTCTTCTTCTTCTTCTTCTTCTTCTTCTTCTTCTTCTTCTTCTTCTTCTTCTTCTTCTTCTTCTCCTGTTTAATTTTAATAATAATAATAATAATAATAATAATAATAATAATAATAATAATAATAATAATAATAATAATAATAATAATAATAATAATAATAATAATATTTCCCGGTGTGGGCGTATCATCCATCGACCTGCGAGGTACCTAGATTGAGAAGAGCAGCCTACGACCAGTGCTATGCCCAGTTCCAAGGCCAGATGGTTTCGAAATCGAATCAAAGATAAAAGACAGTAAATGCTCCCCTCCTTCCGGTTATTTCTTTGAAAGACTCTAAAACTATAAAATTGCGCACTTCGAAGCGCCGATGTAAATGTCAACTTGTGAGGGGAGATGTAATGAGATGTTCATGTAATAAGACATCGCAGCTACTTCCGTTTGGTACTTCCAGTTAGTAAAGTAACGCACGCAGACTGGCATGTGGTAAAATCTCTCTGGCCTCCATCGCATTCTTGTTTATGTTGTACGTCGTCATCCTCCGTCATCACGATCATAGCACAACTGTCAATAGCAAAATTTCAAAATTTGACAGTAACATATCAAGAATAATTTTAAAAAAATGTTTACTGAATAGAAGCAGCCATTGCTGCCAACAAACCACAGGCCGCGGAAGCCAATGTCAGTGATGGAATAAAGAAGGAATGAAGGGAGATGAAGTGAAGGTTACAGGGACAATTTATAAACATGCATTCTGCAACGAAACAAAAGAAGACACACAATAACAAGTACAAGCTTTAAAATGTAACATAAATGTAAAAGTCATATCAACATAACACAAATATTCCAAATTTTTACTAATGCTAAGTTAGTTAATTTTTTGGAGGCATACGAAACTAATTTAGTAAATGACAATCTGACTTTGTAATTCTCCATTTCGGTAACTCCTCCAATCCCGAATAAATTCTATGAATAATTTATAAGTAGCTGCTTGTTTTCTTTACCTTTGATATAAAAAAAATTTTCACAGGTAAGCATTATTATATCTATTCTCTATTAAAAATCGTTCTTTGCGCCAGTGTCTTTCTACTAAAACATTAGCGAATAAATTTATAACGGTATGGAGATTTTTCCCTTAGCAAACTTTCGGTATTACTTCCCCTGTTCATATGGAGGTTGTGCAGTTGTTTTGCAACGTTGAGTGTTGCATTGCTCTGTTATGGAGAACGAAGACAGTCCAATGCTGTCTGAGGTGAAGCTGGAGATTGACATTGCTGAGGAACCAGTGGTAGACTGGATGAGATTGCAAGCTTGGCATGCGCAAGGTGAGTTGGCTCCGGTGATGAAACATTCATCATTGAACATGGAAACTGACATTTTACAACTACAGCCAATACAGGACAGTTAAGATCAACATCGTGGTATCAACCTTTACAGAAAAATATAATTTCCATGCCAGTCAAACTGAAAGCTTTGTCATTCTCCTAATACTGTTATCTGAATTGAATGGCTAATCATTTATTTTTTCTTTGTTTAAATGTATTTTACTACAAATGTGTACAATGTAATTTTTTTTTTTTTACATTTGATTTTGAGATGTCACAAAGTAACGCAAATGTTAACATCAGCGCTCCTTGAAGAATGGTATCACTGAAAAGGATTTAAATAAGTGTCAGGTTTAGCACACCCACACCCTAACAAAAACAAAATAGTTTTTTTTCTCCTTAACTGGCTTTTGTGTGGACTGTGCAGTGAATGCTTGGTGCTGATCTTAACTACTACAACGTTGTTTCTGCAGAATTTGTTTTAATTACAAATAGTGAAATAGACCAGTTCTTTGTTCATCCTTGATTGCATTTTCGAGGTTTATTTACTGTATCATTTGTAATATTTAGGTGAGAGGAACAGATTTACATTTTTTATGTGATGGTTTTTCAGTTCGTCATTATGCTTTCTGTCAGGAAATATTCACATGAGAGCTGTTGTTTTGTTTAGAAATTGCAGGAAGAGAAAGCCATCATGTTTCTGACAGCAGCAGTGAACAGATTGTCAGAGGTACCACTAACATGACTGGCAGTGAGTTCAACATAAAGGAAGAATCAGAAAGCAAGACACCGGACAGTGACGTGATGGAGCCACATATACCACTGTTGTGTACAGTGAAGACAGAACCTGACTGTGACACTGAGCAATATGGTAAGTATATTAGCATATTATTGTCAGGGCTCCCCATTTGCAGTGAATTTAAAGAGTGGAATTACTTTCATTTTATAATTTAAAGGATTTTTTTCTTTCCTTGTTAAGCATTTTAAGGAATGGGGAAAAAAGCCGATGGAAGAACGCCATGATTGATAGTTTCGTAGTGAAACAAAAGAAGTAGCCACGGGATACGATGCATCACAAACCTACATCAGATCAATCTATGATGTCACTTTCTAAGCGTAGCAAGATGATTTAGGAGCTTTGGGATTGGTTGATATCGAGATAATTTTTCAGCCTCATGGCCCTGTTAATTTTAGGAATGCATTCAAAAACTTTTCACCCTGTAGACTGTTTTTCAGGTGTTTTCTGCACCAATTGTAACATTTAAGACGTTTTTCACACCTGACCATTGATTCTAAGGTGTGATTTTGAGGGTCTTAAGGTATGATTATGCCCAATCTCAGGATAATAAAGAACCTGATACAGTGATAGTAATACTTGTCATGGTTAGGGTTTTGTTTTGTTTCAGGTCGGTTTTTTTTTTTTTTTTTTTTTTTTTAAACTATTGTGATTGTAGCTGAAATGCTTTACAGTTTTTCTTCTCTAGATCTCATTTAAGTATATTACAGGCTGTGAGCTCAATAACTTGCCTTATGTGCCAGGGAACCTATGTTTAATTCCACAAGTGTCAAGATCAATTTTCATTGAAGTTTAATTTTTAGTGATTTCAAGTTTGTGTGATCCACACAGGACTATGGATGTGAGTGACAACAACTGTTCAGTTTTATCATCCACTATGGCACTCGCCCATGATGTGTTTGCTGATTTCTTTGTTACAGAAAGCAGTGGGCCATTGGACACAAAGACAGTGTGGGTGATGTCAGAGACATATACTGATGTACATCCAGTGGGGCCTGAGGTAATAATCGAGCTTGATGTCTCTTATACAAATCTTCAGCACATGAACTGTGTGGTACAGTAATCCAAATGTACTGATAGTTGTAAAGTAATATATTCTCATTATTGATTTCAGGACTCAGAACTGTGTACAGTGAAGACAGAGCCTGACAGTGACACAGAGGGATACAGTAAGTATAGTAGTGTTTTATATTTAGCAGTAGTGTTTTATACTTAGCAGTTGTGTTTTATACTTAGCAGTAGTGTTTTATACTTAGCAGTAGTGTTTTATATTTAGCAGTAGTGTTTTATACTTAGCAGTAGTGTTTTATACTTAGCAGTAGTGTTTTATATTTAGCAGTAGTGTTTTATACTTAGCAGTAGTGTTTTATATTTAGCAGTAGTGTGTTATATTTAGCAGTAGTGTTTTATAATTGGCAGTAGTGTTTTATAATTGTCATGTTGTTATCTGTATTGTGATTGTGGCTTAGGTGCTGTACAGTTTCAACTTTCTTGACCTAAAGTGTAGGACAGGCTCTGAGCTATGCTACATGCATGTGACAGGAACATTTCCTATTGGGGGAATGTTTTGTGGTGTAAGCCCCATAGTAATTCAGGCTTGAGTGATTAAAAACTGTGCTTGTGTTTTTATAATAAAAGATAAATAAGTCAATAACTAAATGAATGCTAAATGTGCCTTATTATTAAATCAGACCTCGGAAGAGTCCGCTGGACCTAAAGCAACAATTATGTAATGTTATTAAATCAGACATAAAGTGGTGATGTGTAACCAACATACACACTCACATGACACAAGAGACTGACAGACTGCCAGACTGAGACTTTATTGGTCTATGAAATGTACGTAGACATTCGCCTTTAAACTGCACAAGTAAATGTAACATATAATTTTTTTTATAAAAATGACATGTAGAAACAAAAAAATTAATAATGCAACACATACTATAAAACAACTACTATCCCATACCCCAAACATACTTGCACTGTACACTCCCGTATACAACCCCACACACCATCACAAACCAGCTCCACCATGCACAAACACCAACCACAGGCGTTCAACACATACATCCCATGTACATGCATGATCATCCCATGCTAAGCCAAATCACAAAACAAGACTGTTGGAAAAATTCACTCACACACTGTGTAACCTCTGCCAGCCTGACCTTTGACCTGCTCTTTTAGGCTGCTGAAGAAGCACAGACTGTTGTGGGTCAGTACGGACTCCACCGTCACCCTGTAGAAAAGCTCCAACACCCTGAAGCTCACATTAAGGGCATTCAGCCTTCTCATAAAGTATAGGCGTTGGTTGGCCTTCTTGAGGAGCTGCAGAGTGTTGGGGACCAGTCCAACTTGTTATAGATGATGGAGCCCAAGTACTTGTTTTGGTCCACCACCTCCACCATTTCACCCCCAATGACCAATGGGTCGAGTCTCGGAGTGCTCCTCCTGTAGTCAACAACCATCTCCTTTGTATTAGAGACGTTGAGGAGGAGATGGTTGTCGTCACACCATCTGACGAGCTTTTCCAATGGTACGAGCTCTTGCTCATTGTGATAAGACCGGTCAGAGACGTGTCGTCAGAAAACTTCACTTGGAGGGCGTCTTCAGCTGTACAGGGACAGTCGGCCGTGTGGAGGATGAAGAATGCCAGGAATAGGACTCAGCCATTAGGAACCCCTGTGTTATTATGAAGGTATCCTGATGCCTTCAGGGAGATGGACGACCTAATCACAACGCGTTGTAGTCTGTCTGCCATTTGATAATCAGGAGGTTGGCGTCCATTTTCAATTTCATCAGTTTCCGCATCATTAGGTGAGGCTGGATGGTGTTCAAAGCTAACGAAAAATCTAGGAATAGAATTCTGGCATATGACTTCGGCCTCTCTAGGTGCGTCAACACAGAGTGGACTACGATGATGATGGTGTTTTCGGTGTTTCTGTTGGGCGTGTATGCGAACTGCATGGGGTCATGGAGTGGACGCGTTTCCCCAAGCAGTCGTTGAAGGACAATGCGCTCAAGGTACTTAAAAGGAATGGACGGTTGAGGGAGAGGGTTTTGTGAGAGCGACAGGGTGATAGTCATTCAGGTTTGCAGGAGAGGGTTTCCTAAGGACAGGGATAAAGTTGGAAGACATTCAAAGGGGTGGGATGTGTCCAGTGTCCAACGACTCCTGGAACAGGATGGTGAACACTGAGTCATGGCAGTTCCTGGGTACAGCTCCTGGAACGTGAACTGGACCACAAGGACTCCTGGGTCTTACCTGTCTAAAGCGCTGACTCACCTCTTACTCCCTCAGTGCTTCCGCACTGTTGTCTCTCTCACTCAGGTCAGCCACAGTACTCACTTGCTCAGTGAGATGTCAGTGGTGTCAAAGCGGGCATGAAAGATGTTTTGGTCGTTGGCCCACTTCTACTGGTCCTCTACATTCAAGGCCCTCTTCCACGGCTTATAGCCATTCATCATCTGTAGGTTGCTCAACAGTTTCACGGGATTTTTGGAGGCGAAGCTTTCTGCGACCTTGTCCCTGAACTTCCACTTGTTGTTTAGGATCACTCTTCTGACTTCCTTCTGCAGTTTCTTCACGTCATCTGGAGTCTCGGTCCTGATTTGGCTCGGAAGAGTCTGCTGGACCTAAAGCAACTATCAATCAATCAATCAATCTGGAGTCTACTCACTGAACGCCTTCTTCCTCTTCATCAGGACGTCTGCCACCTCGTTTGTCACCCAAGGCTTGTTGTTGGGGTAAGTCTTCACCTCTTTAGTTGGCACCAACATGTCGATACAGAACTGGACATATGAGGATGACGTCGACCTTTTCACCTAGCGACGACCCGTCCAGCAGAGCGTCCCAGTCAGTGCACTTTTACCAATACAACAAACGCATTTTCATCTGTCAAACATGTAGTGTAAATAAAAGTGGCTATTAGAAAACAAAAAGGAAATCAAATGCTAATTTTGGGAGATTTGTATTTTTTTAAATTTAAATTAACTGCATCCGACACCATTATTGAAGGGTGGGAGGTACCTGGAGAAAACACTGGTGACCTGACAAGTCTTGTATCTAAGTCATAGACATTTATCCTCTGCAGGGTGACCTGACAAGTCTTATATCTAAGTCATAGACATTCATCCTCTGCAGGGTGACCTGAAAAGTCTTGCATCTAAGTCATAGATATTCATCTTCTGCAGGGTGACCTGAAAAGTCTTGTATCTAAATCATAGATATTCATCCTCTGCAGGGTGACCTGAAAAGTCTTGTATCTAAGTCATAGACATTCATCCTCTGCAAGGTGACCTGAAAAGTCTTGTATCTAAGTCATAGACATTCATCCTCTGCAGGGTTAGTACTCTCCAATGTTGGCATAGAAAACCACAGTCCTAACCAGCAGTGCTACTGCTATCACCCATGATCAATTTGCTGACTTCTTTGTTACAGAAAGCGCTGACCCATTGGAAACAAAGATGGTGTGGGTGAAGCCCGAGAGGTACCTAGGTGTACTTCCAATGGAGTCTGAGGTAATAATGGAACTTGACGTCTATTTTACAAATCTTCCACACAATAACTATGTGGTATAGTAATCCAATAATAATTTTTTTTAAAATAATAGTAATAATAATGGATGCTATATATATTGATGGCCCGATTCAGTGATTGATTGATTGTTTATCGACTGATTGATTTGATGATTCATTGATGATATTCTTACCTTATTTTCTTACCTTCGTGTTATTTGATTTAACTGTTTAACTGTCAGCGGTGAGTGTTCATGATGTGCGTGGTGTGTGTGTTGTGTGTGTGTGTGTTGTGTTTGGTTTATGTTTGTATGGTAGGGCATGTGCTTATGAAATTGTGTGATAAACTTTTAAATTTCACTGTATTTTAAACTTATTTATTTATTTATTTATTTATTTATTTATTTATTCATTTATTTATTTATTGTTAATAATATGAGCTGCTTCTAAATCTTGTAATTGCCCTATGTGGATAAATAAAGTTATATTGAATTGAATTGGACTGGCTTGACACTGAGGGAAGCCATGAGAGTTGCTGAGGACAGAGAAAGATGGAGTATGCTGGTTAAAAGATCATCTGTGGTGGCCCAACAACCTTCAAGTAATGGGATAGAATAGGATGGGAAGGAACAGTGGGTTACGAAGGACAAATATCCCTTGATAGTTTCTTGATGCAGAAAGATTCACAGTCAGCTGCCAAGAAACCACGACAAGAAACTCCTGAAACTAATGACTCAGAATAGCAAAAAAAGTGACACATTTCCCATGATCGTTTTCTTGGTAAGAAAGATAGATGAAATCTTTATTTTATTTTACATTTAATTTATTTGGTTGTTTTCTTTCTCTATATGTAATACAAGAACACCGTTCGTTTGTTCGTTCATTGAGTAGATTACCGTCCCCGGACACAGAAGCGTATAGGGGACTCTATGAATAACACATATCCTTTCTCCGTATGTAATACAAGTACACGTATTCTTTACCTTTTGTCAGGTAAATCCGGATGTAAATAAAAAAGAATAATTCTTTCGTCTTAAAACGGATTGTCTCTCTTTCATTGATTTCAATATTTCGGATTACGAACGTTTCCAGAACTTGGTTCATAACCTGAGATACCACTGTAGGTACTGTTCCCCAAATAACCGATCAGTGCGGCGATATGTACCAACATAGGCACACTGACATGTTTCACCCAGTCTGGCACACACAACACACATCTATCACTCAAACATGTGGCACACACAACAAACACATCTATCACTCCAACATGTGGCACACAAAACAAACACATCTATCACTCAATCGTGTGGCACACACAACAAACACACCTATCACTCCTACATGTACATTTCACACACACAACAAACACATCTATTACTTAAACATGTGGCACACACAACAAACACATCTATTACTTAAACATGTGGCACACACAACAAACACATCTATTACTTAAACATGTGGCACACACAGCAAACACATCTATCACTCACACATGTGGCACACAAAGAACAAGGAATTCCGAGAAATTTGATGCAAACACAATATTAAATTTCAAACAAACTTTACTTATGAACGGACAGTCACTCATTCAACAGATATTGAGTAACATCCTATCCTATCCTATCCTATCCTGTCCCGTAACCCGTAGGTCATAGGTGCACCACAGATGATCGTTTAACCAGCATACTCCATCTTTCTCTGTCCAAAGCAGCCCTGATGGCTTCGCTCAGTGTCAAACTAGTCCATTCTCGAATGTTGTCCTACAACCTCTTTTTCGGTCTCCCTCTTCTTCTACCTCCTTGCACTGTGCCTGGCAGAATTGTCTTTGCAAGGCCTGATGATCTGGTGACATGGCCATACCATCAGAGTTTCCGTTCTTTCACCACTGTGAGCAGGTTATCATGTTGTCAAATGGCTTGTGTGATGGTTGGACTTCGTCGTTGGTGATGTGTTGGGTATAGGAAATGCCCAGAAGTCTTCTGTAGCACCTCATCTCCATGCTTTGTATTTTTCGTTGGAGATCTGCTGTGAGGGTCCATGCTTCGCAAGCATACAGGAAGATGGAGATGACAAGGGAGCGCAGCAGTCTTACTTTGGAATGTAGACTGATGGTCTTGTCTTTCCAAATGGGCTTCAACTTTGTCAGGGCAGCAGTTGTTTGTGCGATCCTGGAGAGGACTTTCTGTCGAGACCCATTGTCTGATACAATGGCTCCTAAATATTTGAAGCTATGCACTGTGTTGAGGGATTGGCCTTGGACTTTGATGTCCGTGTTGATGCCATTGGTGTTGTTGGTCATCATTTTGGTCTTCTCTGCACTTATTTCCATTCCGGTCAACCCTCAGCCGTCCCCCGCGTGGGATGTCTTTATTGTAAAGTGACTGGCCGGTGGAGGGCATTCAATTTTCCCACTGGGGTTGTTTCAGCAGATCTTTTATGCAGATCGGGGGTTGTCCGGTCCTGATTTGGCTCGGAAGAGTCCGCTGGACCTAAAGCAACAATAAATCAATCAATCAATATTTCCATTCCATAAGCTCTAAAGGTGGTGTCAAGCCTCTGTACCAGCTGTTCAAGTTCTTGTTCCTCTCCAGCCAATCCATCAATGTCATCCGCAAAACGAAGATTGGAGATTGCTCTACCCCCTATGCTGACTGTGCCTTCATGATCTGCAAGAGCATCTGACATGATGCGATCTAGGAAGATGTTGAAGAGTGTTGGAGAGAGTAGGCATCCTTGACGCACACCGATTGTTGTTCTGAACCATTTCCTGATGGCGCTGTTGTGGAGGACTGCACTGATAGCCTTGTCATACAGGCTTTTAATGACTTCAATAATTTTAGGGCTGATGTTGTACACTTTCATTGTTGCCCATAGAGCTGCATGCCAGACTCGGTCAAACGCCTTCTTGAAGTCTATGAACACATGATATAGATGTTGTTGGTGCTGTAGGTATTTCTCACAGATAATTCTGAGGTTGAAAGTCTGTACATTGGTACTTCGCCCTGCCCTGAATCCTGCTTTTTCTTTAGCTGTGATTTGTTCAGCTTGGGGTTTCAACCTGTTGAGTAACATACAAAGTCAAAATCGAGATGGTGATGTAATCGCTGACCGTGACGATGATGATGATGAAGATGATGATGTGTATGATGGTGGTGATGTTGATGATGCCTACTATGACGATGATGATGAAATTAGCCTTCCTTGACGCCGCTACAAAGGGTTAGAACTCTGCCCTCTCAAAGTAACTACATCGTCGTCGGCTTCCAGTTATTTCTGACAGTAATGTCGACCTAGACGACCGATGAACCATGATGAAGACTGCAATGATGATTAACATGAAGGGCCATTTAAGCGAAAAGGGCTCTCCAGCCTGTAAGCCTTCATGGACCACTTGAAGAGTACTTACAATGGGTAGCTGAAAGTAGGCGTTGCAGACTCACTCTCGTTAAAATCGCATGAGATGTCAACGACTATGATGCGATCACAGAGCTCTCAACATCACTCGAACACGACCGACCTCTACGCCCAATGGCTCGGGGATGACTATTCATGAGGATATTTTAGGGACAATGCGGAAAGGGTCATCAGTCCAATAAAGGTTGGGTACTGAGTACATGATTACCGGACAATCACCACCCGGACAATCGCCACCCGGACAATCGCCACCGGACAATCGCCACCAAGTCAATTGCCACCCAGACAATCGCCACCTGGGACAATCGCCAACCGGACAATCGCCACCTGGGACAATCGCCAACCGAACAATCGCCACCGGAAAGTGCAAATGCCACCATGTCTTAAAATGATAACCTATACAGTTGGTAATGTAAAAAAAATCAAATACAGCTTCAGTTTTGGTTTTTTAAAGTGTATATTAAGTGAACGAAAGTTCACAGTCTCACTCCAATCAGGTTGCCAAAAATGTTTTCCGATTAAAAAAACAAATCAAACATCAAAACATTAGTCCAACTGTGAACTAAAGTTCACACTTCAATCAAGTTGACAAAATTGTGTAAACAAAACAATCAGACGTCAGGCTGTGAAGTAAAGTTCTCAGTCACACTCCAACAAAGTTGATAGGATGGATGCGATTGCGTCTTCTCATGGAAAGAGCATGTTCGAAGAGAATGGTTTCGTCTACTATTTTCACAAAAATTTGAAAGACGACAAGAAACGTTTTTTGTGCCACCTCAACAGACGCACCAAGTGTCCAGCATCAATTCATGTGAAGGTATGTATTTATTCATGTGAATGTTAATGTGTGCATAAAAAAAAATTGTATTGTATTTTGTAAATAGCACACGTGAAATGTTTTCTTGTGTATTTACGCCTCGGGCGGATTGAGTTCGATCCTGTATCGACCAGCTCTTTGAGCAGGTCTTTCACTGGAAAAAGCGCGATATAAATATCCTAACAATAATAATAATAAGGTTAATTATATAGCGCTTTTTCCTAGGTACCTGGGTTCAAAGCGTGTTTCACCCGCATACACCCGCTTTCAAAAAGCAGTCAACCAAGACATTTATGTACAATAGATAAGTGCACGAAAACATAATTAGTGGTGTAGGACAGAGACAGAGAGCAAGAGGACTAGTCCGATAGAAATTTGCGGAAGAGGAACGTTTTCAGTCTGGATTTAAAAATGGTGATGTTGGGAGAGCTGCGAACAGAGATAGGGAGAGAGTTCCAAATTGTAGGGCCAGAGATGGAGAATGAGCGGGAACCAGCAGAATGTTTGTACGTTATGTTTGAATGGCTGTAATGATTGAAAAATGTGTATAGAAACTTCCATATTAAATGTTAATTTGCCTGACGTCTATTTCTCTTCTTTTTTTACAGGATGGCGTTGTGGTGAAACACGTTAGTAGTCACTCATGTGCTGCTGCTGGACACTCGGGCCAGTACGAGGCAAGATCTGCAATATCAAGAATGACCACCTCAGCAGCAACGTCCCTAGCAGCGACCCAGCGAATCCTGATGCAAGCTGTCAGTGGAGTTTCCGAGGCTGGGATGGGCCAGCTCCCGGCAGTTGAAGTGATGCGGAGATCAATCAGGAGACATCGCCGACGAGCAGCCCAGCCACTCCCTGCACCGCTTAACAGGGAAGATGTTGACCTTCCTGAGCGTTATCGTAAAACGGCAGACGGTCAACAGTTCCTTCAAGTGGACACTGGAGGGGCAGACCGTCTTCTTATCTTCGCTACATACGACGGATTGGATCTTTTACAGAACTCAACGCATTGGCTCTGCGACGGAACTTTCAAGTCAGCACCAACTATCTTTTTTCAACTATATACTTTTCACGCAATAGTTCAAGACCGAGTCGTGCCATGTTTGTACGCTCTTCTTCCCAACAAGAGAGAGGAAACATATCGCCAACTATTGGAGAGGATGTTGGAGCTGTGGCCGAATATGAGACCTCAATCTGTGATGATGGATTTCGAATGCGCCATGAAGAATGCAATGAACGCATCTTTCGATGGAGTGCAGGTGTCTCACTGTCATTTCCATTTGTGCCAGAACGTATTCAGGCAGGTTCAGGGGAAAGGATTGCAGCAGGCTTACATGAATGACGATGCATTGTCTCTGCATGTTCGGATGTTGATGGCACTCCCTTTCCTGCCCCCAGATGACGTCATTGATGGGTTTGTGGAACTCGCAGATGCTTGCTCAGATGAACTTGAGCCAGTGGTGGAGTACTTTGAGTCCACGTACATCGGGAAGCGCCATCGAAACGGGCGTTGGAGGCCTCCTCTCTTTCCAATTCCAAGCTGGAATGTGCACGACCGAGCTGGACTTGGCTTACCAAGGACTAACAATCCATCAGAAGGTTCCCACAGCCGTCTTGCTGCAAACCTCGCGTGCCAACACCCAGACTTGTTCAAACTGATCGAGGCCCTGGTGCGAGAAGCATCACTTTCTCGACTGAACGTCACACATGCTCTCATCGGACATCCACCTCCACCAAAGCGCAAGAAATACAACGACAAAGAGAAGCGCATTAAAACAATGCTTGAGAAATATGACACAACCAGCAAACTAATCTTCCTGCGAGGCATCGCTTACAACATCATGTTCTGAGAGAGATTTTTATCCAAGTGAACTGTTTTACTAGTAGGAGCTGTGAGTCTGTCTGTGTGGTTTTTCTTTTCATATGGGTTACAATCGTTTTAGCAGCTGAGCGTTTGCATTTGCGTTTTTATTGCGGCAATAAATTATCAATACTCTTCAAATCCGGCGTGCGTCTCTGTATGAGTGTGCGCGCGAAGCTGAACGATGTGTGTGTAAATAAAAGGGTGGCGATTGTCAGGGTGGGTGGCGATTGACTTAGGTGGCTATTGTCCGGGTGGCGATTGAGTTGGGTGGCTATTGACCGGGTGGCTATTGCCCGGGTAGCGATTGTCCGGGTGGCTATTGTCCGGTGGCGATTGACCGGGTGGCGATTGTCCAGGTGGCGATTGTCCGGACACCTGAGTACATAGTGTGGACTGGGAATAAGGACACGAAGAAACTCTCCACCCGGACATCCGCAACACCCTTGTGTCTATCAGCGCCCTGCTGCTGGACAGAAACACAGACACAAGCCTACATGGCCACTATTAGATGTAGTGTCAACAAGTTATTCATATGGTTTCTTTTTTCATAATCACGTTAACTTTAGGTTTGAAATGCGAACCATGAAATAATGAATTCAAATGAACTAGATGATTGAAGCGATTTCGATGAATGCATCAACTACCATTAATTCCACCACACTCCACCTCACCCCTCCTCTCTCTCTCTCTCTCTCTCTCTCTCTCTCTCTCTCTCTCTCTCTCTCTCTCTCTCTCTCTCTCTCTCTCGCTCTTACTCCATAATGCACACGCCGAGACAAACAAATATTCGATACTCTATTTCTATACATACATGTAACGTATACACAACAACCTGTTGATCCAATTCTGGGTACCAATTTTGGTCGCCACACCAATGAACATCAAGGCGATGTTACTTGTTGAGATCTCAAAAAAATATCTAACTGCCGATACAATTATGGATTTTTGAACTGTAGGAGAACATCTAATCAGATTCATACATAACGCCAACCGACTACAGGTGCAAACCGAAAACTAATAACGTTATTTGCAACAGAAGAGTGATTAGCTATAAAACTATTAATCCACATCACAGGCACCCGAAATTAGAAATTAATGCAGGTCCATGACACTGGTTGTTATTGCAAATTAATATATCCTCGTACTTGTCATGGCTGAAGTAGGTTAATTTTAACCATTATCCAGAAATTCAACACATTGTGGTTGTGATAATAATATAATAATAATAATCGATTATATTAATACAAAAAAATACTCATATTTGTTAGTCATTGTTTATAGGGTCAGCGGACTGCAAAGAGCCGAATCAGGACCACTTTGATGATGATAATGATGATGATGATGATGATGATGATGATGATGATGATGATGATGATGATGATGATGATGATGATGATGATGATGAACACTTTATAGTTAGTAGTTTTGTAAATCTTGGTTTTCTTTTTCAGATTCCAAAAGCATGTGCTACACAACTGCTTACTGTGAACTCAACACCACAGTCATTATTGGTCAAGTTCTCTTCTGCCTCAGTCACTTCCCACAGTGAAGTCAATCTCACAGATCATGAGTGTAGAAGAGAGACAAAGCAGCAACAGAAGACCAGAGAGCAAAAGAATCTTGTGTGTGATGTTTGTAATAAATCTTTCACTCTGGCTGGCCATTTGAAGGTACATAAGCGTTTACATACAGGAGAGAAGAATTTTGTGTGTGATGTTTGTAATAAAGCTTTTACTCATGCTGGCAGTTTGAAGTTACATAAGCTTAAACATACAGGAGAGAAGAATCATGTGTGTGATGTTTGTAATAAAGCTTTCACTTGTGCTGGTGATTTGAAGAAACATAAGCTTATACATACAGGAGAGAAGAATCACGTTTGTGATGTTTGTAATAAAGCTTTCACTCATGCTGGCAGTTTGAAGTTACATAAGCTTATACATACAGGAGAGAAGAATCATGTGTGTGATGTTTGTAATAAAGCTTTCACTCAGGCTGGCCATTTGAAGGGACATAAGCTTATACATACAGGAGAGAAGAATCATGTGTGTGTTGTTTGTAATAAAGCTTTCACTAGGGCTTGTCAGTTGAAGGACCATAAGCTGATACATACAGGAGAGAAGAATCATTTGTGTTATGTTTGTAATAAAGTTTTCACTCGTGCTGGTGATTTGAGGAAACATAAGCTTATACATACAGGAGAGAAGAATCATGTTTGTGATGTTTGTAATAAAGCTTTCACTGAGGCTGGCAGTTTGAAGTTACATAAGCTTATACATACAGGAGAGAAGAATCATGTGTGTGATGTTTGTAATAAAGCTTTCACTCAGGCTGGCAGTTTGAAGGGACATAAGCTGATACATACAGGAGAGAAGAATCATGTGTGTGATGTTTGTAATAAAGCTTTCACTAAGGCTTGTCAGTTGAAGGACCATAAGCTGATACATACAGGAGAGAAGAATCATGTGTGTTATGTTTGTAATAAAGTTTTCAATCGTGCTGGTGATTTGAAGAAACATGTGCTTATACATACAGGAGAGAAGAATCATGTTTGTGATGTTTGTAACAAAGCTTTCACTGAGGCTGGCAGTTTGAAGTTACATAAGCTTATACATACAGGAGAGAAGAATCATGTGTGTGATGTTTGTAATAAAGCTTTCACTAGGGCTGGTCATTTGAATAGACATAAGCTTATACATACAGGAGAGAAGAATCATGTGTGTAATGTTTGTAATAAAGCTTTCATCAGGGCTTGTCAGTTGAAGGACCATAAGCTGATACATACTGGAGAGAAGAATCATGTGTGTGATGTTTGTAATAAAGCTTTCACTCAGGCTGGCAGTTTGAAGGAACATAAGCTGATACATACAGGAGAGAAGAATTATGTGTGTGATGTTTGTAATAAAGCTTTCACTCTTGCTGGCAGTTTGAAGTTACATAAGCTGATACATACAGGAGAGAAGAATCATGTGTGTGATGTTTGTAATAAAGCTTTCACTCATGCTAGTAGTTTGAAGTTACATAAGCTTATTCATGCAGGAGAGATAAATTATGTTTGTGAGGTTTGTGGTAAAGCTTTCTCTTTGTTTAGCTATTTGAAGAAACATAAGTTGACACATTCTGGAGACAAAAATTCATGTGTTTGACGTTTGTAAGAAATTTTTTTCTTTCAGCTTGCCAGTTGAAGAGATATACACTTACATGTGCAGAAGAGAAAAATCATGTGTGTGATGTTTGTATTAAGCCTTTCTCTGTGGCTGACAATTTGAAGCAACACGTGTACCAAAGTGAAAATGTATGTGACATATGTGTAATATCACAAGTATATCAACTAACAAGTTAGTATCTCGTATTGCCCCAAGTCGACGTGCGGTGGTCCCGTTGCTATTGGTTTTAGCCACAAGCTGAGACGGGAATATCCCAAACCTAAAAATAGAATAGAGAATTCTGGGAAATCTGTTCTCGCTGAAATTAAACGAAAGTTGGGAGAGGAACTGCATATTTCTGGTAGTGAACAAAGGCAGAAACTTGTCAGCAGTATTATCAGCGATGGAGTTATAATGGACAAAGTGCTTCATACCTATGAGATTGCCTTTGCTCGAGCAAAGAAACTAAAGAAGGATTTGGCCACCGTCATTTCAGAAAAGCATTTCCCTACCCATAATTGTCCTGGGTTTTGAAGTTTCTAAAAAGTTATTTCAGGCCGATGACGCTCTATGGAGGGAAAAGCATGTAAAGGGAAGCAACCATTTGTACGCGCACGTCGATAGAGACATAGAAGAGAGATACTAACTTGTTAGTTGATATACTTGTGGTAATATGTAATGCTTTTATTCATGCTGGCAATTCGTTGAATCACATGTTGGTACATACAGACAATGTGATGAATCACATGTTGGTGCATACAGAAAGGACAACTAGCAACTGTGCAATAATGCTTTCATTTAAATTGAATACTTGAAGCTTACAGTAACCTAGGCTGGAGGCAGAAAAGAAGATAAAAACAACAAGAGTCGTTAGATAAAATTAAGCTTTCCAGTTTATTTGAAAGTTTTTCTCAAGATAAAATAAGTCTAAATGCCTAAAACTCTTGACAGCCTCCTTCATCCAAGTTGATTCGGCTCTTTGCAGTCTGCAGGACCCTGTAAATAAATAACTCTGGACAGCAATTTTGCATATTGGCTCGAATAATATTGTGAACATTGTTCAAATTAAAATGTGAACATAGTATCCCAAGCATATTCTGGAGAGAAAATGGTGTGCAATGTTTGTAATATGTTGAATGCTGTCAGTGAATGTGATGTAAAACATTTAACCATTGAATGTAAAGGAGACAACATTTATGCTAGGAGTTTGAGGTATCACCAGTTGTCACATACTATAAAAACAAATTATGCAGGTGATAAGTGTTGACTCAAGTTGAGTACTAAAAGAAGCATAGATTGAGAAATGCAGGGTAGAAAATATAATTAATACTTATGTAATCCTCAGTCTAACTCAATCATAGGGTTCATGCTCTGGGCTGGGAGGAGGTCTGATAAAACTAAAGTAGCATAGAATGATAGATGAGAAAAATAGGATAATCAAATAAAATTTAGAATTCAAATTGTATAAAATAAGGAAATGAAATCAACTTTATTACTATACAGAATAGGGATGATGGTGATGATTTCAAATATATTGAGGCATATTGAGGCTTTGAGGGCTCCACTGAATGAAACTGGGGAAAAAAATAGCCCTGGGGATACAAATACATTTCAAATAGTTAGATTAAAATAAACAGATAACAAAATAATACATACTTAATTAACAGATTCCTATCCTATCCTGTCCCGTAACCCGAAGGTCATAGATTAATTAGAATTAACAGATTATTAAAGTCGAAAACAAAAAACACCTTTGTCTAGCTGGCATTACACATCACCAGCACATAACAATTTAGCTCTCCATTTTAAACCCATAACTTACAGTATGGCAAGTCAATTTGTCATCTCTTACAGTTGGCCCTGGGACTAGCTTTGTTTTACTTGATCAAAGTAATCGTAAAAGACTACTAAGTAAAATTGTTACTAAATCCCAATAATTGGCCAAGAGGTTTACATATCACAATCTCTATGACAACCTTGACATGCTTACGCTCAGCAGTCCTGTCATGATAAAATCCTTGTCACTGACATTCCCTATTTATCTTAATGACATACACTTGATGCAAATGGGAGACAACCTGTTAGTGTCAGTTACCTTGTGACTTCAATTCTGTAAAAATTCCAGTTTTAAACATTACACGATTTATAGAACATTTAACAAAATCATTCAATAGAATTCAAGACTCAAGTCTGTTCACGAAAATAATCAGATAAATTTTATCATAATTACTTCAGGCTAAGTCACAGAATGCATACAATAAGTAAAATAATAAAAAAATAACATCAATTTCAATATAATATTCACAACAAATTATAATAGTATCATACCAATTTAAATTAGTGTATATAGATGGAAATTATAGCAAATAGAATATAAAATATAATTTTTGTCTTTGTTCCCAAAATTTACCATGTGCTCAGACCGGGTGCGAACATGCTACATCAGATGCCAGACATAATCTTGTTGCATCTTGCAAATAAAACACAATAATATAATTATATGTTGAACATAACAAATAGTAACCATTATTCTAATAAAATAATTAAGCATTTGCAACTTTTCCTTACCTGAATTAAGGCTACAACCCTCCAGCATCAACCATGCTGCCTCAAAGAGTTGCAGGAAGATTGTGGCTCTAGCACTACAGCAGAGGAAGTGTAAAACTTTGTTTTGTTGATAAAAGTGGGGAATTCATATTCGTCTAGCTATACAACTAATATGGGAATTCCGCAAGGATCTATAGTTTAACCAATTTTATTTAATATATTAATTTATGATTTACCGAAGGAGTTGAGTAATAAAGTATCACTTGTTCAATATGCAGATGATATAGCAATATGGGTGAATGTAAATTTAAAAAAGAAAACATCCTTGTATGAAATTAAATATATTACCAAGTTATATCAAACTGAATTAAATAAAATCAGTCATTTCATGCATCACAATGGTCTTGACTTGTCAAAAGAAAAAACAAACCTGGTATTATTTAATCATGGTCAGGAGCCTAGACAATTTCCAAAATTAGAAATTGATAATGAAGAACTCAAGTATGTAAAAGAGGTTAAATTTTTAGGCGTTTATCTTACATATAAACTGCATTGGAAACGACATATAGAATACTTAATACAGAAGGCTGTCAAAAGTTATAATTTATTGAAAATTAATAACAAACAAGCTTGGGAACAAGACGTATAAACACTGATTCATATCGCCTGTGCTTTAGTGAGATCCAAATTAACATACGGACAGGAAGCGTAATTTTCATCCCCTAAATGTTATCTTAAAAAGTTACAAAGCTTAGACAGTAAAGCAATAAAATTAGCACTAGGGGTACCAATTCATACAAAAACCACAGAGGCCTATAAACTTGCAGGAGTTATTCCTCTTGATGAATGGCGAAAGTTATCATGTGCCAAATACATAGTAAGAGCAACTGCAATCAACAATAGTACTGACGAAGAACTGTTCATACGATCTGATTTAGATTTTCCTAATCAAGCCCAAAAAGTGCACTCCTTTACAACAATAGGAACCTTTACAAAAGATTTGATTCAAATTGTTTTAACGCATATTGAGTGTTTACATAAAACTATTATTTCACCAGTACCTATGTGGGAATTAGAAAAAAGCTAAATATGATATCTGTTACTGTAATGAAAATAAAAACCACAACCCTCTGCTTACTGTATTTGAGGTTCGACATCATATACGTGAGAAGTATTCTGGTCAACTGAAAATATATACTGATGGATCTGTTCTTCACACAGATGAAGCAGGAGCGGCGTTTGTAATACCGGATTTAAATATATCAAAATCATATTATTTAGGGAAAGGATATTCGATTTTCACTGCTGAATTAATTGCAATATTAATGGCTCTAAATACAATTTCTAATCTTTCTGTGAGTATATTCAGCGTTGTTTTATGCGTAGATTCTATGTCAGTTTTACAAGCATTGAATTCAGATAATAATGGTGAAAGAAAAGAAATTATTTTGGAAATTAAAAATATTATTCACAGTTTGATAACTAATGGCACTCAGGTGAATTTTGTCTGGATTCCCTCACATATTGGTTTCCTTTATAATGATTGGGCTGATCGGGCTGCAAAACTTGGTGCTTCAAATATTAATTCTCAAATAATACAAATACAGTTGTCTTCTAAAGAAATTCAAAAATCTATAGAAAATAAATTTGTAAAAGAGATTAAACTTAATTGCAACTATAATAAACCTTGTGGAATTGCTAGATCAATTTCAAGCATGGCACATAGAATAATATTAAACTCCATTAAAACCAAATATTGTAAAAATGTGAAATGTATATGTGGTGAATCTATTTCATTGAAACATGTATTATTTCAATGCAGTAATATGCGTTCATTTTTGCCAAATGATGTTTCTATTATCAATTCCATTGATAACATAAGCTTTGATGTAAGCGTTAGATTAGCAAAAGCTTTTATTGATTCTCCAGTTGCTCAATTTATATAATTATGTATTTTATATGTATGGATGTATGTATCTGGTGTAAATGTGTGTGAATGCGTGCGTACGTCTTATCATCTCGATGAAGAAGACGTTAATAAAACAACCAACCAACCAAGTGTAAAACCTAACTTGCTGTTCACTCATACTCAACAAAAAATTCAGATTCCAGAAATATATAACTTAATATATAACTTACTTTTACTACTATTATTATTAATATTATAATATTATTAGCTTATTTTAATAATTATAAAACATATTTTAATTTTAAATAAATTTAGAAAATAAAATACTAAAACATTCATATAGTAGATTCCACATGTACAATAAGGGGTTAGCTCCCGTACACTGTTGTACATCAATCATGATGAGTGTTACACACTTAAATGTTCAGAAGAGAAAAATCATATTTGTGATTTTGTATTAAGTCTTTCTTTCTGGCTGACGATTTGAAGCAACACATGTTGATACATATTGAAGTGAAAATGTACGTGACATATGTGTAATATGTAATGCTTTTATTCATGCTGACAGTTTGATGAATCACAGTTGGTACATACAGAAATGACAATTAGCGGCTGTGCAATAATGCTTTTATTTAAATTGAGTACTTGATGAAGCTTACAGTAACATAGGCTGGAGGCAGAAAAGAAGATAAAAACAACACAATAAGTTGTCAGATAAAACCAAGCTTTCCAGTTCATTTTGAAAGTTTCTCTCATGGTAAAATAAGTCTAAATGCCTAAAACTCTTGACAGCCTCTTTCAACCAAGTTGATTCGGCTCTTTGCAGTCCGCTGGACCATATAAACAACTAACTCTTGACAACAATTCAATATATTGCCTCGAATAATATTGTGAACATTGTTTAAATTAAAATTTAAACATAGTATCCCAAACATATTCTGTGGACAAAAAAAATATTGTGTAATGTATGTAATATGTTGAATGCTGTCAGTGAATATTATGTGTAATGTTTAACCATTAAATGCAGAGAGACAACATTTATGCTAGGAGTTTGAGATATCACCAGTTGTCACATATAAAGACAAATTATGGATGGGATAAGTGTTGACTCAAGCTGAGTACTAAAAGAAGCATAGATTGAGAAATGTGGGGTAGAAAATATAATACATGCAATATTTGTGATCCCTGGAATTCCACCATTGTATGGCATGTGATGTTTGTAACCACCATTGTATGGCATGGGATGTGTGTAACCATGTCATTGTATGACATGGGACCTTTGTGATACCAGTTATATGATGTGAGGCATTTTACCATTGATTGCAAAGGAGACAACAAGAGAGTCACCCTGCTGTTAGATGGCTTATTTCAGGATTGATTATACACGAATATGGATGTGATGAGTTACTGCATGTAGGTATGAATGTGAAAAATGTAGATAGAATCTGTCCTTTTGTGTTAACGCTCATCAGATCCTTTTTACTACGACTACTTCATTCTTGCTACAGCTACAGGAGCCAATATATAGGAGATCTCTAGTGTTCCAGGATTGCATTCCAAAACAATAAAATTGAATGGGTTAATAAAACTTAATTAATAATATCTAAGTAAGATTTTTGTTTAAAAATTACTAGGGTGTACATATTTTATGTATTTTAACTTTATTTGGCCTATTTTGTAAATCCTGTTATTCTCTGCAATATTATCAACCTGGGTAGCAACAAAATAAATTATAATAACATTGTGACCTAGCTATTGATTATGTTATTACTCTAGGACTGTCTGTTTTCTTCACTTCCCTTTTAATTATTATTTTATTACTCTAGGACTTACTGTTTTCTTCAGTTCCCTTTTAATTATTAATCTACAACTTTGAGTGAGAAAGAAGAGAACCATAAAATTATTAAAACATATATTGGTGTTGTGTTTTAACTGTTCTGTATTTTATGTTTTGAATATTTCAAGTTTATCTCTCTGTCTCAACTTGTGTAATTGTATAAGAAAGGCCTTTTGATGAATACATGTATATGTGAAATTGTAACATTAAAAACTGTTTACAAACTGATAGCAAGTTTGTTCCCCCGTTGGGGTGCTGGGGGTTTCAGTATAAATAGTATCCCCACTTTCTGGAAATTTAGTGCTTTAAATTCCCACTGTCCCTGTCTTTCTCATTTGCTCTTTCTCATTCCTGCTCAGTTCTATCAATCTGCTATACTATTTTCTTCTTCGCTAGACCAGTCAGCTACTTTTTATCTTGAAAACTCTTCCGGGACAAGAATCTTTATTTGTGTGTAAGGTCTGTTGGATCTGCTTGGGAATATTGGACGCTTTCTGGCAGGTGGTCACTATAAGGCTTCCTATGATGTTATTATTTAGCAATGTAGGCATTTATATGTATGTGTTTTGTTGATAATTTATAATGATATTTGTATTCTATTTTGTTTTTGTAAACGGGGGTTCGATAAATTAGAGGACAGCCTCAGCGTCCCCTGCGTGGGATGTCTTTATTGTAAAGTGACTGGCTAGTGGAAAGCTTTCAGTTTTACCACTAGGGTTGTTTCAGCAGATTTTTAATGCGGATCAGGGGTTGTCCGGTCCTGATTTAGCTCAGAAGAGTCTGCTGGACCTAAAACAATAATCATGTAATGTAATGTAATGTAATGTAATGCAATATTACGTTTGTAGGAATCTTCTGAGCCTAAAGCTAATTATTTTGTAACACATGGGAAGTAGAGTAAGAGAGAAGGAGATAAAAAAAAAAAAGCGTGTGTGTGTGTGAGAGAGAGAGAGAGAGGCTACACATAATGATCACAGAACACAAATGTGAGTTACGCTTACAACACAATACCACAAATCACAGAACACAAATGTAAGTTAAGCTTACAACACAATACCACAAATTACAGAACACAAATGTAAGTTAAGCTTACAACACAATACCACAAATCACAGAACACAAATCTAAGTTAAGCTTACAACACAATATCACAAATCACAGAACACAAATGTAAGTTAAGCTTACAACACAATACCACAAATCACAGAATACAAATGTAAGTTAAGCTTACAACACAATACCACAAATCTCACTTGAACAACACTGAAGGAAGGTACACATGTTTTAATGAATGTCAAATGTTTTCCAAACAGATACAATGTGTGCTTGGAGTGTCCAGCATGGAAAAAGCAATGTACAGGTAAAGTAGTTGACTTTTAGTAACCCGATCTAAGAGTCTCAATCCAATCTTTACACATACATGAAAATAGATGTATCATTTTTCAAGCTGAGTTTGAGTAATAAGGTATTATCTTTCCTACCTTATCTCGTCTCGTCAAATAAAACCAATAAATTCATGCATGTTTTATTATTATTATTTAATTTTTAAATAAAACTTGTAAATATATATACTTTTTAATCAAAATTTGGATAAAATCTAACAATTCCAAAAAAGTATCTTTAAAAAAAACAGATAGACAAGCTTCTGTGATGAATGTATGTAAAATCTGATGTCTACTGTACAATGGACTCCGAGCAGAAAGCAATAATAGATAATCTGCTGTGAAGAATGTATATTAAACTTGGCATTTGCTGTACAATGGACTCCACGCAGACAGCAATAAGAATAGACAAGCTGCTGTGAAGAATGTATATAAATGCTGATGTTTACTGTTCAATTTACTCCATGCAGACAGCAACAAGGATAGAAACAAGCAAACTAAATATACTGCCACATGAAAGTATTTGTGTAGTGTCTATGTATTGTGTATTGTCTATGTATATGCATTGCATATTGTCTATGTATATGTATTGTGCATTGTCTATTTAAAACAACCTGTTACATGGAAATCAATCTGGCTTCAGAGCCAAGCATTCTTGTCATACAGTGCCTACATCTATGGAAGAGAAATGGCTTACTAATATTAACGAGCACACAGTGTCCGGAGCAGTATTCGTTGACTGTGCAAAAGCTTTTGATGCAATAGACCATGACCCTCGTTTACATACATTACAATTATATGGTATTTGCTTTGAATCCCTTAATCTTCTAAAATCTTTCATTTTAGACAGACACCAGTGCGTTTTTATAAATAACCAAAAATCACAGTGTGAACCTGTTACTGCGGGAAGATCAATATTAGGGCCTTTATTATTTTTGTATATATATAAATGATCTACCCCTTCATATTTCTACTTCGTGTGACCTCTTTGCTGGTGACACCACATTACAAAAACAGGCAAATGAACTATATGAATAGACTGAATTTAAGCACATGACACCGAATCCTGACAACAAAATCCGTGCTAATTACAACAAGACAAAAAAGGCAAAGTTCCTCTATGAAACTCTCTCTCTTACAAATGTGTAACAAAATAGATTTTATGAAGTAAACGCATATATAAACTGACATCTAAACAGGCGATTGTCTGGCATCTAGTCAATGTTCTGTACATCAAATGATTGAAGTAAAACATATATAGTACTACAATGACATGAGAATATCTTTACTTTCAAATACTCCAAGTTCGTAATTATGCTATGCAAGAAGAATATCTTTAGTTTCAAATTCTCCAAGTCAATGATTATGCAATGTACGAAGAATATTTGTACTTTAAAACTTTCTATGTTCGTTGTTATGCAATGTAAGAAGACTATCTTTACTTTCAAACTTTCTATGTCCGTCGTTATGCAATGTAAGAAGACTATCTTTACTTTCAAACTTTCTATGTCCATTGTTATGCAATGTCAGAAGACTATCTTTACTTTCAAACTTTCTATGTCCGTTATGCAATGTCAGAAGATTATCTTTACTTTCACACTTTCTATGTCCGTTGTTATGCAATGTCAGAAGACTATCTTTACTTTCAAACATTCTATGTTCGTTGTTATGCAATGTAAGAAGACTATCTTTACTTTCAAACATTCTATGTCCATTGTTATGCAATGTCAGAAGACTATCTTTACTTTCAAACTTTCTATGTCCGTTGTTATGCAATGTCAGAAGAAAGCCAACACGCGTACTAGCTCAGTGGGTAGAGCACCAACCTCGTGTTCCAAACCAGGTTTGCCTAACATGAATGACTGTTGCACTGGTAGTCTTACTGCTTCCATCAGTGCGGTGGTTATTTCAGTGCATAGTGAACGGGATTAGCTAGGTTCAAAAAAGAATAGAAAGGTTGGTGGGGCTTATTCCCCTTGCTATGGGTGGCGCTGCACTGAAGTTGTCAGGCTTTCGCTGAGAAATCATGTCCGCTTTAATCCCTATAATCTGTATATATTATGCTACAAAATAAAAGAATTTTAAAGAAAACATCCACACACTACGACTGTACATGAATTGTCAATGCCAACTAAGTCTATATATTACAGCTATCTACGACAGTTATTGTTGAATTGTGCTGTCAATTATATATTACAGCTATCTACAATAGTTAATGTTGAATTGTGCTGTCAATTATATATTACAGCTATCTACAAAAGTTAAAGTTAAATTGTGCTGTCAATTATACATTACAGCTATCTACAGTACAACAGTTAATGTTGAATTGTGCTGTCAATTATATATCACAGCTATCTACAAAAGTTAATGTTAAATTGTGCTGTCACTTATACATTACAGATATCTACAGTACAACAGTTAATGTTGAATTGCACTGCCACAAGATCAGTCACCTTCAGCTACCAACATCAACAACTTCATGCCTTTGCACATTGCATCAACACAAAACACAGTCATTGGGATATTCAGGGTCGTGAGAGAAACTGCCTTGAGCAGGTTGTAAATGTCCTGGGTCACGTGTTGTCCCAATGGGGTCAGAACTGGATTTTCCTGTGGAATAATAATAATAATAATAATAATAATAATAATAATAATAATCATCATCATCATTATCATCATCATCATCATCATCATCATCATCATCATCATCATCATCATCATCATCGTCATCATCATCATCATCATCATCATCATCATCATCATCATCATCATCATCGTCATCCTCATTCTCATCATTATCGTTATCATCATCAAGTAGTCAGACAATAAATTAAAAAATCCCACTCATTAATCCATCATCATCATCATCATCATCATCATCATCATCATCATCATCATCATCATCATCATCATCATCATCACCAACAATCGATCATTTAACATTCTGATTCCTGCATCTAATAAAACTGCAATAATTTGTAATTATCATCTCCATCAACAATTAATACATTCATCCTCATCCTCATCCTCATCATCCCCATCATCATCATTATCATCTCTAATTAATTTATCATCATCATCATTTATTCAACCAATTAATCATCATCATCATCATCATCATCATCATCATCATCATCATCACAGCAATACCTGTATGTGATTTGGGAGTTCCTGCATCATGTGTAGTTGTCCCTGGGGTTGGTTTGGACTTGCCTGGGGCCTTTGTGGGGTTTGTCTGGCGGTTCAAAAACCCTTTCTTGGCCCACGACACTCCAGTGCTGGGTTCTTCCTTTCCCCGCCTTGTGTCTGCCTGTTGGTCACAAAGGCATCGTGGCTATTATTAATTATATCATTCCAACATTCTGGAGTTTGGATCTTACGCTGAATACATTTTCTACTAATGTGCTAAAAAAATGTGTCGTTAATGCGATAGCATGTATACTTTTATTTTTGTGAAGAAGGAGAGTGTGTATCAATGTGTAGGTCAAAGTGCTGACCCTATAAGGTGTCTGCTGTCATTGTTAACTTTCTTAGTGTTGGGCTGAAGTGTTGAAGGCCAAACAAACGTAGGTCTACAGCTCTTGTGTGCAATCCCGCTGCAAGGTCTAGAGTTCCAGAGGCTGTGTATTGATGTATTATTAGTCTGCTGTCACTGTGTGCAATCCCGCTGCAAGGTCTAGAGTTCCAGAGGCTGTGTATTGATGTATTATTAGTCTGCTGTCACTGTGTGCAATCCCGCTGCAAGGTCTAGGGTTGGAGTGGCTGTATATCTATGTATCATTATCCTACTGTAAATGTGTGTACTCTTTACTGCTCTCTATGCTAAGATGGAGCTGATGTATTGACGTATCATTATCCTACTGCAACTGTGTGTACTCTTTACTGCTCTCTATGCTAAGATGGAGCTGATGTATTGATGTATCATTAGCCTACTGTAATTATGTGTACTGTTCTCTGCTCTCCATTGTCAAGATGAAGCTGATGTATTGATGTATCATTAGCCTACTGTGACTGTGCGTACTCTTCACTGCTCTCTATGCTAAGATGAAGCTGCATGTTTTTTGGGGTCGGTGTGGCAAAGGTTTATTTTGTCCCTTAAGAACGAGTCATTTTTTGTTTTTTGAATCCACATGGCTGATAGCAGCAACTACACGTTTTACCAAAAATGTGGGCTGTTGTGGTCAGTGTATTGGTCTGTGTGACCATGTTTGTGTGCCGACCCATGTCGACGTATTCTAAGACATTGTGTGTGACTATGTATGTGTGCCGACCCATATCGACGTCTTCTAAAGCATTGTGTGTGACTTTGTATGTGTGCCGACCCATATCGACGTCTTCTAAGGCATTGTGTGTGACTATGTTTGTGTGCCGACCCATGTCGACGTCTTCTAAGGCATTGTGTGTGACTATGTATGTGTGCCGACCCATGTCGACGTCTTCTAAGGCATTGTGTGTGACTATGTTTGTGTGCCGACCCATGTCGACGTCTTCTAAGGCATTGTGTGTGACTATGTATGTGTGCCGACCCATGTCGACGTCTTCTAAGGCATTGTGTGTGACTATGTTTGTGTGCCGACCCATGTCGACGTCTTCTAAGGCATTGTGTGTGACTATGTATGTGTGCCGACCCATATCGACGTCTTCTAAAGCATTGTGTGTGACTTTGTATGTGTGCCGACCCATGTCGACGTCTTCTAAGGCATTGTGTGTGACCACGTTTGCGTGCCGACCCTTGACGACGTCTTCTACGGCATTGTATCTTCAAGTCTATCTAGAACTTGGAGCACTTTGGGTGTTGCTAGCGTTTGTCAGCTTGCGCCCTTCAACTTTCTGAACTGCGCGTGAAAGTCTCTTCGACGTCATTCACTGCCTTCACCAACTCTATCATCATCTAAATCTCCAATGTCGCCGTCGTCGTTCATTAACGGCGATTTCTGCTACGCCGTCGTCGTGACCTTCATAGCCTCCTGTTTTCTGCATCGTTTGTGTCGTCGCCGACCACCTCGTCACTCCACTTTGCAACGTCGTCGCTTCGTGAAGATTTTCATATGTAGGCTTCTTCATTCTTCTTTCATTATTGCCGTCAGCTACCCTTTTTCACTCTTCTGTCATCATGATCGTCAGCTACACTTCTTCACTCTTCTTTCATCATGATCGTCAGCTACACTTCTTCACAGTTCTTTCATCGTGATCGTCAGCTACACTTCTTCACTCTTCTTTCATCATGATCGTCAGCTACACGTCTTCACTCTTCTTTCACCATCGTCGTCAACGACAGTCGATAAGGACTGATAAATTAACCACTTTAGCTGCGAAGCTTCGTCGTTAGTCAACTATTTCTTACTTATTATGGACACCTCGATGGTATATAAAGTATTGTAGATGTATACTTGTATAGTTATTATAGACACCTCCATGGTCCTTCCTATCCTGTCCCGTAACCCGAAGGTCGTAGGGGCACCACAGATGATCGTTTAACCAGCATACTCCATCTTTCTCTGTCCTCAGCAGCCCTGATGGCTTCGCTCAGTGTCAAACCAGTCCATTCTCGAATGTTGTCCTCCCACCTCTTTTTCGGTCTCCCTTTTCTTCTACCTCCTTGCACTGTGCCTTGCAGAATAGTCTTTGCAAGGCCTGATGATCTGGTGACGTGGCCATACCACCGAAGTTTCCGTTTCTTCACCACTGTTAGCAGGTCATCATGTTGTCCAATAGCTTGTGTGATGGTCTGTCGGACTTCGTCGTTGGTGATGTGTTGGGTATAGGAAATGCCCAGAAGTCTTCTGTAGCACCTCATCTCCATGCTTTGTATTCTTCGTTGGAGATCTGCTGTGAGGGTCCATGCTTCGCAAGCATATAGGAAGATGGAGATGACCAGAGAGCGCAGCAGTCTTACTTTGGAATGTAGACTGATGGTTCTGTCTTTCCAAATGGGCTTCAACCTTGTCAGGGCAGCAGTTGTTTGTGCGATCCTGGAGAGGACTTCCTGTCGGGACCCATTGTCTGATACAATGGCTCCTAAATATTTGAAGCTATGCACTGTGTCGAGGGATTGGCCTTGGACTTTGATGTCCGTATTGATGCCATTGGTGTTGTTGGTCATCATTTTGGTCTTCTCTGCACTTATTTCCATTCCATAGGCTTTGGAGGTGGTGTCAAGCCTCTGTACAAGCTGTTCAAGTTCTTGTTCCTCTCCAGCCAATCCATCAATGTCATCTGCAAAACGAAGATTGGAGATTGCTCTACCCCCTATGCTGACTGTGCCTTCATGGTCTGCGAGAGCATCCGACATGATGCGCTCTAGGAAGATGTTGAAGAGTGTTGGAGAGAGTAGGCATCCTTGACGCACACCGATTGTTGTTCTGAACCAATTCCCGATGGCTCTGTTGTGGAGGACTGCACTGGTAGCCTTGTCATACAGGCTTTTGATGACTTCAATAATTTTTGGGCTGATGTTGTACACTTTCATTGTTGCCCATAGAGCTGCCTGCCAGACTCGGTCAAACGCCTTCTTGAAGTCTATGAACACATGATATAGATGTTGTTGGTGCTGTAGGTATTTCTCACAGATTATTCTGAGGTTGAAAATCTGCTCAGTGGTACTTCTTCGGCATCACTGGGCGAAAGTCTTCTACACAGAAATCACCGGCCAGGGCGGAGGAACCTCACGTTACTACAGGTTCAACGACCATGTGCTCAGGGCCAAGGCGAGCCACACTGTATTCGTGGATTTCGGCTGTGGCCAACAGCCTGGAGAGGATTGGGCACCGCCAGGTCTTTTTTGCCCAAGACACACACACACTACCTCCATGGTATATAAAGTATTAATTGTAGATGTATACTTGTATAGTTATTATAGACACCTCCATGGTATATAAAGTATTAATTGTAGATGTATACTTGTATAGTTATTATAGACACCTCGGTGGTATATAAAGTATTGTAGATGTATACTTGCATAGTTATTATAGACACCTCCATGGTATATAAAGTATTGTAGATGTATACTTGTATACTTATTATGGACACCTCGATGGTATAAAAAGTATTCTAGATGTATACTTGTATAGTTATTATAGACACCTCGGTGGTATATAAAGTATTGTAGATGTATACTTGTATAGTTATTATGGACACCTCCATGGTATATAAAGTATTGTAGATGTATACTTGTATAGTTATTATGGACACCTCGATGGTATATAAAGTATTGTAGATGTTTACTTGTATAGTTATTATGGACACCTCGGTGGTATATAAAGTATTGTAGATGTATACTTGTATAGTTATTATAGACACCTCCATGGTATATAAAGTATTGTACATGTATACTTGTATAGTTATTATGGACACCTCCATGGTATATAAAGTATTGTAGATGTATACTTGTATACATATTATGGACAACTCCATGGTATATAAAGTATTGTAGATGTATACTTGTATACTTATTATAGACACCTCGGTGTTATATAAAGTATTAATTGTAGATGTATACTTGTATAGTTATTATGGACACCTCCATGGTATATAAAGTATTGTAGATGTATACTTGTATAGTTATTATGGACAAACCGGCGGTATATAAAGTATTGTAGATGTATACTTGTATAGTTATTATAGACACCTCGGTGGTATATAAAGTATTGTAGATGTATACTTGAATAGTTATTATGGACACCTCCATGGTATATAAAGTATTGTAGATGTATACTTGTATAGTTATTATGGACACCACGGTGGTATATAAAGTATTAATTGTAGATGTATACTTGTATACTTATTATGAACACCTCCATGGTATATAAAGTATTGTACATGTATACTTGTATAGTTATTATAGACACCTCGATGGTATATAAAGTATTGTAGATGTATACTTGTATACTTATTATGGACACCTCCATGGTATATAAAGTATTGTAGATGTATACTTGTATAGTTATTATAGACACCTCCATGGTATATAAAGTATTGTAGATGTATACTTGTATACTTATTATGGACACCTCCATGGTATATAAAGTATTGTAGACGTATACTTGTATAGTTATTATAGACACCTCCATGGTATATAATGTATTGTAGATGTATACTTAAATACTTATTATGGACACCTCCATGGTGTATAAAGTATTGTAGATGTATACTTGTATACTTATTATGGACACCTCCATGGTGTATAAAGTATTGTAGATGTATACTTGTATACTTATTATAGACACCTCGATGGTATATAAAGTATTGTAGGTGTATACTTGTATACTTATTATAGACACCTCGATGGTATATAAAGTATTAATTGTAGATGTATACTTGTATAGATATTAGGGACACCTACATGGTATATAAAGTACTGTAGATGTATACTTGTATAGTTATTATAGACACCTCCATGGTATATAAAGTATTGTAGATGTATACTTGTATAGTTATTATGGACACCTCCATGGTATATAAAGTATTGTAGATGTATACTTGTATAGTTATTATAGACACATCCATGGTATATAAAGTATTGTAGATGTATACTTGTATACTTATTATGGACACCGCCATGGTATATAAAGTATTGTAGATGTATACTTGTATACTTATTATGGACACCTCGATGGTATATAAAGTATTGTAGATGTATACTTGTATAGTTATTATAGACACATCCATGGTATATAAAGTATTGTAGATGTATACTTGTATACTTATTATGGACACCGCCATGGTATATAAAGTATTGTAGATGTATACTTGTATACTTATTATGGACACCTCGATGGTATATAAAGTATTAATTGTAGATGTATACTTGTATAGTTATTATGGACACCTCGGTGGTATATAAAGTATTAATTGTAGATGTATACTTGTATACTTATTATGGACACCTCGATGGTATATAAAGTATTGTAGATGTATACTTATTATGGACACCTCGATGGTATTTAAAGTATTGTAGATGTATACTTGTATAGTTATTATGGACAACTCGGTGGTATATAAAGTATTGTAGATGTATACTTGTATAGTTATTATAGACACCTCGGTGGTATATAAAGTATTGTAGATGTATACTTGTATAGTTATTATGGAGAGCTCGGTGGTATATAAAGTATTGTAGATGTATACTTGTATAGCTATTATAGACACCTCCATGGTATATAAAGTATTGTAGATGTATACTTGTATAGTTATTATGGACACCTCCATGGTATATAAAGTATTGTAGATGTATACTTGTATAGTTATTATGGACACCTCCATGGTATATAAAGTATTGTAGATGTATACTTGTATAGTTATTATAGACACCTCGATGGTATATAAAGTATTGTAGATGTATACTTGTATAGTTATTATAGACACCTCGGTGGTATATAAAGTATTAATTGTAGATGTATACTTGTTTACTTATTATGGACACCTCGGTGGTATATAAAGTGTTGTATTATAGTTGGATTATTGTTGGTGATTTCAATGCTCATTCAACACTTTGGGATAAAGGATGTAATTATAATACAAATAATCGTTTTATTGAAAATATCATTACTTCTGGTCTTATATTGTTATATGATGGTAAAATAACAAGGATTCCTGACATAGCAACCCACCAACCTTCTGCCATTGATCTAACGTTTGTATCGCCTGATTTGGCAATAGACAGTATATGGGAAGTGGACTCTGATTCATTAGGTAGTGACCATCTTCCAGTTGTAACTGTAATAAATGAAAAGCCAGAGGTACAAATAGAAGATGATATTATACCAAAATATATTTATACCCGTGCAGATTGGAATCAGTATCAAATGCATTTATTGTACTCTGAGGATGACTTTCTACAAAATGAAGATATTAATGAAATTTGTACAGGTTTTACAAAAACAATATTGTCTGCAGCTAATAAGTCTATACCTATTAAGAGAAATTCTGTAAAGAAAAAACACAGTGGTAATATTTGGTGGAATCAAGCATGTGCAGATGCAGTTAATGAAAAAAAAGAATACATTTAAGAATTGGATAAAATGTAGATCTGTTTCCGCACATAGGCACATGAAATGTGCAAAAATTAATTGTAATAAAATTATAGCATCAGCAAAGAAACAGTATTGGGAAGATTTTTGTAAAAAAGAAATATCAAATACATGTAATGTTAATAATGTTTGGAAAAAAGTTAAAGAAATGAAAAATGGCTTTCAGCTTCCTAAGTGTCCCATAAAAATAACTAACAAACTATTTTCTTCTCCAAAGGAGAAATCTGAAGAATTTGGAAAACTTTTTGCAAATGCAAGCAATACTAGTAGTCTAATTAGAGATGAGTTCGAAAAAAGAAAACATGAACAAAACTCTGAACATTATAAAGAGCCTAATTCAGATAATTCTTTATTTATGAATTCCAGGATATCAATAACAGAGGTTACAGATGCTTTAAATTATTTTGGCACTAAACAATCTGCAGTTGGTCCAGATGGGTTATCATACATTTTGCTCCAACACATGCCTTTAAAATGGATACAACATTTTCTCACTATTATCAATAAATGTTGGGAAAATAATGTGTTACCTGATATTTGGAAAACATCAATAATTATTCCACTTTTAAAAACAGGGAAAAATCGACACGAATCATCAAGTTATCGCCCCATTGCATTAACATCGCATGCTGGTAAAATTATGGAAAAAATTATAATGAATAGATTATCATATTATTGTGAAAAAAATAAAGTAATTCCAGACAATCAGGCTGGTTTTAAAAAAGGCAGATCAACAGTAGACCATTTAGTGAAATTAACAACACACATTAAGAAACAATTCGCTAGAAGGAAAAATATATTAGCTACATTTTTTGACGTTAAAAAGGCTTATGGTCGAGTTTGGCATGCTCGACTTTTATACAAATTAAAAAATATAGGGCTTTCTGGAAATATTTTTCAATATGTTAAAGGGTTTTTGCATGGAAGAAAAATAATGGCCAAAGTAGGTCACTCTCAACACAACGTTAGCCATATTGACATCCCCTTATCAACAAAAAAAAATTTATAGTATAATAGAAAAGAAAATAAAAAATAATTTTCCTTTAAAAATAATATACAGTGATAATTCACAGTATCCTCGAACAATAACCTCTTTAGCACATCGTCTTGCTTTAAATTCTTGGAGGACAAAATATTGCAAGGATATTGTTTGCATTTGCAATGAAAATTTAACTATAAGTCATATAATTCATGACTGCAGTGTAATAACACAATATCTTCCACAGAACATTCATAATGTTCAAAATAAAAATAGTAAATATTGGATAACCATC
>CM072522.1:53649189-53686343 GCA_036898135.1 Oncomelania hupensis
GACAGACAGACAGAGACAGAGAGAAAGAGAGAGAGACAGACAGACAGACAGAGAGTTAGGGAGAGAGAGGGAGACAGACAGACAGAGAGACAGAGATAGAGACAGACAGACAGACAGAGAGTTAGGGAGAGAGAGGGAGACAGACAGACAGACAGACAGAGAGAGAGAGCAGGCACTGTGTCCACACCACCATTGTTGACTGTCAGTGTATTACAATTGCTAAACAGTTGTCTGCCGACACGCTAACGGTCCACTTTACCTCCCCATATCGCACATCTTTCTGTTCGTCAAAGAGGCCACGTCGCGCTTAGGAAAATAATGATTTCGTTAGGGTTAGGGCTGAAGTTAGGTTTAGGAGTAAAGATAGGGTTGGATAACACTGTCCCTAACCCTGATTTATCGCAAACTTAAACCCTAACATTCGTGCCGTACATTGCTAACTTTGGTGGGGAGCCAAACTGGATCTTTATCCAAATGGCAAGGACGGCAGTCTGATCTACGTCTAGACTAAAACCGGCGAAGTCTAGTCCCCGGCATAGGCACATGACATAGACAATAGATCTCATTTTGTATGACGTGTGCCTGTGTCCGTAATTTTTTTTTTTAGGTTCTATCTTATCCCATCCTATCCTATCCTATCCTATTACGCCCTATCCTATCCTATCAGCGGCAGTTGGATGGTGGGACAGAGGTCAAGGGTCAATGCAGGTGATCATCAGGAAGGCAACACAAAGCAGCCTAGACCTTGACAGTGACCACAACACACCACTCACCTGCAGGGCCCACATCAAGTCGTCCTGTCAGCAGTTGGCCCAGTCCCCGTCCACACGCCTCACACCCCACGGGCCTACGTCCTGTATGGCCGTCCCCCTCGTGAACAAGTGTGATCACTGCTGGCCCGTCCCCAGGGGCAGGAAGCACGCTGTCGCTGTAGTCACGGAATAGACTTGGACGCTGCTGTATCGCTGGCCGCACCTCCCTGAGGACAGCAAAATACTTTCTATCTTATTCTTATTCCATGTCCCCATGCCTTAGTAAGTTTGTGTCTACCACCACCACCACCTCCACCACCACCATCACCACCACCACCACCAACAACAACAACAACAACAACAACAACAACAACAACTACTACTACTACTACTACTACTACTACTACTACTACTACTACCACTGCTAGTGTTACTATTACTACTTCTACTACTGCTGCTATAACTACATGTACAGCTACTTCTACTACTATTGCTATTTATACCACTGCTACCACTGTCTGTTGCTGCTACCACTACTACTGCTGCTGTTTCTACTACTACTACTACTACTACTACTACTACTACTACTACTACTACTACTACTTATTACATGAGTTACCCACCTGAGGACGGCGGGTGCGGAGCGAAGGGGCGTGGTCACCACTTCTTCCTGCAGGCAGGCTGGAATGTCTTTGTGACGAACACCAGCACACCACAGGTGGAGATGCTGCACGCTGCTCTGTAATCTCCACACCAGTTCCTGTGTACGTGGACCGCTCTCCCAGCTGTTAGACAGAGAAAGTGTTTTGATGACGTGTTGACCACAGAAGACAACAAGTGTTACTGGCGGTGTTAATAAACCTGTACTGTTACTTGATGGACTCAGCGCAGTCCAGGGGTGGATGCCACGCACCTCCTGCCTGTTACATAGCGCAGATACTCGAGACTCAATAACTCTCGTGATGATGATGATGATGATGATGATGATAATGATGATGATGATGATGATGATGATGATGATGATGATGATGATGATGATGATGATGATGATGATGATCGAAGAACTCTCACACATTTTTTGTTTAAAGGTGAGGTTACACCATCTTGGTTATGCTATTTTTAGATAAAACAGTAAGTGTGCGTTGATATTATGGAAATAGGCCTATAGCTTACAAAGACAGTCCACTGGCTAATGTAAACATCTGTACAATCCACAGGACTATGACATGGAAACACCATTATCATCACCATAATCATAATCATTATCAATGTTGTCATCGCAATTATAATCATCATCATCATCATCTTCATCATCATGATCATCATCATCACCATCATCATCATCATCATCATCATCATCATAATCACCACCACCACCATTGTCTTCGTCGACGACATCATCATCATCATATCATCATATCATCATCATCATCATCATCATCATAATCATCATCATCATCATCATCGTTATCATCATCCACACCTTGTTGCTACTCACTTAAAGTCCACCTCATCAATGAGGACACAGAGCGTGCCCCCACGTACAGCCGCTAACAGATCATTGAATGCCACGTCCACATCGCCAGCATTGTTGACGAAATCATAGGAGTGAACGTGCACCGCGGCAGGGGGCGCTGTGGGATCAGCAGCCATGGTCACTTGCAGCTGGTTGTGGATCAGAAGGCTGGCAGACAGAGCGTTATTCCTTGTACTGATGACGTGGACGTCATGGCCTCTGGACAGCCAACGAAGTCCTTGTAGGACCAGCAGTATTGTTTTACCTGCACACGTATACCGATAAATCAAGATGATGTGGGATTAATAACTAAATGGATGAATGCATGAAACAAGAAGAAGAAGAAGAAGAAGAAGAAGAAGAAGAAGAAGAAGAAGAAGAAGAAGAAGAAGAAGAAGAAGAAGAAGAAGAAGAAGAAGAAGAAGAAGAAGAAGACGAAGAAGAAGAAGAAGAAGAAGAAGAAGAAGAAGAAGAAGAAGAAGAAGAAGAAGAAGAAGAAGAAGAAGAAGAAGAAGAAGAAAAAGAAGAAGAAAAAGAAGAAGAAAGGAGGAGGAGGAGAAGAAGAAGAAGAAGAAGAAGAAGAAGAAGAAGAAGAAGAAGAAGAAGAAGAAGAAGAGGAAGAAGAAGAAGAAGAAGAAGATGATGATGATGATGATGATGATGATGATGATGATGATGATGATGATGATGATGATGATGATCATGATCATGATCATGATCATGATGATCATGGCTTAATAACTAAATAGATGAATGCATGAAACAAGAAGAAGAAGAAGAAGAAGAAGAAGAAGAAGAAGATGATGATGATGATGATGATGATGATGATGATGATGATGATGATGATGATGATGATGATGATGATGATGATGATGACTAAATAACAAGAATGATGAAGGGTACGTAATGTGTTTGTACAGCTTGAGACAAAAGACAACATCTGTACAAAGGTAAAAGCAGTCCTACAAGGCAGTGAAGACGACGTGGTGTTGTGATAGATCTCTAGATGTTCTTGCCCTATCTACAATATCCTCTTTATCCTATCCAGTGAAGTAACTCGAAAGTCATTGGGGCACCATAGATGATCGTTTAACCAGCGTACTCCATCTGTCTGTCCTCTGCAGCCCTAGATGTGCAGTGTTTTCTAATCATGTTATATTTCCTGTGTGACAAATCTACTGACTTTGTTTCTCGTGTGCGGCAGTCTGGCCAAACTGTCGTCTGCTATTTACTGTTACTATAGAGATTGCTATGTGCTGACTTTGTCTGCCCAGACACACAACACACCTAAGGGCCACGGATGTTCATGGCGCGGGATATCCGACTAAGAATTGGAAATTCTTTTCCACACATCTCAATAACTACAATTGGCTGCGCGCGTGCACCATCCACCCTCTCCCCACCTCTCACTCTCAAACGAAAATAGAAAGCAAGGGATAGGGAAACATAGCAACACTTCATCCTCACTGTAGTTATACAATGAATAGGGAAACATATCAACACTTCATCCTCACTGTAGTTATACAATGAATAGGGAAACATATCAATACTTCATCCTCAATGTAGTTATACAATGGATAGGGAAACATATCAAGACTTCATCCTCACTGTAGTTATACAAAGGATAGGGAAACATATCAACACTTCATCCTCACTGTAGTTATACAATGGATAGGGAACTATATCAACACTTCATCCTCACTGTAGTTATACAATGGATAGGGAAACATATCAACACTTCATCCTCATTGTAGTTAAACAATGAATAGGGAACTATATCAACACTTCGTCCTCACTGTAGTTATACAATGGATAGGGAAATATATCAACACATCATCCTCACTGTAGTTAAACAATGAATAGGGAAACATATCAAGACTTCATCCTCACTGTAGTTATACAAAGGATAGGGAAACATATCAACACTTCATCCTCACTGTAGTTATACAATGGATAGGGAACTATATCAACACTTCATCCTCACTGTAGTTATACAATGGATAGGGAACTATATCAACACTTCATCCTCACTGTAGTTAAACAAAGAATAGGGAAACATATCAACACTTCATCCTCACTGTAGTAATAAAATGCTGAACAAGGGCAACAGTCTCCTTCTCTACACCTACTCCATTTTCAAAGTTGCTTGCTGAACACTCAAATAGGCCTACGTCCATGTTTTTACTTGACTAACAATCTGGGGTCCGCGGACAACACAAAAAGGCTTAAAACGAATTTGGAAGATGAACATTGCTAGCGCAGAGGCCATTGATCCAGCTACTGTAGGTCTGTTGTAAAGATAAACTCAGTTTCCTTGCTCGGCGTCCCACTGAGAGCGCGTCTTTTTTTTTTAAATAGTCGGGAATCAGAACGAGCAAACTGCAGGTTAGTCTGTCTGTCGGTCGGTCGGTCTTTCGTTCTGTCAGTCGGCCAGTTTCCCGCCATATCCAAAGAACCACTGAACAGATTGTGACCAAGCTTTACAGTAATATTATCTAAACTATTTGCCAGCTTCCATGCCATCATGTTTGCTCTATCGTAAAGGTCAAGGTCGTTGGAGTCACTTTGTTGCTAAAGACGTTTTGCTCTATTCCTTAAAAAATCAACAACAAACAAAACCCAAACAAACAAACAAACAAACAAAAAACCGATTTTGTGGACTTTTTGGAATACAGGTACTTCAGCTCATGCTCATTCATTCAGTATAGCCCAGTCAGACTGTCGGTCGTTTGTTTCTATAATTTTTTTTGTTTTGTTGTTGTGTTGAAAGCACATTTTGCATTAGACCTACCTCAAGAATACTGGACATATTTTGAACAATTTTCCCTATGCACGTGCTTTACCTACTGTTTAACATGTTATGTCATTCATAGTTACATTCTCTCATGGGTCAAAGTCGACGTGGTTCATAATTTGTTTAAACACGTTGTATACTGTACCTCCAAATTGGCTGAACCGATTTTAAATTGTTTTTGCTGGCGCTGCAGGTGGTTCAGATAGTTGTCGATCATTCCATGTTTTCATTTTGCTTCGTTAGGATAAAGCCGAGTAACAGCACTGCTAAAAACTAAACACTTTCACAACTTTGGAAAAGCTGCTTTTCAGCCATATGCCTAAGTGTCTGAAAATACACTGGAGTTGCTTGCCTTCTTGTTTTGTTTGGTATCAAACCTCTCGCCACTGCCACAGGCGCTCGTTACCATACAACAGGCTAACTCCCGATTTTTTCTCGTGCCTTTAAAATCTAACTAGAAGGGTTAAGCCCATATGACTCGCATGGTCCGTTAACATATTTCACATAAAAATGACTGCCCAAAAAAAGAAAAGAAATGGTGACATTAGCTTGCAAAGTATTTTCTTTGATCCTTCAATGCTCTTGACCTTGAGATAACCTTGCCCTCCAGCTAAAAAACAAAACATTCATCCTACAGCAAATAAATTGTATATGTGTGCAAAAAAGACTGTCCCTGGAATGACCTTGACCTTTGAGATGACCTTTACCTTTACGTGACCTCTGATGTTTATTTTTAATCAAATAACCCAAAGTCGTAGCATACTATGGGTTACACATAGGGCCCATTGCACGTTACAATGAAACATTAAAAAAAAAGTTTTTATAAGATCTAAAATGACCATGACCTTCATGTTCAACCCAAAAACGGAACATTTATGAAAGATCAATCTGTTTTCTCTAAATATTACACGTTTTGAATTTCGTATCTCTTGTAGTTTAGGATCAAATTAGTCAGTCATTGTTTATAGAGTTTAGCGGCCTGCAAAGAGCCGAATTTGGACCACAAAATCAAGACCAAAAAGAGGTTGAAAGATGAGGATTCACTCTTGATCTGTATAAAAGATCTGCTGAAACAACCCTAGTGGTAACAATGAAGGCACTCCCCCAGCTGGTCACTTTACAATTAAGGAATCCAACTCATGGGACGCTGAGCCTGTGCTCTAATTTATCGAACACCGTTCAAAAACAAACACAAAATAGAATATATCATCACTATAGAATATCAACAAAATACATACATATAAAATGTCTACATTGCTAAATAATAATTTTTATTTATTTATTTATTTAATCGTTCTTATATAGCGCTTTTCCAGCTCAAGAGCTGCTCAAGGCGCTGGCCGATACAGGATCTAACTCAAGCCGCCCGAGACGCCCACCCGCAGCCTTTGGGCGCATGGTCTGACGCCCGGACAACTGAGCACAATCCTGGGCAGCCAGGGATGGGGGAGAAGGACCTAGGTGCATGCTGGGTGTTTTCTTGTCACCGGCACTCACCCGTCTAGGACATGAGCTTCAGGATCTTTAAAGCCCGTTATGATGGAATGTATGCGACACAGACTAGACCTCGGTTTATACTCTCATCCGAAGGAATATGAACCCCTAGTGACCATTTGGCAGAAAACTTCCAATATTCCCAGGCTGACCCAATTTGAGGAGTCTTGGAAGAGATTTGAAGAATAGTTATCCGTGTATAGCTTGGAATTAGCAATATAAATCTAGCACCTTGTGTGTATTTATGTGTGGTGTAGCAGTAGTTTACGGGCAATAGGACTATCGTAAAGACATTTGATGCTACATTTGGTCACACAGCCATAGTCTCAGTGAAGCATCATATTGGTTAAATGATGATGATGATGATGATGATGATGATGATGATGATGATGATGATGATGATGATGATGATGATGATGATGATGATGACGACATTTAAACAAAAACTCTTTATTGTCCTTTTTTATTCGGAAATTCTGGGCCGCCTCTAAGGCGTAGTCGCAGCCTGTGGCGCGACCAAACCCAACCTATATAATAGTAGTAGTGATTTGAAATTTTGTTGGAGGGAGCAAACCCGAGTACCCTGAGAAAACCAGCGAGACGTAGCCCTAGTCGAAAGTAAATAATATTCGGAGAAACTTAAAGCCCAGAGGCGAGATCGGTCCCACATTCTGTGGACAAGGCAAGTTAGTCCCGCTTTAGATCACGAGGATACAGCGCTCCCTCGAGCTTATGATGATGATGGCGATAATGACGATGATGATGATGATGATGATGATGATGATGATGATGATGATGATGATGATGATGAAGACGATGATGATGATGATGATGATGATGATGATGATGATGATGATGATGATGATGATGATGATGATGATGATGATGATGATGATGATGGTGGTGGTGGTGGTGGTGGCATTGAGAAGCACTTACTCGACAAGTCAACGCTGGAAGCGAGTAAAAAGCATAAAATATGACACGAACTGAGGAAATCACACAGTAAACAAAAAAATCATGTAAAATCTGCAACTTGCAAAAGTTAATACAGTATGTAAGTCTACAACAGCGAAGCACTGCAAAGAGTCACTGTTAGAACCTCATGCTACAACAGTGAACAACTGCAAAGATTGCAACAGTGAAGCATTGCAAACAGTCAATGTTACGACATCATACTACAACGGCAAGTGTGACAGCAGCTACCCAGTACATCCATCCCATAGCCACCTAGGTATATGCATACGATCCACGTAAGATGATGATTCCCCGGTTAGGGTGCAGGGGGTTTCAGTTGTTGATGTTGTTGTTGCATCAATTTTTATTCATCAGATTAACATAAGTTGTATTGATGTAACATAAACAATTTACAAAATCTAACATGCGCACATCATAGATATTTTTTTCAAATTAAGTAATTGAAGACTACAGGGGAAAAAAGGCACATGTCACACATTTCCACTTTTGAGATAAATGAAATTTTGTCTTTGAAAGTCGCTGTGTTTGTTCTTACTGTATTTTTTGGGACACTAAGTATTTTGTCTTAAAGATATATCCCTTCTTTTGTATTCATGAGAATTTCTCTGTCCAGATTGTATAATTTATTTAAATATGGAGGATTTAAACCACCAAGGGTGGTCATGGACATGTGCCTTTTTTCCCTTTTACAGACCAAAACTTGAGACTTTCTTCTACAAGCTGAATTGCAATGTACTCAGTCAATGTAACATGGATTATAATGCCTATTTTGCTGTGGTAAATGACTAGGTATGATGGAACTGAAGTTGATTTTGTTATTTTTGATGCCTGTACGAAGACCACAAGGGAAAAAGGGCACATGTCACATTTTCCAATTATTTGAGTTATGTCCCTTACTATATAAACATAAAAGCCTAAAGGTTAGCAAAATAGTCAAATCCAACCCAAAAAAGGCCTATGTACTGCTACAGAAACACCCAAAGAAAAGGCATACAGGGGAAAAAGGGCACAAGTCCAGACTGTAAAATGGGAAAAAGGCCTATTCACAAACAACAATTCCTTTTTGGGGTTGGATTTTACTATTTTGCTAACCTTCAGGCTTATGTTTATATAGTAGGGGACATACATGTAACTCAAATAATTGGAAAATGTGACATGTACCCTTTTTCCCCTGTGGTCTTCAATTAATTAATCAAACTATAGAAATCATCATACTACTAACATACACATACACTTTTAACAACATATATTCATTCCCTTGTAACAATTCATTGATTAAGAAACACACAAAGCAAAAAAAAAAAACCATAAAAACTTTCAACTTCACCTGTGAAGAACGAAGTACTTATAAATGTTATTTTGCGTCTTACAGAAAGTTGAAGTTAGGCCTCCAGGCCCTTACCCCCCACCCCCTTCCATCCCACCCACCCCAACTCCCCCTCCCCCCGCAAACCCCATAAACAAACTAAAAGAAATATGATAAAATAATCAAGCAAAACTAAAACAAATTCAAATTCACAAATAATTCCCCCCACCCTCCCTCCCTTCCATCCAAAAATAAATAAATAAATAAATAACATATATTTATTGAAACTAATAATGCTTAATTAAAGAAATTAGGTACAAAGAATAAACAGACAATTACTAAACTAATTGTTAGAAGATATTTAGAAAAAATTGAATAATTCATGACTTCTAAGTAAATCTATGAGCATTAAGCTCAATGACCAATCAGAATGATCTTCTGTATATACAATACTTGAGATTGACATAGGTAGCTTTAATTTATTTAATCTAAAGAGTAAAGGCTGAAAATGGTTATAATTTTGTTGACATTCAAATATTAAGTGATTTACATTAAAAAATATACAACAATTACAAAGAACTGGAGGATACTGGGCCGCCTCTTCTGGGGAAGGCGTAGTCGCAGCCTATGTACAAATAGTACAAATAGTACAAATAGTATCCCCACTTTCTGGAAATTAAATGTGCTTTAAATTCCCACTGTCGCTGTCTTTCTCATTTGTTTTTTCTCATTCCTGCTCTGTTCTATCAATCTGCTATACTATACTCTTCTTCGCTAGACCAGTCACCTTTTTTTCTTGAAAACTCTTCCAGGACAAGACTCCTGATTTGTGTGTGAGGTCTGTTGGATCAGCTTGGGAATATTGGACGCTTTCTGCCAGGTGGTCACTAGGGCTTCCTATGATGTTATTATTTAGCAATGTAGGCATTTTATATGTATGTGTTTTGTTGATAATTTATAATAATGTTTATATTCTAGTTTGTTTTTGTAAACGAAGGTTCGATAAATTAGAGTATAGCCTCAACGTTCCCTGCGTGGGATGTCTTTATTGTAAAGTGACTGGCTGGTGGAGAGCTTTCAGTTTTACCACTAGGGTTGTTTCAGCAGATCTTTTATGCGGATCAGGGGTTGTCCGGTCCCGATTTGGCGCGGACGAGTCCGCTGGACCTAAAGCAATAATCATGTAATGTAATGTAACGTAAGATGATGGATCCTATGTTGATATTGATGTTGATGTCTTGTATAGCGAGATCCACCACGTCGGTAGACATGTATGGGTGCGCTCGCATTTGCTATATTCCGCTCCATACACGTAAAAATTATACCCGGAAAAGAATGTGTCTGTGAAAGAATTTGAGACGTGCACAAATTAAATATTTCTTGCATTTATTATTAACATCAATCTATAAACTCACATGTGATATTATTATAGGCTACTCAGTGACAAAGCCGCGCCCAACCACTACAAAATGTACGCTAGATCTATTTTTTTCCTTCTTTAATCTTTGGCGTCTGCGCTTTGTTCATTTTCAGTTCCTTTCCGTTGACAGTTTTCAGCAAAACCCTCATAGCAACGGGCGTAGCAACCGCGCGCGCAAATGCGAGCGCACTTGCGAGCGCATTTGCGCGCGTAAATGCGAGCGCATTTGCGAGCGCAAATGCGAGCGCAAATGCGCGCGCGTTTGCTATATCTCGCCTCCCATAGACATGTTCATTGCGCATGCAGTGGGTCAGGAGGGAGAGGAGTGAGAAGGGAGAGAGAGGGGCTCAGGTGATCCAAGAATAAAGCGAAGCAGCCATCATATGTATTTTATCTTTTCCGGACAACCGAAATGTCGTTAAGCCTGATTAGTCCCCAATGGCTCTCGGTTTTCCGGCAGAGGACAATTAATAGGCCTAAAGCCTATACATGACCATCCTTGCAAATGAACCGCATGGTTTTGCGATTGCTCCTCGCACTAATCTTGCGCTAAATGGAAGGAGATTATCGCACTGTATCAGTCGGTGTGTCCGTCATCCGGAGATGCTAAAACGGATGAAGGTCGGTGACAACAGTAGCGTGGATGAATAAAAACACAACCTAAATCAATGTATTATGAGATCCAATCGCCATGTTATATGCTGGCGGGTTCACAAACATTAACGCAATTTACAGGATTCCCAAAAATCGCAGACTTTGAAAAAGGCGATGACGCACTTTCTCTAGGTTGTGGATTGCAGGGATGAAGCTGAAGGGATTAAGCTTAGTGCCATACGGTCAGATTATTTGACAAAAATCTTTTCATTCTCAAAGACGATGGTAAAGAAACAATAGCTACGAAACTGACTGTGGATCTCCGATATTCCTTTGTCATGTGATGACAATCGAAACATCCCTAGTTCGATTAGGCTGCGTGCTGAAATCCAAGATTTTCTATGAGAAGATAAGGAACTTGGAGGAAAAACTGACCCGTATTTACACGGGCAGAAGGTTTTCTGCATCACTGTCCCAAACAAACCTCTTGAGTCCAGTCTCTTGTGCAGACTGGGGAGATGAAAGCTACACTGTACCACAAAAACAGACACAAACATGGAAACAAAACTGTGTGTAGTCGCTATTTACAGTTTGGGCACTGGATGGAGCTCAGGATGTTGTGTGTAGGATGTGTTTACTGTCAGGACACCGTCAGGGTGACCTACAGAGTAGGGGGAGTTGCGATTCTTATGAAAAATAATTTTAAATATAAAATATGTAATGTTCAAAGAGATGTAAATGGCAACTGGCATATAATACACTTGAAGATGCATGAAAAAGATGTTGTGATTGTTAGTGTGTATGGGCCAAACAATGATGATCCTAGTTTATATATAGAATTGAGCAAACGATAAAAGCTGTATGAAGAGTGTCAACATGCAATCTTGGGGGGAGACTGGAACTTGGTATCATATTTCGATTTAGACTGCAACAACTACAGACAGATAAACCTTGTTAAGAGCTCATAAACTGGTTAAACTAATGATAGACAACTGAAGTTATTCCAGATCCATGGAGATCCAATAATCCTGACGACCAACGATACTTTTGGCGTAGAAACACATCTCCCTCCACTCCCCCCCCCCCTAGCAAAGCCGTTTAATCCCTCATTTCTGATCTTGTTTGGTAGTTTGTTCAGAAGGTGGATATAAAGCCTGGTTACAGAAATGATAATTCTGCAGTCACCACAACGTTGCAGTCTGGAGAAGAAAACACTCAACATTTTGTTTGTTTGTTTGTTGAAATTCAACTCGTCTTTGTTATTTGATATGAACTACTTAGAGACAATAAATTGTGAAATTAATTCTGTCCTGACTGAATATGCAGTTTCCCTTATAATAGAGATAATTTAGATGATATTCCGCTATCGGATATTCAGTTGACTACTTCAATAATGGTACTCGATGCAGTCAATCTAATCAATTGACAAACAAAAACAATTGGATTTCCTTTCCGTCTTCTAACAGCGATCTCCCCGCCTTTATACCACATGTTTGAGTGATAGATGTGTTTGCTGTGGGTGTCACATGTTTGAGAGATAGATGTGTTTGCTGTGTGTGTGTCACATGTTTGAGTGATAGATGTGTTTGCTGTGTGTGTCACATGTTTGAGTGATAGAGGTGTTTGCTGTGTGTGTCACATGTTTGAGTGATTGATGTGTTTGCTGTGTGTGTCACATGTTTGAGTGATAGAGGTGTTTGTTGCGTGTGTCACATGTTTGAGTGATAGATGTGTTTGCTGTGTGTGTCACATGTTTGAGTGATAGATGTGTTTGCTGTGTATGTGAGAGTGGGTGAAACATGTGAGCGTGTAAGTTGGTACAGATCGCCGCGCTTTGAACCTGTTTAGTACTTTGGGGAAAAGCGCGTATATAGCATCCAATAATAAAGTATTAGTATTATTATTTTGAGATCATTTGTTTTAGATATTAGATATTATTATATCAGACATATTTTCCGTCTTCTAATAGCGACTGGCCTTTTACACCACATGTTTGAGTGATGAATGTGTGTTGTTGTGTATGTAGGAGTGTCTATAACATGGAAGTGTTTATGTAGGTTTCAGATCGCCGCGTTTTGTGTCTGATTTAGATTAAGGCGCCTATACATCAAATGTTATTATTATTACTAACCAGTCCCCCACGGACCCGTGATGGAAGCCAGAGGCGGATCTCTGGTCAATATGTCCAGCTGCTGCTGGGTCAGCACCAGACGTGACAGCCTCTTTCCCAGTTCTGCCACCGCCTGGCCCTCAGTCCGCACCTCCACACGTGGGAGAACACTGCAGTGAACACTGACTGTAGTGGCTGGTCCCACAAACCTGCACGAAATACGTGAAGACAAACGCGTCATCATCATCACCATCATCATCATGATGTGTCATCATCATCATGATGCGTCATTATCATCATCATCATCTTTAAAACCACCGCCAATATAAAACATACGTTGAGCTTGAACTGACGCTAACAGTACACCAATGATCAATGTAAAACAAAAGCTGACAAAACATGAGTCATAAAACTGGTTACCTAGCTGCTACATCTAGGTACAGCCTTTCCCCATTTGGACCATCGAACTGAGGATCTGGAGACGTCATGATGTGTCGCCACCAGCTGGTGAGGTTGGTTAGGACAGCGGGAGTCACATCCCAGAAAGTACTGGGATGCGATAACTGGTCAGCACAGACACAGAGCTGTACGGCGTGTGAGACGTCCGCTGCCCCAAGGCACTGACACAGGCGCTGTGAAATACAACGTGGACTTGTAGTCTGGACACTTTATTAGAAGCCTTAGTTTTACATGTATAGACCTAATGTTGAGGTGAGCACTTTATTCGAACTATATTTTATATAGGCCTAATAGTGTGGCGTACACTGTAGCTTAATCATTAGCTTTATATAGGCCTAGTATCATGGTGGACACTGTAGGTAAGGTAATTGTAGATCATAGTCACACTACACCGGATCGTATAGGCGACTACTGGTCACAGTATTCTGACACCAGCGAACCAGGTGATGGTAAGGGGAAAATAATATGGTCACACGTTGGCCAATCCGGAATTCGAACCAGGTACCTTTTTTTTTTTAAATATTTTATTTTAACAACTTTATTATCACCAAGGTGAAATTCGGTCACTTTCATTTTCGAAAATACAGCAGCCCCAAGTGAAGCGCTTTACCCAAGGTACATGCTGGGTGTGTTCTTGTCACCGGCACTCACCCGTCTAGGACATGAGCGTCAGGATCTTTAAAGTCTGTTATGATGGAATGAATGCGACACAGACTAGACCTCGGTTTATACTCTCATCCGAAGGAGTAAGAAACGGGAGTAAAGTGTCTTTCCCAAGGACACACCACCATGCCCCGGCCTGGGCTCGAACTCGGGACCTTCAGATTCGCAAGCCAATGGTCTAACCACTCGGCCACCGCGCCTCCCTTTCGGTTACTAGTAAGCCGCTCTACCAACTGAGGTCCCCGGCCCCACGACACCGTAACTTAAGCCTTAGCTTTATATAGGACTAGTATCGTGGTGGACACTGTAGCTTAAGCCTTAACTTTATATAAGTCTTGTATCGTGGTGGATTTATATAGGTCTAGTATCGTGGTGGACATTGTAGTTGTTTGTAGATTATAGTCACACGACACTTTCGCATATAGGTGACTTCTGGACCGATTTATACTGACACCAGCGGGCCAGTTGTTGGTAAAGGGGAAAATAATATGATCACACGTTGACCAATCCGGGATTCGAACCAGCGACCTTTCGGTTACTAGCAAGACGCTCTTACCAACTGAGCTACCCGGACCCTACCTTAGCTTTATATAGGCCTAGTATCGTGGTGGACACTGTAGCTTAAGCCTTAGCTTTATATAGGCCTAGTACCGTGGTGGACACTGTAGCTTAAGCCTTAGCTTTATATAGGCCTAGTATCGTGGTGGACACTGTAGCTTAAGCCTTAGCTTTATATAGGTCTAGTATCGTAATGGACACTGTAGCTTAAGCCTTAACTTTATATAGGCCTAGTATCGTGGTGGACATTGTAGCTTAAGCCTTAGCTTTATATAGGCCTAGTATCGTGGTGGACATTGTAGCTTAAGCCTTAGCTTTATATAGGCCTAGTATCGTAGTGGACACTGTAGCTTAAGCCTTAGCTTTATATAGGTCTAGTATCGTGGTGGACACTGTAGCTTAAGCCTTAGCCTGCTCTCACAATGGCGATTTGAGACACACACACACTAATACACGCACGCACGTACGCATACACTCACATACGCAAACAGACACACCCACAATCTCGCACGCACGCGCGCGTAGGAACACATACACCCTCACATTAATTATAATAAATTACTGCGCATGTAAATATAGAAGTAAGGTCAGAGAGAGAGAAAAAAAAAAGAGAGAGAGAGAGAGAGAGAGAGAGAGAGAGAGAGAGAGAGAGAGAGAGAGAGAGAGAGAGAGAGCATTACCTGCAATAACGGACTGTTTGACGTCAGCACCTTGTGTAGCTGGCCACTGCTGACGTAGGGCAGGAACAGCGTTTTACGCACTGTCAGATTTGGAGCCAGGTCACTGACCACGTGACTGATGACTTTCTCCGACCGGTCCAGCTGTGTGATGGCTTTTTCCACCCTCTTGGCCACATCGCGGTCAGGGGCAGTGGTGTTTTGCTTGACAACCTGCCACCTGCCCACGGACTTGAGCTCTCCAATCAGAACGCCGTAACGGCGGTGTATTATTATTACATCTGCCTCGCCATGTGAGTACTTGGTTTGCCACGTGTCCAAGTGTTTTGGCAGTGGAATCTGTAGCTGTGCAATGGACGCAGCATACGTGGGTTTATTCAAATATTGTCCGAAATTGAGTTGGGATAGGATGAACATGACCTCCTGCTGATTCGTTCCCAGGGCCTTCAGGTTGGTGACGACATGCTGCTGGCCAAAATCATCACTGAAGTCGCTTTCCTGGACTCGAACAGGGGCGACATGAGGCGATACTGGTGTCCATAGAACTTGTGGGGGTGAAAGTATTTGACTGGGACCTGGGACAGATGGGACCGCAGCAGTTAGGACAGGTGGGACAGCAGCAGGTAGGACAGGTGGGACAGCAGGCGGGACAGCAGGTGGAATTGCAGGTGGGACAGCAGCAGGTGGGACAGCAGCAGGTGGGACAGCAGCAGGTGGGACAGGCAGGACAAAAGCAATCTCGCTGGTGCCTGGCACAGTTTGTGTCGTATAAGGCACACGGTTGAAGTTGAAGGGTGGCACACAATTAGTTCCTGTGGTGGCGTTAGGGTAGAGGTTGGTCACAAAGTCCCGCCACTCTTCCTGTGCAGTGCGACATGGATTATTCGCCGCCATCGCTCCACCTCCTGTGACGTATGATTTTGTGACTTATGTATCTCTGACTTGTGCGTCTCTGACTTGCGTGTCTCTGACTGTTGCCTTTCTGTTCAAAAGTCAAGTCAAGTCTACAAATTTATTTCAATTGTTGCAAAAGGTTTTGTCTCTGAAGCGGTAAAGGTGTTGGTCTGAAAGTAAACAAAAGTCATTCTAGGCCAGTCTGTTGGTTCTATCAAGTGTGTGATAGATTTTAAAAAATACGTTTTTGTCACAGATGTATATAGGTGAGACTAACAGCAATACAGGTGGGACTAACAGCAATACAGGTGGGACTAACAGCAATACAGGTGGGACTAACATCAACGCTGGCAATAGGTACCTCAGTCTCAGGTCTCAGGCCAAATGACGTACAAGGAACAGTTTCCTTGGCATAACTAGGTGACTGAAGGCCATGTCGCACGGCGATGTTTTGCAAGGAGACAACAGACATACATGTAATTATGTGCAGCATTTCAACATGCCAGACGGTCAAGCAAAGTCACGCCTTGACCGTGGAATGCCTAGTTTGTGTCCACCGCAGGAACAACACCCATGTCGGACCCTCGCATGAGGAAGCAGAATTGATATTTTGCAAAGAAATTACCCTGTGAAGTTAATTGTGGCGGATAACATTATTTATTATAAATATTGTGAAGCAAAGTTGCCTAGGCTATATGCTATGAGCTCTGTGGGTTCGGGCAAATAGAATAGACCCAACGTTTCCCGGCGTGTCGTAAGAGGCGACTAACAGGGGTGATGTTAGCACGGCATCACTGGGCGAAAGTCTTCTACACAGAAGTCACCGGCCAGGGCGGAGGAACCTCACGTTACTACAGGTTCAACGACCACGTGCTCAGGGCCAAGGCGAGCCACACTGTATTCGTGGATTTCGGCTGTGGCCAACAGCCTGGAGAGGATTGGGCCCTGCCAGGTCTTTTTTTTGCCCAAGGCACAACACATGATGAGGCTATCCACTAATTCCATGCCGGATCGGTCGTCGCCCGGAACAAGGACCGCGCCTTCCGTTGGCCACCAGGACGGAGGTGAAAAGTATGCTACTGATGGACAAATTAGCAAGATCCGCACGAGAAACAACATCGTCATAGGAACCTGGAATGTCAGGACCCTAACTGCGGAAGGAAAATTAGAAGAACTGGCCCACGAGCTGGACCACTATCGATGGAACGTTCTAGGTATCAGCGAACTGCGCTGGAAAGGCCTAGGTGAAACAACGACTGACAAAGGCCACAAGCTCTATTTCAGCGGTAGAGATGACAGGCACGAACACGGCGTTGGATTCTTGGTCCACAAGAACATTCTAGCCACTGTCATGGGTTGCCGCCCAGTCTCCAGTAGACTCATTACCATCCGTCTGAGAGCAACCCCTTTCAACATTACCATCATCCAGGCCTATGCCCCAACATCAGACCATGAAGACAGCGAAGTGGAGGATTTTTATGAAAATATACAGGCGGTCCTTGACCAAGTGCCGAAGAAGGACATAGTCATAGTGCAAGGCGACTGGAATGCCAAGGTTGGCCAAGATGCGCACCACAACTGGGGAGACACATGTGGACCCCACTGCAACAACGAGACAAATGACAGGGGTCTGAGGCTATTGGAGTTTGCCAGATACAACAATCTGGTACTGGCAAACACGCTTGGTCTCCACAAAAAATCCAGACGATGGACATGGCACAGTCCCGGCGGGGAACATCACAACCAGATCGACTACATCATGGTCAAGAAACGCTTCAGATCAAGCATCAACATTGGCAGGACACGCACTTTTCCAGGAGCTGACATTGGAAGTGACCACGATCTCGTGATGATGTCTTTCCGGCTCCACTTGAAGAGAATAAATACAGCAAAGTGCACTAGGCTGAAGTTCGACCTGGACAAACTGCAAGACCCGGAGGTGGCAAAAATATTTCAGGCCACAATTGGAGGGAAATTTGCACCACTGCTTATTTTGGGGGCAGGAGAAGTAGATGTCAACACCATGACCAATACCTTCAACTCAGCTGTAACAGATGCCGCCACTGAGATCCTTGGCAAGCACCGACCAAAGAAGAAGCCGTGGATCACACCTGAACTTTTGGATCTGTGTGATAAACGAAAAGAGTTAAAAAAGAAAAAGAACACCTCACAGGGAGCTGATGTCTACCGAAAAATCAACAATGATATCCGAAAAGGCATGCGCACAGCAAAGGAGAACTGGATAGAAGACCAATGCCAGGAAATAGAGAACAATCTGAACAAGAACAACAGCAAGAAGGCCTACCAGACTGTGAAGCGGCTGACAAGTGTTAAACAGCCCAAAGTCTCCACTATCCAAAGCAAGTCTGGCATATGCCTTACAGAAGCACAAGAAGTCTTGGACAGATGGACAGAGTACTGCTCTGACCTTTACAACCATACACCAAATGGAGACCCATCAGTTCTAGCATGTCCCGAGAGCAGAGAAGAAGAAAAAATCCTCCCAATTCTCCGGGAAGAAGTTGAGGCAGCAGTGCAATCGCTGAAGAAAGGGAAGTCAGCGGGAGTGGACAACATACCAGCGGAACTGCTACAAGCAGGAGGAGAAGCGATGACTGATGCTCTCACCATTATCTGTAACAAGATCTGGCAGAGTGGGGAATGGCCTACACCATGGACCCAGTCGCTTGTCATCACTCTTCCCAAAAAAGGTAACCTTCAGGAGTGTGAAAATTACCGCACCATCAGCCTCATCAGCCATCCCAGCAAGGTCCTCCTGAAAATAATACTCAACAGGTTGAAACCACAAGCTGAACAAATCATAGCTGAAGAAAAAGCAGGATTCATGGCAGGGCGAAGTACCACTGAACAGATTTTCAACCTCAGAATAATCTGTGAGAAATACCTACAGCACCAACAACATCTATACCATGTGTTCATAGACTTCAAGAAGGCATTTGACCGAGTCTGGCATGCAGCTCTATGGGCAACCATGAAAGTGTACAACATCAGCCCTAAAATTATAGAAGTCATCAAAAGCCTGTATGACAAGGCTACCAGTGCAGTCCTCCATAACAGCGTCATCGGGAACTGGTTCAGAACAACAATCGGTGTGCGTCAAGGATGCCTACTCTCTCCAACACTCTTCAACATCTTCCTAGAGCGCATCATGTCAGATGCTCTTGCAGATCACGAAGGCACAGTCAGCATAGGGGGCAGAGCAATGTCCAATCTTCGTTTTGCGGATGATATTGATGGATTGGCTGGAGAGGAACAAGAACTTGAACAGCTTGTACAGAGGCTTGACACCACCTCCAGAGCTTATGGAATGGAAATAAGTGCAGAGAAGACCAAAATGATGACCAACAATACCAATGGCATCAACACGGACATCAAAGTACAAGGCCAATCCCTCAACACAGTGCACAGCTTCAAATATTTAGGAGCCATTGTGTAAGACAATGGGTCTCGACAGGAAGTCCTCTCCAGGATCGCACAAACAACTGCTGCCCTGACAAGGTTGAAGCCCATTTGGAAAGACAGAACCATCAGTCTACATTCCAAAGTAAGACTGCTGCGCTCTCTGGTCATCTCCATCTTCCTATATGCTTGCGAAGCATGGACCCTCACAGCAGATCTCCAACAAAGAATACAAAGCATGGAGATGAGGTGCTACATAAGACTTCTGTGCATTTCCTATACCCAACACATCACCAACGACGAAGTCCGACAGACCATCACACAAGCCATTGGACAACACGATGACCTGCTCACAGTGGTGAAGAAACGGAAACTCCGATGGTATGGCCACGTCACCAGATCATCAGGCCTTGCAAAGACCATTCTGCAAGGCACAGTGCAAGGAGGTAGAAGAAGGGGGAGACCGAAAAAGAGGTGGGAGGACAACATTCGAGAATGGACTGGTTTGACACTGAGCGAAGCCATGAGGGCTGCTGAGGACAGAGAAAGATGGAGTATGCTGGTTAAACGATCATCTATGGTGCTCTACGACCTTCGGGTTATGGGACAGGATAGGAGGATAGGATATGCATAATATGTTACTTAGGCCTTGTTGTGTCCTTGTGGACAGTGGCGTTCGATATTCTGCTGAAGTATGTGAAAATTATACAGTGAGGTGTCGACGTCTTATAAATTCACCCAAACCTACACAAATATGTACCGGCCAGTATGATATAAACTTCAATACAAGAAAGTCTGATAATATCCTATTTAAAGGCATTAATTTGGAGACACCTACCATGTTGCTTGTTTCTGCGCAAGACATAATTGGTGTTGCGCCCGCGATGGCCGTAATTAGGCATTATACAATCCATGGCGTCAAAGTTGTGTTAACGACCTTTGCACTGCTGCTTGTACACAGGAAGAATTCTTTAGCAGATAGAAACAGTTCTTCTTGTTTTGAGTTATGAACAAAGGAGATCATTACATTTATCAATAAGACTTTTAACAGACCGGGTGAGTAAAAGTATAAAGTATAATGTTCGCCACTCATTGAAAAAACTATCCTGGAGTTTGTGTACCTATGTTTTGCACAAAAAAGAGAGAAGAGAGAGGGAGAGAGAGGGAGAGAGAGGGAGAGAGAGGGAGAGGGAGGTGGACAGGTGAGAGAGAGAGCTAGAAGCGAAGAGATTGAGTGTAAGAAGTTAAAGCTTCACCTTCAGGCTGGAAGATGTCGGGAATAGGAGGCCAGAGATAGATAACGTAAGAAGTTAAAGCTTCACCTTCAGGCTGGAAGATAAGGTCGGGAATAGGAGGCCAGAGATAGATAACGTAAGAAATTAAAGCTTCACCTACAGGCTGGTAGATAAGGTCGGGAATAGGAGGCCAGAGATAGATAACGTAGGGAGACCAGAGACGCCCAACAGAGGGAACGTACAGGGGGCGGATCTAGGTCAGTGGAGGTGGGGAGGGGGGTTCCAGGGGTTCCGGACCCACCCTCCCCTAACAAACAAACAAAAGAAAGAAAGAAAATAGAAAAAAAATAAAAAGGAAAAGAAAATAATCAAACAAAATTAAATTACAATAAATAACAAGAACTATTAACAACGTATGTTGCGATGTCTACCACATACATCCACAGTTTGCGGTCGGATGACGTATTTTATTACTACTGCACGGTAACATCTCTTAGCGTGTCGCCTATCAGTTAAAATAGCCACATGCAAACGCCCTCTCTCTCTCTCTCTAACTCTCTCTCTCTCTCTCCCATTAACACCCATAGGAAGCGTTACAGGACAGAGGCGTCTGTCAAGCAGTTCTTCTGTCCTGTGTGCGAGGAGCGTCTCGAAGACGAGATTCATATTTTATTTGAATGTAATGCCTATGATGAACTCAGAGACGATGTCCAAATACTGAAAACGCTGATCCAAGAAGACAACCATGATGCATCAGTTGTGATGTCAGCGGGCGATGAATTATCCATAATTGAATTGTCTCGTTATTTGTATAAAGTTTACAGGAGAAGGAACGAAAGAGGATTGATTGGGGATTAAAGATAGTGTGAATGCTTGCATGTTAATCAGCTTTACATAACATTCTCCTTATTCTGAACGACCCAGTTTTTGATTACATTATGTTTGCCATTTTGTATTTTTCTACGTTATTATTCCATAGAGAATGAAGGAGCGAATGTGTGAAATGAACAAATAAGCAAAGAGATCGTGCCTAACGCCAAGTCTTTTTGTCTGTAAAGGGTCATTCGGATCGTTTTTAACTGACAACACATGCGCATGTCGCTATAAATACAATGTAGATAAACTGTTGTCCTTTAAAGAAGAGAATGAAGATAAGAGCGCAGTTTGCTTTCACGTAACAGTTTGTTAATGTTGCACACATGAGTAGAACGTTTAAACTTGGTATGACTTCTAGTTGGTAAAACACTTGCTAAGAAAAGAAAATGATAAGATGGTGTTAAACAACCAACCATAGAGATTGGAAGACTGTGCGTGTGAAAAATCAAAGACTCTAGATCTAAGTTATTTCTTGTTCCAGTTGATAGTTTTGTTTTTTGGCGATAGTGCGTATGTGTTTGTAAAATATTGTGAGACCTGATATTTCGCTGCATCCCCTCCCCACTTTCTCATTTGAAATGAACGTGTTGTTTATTCAATAAAATGTCAAAGTCAAGTCAAAGTCTCTCTCTCTCTCTTTCTCTCTCTCTCACTCTCTCTCTCACTCTCTTTCTCTCTCACACACACAACAGGCAGGCTGACAGCTACACAAGGAATACACACTTACACACACGATCACTATCAACTATAAACGACAAGGAACTTCTACACGTAATAAAACACACGTATCCATTTACCAAAACAAAGACTTCAAATGTGCCCATTTCAAAAAATAATATTATAAAAATAAAGTAATACAGTAATACATCAATATGTACAAATAGATAAGGAATATCTGACATCAACGTATTAACATAATAATAATAATAATAATAATAATAATAATAATAATAATAATAATAATAATAATAATAATAATAATAATAATAAAGTACTACAGTAATACATCAATATGTATAAATAGATAAGGAATATCTGACATCAACGTATTAACATAATAATAATAATAATAATAATAATAATAATAATAATAATAATAATAATAATAATAAAGTACATGAAATACAGTAATACATCAATGTGTATAAATAGATAGGGGATATCTGACATCAACGTATTAACATAATAATAATAATAATAATAATAATAATAATAATAATAATAATAATAATAATAATAATAATAATAATAATAATAATAAAGTACTAAAGTCATACATCAATGTGTATAAATAGATAGGGGATATCTGACATCAACATATAAAAATCCCTCCACCAACCCTTCACACATATCCCCCACCCCACCCCTCACACACACATACACCACACCACCAGCAGTTGTAGTTGGTTGTTGGCCTGTAATATTGACAAGTATAAAACGTACCTGTTGTTGCCGTGGTATTGTGCCGTGGGCAAAATATTGTGATTAAAACAGGTATTTAAAAACTAGACAAGGAAATTATAACAAGGACTGCTTTATCGTTAGACGTTTCAGCAGTGTAGCCTTCCACAACGACCCAAAAAACAGCTTGTACCCAACAAAGTGGTAGTAGAAAATCCTGTTTTATGAAAAGACATTCCGGCCTTGCTGTTTGCATTGCTTACACTGGTGCAGATGAAAGCATAAACACACTGCATGCTTCAGTGACTTCCTATTGAAATAGACATCCTTACAGGGTTAATAACAGTGCACGCTAAGCTGGTGTAGCTGTAGAGTATGGTTAACGGGACGTTTAAAGTCTGCGTGATGAAATGTATACGTATACTGACTTAGGATCCTATATAGTCTACCCCGTAACTCGAAGGTCGTTGGGGCACCACAGATGATCGTTTAACCAGCGTACTCCATCTTTCTCTGTCCTCAGCAACCCTCATGGCTTAGCTCGGTGCCAAGCCAATCCATTCTCGAATGTTGTCCTCCCATCTCTTTTTCGGTCTCCCTCTTCTTCTGCCTCATTGCACTGTGCCTTGCAGATGGTCTTTGCAAGCCATGATGCTTTGGTGACGTGGCCATAACATCGGAGTTTCCGTTTCTTCACCACTGTGAGCATGTCATCGTGTTGTCCGATGGCTTGTGTGATGGTCTGTCGGACTTCGTCGTTGGTGATGTGCTGGGTATAAAAACAAATACCCAGAAGCCTTCTGTAGCACCTCATCTCCATGCTTTGTATTCTTCATTGTAGGTCTGCTGTGAGGGTCCATGTTTCGCAAGCGTATAGGAAGATGGAGATGACAAGGGAGTGCATCAGCCTTACCTTGAAATGTAGACTGATGGTCCTGTCTTTCCAAATTGGCTTCAACCTCGCCAGGGCAGCAGTTGTTTGTGCAATCCTGGAGAGGACTTCCTGTCAGGACCATTGTCTAATAAAATGGCTCCTAAATATTTGAAGCTATGCACTGTGTAGAGCGATTGGCTTTGGACTTTGAGGTCCGTTTTGATGCCATTGGTGTTGTTGGTCATCATTTTGGTCTTCATTGCACTTATTTCCAGTCCAAGGCTCTGGAGCTAATTTTAAGTCCCTGTACCAGTTGTTAAAGTTTTTGTTCATCTCCAACCAATCCATCAATGTCATCCCCAAAACGGAGGTTGGAGATTGCTTTGCCCCTTGTGCAGACTGTGACTTCTCGATCTGCAAGAGCATCTGACATGATGCTCTTTAGGAAGATGTTGAAGAGTGTTGGAGAGAGTAGGCATTCTTGACGCACGCCGATTGTTGTTCTGAACCAGTTCCAGATGGCGCTGTTGTGGAGGACTGCACTGGTAGCCTTGTCATGCAGGCTTTTGATGACTTCAATAATTTTAGGGCTGATGTTGTAAACTCTCATGGTTGCCCTTATAGTTGCATGCCAGACTCGGTCAAAGGCTTTATTGAAGTCTACAAACACATGACAAGGATGTTATTGGTGCTTTAGGTATTTCTCGCAGATTATTCTAAGGTTGAAAATCTGTTCATGTTCACTTCACTCTGCTCTCCTGAACCATGATTTGTTCAGCTTGGGGTTTCAACCTGTTGAAAATTATTTTCAGGAGGACCTTGCTTATATGGCTGATGAGGCTGTGTTACGTTGAAACGCGAATGGTAGTATGTCTGAAACGCGCACGATAGATCTAATCGTTTCGTTTTGCAAAGTATTCAATAATGGAGTTTATTTACCTTTGATTTGAGTTTGCATTGTTGTTAGGAGAGGCTTTGTATAACGTTGATAATTTTCGTTAGTCGATATTATTGGAGAATTCTCTGGATTTGCGTATTTACTGTCGATAGAATTTTCCCGATAAATGTCGAAGTTTGAGGGAACGTTCCTGGAATGTTTAGAAAGATGTATGACGTAGGTCAGTGATGACGAAATTTCATCTGATTGGTGGTAGTGCGTCAATCTACCGTGTTCTAAATTGTTCGGGAAGAGAGAGAGGCTATAAAATTATGGGCCGCACTGTTTTGGGTTGTTGTTGATAGTGAGTTGAAAAGTAAAAAGTTGAGAGTGGAAAGGCGATTGAGCGATTGTATGCAGTTGTTGATGTGTGCTGAATAAAAGTGGAAAACTTCATAGGTCGACTCCAGACTTGTTGATGAGTGAGCAGGCTGCGTGGATAAACGAATCAGAGTTACACCTTATCAGGACTTCAGCATCGGGGCTGAATCAAATACTGATAAAGAAAAACACCATCATCAAACGGAGTGTAACATTTTGGGGGTCAAGCCGCGATCCACGTCATAGCCAAGGGTTCAACTGCTACAACAAGCGAGTCAACGTTACGAGAGGCAGTCATCGAGGGTAGTTGCCAACGAGTTGCGTCGAGAGGGGCCAACATACTGGGACTACATCCGAAAGATTCGGGTTGACTGCAAGGGCGTGTAGTCGCTGAAGAGTTGCTTCGTGAGCGAACAACAGATCGGGACTACGTGGCTGCCGCAAGACTACGTCGAGGGACAGTCTCTGAGCTACATCGCCAGTATTAGAGAGAGCGAGGAGCGGACGTCGCGTCTACTTCAGCACAGGAACGTATACATCAACACCAGCGTGGTGCAGCGTCGCATACGACGAGGACAGCGGGGCCCGCGTCAGCGAAGGCGACTAGTGACAAGCATCAGTGCTACTGCAGAAAGCGTGCTGTTCTAGAACAGTCTAGAAGGGTGCAGCACAGTCAAGAAAATTCTAGAAAAAGAACTTTCCAGAAAAGAACTTTCCAGAAAAGCATTAAGATGGCTGATTTCTGGAAGAAAGAGGTTGAACTGAATCTAAAAGGCAAACAGCTGACGGAGTATGTCAAATCCCAGGAGAGAATACAAGAACGAGGATTAGAAGAGCAGCGTCGCCGTGAAGAAAGAGAATTAGAAGAGAAGCGTCTAGAAAAGGAAGAACAGCGTCGCCGAGAAGAAAGAGAATTAGATTGGACTAAGTGCACTTCTGACGGGGCAAGCGCTCGACGTCTACACCAGATTGTCGAACAATGACGCCAAAAACTACGACGTCTTGAAAGAGGCCCTTTTGCATTGCTACAGCTTTACAGAGAAGGGCTACCGTAAACGCTTCCGTGAGTGCCGGCCTTTGTCAGACGAGACACCAAAGCGATTTGTGGAGCGCCTGTCGTCATACTTACACAAGTGGGTGGAACTATCAGGCAAAGGGAAGTCTTACGATAGTCTCCATGACCTGATCGTGAAGGAGCAATTCCTCAATGCCTGTCACAAGGACCTGGCGACCCACTTAGAATTACAGTAGCTGCAGACGCTTAATGATGTGACCGAGGTTGCTGAAAGATATCTCCTCGCTCACGGAAAAACGCTGGGGCCACCCAAGGCGGCGAAACCATTTCAGAAGACTGGAAACCATGGAAACCAGATCCAAGGTGGTCAGGCGAGCCAGAGACAGACGGACTCCACGCCACCTCCCAGGGAAGGACATTCAAGAGGCTGTTTCACTTGCAACGCTACAGACCACAGAGCGGCTAACTGTCCTCAAAACAAAAATAGCGGACAGCGGAGCAGTACGGGCAATGCAGCGGCGGGCAACCGGCAGAGGCGGTTCTCCAATCAACGGCAAACCAGTAGATCTGACCATCAAGTGTGCGGCGGGAACGTCACGAGACCGAGCGCACAGCTACTCCTGCCGACGTGCAAGAGTGCATGACCGATGGCCAACTTCTCAATGCCAACGGAAAATCCATCCCCGTCGTCGCCAGCGCAGCTGTGACCGTCCAGAACATGCCAGTTTCCAAGGGACGCGTCGGAAATCATGAAGTGACTGTCTTAAGAGACTCTGGCTGCAGTGGGGTCATCGTCAGAGAAGACCTAATCGCTAAAGAACAGTTCACTGGCGATTCAAAATGGACACTTATGGCCGACAGCAAATGTGTGAAAGCGCCAGTTGCAAAAATTCTAGTCAGCACCCCTTTCTACATAGGCGAAGTCGAAGCGGTTTGCCTGAAGAAGCCGCTGTATGATTTGATGATCGGGAACATCGACGGCGCGAGACGACCCGACGACCCCGACCCAGAGTGGAGTCCTACCTCAACCCAACGCGTCGAAGTTGTGGAGGAGGCTCCATTGCCGTTTCCCGATGGAGACCTTACAGAGCTGCTACGGGACAATGTGGTTACTCCGGCTCAGCCCTGCCGACCTGAGATCGTCGGTGCCGTTACTACTAGGACCCAGGCCAAGAGGGACAAGACGTCTACACCACTGAAGGTCGCCGACAACTCTAAAGCTGCCATCGTGGACAGAGATAAGCTGATCCAGCTCCAGGAAGCTGATAGTACTTTAAACAAGTACAGGAACCGCCAAGACCACGTGACCAAAGGCAGTGGTACGGTCTATTTTGAGGTGAAGGCCAAGATCCTGTACCGAATCTTCCAGCACCCGAGGGTCAACGGAGGGAAACCACTACGTCAAGTCTTGGTACCGTTACCTCTAAGGCGCCAAATGATGGAAGTAGCACATGACTCCATCATGGGAGGTCACCTAGGCATCAAGAAGACGTCAGACAGAATCCAGGCGGTATTCTACTGGCCAGGACTTCATGCGGATGTAAGCCGTTTCTGCCGATCGTGTGACATTTGCCAGAAGACCATACCTCGAGGAAGGGTCCCGAAAGTACCTATGCAGAAGATGCCTTTGATCGACCGACCTTTCAAGAGGGTGGCCTTAGACTTAATTGGCGAAATAAGACCTCCGAGTGAAGAAGGTCATTGATGGGTACTGACTTTAGTGGACTATGCGACTCGGTACCCAGAAGCAGTCCCTCTGAAGAAGATTGACACTGAAACTGTAGCAGAGGCACTGGTGGACATGTTCAGTAGACTTGGAGTGCCTGAAGAAATTCTGACAGACCTCGGGACGCAGTTCGTCTCTGACTGCATGAAGGAGGTCAACAGACTGCTTAGCATCCGGCATTAGACTACGACACCCTACAATCCAATGTGCAACGGGCTCGTCGAAAAGTTCAATGCTACGCTGAAGTCCACCCTGAAGAAACTGTGCAGCGAGCAGCCCAGACAATGGCATCGCTACATCAACGCCCTACTTTTCGCCTACAGAGAAGTACCGCAGGAGTCCACCGGCTTCTCACCGTTCGAGCTGCTGTACGGAAGAACCATCCGAGGGCCGATGCACATTCTGAAAGAACTGTGGACGAAAGAAGTAGAGACCCCAGAGGTGAAGAATAGCTACCAGTACGTGTTTGAGCTACGGGAGAAGCTGGAGTAAAATCTTCTCAAAGATTGACCTCAGCAAGGGTTATTGGCAAGTCCCCGTGCGTCAACAGGACATACCAAAGACTGCTTTCATAACTCCTGATGGGACGTACGAGTGCCTAAGGATGCCCTTTGGCATGGTAAAAACAGCGGAGCTACCCTGAAGAGAGGAATGAGGAAGATGCTCAATGGGATGGACAACGTCGTGTGTTACTGGGACGACCTGCTAGTCCACACTCGCACCTGGAAGGAGCATCTGCAGACCTTGAGGGAGCTGTTTCACCGTCTTCAAGAAGTTATCCTGACAGTGAGACCCAGCAAGTGCATTCTGGGAACTGACAACGTCGACTTTATCGGCCATTCGCTGAAAGAAGGACAAAAGGGGATTCTACTAGAAAACGTCACCAAGATTCTGAACGCTCCACGTCCCCAAACCAAGAAGCAGGTGCGATCTTTCCTGGGGTTGGCTGGATATTACAGGGAGTTTGTACCAAACTACTCCGCCATCACAGCACCCTTGTCGGACCTGGTGCGGAAAGGCTGTCCAAACCAAGTGCAGTGGGGACCGTCTCAGGAGAAGGCATACCAGACTGTGCGCGACCTCCTTTCGAAGGATCCGGTGCTACGACTGCCTGACACTTCCAAGGAATTTGTCTTAAGAACAGACGCAGCGGACGAAGGCATCGGCGCCATACTGATGCAAGAACACGAAGGGAAACTATTTCCGGTCAGTTACGCCTGCAAGAAGCTGTCCAGGGCTGAGAAAAATTACTCGACCATGGAGAAAGAGTGCTTTGCCATCATATGGGGAATCCGGAAGTTCGAACTGTACCTTCAAGGAGTGAAGTTCGTGCTGCAGACTGATCACAAGCCGCTAACCTACTTGAACTCTGCCAAGTTTCTGAACAGTCGCATCATGAGATGGGCTATGTACTTGCAGAACTTTAACATGCGAGTAGAATCTATTAAAGGATCAGACAATGTTGGTGCGGACTTTCTCAGCAGAGTGTGCGAGTAAAGAACATTGTGTGTGAATGAACTGTGAACATTGACAGTATCCAGAAAGACTTGCAGATGAGAAACTTTGACTCTGTGTGAATGAACTGAGCACAATGACAGTATTCAGAAAGTCCAGAATTAAGACTTTATTTGTGCATTACGTTTCAACGTTGTTGAAAGAAATTAGGTAAATTTCTTCTTGAGTGGGGGGTTATGTTACGTTGAAACGCGAATGGTAGTATGTCTGAAATGCGCACGATAGATCTAATCGTTTCGTTTTGCAAAGTATTCAATAATGGAGTTTATTTACCTTTGATTTGAGTTTGCATTGTTGTTAGGAGAGGCTTTGTATAACGTTGATAATTTTCGTTAGTCGATATTATTGGAGAATTCTCTGGATTTGCGTATTTACTGTCGATAGAATTTTCCCGATAAATGTCGAAGTATGAGGGAACGTTCATGGAATGTTTAGAAAGACGTATGACGTAAGTCAGTGATGACGAAATTTCATCTGATTGGTGGTAGTGCGTCAATCTACCGTGTTCTAGATTGTTCGGGAAGAGAGAGAGGCTATAAAATTATGGGCCGCACTGTTTTGGGTTGTTGTTGATAGTGAGCTGGAAAGTAAAAAGTTGAGAGTGGAAAGGCGATTGAGCGATTGTATGCAGTTGTTGATGTGTGCTGAATAAAAGTGGAAAACTTCATAGGTCGACTCCAGACTTGTTGATGAGTGAGCAGGCTGCGTGGATAAACGAATCAGAGTTACACCTTATCAGGACTTCAGCATCGGGGCTGAATCAAATACTGATAAAGAAAAACACCATCATCAAACGGAGTGTAACAGGCTGATGGTGCGGTAATTTTCACACTCCTGAAGGTTACTCTTTTTCTCAAAGCTTCTCAAAGCGCTGGCCCGTAATATCCAGCAATTACCCAATAGTTTGCTGAAGTCAGGATTCGAACCCACGTCGCCCAAGACGCACTCACACAAGTCGTGCGCTCTGACCACTGAGATATATCCTGCCGTTATGCGACTGGATCCATTATATAGGCCACTTCCAACTTTGCCATATCTTGTTACAGATAATGGTTAGGGCGTCAATCATCGTTTCTCCTCCTGTTTCAAGCAATTAGTCTGCGGGTATATTGTCCACTCCCACTGACTTCCCATTCTTCAGCGATGGCACTGATGCTTCAACTTCTTATAGGATAATTGGGAAGATTTCTTCTTCCTTGTTCTGGGGACATGCAAGAACTGATGGGTCTCTGTTTGGTGTGTGGTTGTAAAGGTCAGAGCGTACCCTGTCATCTATCCAAGACTTCTTTTTCTTCTGTAAGGCATATGCCAGACTTACCTTGGATCGTGGAGACCTTGGGCTGTTTAACACTTGTCAGCCGCCCCACAGTCAACAACAACGTTATCACCACGCACTTCACACAACACAAAGTTTACTGTTCACACAACACAAAGTTTACTGTTCACACAACACAAAGTTTACTCTTCACACAACACAAAGTTTACTGTTCACACAACACAAAGTTGACTGTTCACACAACACAAAGTTTACTGTTCACACAACACAAAGTTTACTGTTCACACAACACAAAGTTTACTGTTCACACAACACAAAGTTTACTGTTCACACAACACAAAGTTTACTGTTCACACAACACAAAGTTTACTGTTCACACAACACAAAGTTTACTGTTCACACAACACAAAGTTTACTGTTCACACAACACAAAGTTTACTGTTCACACAACACAAAGTTTACTGTTCACACAACACAAAGTTTACTGTTCACACAACACAAAGTTTACTGTTCACACAACACAAAGTTTACTCTTCACACAACACAAAGTTTACTGTTCACACAACACAAAGTTTACTCTTCACACAACACAAAGTTTACTGTTCACACAACACAAAGTTTACTGTTCACACAACACAAAGTTGACTGTTCACACAACACAAAGTTTACTGTTCACACAACACAAAGTTTACTCTTCACACAACACAAAGTTTACTGTTCACACAACACAAAGTTTACTCTTCACACAACACAAAGTTTACTCTTCACACAACACAAAGTTTACTGTTCACACAACACAAAGTTTACTCTTCACACAACACAAAGTTTACTGTTCACACAACACAAAGTTTACTGTTCACACAACACAAAGTTTACTGTTCACACAACACAAAGTTTACTGTTCACACAACACAAAGTTTACTGTTCACACAACACAAAGTTTACTGTTCACACAACACAAAGTTTACTCTTCACACAACACAAAGTTTACTCTTCACACAACACAAAGTTTACTCTTCACACAACACAAAGTTTACTCTTCACACAACACAAAGTTTACTGTTCACACAACACAAAGTTTACTGTTCACACAACACAAAGTTTACTGTTCACACAACACAAAGTTTACTGTTCACACAACACAAAGTTTACTGTTCACACAACACACAGTTTACTCTTCACACAACACAAAGTTTACTCTTCACACAACACAAAGTTTACTCTTCACACAACACAAAGTTTACTGTTCACACAACACAAACACAACACAAAGTTTACTCTTCACACAACACAAAGTTTACTGTTCACACAACACAAACACAACACAGTTTACTCTTCACACAACACAAAGTTTACTGTTCACACAACACAAACACAACACAAAGTTTACTCTTCACACAACACAAAGTTTACTCTTTACACAACACAAAGTTTACTCTTCACACAACACAAAGTTTACTCTTCACACAACACAAAGTTTACTCTTCACAGACAGATTCAATAGTTTATATGTGGAAGAAAATTACGTTGATCCCTAATTTGCTAATCGTACAATCAGTTCTTGTTCCAGTCACCCACGCAGTTAGTTGAATAATAAATAAATAAATAAATAAATAAATAAATAAATAAATAAATAAATAAATAATGTATCTTCCTACGAGGGTACTTTCAATACCTATTATAAAACTGTTAATAATTGGGGGACTGAGTGTGAAAGAGGAAAGTCCATTGATGCATGTTCTATACGACTTTCCATATTGTTAACAGGTTATACGCCCTGTACTTGAAGCTGTTAAATAATGCCATTTTTAAATCTAAAATAATAACAAATAATAATAATAATAATAATAATTACTGTATTTATAATGCGCTTATCTTATAATAATTATAACTCTAAGCGCGCACTCACAACTCACGCACGCATGTGCACGCTTTAGACAATGACACAAGTAACAATTACGCAAAAAATACATTCACTCAAATATACTCATACCACAAACAGACCTGAAACTATATGCGAGAGACAGCTGGCGATGGGGTGCGTAGTGAGGTCATAGTGTTAGAACTGCTTGAAAAGGTAAGTTTTGAGGGCAGACTGGAAGGAGGTGGGAGAGGGTTTCTGACGGAAAGAGAGTGGAAGAGTATTCCAGATGGATGGGCCGTAGACAGAGAAGGAGCGGGACCCGAACGTGCTGAGTTTGGAGCGAGGAATGCGGAGGCGGAGAGGGTCGGAGGAAGAGCGAAGAGAGCGAGAGGGAATGTATGGGTGAAGTAAGTCAGAGAGATAGAGAGGAGCGGAGTTATTGAGGGACTTGTAGCAGAGAGTCAAGGTCTTGTATTGAATGCGTTGGGAGATGGGAAGCCAGTGTAGGGCTTTGAGCAAGGGAGTGACGTGGTCAGATTTCTTCTTTCTGAGGACGAGGCGGGCAGTATTGTTTTGAACGCGTTGGAGAGGAGAGTGGTGGAGCGGGGAAGGCCGGAAAGAAGGGAGTTGCAATAGTCGATGCGAGACAGGATGAGGGAGACAGCAAGTTTGGTGGCAGCTTCAGTGGTGAGGTATTTTCTGATCTGACTGATTCGACGGAGGTGGAAGTAGCAGGCCCGGGCGGTTGCAGAGACAAAGCTAGTCATTGAGAGAGAAGAGTCAAGGATAACGCCAAGGTTCTTGGCAGAGTCGGAGAGAGGGATAGAGGTACCGTCAAGCTGAAGATGGAGAGAGGAGGGGAGATGAGGGAGTTTCTGGCGTGTGCCTACCAGCATGGCTTCCGTTTTGTCGTCGTTCAGTTTAAGTTTGTTTGCTGTCATCCAGTCCTTCACGTCTTCACAGCAGTCGGCCGTGCGAGTCAGGAGTGCCTGAATGTTGTCAGGTTTGTCTTTGTCTTGTAGTTGTGAGTCGTCAGCATAGAAGTGGTGGTTTATGTGATGAGACTGGATGATGTTGGTCAGAGGGGAGGTGTAGAGTGTAAAAAGGACCGGACCCAGGACAGATCCCTGAGGAACTCCGCAGGAGAGCCTAACTGGGTCAGAGGATATGCCATCGATGATAACGGACTGCCGTCTGTCGGAGAGGTAGGAAAGAAACCAGGAGTGAGCGGAGTCGGTGATGCCAAAGGAGTGTTGAAGGCGGTGGAGGAGGATAGAATGGTCAATAGTGTCGAAGGCGGCAGAGAGATCGAGTAGGGTAAGAAGGGAGATGTTGCCTGAGTCAGTTGAGAGAAGAAGATCGTTCAGAATATGTAAAAGGGCTGTTTCAGTGCTGTGGTGCTTGCGATAGGCAGACTGGAAGGGACTGAGGAGATTGTTGATGGTGAGGTGAGCGTTGAGCTGGTTGAGGACAACCTTTTCAAGTAGCTTAGACAGAAAAGAGAGATTGGAGACTGGGCGATAGTTTTTGAGGTCATTTGGGTCAAGGTTGTGTTTTTTGAGGAGAGGGCGAACGATGGCAGACTTGAAGATATCAGGGACGGAGCCAGTTTCTAGAGAGGTGTTGATGATATCGGTGATGAAAGGCAGAAGTTTTGGGAGACCGTCCAAATACAGGGAAGCTGGGAGGGGGTCTGGTTCACAGGTTTTGAGAGACATAGTCTTTATGATTTTGAGAACTTCTGCCTGAGAGAGAGAGCGGAAAAATGAGAGGGGGGTGCCTGTGAAGGGGGAGTCAGGAGGGCAAGGCGGAGATGGTAGAATGTCAAGTGTGTTGCGCAGAGATTGAATTTTGTCAGAGAAATAGGTGGAAAAGGCGGATGGGAGTTCTTCTTTTTTGTGTGTGTTGGGGAGTGGAGATTCTTTAGGTGTGCCTAAGAGTTTGTTCATCGTAGCGTAGAGAGTTTTGGAAGAGGTGGATTCTAGGATTTTGTTTTGGAGGTGTTTGCGTTTGGCATCAGAGATCAGTCTGCAGACTTTGGATCTGATGGTTTGGAAAATCTGTCTGTGAACGGTTAGGCCAGATAAGCGCCAACGCCGCTCAGCTTGCCGGCGCTCACGCTTGGCCGTTGCTATCTCATGGGTGAGCCAGGGGGAAGGGAGTCGGTCGGGCCTGGAGCAGGAGGTGACAGGGGCATGGTTGTCAAGAAGTTTACGGAGAGAGGAATCAAAGTGAAATGCAAGATCAGAGGAGGAAGAGTCAGAGAGAAGGTTGACAGCTTCGGCGAAGAAGATCTCACGGTTGACAGGTTTTAGTTTGCGGCGAGAGACAAGAAGTTGTTGTTTGTGAGGGGGAGGTAGATTGAGGAAGACGAGAATAGCGAGGTGGTCGGAGGGGAGTACAGAGGAGATGTCAGAGTCGAGAAGGAGTTTATCGGAGGTGCGAGTGATGATCCAGTCAATGGTGTGGCCAAGACGGTGAGTGGGTTGTGTGATGTGTTGTGTAAGATTGTGATTTGAAAGTGACCTGCATAGGCGTTTTGTGTCCGGGTGATCAGGTTTGTCAAAGTGAAAGTTGAAATCACCAAGGAGGATGTGTTTGCCGGATCGTGTGCTGTAATGGTCGAGGAGGAGGTCGAATTCAGTAAAGAACATAGAGTTGGTGAGTTTGTTTTGGGAGCTAGGCGGAGGGCGATAGATGCAGGAGAAAATGACTGAGTGGCCGGGGAGTGTTGCTTTGGCCTCGACATATTCAAATGAGGGATGTGTGAAGGGCAGAGATTGAGTGAAAGAGAGGTGAGCAGAAAGGCAGTCCCTGTAAATGATGGCAATGCCGCCTCCCCTGGAAGCGCGCGGAAAGGAGGCAAGTCGGTAGCCACTCGGAGTGGCGCTTGCGATAGTAGGTTCGTCACCCACTGGCCGGAGCCATGTTTAAGTTATCACGACAATATCTAGGTCATTGTCGGAGATGAAATCCGAAATCACGTCGGCCTTGCCATCTTTGCAGATAGACTGAGCATTGAATAGACACAGTTTCAGGTTAGAGGAATGATGGGAAAAAGAGGTGGGAGAAGCAGACGATGACGAACACGCGTGGGGTGGTGGGGGAGTGTGGGGGGATGGAGTGGGAGGGGGAGGGATTGGAGAAAAAGAGGAAGAGCAAGGGGAGGAAGGTGAGGGGGTAGAAAGAGGGGATGGAGGGGAAGTGTAGGGGGATTGGGTGGGAGGGGGAGGGATGTAAGAAGGAGAGGATGAGAGAGAGAGGGGTGAGGAAGGCAAGGGAGCAGAAAGAGGAAAGGGTAGTAGAAGAAGACGGAGAAAGAGCAGACGCAGAAGAGGACGAAAGTGAAAGAGGGGGGTGCTGGTGTGAAGAGAGGCATGGAGAAGAAAGACGAGGAAGAAGGGTGGCAAGAAAAGAAGGAAGTGGAGAAAATGAAGAAAAATAGGAAGAAGTGTGGGAGGAGAAGGGTGACAGAACAAGAGCAGGGGGGAGGAGAGAGGTGGAGGGGGGACGGATAAAGAAGAAGGAGTGGGGGTAGGAGTGTGTTTTGATCGGCGTGCACCGCGTCGATGTTTGCCTCCTCGGTTCCCGCGTCTTTTCATCCGTATTGCGCGTAGCGCGTTTTCGACTGTGTCTGTACTAGCCGTGTAGTGGTTGTCGTGGCGGTTGAGAAGCATTAGCTGATCACGCGTGTACTGAATAAGCATCCTTGTTTGTTTGTTTGTATGTTTACAAGAGAACAGTGGAGAGAAGGAGAAGGGTGCAGAGAAATGGACAGGGGAGATGTGCGTTAAGGTGTGAGTGTGTGTTGGGGTTTGTGTACGTGAGCGGATGCGCGTGTAAGAATATGGAATAACAACACACGAAAAATCCCTAGAACAGAGAACAGTGGAGAAAAAGAAGGGTGCAGAGAGATGGACAGGGGGAATGTGGGTTAAGGCGTGAGTGTGTGTTGGGGTTAGTGTGCCGGTGCGTGTGTGTTGGAATCTGAAAGTAACAACACACAAAATATCCCTAGAACAGACTTACAGAGACAGACACAGATAACGACACAGCTACAAGAACAATCACATGTGGAGAGAAAGAGAAAGGTGCAGAGAGATGGACAGGGGAGATGTGCGTTAAGGTGTGAGTGTGTGTTGGGGTTTGTGTGGAGGTGCGGGTGTGTTGGAACATGAAATAACAACCCACGAAATATCCCTAGAACAGAGAACAGTGGAGAGAAAGAGAAGGGTGCAGAGAGATGGACAGGGGGAATGTGGTTTAAGGTGTGAGTGTGTGTTAGGGTTTGTGTGCGGGTGCGTGTGTGTTGGAATATGAAATAACGACACACGAAAAATTCCTTGAACAGAGAAAAACACGGATAATGACACAGCTACAAGAGCAAGCACATTTGACAGCTATTCAATTCACTCTTACAACAGCCAGAGTACACGAACACAAGGTTGCAATCACAGGAGGAGAAGGTGTGAAAAAAAAGAG
>CM072522.1:53686843-53762137 GCA_036898135.1 Oncomelania hupensis
CAAGAACTTTCCAGAAAAAAAGAACACTACAGTCAAGAACTTTCTAGAAAAAGAACTTTCCAGAAAAGAACTTTCCAGAAGCATCAAGATGGCTGACTTCTGGCAGAAAGGATGCAACTGAATCTAAAAGGCAAGCAGCTGACGGAGTACGTCAAATCCCAGGAGAGAATACAAGAACGAGAAATTGGAAGAGAAGCGTCTAGAAAAAGAACTAGAACTAGAACAGAAGCGTCTAGAAATTGAACAGCAGCGGCAAGAAAAAGAAGAGCAACGACGTCGTGAAGAAAGAGAAATAGAGGAGCAGGGACGCCGAGAAGAAAGAGAGTTCGAGCTGAAGCGTCTTGAAGGCGAGCGTCAGTACCAGCTAGAGTTGGCGCGTATCCAAAACAATCAGCATGCGCCACAAGTCACCAACGACCATACGGCTCCAAAATTGCCAGCTTTCGTCGACGGGAAGGACCAGATTGACAGTTATCTGGCGAGATTCGAAAGGTTCGCTGGAAGCTCTAACTGGCAACCTCAAGACTGGGCAATTCGACTGAGTGCACTTCTGACGGGGCAAGCTCTCGAAGTTTACACCAGACTGTCGAACGATGACGCCAAAAACTACGACGTCTTGAAAGAGGCCCTGTTGCAGTGCTACAACTTTACAGAGAAGGGCTACCGTAAACGCTTCCGTGAATGCCGGCCTAAGTCAGACGAGACGCCAAAGCAGTTTGTGGAGCGCCTGTCGTCATATCTACACAAGTGGGTGGAGTTATCAGGCGAAATGAAGTCTTACGACAGTCTCCATGACCTGATTGTGAAAGAACAATTTCTCAATGCCTGTCACAAGGACCTAGCGACCCACTTAGAAGAACAAAAGCTGCAGACGCTTAAAGATGTGACTGAGGCTGCTGAAAGATAGCTTATCGCTCATGGGAAAACCCTGGGGCCACCCAGCGCGACGAAACATTTTCAGAAGACTGCAAACCATGGGAACCAGATCCAAGGGAGCCAGACGAGCCAGAGACAGACGGACTCCACGCCTCCTCCCAGGGAAGGGCATTCAAGAGGCTGTTTCACCTGCAACGCTACAGACCACAGGGCGGCTAATTGTCCTCAAAACAAAAGTAGCGGACAGCGGAGCAGTACGGACAACGCATCGGCGGGCAACCGGCAGAGGCGGTTCTCCAATCAACGGCAAACCAGTAGATCTGACCATCAGGTGTGCGGCGGGAGCGTCATTCTTCCGAGTGAGACCGAGCGCACAGCTACCCCTGCGGACGTGCAAGAGTGCATGACCGATGGCCAACTTCTCCTTGCCAACGGAAAATCCATCCCCGTCGTCGCCAGCGCAGCTGTGACCGTCCAGAACATGCGTGTTTCAAAGGGACGCGTCGGAAATCATGAAGTGACTGTCTTAAGAGACTCTGGCTGTAGTGGGGTCATCGTCAGAGAAGACCTAATCGCTAAAGAACAGTTCACTGGCGATTCAAAATGGACACTTATGGCCGACAGCAAATGTGTGAGAGCGCCAGTTGCGAAGATTCATGTCAACACCCCTTTCTACATAGGCGAAGTCGAAGCGGTTTGCCTGAAGAAGCCGCTGTATGATTTGATGATCGGGAATATCGACGGCGCGAGACGACCCGACGACCCCGATCCAGAGTGGAGTCCTGCCTCAACCCAACGCGTCGAAGTTGTGGAGGAGGATCCATTGCCGTTTCCCGATGGAGACCTTACAGAGCTGCTACGGGACAATGTGGTTACTCCGGCTCAGCCCTGCCGACCAGAGATCGTCAGTGCTGTTACTACCAGGGCCCAGGCCAAGAGAGACAAGATGTCTACGCCACTGAAGGTCGCCGACAACTCCAAAGCTGCCATCGTGGACAGAGATAAGCTGATCCAGCTCCAGGAAGCTGATAGCACTTTAAACAAGTACAGGAACCGCCAAGACCACGTGACCAAAGGCAGTGGTACGGTCTATTTTGAGGTGAAGGCCAAGATCCTGTATCTAATCTTCCAGCACCCGAGGGTCAACGGAGGGAAACCACTACGTCAAGTATTGGTACCGTTACCCCTAAGGCTCCAGGTGATGGAAGTAGCGCATGACTCAATCATGGGAGGTCACCTGGGTATCAAGAAAAACGTCGGATAGAATCCAGGCGGTATTCCACTGGCCAGGACTTCATGCGGACGTCAGCCGTTTCTGCCGATCATGTGACATTTGCCAGAAGACCATACCTCGAGGAAGGGTCCCTAAAGTGCCAATGCAGAGAATGCCTTTGATCGACCGACCTTTCAAGAGGGTGGCCTTAGACTTAATCGGCGAAATAAGACCTCCGAGTGAAGAAGGTCATCGATGGGTACTGACTTTAGTAGACTATGCGACTCGGTACCCAGAAGCAGTGCCACTGAAGAAGATTGACACTGAAACTGTAGCAGAGGCACTGGTGGACATGTTCAGTAGACTTGGAGTGCCCGAAGAAATTCTGACAGACCTCGGGACGCAGTTCGTCTCTGACTGCATGAAGGAGGTCAACAGACTGCTGAGCATCCGGCATTTGACTACGACACCCTACCATCCGATGTGCAACGGGCTTGTCGAAAAGTTCAATGCTACACTGAAGTCCACCCTGAAGAAACTGTGCAGCGAGCAGCCCAGACAATGGCATCGCTATATCAACGCCTTACTTTTCGCCTACAGAGAAGTACCACAGGAGTCCACCGGCTTTTCTCCGTTCGAGCTGCTGTACGGAAGAACCATCAGAGGGCCGATGCACATCCTGAAAGAACTGTGGACGAAAGAAGTAGACACCCCAGAGGTGAAGAACAGCTACCAGTACGTGTTTGAGCTACGGGAGAAGCTGGAGCAGACTCTCGAGATAGCCAGAGAAAACCTGAAGAAGTCCCAAGACTGTGGAAAGCACTACTATGATCGTAGGGCTGTGAACAGGAAGTTCAAACCTGGCAACAAAGTGCTGGTGCTGCTACCTACTGATCACAATAAGTTGCTGATGCAGTGGAAAGGCCCGTACGAAGTGGAGACCGTGGTGGGGATCAACGACTACAAGGTGAAGGTCGGCCAGCATTCCAAGATATACCACGCCAACCTCCCTAAGCTGTACGTGGAAAGGCCATCAGAGACTGTGTATGTGGCAACAGCAGCTGAGATCGACAACAGCTTTGACAGCGAGGAACTGTTGGAACTGGGAGACTTCCACAGCAAAGAAGGCATCGATGATGTTAAGCTAGGACCAGGCTTGACGGAAGGTCAAAAGTTGGAGCTCAAGGACCTTATGGGCGAGTTTCCCCATAACTTCAGCGATGTCCCAGGCTCTACGAATTTGGTCGAACATGAAGTCCACACCCAGACCTGGAAGGAGCATCTGCAGACCTTGAGGGAGCTGTTCCACCGTCTCGCAGAAGCCAACCTGACCGTGAGACCCAGCGAATGCATTCTGGGAGCTGACAACGTCGACTGCGTCGGACATCCGGCGGAAGAAAAAGACAACGGAGGATGCACTGACTCCAGGAAAGCCCACGTGATCGTCGTCTTTGACCCTGGGCCGATGACAACCGCAACTGACGAGGGCGTCGTTTCCTTGCGGATGGAAAAAAAAAAAAAACATTGACCGTGTAGATAAACTGTGAACATTGATAGTAACCAGAAAGACTTGCAGATGAGAAACATTGACTCTGTGTGAATGAATTGTGAACATTGACAATATCCAAACAGATTTGGAGATGAAAACCATTGACTCTGTGTGAATAAACTGAGAACGTTGATAGTGTTCAGACAGACTGAAATAAGTTTTAATTCTGAACTTTGTTTGTGCATTACGTTTCAACGTTGTTGAAAGAAATTGGGTAAATTTCTTCTTAAGTGGGGGGTTATGTTACGTTGAAACGCGAACGAAAGTATGTCGGAAGCGCGCACGATAGATCTAATCGTTTCGTTTTGCAAAGTATTCAATAATGGAGTTTATTTACCTTTGATTTGAGTTTGCATTGTTGTTAGGAGAGGCTTTGTATAACGTGGATAATTTTCGTTGGTCGATATTGTTAGAGAATACTCTGGATCTCCTTGTTTACTATCGATCGAAGTTTCGGGATGATTGTCGAAGTAAGAGAAGGTTCGGGGTATGTGTGGAGAGATGAATGACGTAAGTCAGTGATGACGATCTTTAATTCTGATTGGTTAGTTGTAATGCGTCATTTCTAGAACAAACTGTCGTCATCTCGAAGGATAGAAAAAAATTATATATTCGATGCTTTGTGTGTTGTAAACAGAGTTGCTGTGAAAGTTGTTGAGTTGAGTTGAGAATTGTATGCAGTTGTTGGTGTGTGCTGAATAAAAGTGGAAAACTTCATACGTCGACTTTGTGACTTGTATGCTGTTTGGACGGGTTGCGTGGATAAACGAATCTGAGTTACACCTTATCAGGAATTCAGCATTGGGGCTGAATCGGATACTGATAAAGGAAAACACCAACATCGAACTGAGTGTAACATATATATATATATACACCAACTGAAACAGTTATATATATATATAGTGCCGCACTGTTTCAGTTGGTGTTTTTTTTAGAGAGAGTTGACATTAGAGAGAGCTGTTGTATTAGGGTTGAGAAAGTTGTTAAAAGTGGAAAGTTCAAAGTTGAGAATTGTAGAATGGAAAAAGCAATTGAGCGTTGGTATACAGTTGTTGATGTGTGCTGAATAAAAGTGGAAAACGTCATACGCAGACTTTGCCTTGTTGCTGAGTGAGCAGGCTGCGTGGATAAACGAATCTGGGTTACACTTTATCAGGTTTCAAGCATCGGGGCTGAATCAACTGATAAAAAAACAACATCGAGTGTAACACGCTTGTTGCAGCAGATGAACCCTTGGCTATGGCGTGGATCACGGCTTTGCCCCCAAAATGTCACACTCGTTGTTGTTTTTTTATGACTAGTTGATTCAGCCCCAATGCTTGAATTCTGATAAGTGTAAGTCAGGTTCGTTTACCCACACAACCTATTCACTCAGCAACAAGGCAGAAGTCGTCATATGAAGTTTTCCAACTTTATTCAGCATACATTAACAACTGCATACAATCGCTCGATCACTTTTTCCTCTTTCACTTTTTCAACTCTTAACTTACCACTCACTCAACTGAAACAGTGCGGTATGTATATATTCTCTCTATACTCTAGAGAACTTTGGGATATTCGAGCATGAAGCAATTATAACCGATCAGAATAAACTTCGTCATCACTGTCTTACCTCACACAACCTTTTTTACAGTCAAATACATTTCTCAGCAATCTGCAGATCTATCAAGACGCTTCGATCGATAGCAAACAAGCACCCTAGAAAATTATCCAATAATATCGACCAACGAAAATTATCAACTTTATACCAAGCTTCTTCTAACAACAATGCAAATTCAAATCAAAGGTAAACACACTTATTGAATGCTTTGCAAAACAAGACGATCGAATCTATCGTGTGCGTCTCACACGCACTATCGTGCGCGTCTCAAACATAACACATACGTAGAACAACCTAACTTTTGTCAACTGCTAAGCATCGACTTTTAATTATGGAGGCCAAAAAAAGCTGAACTATTTGAGGCTTGAAGCCTTAATGCAGGGTCTAAACGAGCCTCTTATGACAACCACCATAAAGGTCACTGTCACACAACAGCGCACACTGACCAAGCAACTCCTTCACTACTGTACTGATATTTACAGGGTAGACTAAACAAAGACAATTAACAAATGCCTCACAAAGAAACCCCACAACAAGGTATGCAAATTATCGTTTTTAAAAAGTTCTAGTACTATAAAATAGTAAACCTTATAAACTATTCTTCTTTTTTCTCAAGGTAGCATAAGCAATGTTTTTTTTCTCTCTCTAAATAAAATGGGGGAAACAATCAAGGGGAAGGTGTAACCTCTATTTCCATCCTTTTTATTTTTTTAGTATTATTACTTTAGTATTTTTGTTGGAGGGAGGGAGGAGGGGGGAGGCCAGCAGCATGGGTGAAACTTTTATGTGCTGCTCTTTCATTAACAGTTGTAGTTGTTTTGCCTTGTTTCTCAAGCCCTAAGCTCTTCTTTTTAGGGTGTTGACTTCAGCGCGCATTTCTTCACCTCCCTGCTCTCCATGTTAACCCAACCCAACCCCCCACCTACTCATCCAATCTACACAATGTGTTTCAAGAATATGTAACTTTGGGGTTACTTTTTTTCTGAGTAATCTCAACAAACTCTTGAAATTCCCTCTCCTCTTTTCCACAGACCAGTTTGATACCTATTGCCGTGCTTGATTTTCTAAACTGCCTTTGTTTAGCCCAGCTAAATGATAGTTTGGCTCTTATCTGACCCGCTGATTTGGAGGAGATTTGTGACTGCCCCAACCCAGCTGTTTTTAGAATCTCATTCCTTTTCCGCTGTGTTATGTTTGAGCTCTGTGCTTTGTTGTTTAATTAAATCTGCTTCTGTAGGACCTGAAATTCCTTTCCGAATATTGTCAATTTCTTTCGCTCTTTTCTTTCTCATTGGGGTAGAAACTAGAGCTGATGACATTTTAGCTCTCACTATCTTCTTCAGGACCAATTGATGTGCTTTAGTATTGCATTCCAGAGGTTTTTTTCGTCATGTGACTGCGCTAGTTTAATTCTAACTAAGCATGTTTGGTACTTTTCCTCTGCTTTTGTCAATGGTGCTTGCAACTTTTCTATAGGACGAAGTTGGTGTTGTGTGTTCATGCTTCATTCCGTTTGAGCTTGTATCTCTGATTGTGCTGAGGCAGCTAACACAGATGTGACTTTGTGGGGAACTTGTGTCACTCTCTCTTGAAGCTCTATGAGATGATACCAGTTCGAAAAAACGTTTTCTGACAACACTTCTTCTTCGCTAGACAAGTCATCAATCTTTTTTCTTGAAAATTCTTCGGGACAAAACTCCTCATTTGTGTGTGAGGTCAGTTGGATCAGCTTTGAAATATTGGCGGCTTTCTGCCAAATGGTGACTGGGGCTTCCTATATTATTATTTAGCAATGTAGGCATTTTATATGTATGTGTTTTGTTATAGTTTATAATGGTGTGTGTATTCTATTTTGTTTGTGTAAACGGGGGTTCGATAATGTAGAGTAGAGCCTCAGCTTCCCATGCGTGGGATTTAATGTAAAGTGACGGGTTGGTGGAGGAGTGCCTTCAGTGTTACCACTAAGGTTGTTTCGGCAGATCTTTTATACAGATGAGGGGTGAGTCATCTTTCAGCCAAGTTGTGGTCTTGATTTTGTGGTCCTGATTCGGCTCTTTGCAGTCCGCTGGACCCTGTAAGCAGTGAATAACTAACCAATCTCTCTCTTTCCGTCCCTCTCCACACTAACCACACCAATCCTTCTGCAGTAAGGTACCTCCATTCATTCACTAGCCAAAACACAAGGGTACATGATATCTTAACTACGCCCAGGAAGGTATATTGACAAGTTTATTAAGTTAAAAAGAACACGCACTGGCTTTAAAGCATATTGACTCAATAGTGCCACATACAAATCATTACCTTAAGTGTTGTGGGAAGTTTGTGTGGGTGTGGGGAGGGGGGAAGGTTATTTTATTTTTTAAATACATCAGATTCAATTGCACTGTCTTCATTTCTTTTATTAGGCTCTGATTTAAATGGTTCACTTTTTTATTTTGTTTAATTTTATCATCTAATGTTAAATGAACAGAGTAATTTCATAGTTCAAGATTTCAGTCAATTGTTTTTAGTCACACAGGAATGTGCCATATCTTATGTTGCCTGGTCCTTTCTAAGATAAATAACACAAGTCTCTCAAAATCGCCGGACTGAAAGAAATGAAACACTCAATACCTTAATGTTGAATATTCGCCAAGTCCCCTATTAAAGGACAAAGAAGTTAACATGGAATTTTCCCAGGTGGGGTGCTTTCTGTTCATGGTTGCTGTATATGATTTTTTTTTAAATTGAAAGTTTTACCAACATGGATAGATGAATGGGTAAGAACGTTGACTCACAATTTAACCGAGATGAAAGGTTGTGGGTTCGAGTCTGGATCTCCACCATTTTTTTTTTTATTTTAAAAAATTAATTTACTTTTAAATGTGTGTGTGTGTGTGTGTGTATGTGCATAGTATATATAGAAAGAAAAAACCCTGCGCCTGTAGATGTCTCAGAAGCGTCATGATAGTCCTACTTTGATCAGACAATTATGCATCACCTCCATGCGGTGTTTCAAGTGCAATATTCTGATTAATGTTGTGTTGTAGCATGTAAAGTACAATGCTTTGACTGGGTCAACCTGGAAGTGAATGAGTTGGAGAGGTGGCGACAATGTTACTACCAACCATTCTTACCCCTACATGTCGTTGATGGTCCTGCCAAAGTACGCGTCACCTTCCACAGTGACTACTCTAAAAAAGAGAGAGGCTTTAAGATGATGTACGCCGTCACGTCCAGGTTGGTTCTTAGTAGTAGTGCTGATATTCACACTTTTCTGCTATCCTATGCACCAACGGGAATCCCCTCAATGAAACTTACTTCCGATTTCTTTCTCCGCGTGTTTTAGTGAGTTTTTTTTCCAAATATTCAAGAATAATAACATGTGTCACTGGCCACCAGTATCGTACCCTCACATTTTTTTTTGCTGCAATTTATTATCCCTTTCTATAGCCAGTGGCGCGCCTAAACCCTACCTACCTAACATTATTTGTGAATTTTTTGAAAAATATTCGGAAAAACATAACGCCCAGATGCTGGCTCGAACCCACACCTGTCAGGCGCCATTGGTTTCTGGCTTGTGGACAAGGCAAGTTAGTCCCGCTTTAGCCCACTTGGCCACAACGCTCGCCTAACATAGTCAACTACTTCGTGTTTTGTGAAGGTTGCGACGGCGAAGCTATGGAAAACTACAAGAGTCTTCAGGTCCTGTTTCACTTTCTGTCGATGATCGACGCACCTCCGAAGTCGTCACAAATACAGGCCTCTACGATTGTTTTTTGCATTATTTCACTGAGCATGTACTTCCTCCACCGTTTGTATACTTATCCCACTCGTTTTCTGGCTCTAACAATCGTCGTTTTCGGCAATTTGCCATATTTAAAAGTCACGCATCAAGCTTTGATAAAACCCAGCATTCAATCGTGTTCAAATTGTCATGGAAAGTGTAATTTAAAAAATAACACACCTTAGTAGCCTACTTGTGGAAAGAAACATTATAGACTAATAAGTTTAATGTGCAGGACTTCTTCAACCTTCTTTCCTGACTCGAACTACGCTATCCAAACCTTACACTAATAATAATAATAATAATAATAATAATAATAATAATAATAATAATAATAATAATAATAATAATAATATCACGCGCTTTTTCTTCAATGGAAGATAAAGCGCGGCGATTTCAAGAGATTGCTATTACAGAAGAAAAAAAAATACATTGGTATTTTAAAATTTAGATTGGCTGCATCAAGTTCAAATTTTGAAGGGAGTGGGAAAACCGAGTCCCCGGAGAAAATCCTGGGTTTCCTGAAAAAGTCTCGTACCAACGTGACGTAAGTTCGACCCATGCGGAGTTGAAACCCGCGACTATCGTCCTAGAAAAACAGCACACGGCGTTGTTTTGGCAGCTACAGAAGCACACCATTTCAACCACGCTCATAACTTCCAGCTACTTCCTGTGATGATCAATATACAGTGTAGCCACCACAAGTTTTAGTTTGCTTTCTTATGATATCGGTTAGAATAACAATCATTCTTTTTGAATGAAATGGCTTTGTGGTGACTGTGACCTTGAACTTCAAACAAGGTCACAAGTACACCCTTAATGTTCGTTTCCGAACAGTCATTGATTAGATACAACTGCAGATACAACTACATGACGCATCTGCTCTGTGTGTGAAGGAATGAAGAGCCACGGAATGTGACCGATAATCTGTACAACTGCTCTGTACCCAACTACGCCGACTTTGAACCAGTGTTCCGTTGCAACAAGAGACAGGAATGCTTCGGAGGAGAAGATGAGGAAGGATGTCCCTACAACACTGAGCAATGTGGAAAGGACGCGTTTGAGGAGAACAACAAGTGAGTAGGCCTATTGATTCTCTCCCTCTCTCTCTCCCTCCCTCCCTCCCCCTCTCTCTCCCTCTCTCTCGGACCTTCTCTCCTTTTTCTTTCATTTCCAAGTGCCCCCAGCTTTACTTGGATAATTTGGTTAAATGTATGTGGAAATTGTATGAATTTATTGTAAAGACTTTACAAAATAGTTTGTAGCACACATATCTGCCGTGAACTGACAAAACCGAGCAAGTCCACAAAATCTACTTTCGAGAAAATCGACGTTTTGTGTTGCGCTATATTACGCGATCGTTTCTGGAAGTTTAAGGGCATATGATAATGCAATTCCTCTATTTAGGAGTGCATACCTTGAATGTTAAAGATTTATTGTTTGATAGATTTGATGTTTTAAGACTATTTGTGGACTTGCTTTGTTTTGTCAGATTATTCTTGAGATAGGTCTTTGTTAAGACCATGACAAAACCAAGCAAGTCACCCACTTGTTGTTTTTTCAGTTTATTATTGAATTAAAATCGATGTGCATCGGAGACATGGAATAAAACATAAAATAATTTTAATGTACCGCCTTTCACACATGTCACCACAGCGAGATGTTCGTCAACTTGCTATTGTTTGTTTATATTTAAAAAGTGAACTGCTTGTTCAGTGTTTGTGGACATGTGAACTGCTTGTTCAGTGTTTGTAGACATGTGAACTGCGTGTTCAGTGTTTGTAGACGTGTGTACTGCTTGTTCAGTGTTTGTAGACGTGTATACTGCTTGCTTCAGATGTTACCAGCTTCAGAAGATCACAAAACAAAAGATGACTTGGTACGACTCCCATTTTATGTGCACAAGGAAGGGACAGCGACTGGTTACCATGGGAATGCCATCAAAATTCAAAGATTTCCAGCTTTTCGTGGCGTCCTTACCATATCCACATTTATTCATCTTCATTGGTGCCCGACTATTGGAGCGAAGAGAAGCAACCCCGGTGGCGGCCTTCTACAAGCATGTAAGCCACCATCCAGATTTTTAGTCATCAATTAAACTTTGTTCTCTCTCCGATGTGCTGACACCTCACAGAAGCCTGCAGCATATCTATTCTACTCATCACTGGCGGCAGGGATAGCTCAGTGGTCAGAGCGCACGACTTGTGTGAGTGCGTCTTGGGCGACGTGGGTTCGAATCCTGACTTCAGCAAACTATTTTGTGATTGCTGGATATTATGGGCCAGCGCCTTGAGAAGCTCTCTGAGCTTGTAAGTGCGCTATATAAGAGAAATATCTTTTTTTTTCTTTTTTCATGAACAGATGCATGTGGATGTTTACAAATGTAGCCAATAGTATTTGATTCTACACTCTCGGCCACGAGCATGAGAACACGGCTTAATTCGAAGTGTTATTTTTCATATTATCACTGGTAAGAGAGACATAGAAAATAGTTGCCTTGCAAGGCGAGAAGCGTATTGAGAGTATATCGGGTTGCCGGGTAAAAGGGCCAGCGCAGGTCACTGCAATACCCTTGCATAGAATGTCAGCCGACAATTTAGCCCAGCCCACCCAATGACTAACTAACTAACCATCACTAAAATCACAAGACGAAGGGCCAGGCGGGGAGAACATGTGGTGCTCCTTGTCCTGCATTACCCACGGTTTCAAGAAAACACCCAGGGATTCCGCACAGCAGGAGCCACCCACGGCCAAACTGACAACAAGGGAAAAAAAACTCCCCCTTGCACAGTTAGGGGGGACATCTCTCCCAAGCGTGACTAGTCGCCTCTCTCTCCGCCACTTAATATAGCTTTAAAATGTCTGTGAATTGCTGAGCCCGTGTTATTAATTTAAATTAATTTAAATTAAAACTGGGCATTTACCGGATATTTGACCAGAATATTCAAACTTGCAGAAGCAGAGGTACTTGCTGTTATTATCCTGTTAAAATAACAATATTGTGTAGTGTTACACTCGACCGATGTTGGTGTTTTTCTATCAGTAGTTGATTCAGCCCCAATGCTGAAGTACTGATGAGTGTAGCTCAGATTCGTTTATCCACGCAGCCTGCTCACTCAGCAGCAACAAGGCAAAGTCTTTGTATGAAGTTTTCCACTTTTATTCAGCACACATCAACAACTGCATACAATCGCTCAATCGCTTTTCCACTCTCAACTTTTACTTTCCAACTCACTATCAACAGCACTCTACTAACAACGAAACAGTGCGGCACATTATATAGCCTCTCTCTTATCCCGAACACCCTGGATCAATCGTGTATGACGCAATTTAACCAATCGCTTCTAACTTCGTCATCACTATCTTACGTCATACATCTTTCCTTTCTGTCCAAGCATGTTCTCAAATTTTCTACGCTTTCTCGCGAAGCTTCTATTGACAGCCAACAGGTAAATCTAGAGAATTCTCCAACAATATCGACCAACTAAAATTACCAACGTTATACAAAGCCTCCTCTAACCACAACGCAAACTCAAATCAAAGGTAAATAAACTCTATTATTGAATACTTTGCAAAACGAAACGATCAGATCTATCGTGCGCGCTTCAGACATACTATCTTTTGCGTTTCAACGTAATATGTAGTGGTTGCTTTATTTAATTAATTACTGAAATGATGACTGCAACTCAGTTTACTAAAGGTTCAACGACTACGTGCTCAGAGCCAAGGCCAGCCACACTGGACTCGTGGATTTCGGCTGTGGTCAACAGGCTGGAGAGGATTGGGCCCTGCCAGGTCCTTCTTGCAAAAGAACCAGTCATTCCATACCGGATCGGTCGTCGTCCGGGTAACCAAGGACCGCGCTTTCCGTTGGTCATCAGGACGAAGGTACATTAAGTGATAGGTATGCTACTGATGGACAACTTAGCAAGATCCGCACAAGGGACAACATCGTCATAGAAACCTGGAATGGTAGGATCTTAACTGCAGAGGGAAAATTAGAAGAACTGGCCTACGAGCTGGACCACTATCCACGGATTATTTTATGTATCAGCAAACTGCGCTTGAAAAGCCTAGGTGAAACAACAAGCTTCATTTCAGTTGGAGAGATGACAGGCACGAGCACGTCGAAGAATTCTTGGTCCACAAAGACATTTGAGCCACTATCATGGGTTGTCGTCCAGTCTCCAGTAAACTCATTACCATCCGTCTGAGAGCAGCCCCATTTACCATCACCATCATCCAGACCAATGACCCAACATCATACTATGGCGACAGAGAGGTCGAGGATTTCTATGAACATATACAGGCTGTTTGTGACCAAGTGCCGAAGAAGAACATAGTCATAGTGGAAGGCGACTGGAATGCTAAGGTTGGCCAAGATGCACACCACAACTGGGGAAACACATGTGGATCCCACTGCAACAACGAAACAAATAACAGAGGTATCAAACTCTTGCAGTTTGCCATATACAACAATCTGATAATGGCAAACACGCTTAGTCTCCACAAACAAATACAGACGATGGGCATGGCACTGGCCCAGCGGGGAGCATCACAACCAGATTGGATACCTCATGGTTTAGACACGCTTCAGATCAAGCATCAGCATTGGCAAGACACGCTCTTTCCAGGAGCAGAAATCGGAAGTGACAACGATCTCGTGATGATTACTTTCAGATTCACTTCAAGAGAGTAAACACACCAAAATGCACCAGACTGAAGTTCGACCTGGACAAACTGTAGGACTCGGAGGTGGCAGAAATATTCCAAGCCACAATTGGAAGGAATGTGCACCAGTGCTCCTTTTGGGAGCTGGTGAAGTAGATGTCAACACCATGACCACACCTTCAACTGAGCTGTGACAGATGCCGCCACTGAGATCCTTGGCAAGCATCGCCCAAAGAATAAATCGTTGGGCACCCCTGAACTTTGGACCTGTGTGATAGACGAGGAGTGATAAAAAAATTAAAATAACACCTCACAGAGAGGCGATGCCTACCAAAAAATGAACAATGACATCCAGAAAGGTATGCGCACAATAAATGAGAACTGGATAGAAGATCAATGCCATGAAATAGAGAACAGTCTGAACAAAACCAATAGCAAGAAGGATTACCAGACTGTGAAGCAGCTGATAAGTGTTAAATATCCCAAGGTCACCAAGATCCAAAGCAAGTCCGGCATATGCGTTACAGAAGAACAAGAAGTCTTGAATAGATGGACAGAGCATTGTTCTGACCTTTACAACCTCATACCAAACGAAGACCCATCATTGTTTGCATGTCCCCAGAACAGAGAAGAAAAAGAAGAAATCCTCCCAATTCTCCAAGAAGAAGTTGAGGCAGCAGTGCAATCGCTGAAGAAAGGGAAGTCAGCGGGATTGGACAACATAACCGCTCAATTGTTTTAAGCAGGAGAAGAAGCGATGATTGACGCCCTCACCATTATCTGTAACTAGATTTGGCAGAGTGGGGAATGACCTACACCGTGGACCCAGTCGCTTGTCATCAATCTTCCCAAAAAGGTAACCTACAGGAGTGTGAAAATTACCACACCATCAGCCTCATCTGCAATCCCAACAAGGATCTCCTGAAAATAATAAGGTTGAAACCTCAGGCTGAACAACTCATAGCTGAATAAGAAGCGGGATTCAGGGCAGAACGAACTACCTCAGAATAATCTGCGATACATATCTACATCACCAACAACATCTATATAATGTGTTTGTAGACTTCAAGATAGCGTTTGACCGAGTCTGGCATGCAACTCTGTGGGCAACCATGAGAGCGTACAACACCATCCCTAACTTTATTGAAGTCATCAAAAGCTTGTATGAAAAGGCAAACGGTGCCGTCCTCCACAACAGCGCCATCGGAAACTAATTCAGAGCAATACTCTTCAACATCTTCCTAGAACGAATCATGTCAGATGCCCTTGCAGGTCACGAAAGCACAGTCAGCATATAGGGTAGATCAATCTTCAACCTTCGTTTTGCGGATGACATTGATGGGTTTATGTGAGAGGAACACAAACGTGAACAGCTGGTACAAAGACTTGACACCAATCCAGAGCCAATGGCATGGAAATAAATGCAGAGAAGACAACAAAGATGACCAACAACACCAATAGCATAAGCACGGACATCAAAGTCCAAGGCCAATCCCTCAACACAATCCTTCAAATATTTAGGAGCCCTTGCAGCAGATAATGGGTTCCGACAGGAAGTTCTCTCCAGTATCGCACAGAAAACTGCTGCCCTGACAAGGTTCGAGCCCATTTGGAAAGACAGAACCAGCAGTCTACATTCCAAGATAAAGCTGCTGCACTCCCTTGTCAACTCCCATATTCCTATAAGCTTGCGAAACATGGTCCCTCACAGCAGATCTACAAAGGAGAATACACATCATGCAGATGAAGTGCTACAGAAGCCTTCTGGGTATTTCCTGTACTCTGCATATCATCAATGACGAAGTCCGACAGATCCTCACACAAGCCTTTGGACAACATGATGACATGCTCACAGTGGTGAAGAAACGGAAACTCCGATGGTATGGCCACGTCATCAGAACATCTGACCTTACAAAGACCATCCTGCAAGACAAAGTGCAAGGAGGCAGATGAAGAGGAAGACAGGAAAAAGGTGGGAGAGCAACATTCGAGAATGGACTGGCTTGACACTGAGCGAAACCATGAGGGTTGCTGAGGACAGAGAAAGTTGGAGTATGCTGGTGATCATCTGTGGTGCCACAAAGACCTTCCAGTTACGGGATAGGATAGGATAGGATAGGATAGGACTGCCACATGACTGAATGTGAGGACGACCATGTCGTCGTCCGGAAATACAAGTGTCGTAACTCAAAAAAACTGATTATTTTCGTCCCTGTTGATCAAATTGAGTCAAACTTTCGTACATTAGATCTGTTCGACGAGATACATGACCCGGTTATTTTTTCTTTAGGGAAAAATAGTCTTTCTATGTAATCTCAACAATGTGTAGATTTTTTGCCAAAAAGACGGAAATACAAGTGTCGTATGTCGACTTACGACTATTGTATTTTCAATTAGGTGAAATAAAATTGACGTAAGTCGTTTTACGACACTTGTATCCGGATTGAGATGAAAACTCTTATCAGGAATTGCAAGTTACGACATTTGTATTGCAGAATTTTAGTAATAGATGCGTTGCCACCGTTTAGTTTTCCTTTGTAATTAAAGTTATGGAAGTATGGTTATTGTTTGCCGTTGCTTTGTTTTGTGCATTAGTATTTGTGTGAAGCGGGGTGAGTGAGAGACAGAGAGAGAGAGGAGGAGGAGAAGAAGAAGAAGAAGAAGAAGAAGAAGAAGAAGAAGAAGAAGAAGAAGAAGAAACAATAACAAAAACAACAACAAAATTATGACGGAGAAAAGAATTGAGAGAGAAAAGGAGAGGGGGGAGGGAGAGAGAGAGAGTGAGAGACAGAGAGAGGGAGGGAGAGAGAGAGAAATGGAGGGGGGAGGGGAGGAGGGCATTGCAGTTGAAACACTTTATGTACAGCAACACCACTTTATTAAGGCACCGATCATCGTTCTCTGGCTCATTAAACAATTTAAAACAAAAATCAAATTTTAATATAATTTCATTGAGTCCCCAATAAACATAAACCACTGAGCATGTGCCCTTCAGAGTCCCTTTCGATTTCAACATCAAGACAAGTTATACCTCGTGGGGCAATGATTTAAAGAAAGTGTGATGAGACTTTGAGATGATGCAGCTTTGACACAGATTGCTTAGGTCTTCATACTTTTCCTTGCTGACGGGATATGGGGTCGTCGACACATTTTGCAGTTCAATCTCGGCAGGGTTGGGAATATTGTGTGCTGCTCTGACTTTTTGTACCAGGTTAAGCTGACAGAAAGGACCAGTATAGTCGTACCCGATGAAGACCAGGTTGGGTTCTTCAGAGGTAAGCAGAAAGCGTTTTATGTCTAGCCATCTTACCTTCTCCTTCTGGGTGTCAAGCTGAGAATTTTTCAACAAGCTTGCAACTTTCCTGAAATCGAAAAATCTGATTGGACAAGCTCCTCAACGATGTACGACGGTGAGTGGCGTTTCGCTGTCTTCATAGTCTGAGTCCACTGGCTGGTTGTGTACACGGAAATGTTTTTGCTACTTCGTTCAATCACGGAATGCATGCTATCCACTTCATTCTGACTATGACCAGATACAAAAAAGATGTGCTGTATTTCTGCCAGGTCAAACTTTCGCAACGCACACCAAAGCATGGACAGAAAGTTTCTGTTTCGATTTTGACCCCCACAACTATCAGAGAACAAAATGACCTTCTTAATTCCCTCTTTGTGAATGCGTTGGAGATACCTGTAAACGCAGCTCCCAATTTCATTAGAGCCCCGGAGCGCTGTCGTCTCAGACCATACGTTGCAGTATCCTTGACCGTTCCGGTAATCATAGATGGTCAAGTTGTAGGTGTTCAGTTATTGTTTGTAATACAAACAAGATTCTGCACTATGAGGTGTGGGTAACACTTCCTCGAGGTCAAACACAGCTGCTGCCATTGATGGGTCTCGTTTGACTTGTTCTTTTATTGCATCTTTCACCTTTCTACTTTCTTCCTTTAGCTGGATGTGCTTTTCATACTCGCCGTCGTCTTCCTTGAAGTAACCGTTGTCATGGGCGGAGCACAAATCGCACCTGTCTTTCAAGGGCCTCAAAAAACCTATGTTGAACTCTCGGTTGAAAACATTTCTGTATGGTGTTTCACTGGCAGGCGTCTTGCATCCTTCTTTTTGGCGTTTTTCAACGTACAACGAATGCATCTTTAGCAGACTCAAAGAGCTCTCTAAGTATTCTCTTGTTGACTCTTTTCGACTGTAGTGGCTCTCGACTCGCGGAAAGCTATCTATGTGTTTCTTGATTTCTTCTCGCTCAGTGCAGTTCGCTTTGCTTCTCTGCTGCCCTCTCGTTTCCTTCTCACTCGTACCCAGACAATTTATCTTTGTCAAAGCTGTGACGACGACGCGTTCTGATACGTCTAAAGTGTCCAAAAGCATTCGTTTACAAACTGGAATCATTCTCTCGTCAACAAGCAGGCAGTACTGATACGAACACCCTCTTCTGGAACAGGATTTGGAGTGTGCGTTTTTTTTGTCGACTTTTCGCACGGATTTGCAGAGATACTATCTCTGCCGTGTGAGACAACCCAGTTTCCAGAAATTGTGAAAAAAATTTCTCTCTGTCACCCTCTGAGATTTTCATTCGGCACTTATTTCTACACCTATCTTCACAGCCGGACTTGAGCTCTCTCTTTCTTTGGACCTTCCCTACCCTTGAGACGTAAGACTGTCCACTATCGATATATCTCTTAAACGTTTCCTCTGGCTGATTTTCCAGGAACCCTTGTCTCGGAGTCTTTTCCTTGATTGCCTTGGCTTATCCTGGGCGGGCAAGGGGCATGGGCTTGTTAATGTGGAATCCCCTGCACTGAGTGAGCCTACTGAAGTATTGCATACTTCGTCGTTGCAACTTGCTTCTCCACTCACTTCTGCCATTGGCCTGCTTTGAGCAACGTCATCAAGGCGGTCGTCACAAATCATCTCTGATGATGACGATGAACAGTCTAGCTCTTCTTTCGATGGAACATACTCATCGTCGCCGTCGCTCAGATCTTCGGTAGAATCCTTCTTCTCCATCTGTGCAAGTGGCAAGTCTTTGAGCGTTGTAGTTTCAAGATCCATTGCACGGAACGAATCGGCATTCCTAAGGCAAATCCTAAGGCTTTCAAAGGGATGTCATCTTCTTCTGACCGTCTAAGTTGAATGAGAGGTATATCTTCATCTTCCTTAAAACGTTTGAGTTGGATAAGGGGAATGTCTTCATCATTATCTTTCGTCTTTTTGAGTGGGATCAGAGGAATGTCTTCATCATCATCATCGTCCGTCTGTTTGAGGGGCATGTCTTCATCATCATCATCATCATCATCATCATCATCATCATCATCATCATCATCGTCTGACTGTGAAAGATCTCTGAGTGTAGTGGGGTCATTGTCACAATTATTTAACACACTTCCCTCATGCTTTTCAGCAGTAGTTCCCGTCATCTCAACACAAGCACGGACATTCGCTACCTCAAACATAGTCGTACGTGTGTCCATCTTAGGGGACAAACACAGAGCATGGACGAATGTCATCAAGTCATGCACGCCATTATGCTTTGTTACACAAGAAAGGCCGTCTGGGTGGCACAACCCAATCTCATCCATGCAATGCGAATCAAAAATGTAAAAGGTTGACATGACTTTTATGATGGCAATAGTAGAAATGTACAGAAAATATCGAATACATTAGTCGTATGTGAAGAGCAAAAGCAATGGATCTGTCCAGATTCGCAATACAAAAGTCGTAAGTCGAGATACGACATTTGTATTTGCGACGTTACGAGCAAAAATTCCGATACAATCGTCGTAACTCGACTTACGACAGTTGTATTTCCGCATAATATTTAGTGGGTTGACTTACTGCTAATGTATTTTGGTAATAACGGTCACATTTGGAGGACATGGGGTCTAAGATTCTCACAGAACATGCGCCTTGGCCCCCCGATGCTGCATGCCAAAAATCTCAAAAACGCCAAAAATCGAGTTACGACACTTGTATTTCCGGACAACGATGTGCACAGTTCAAATTATAAGCAAAATCGTTGGAATTAGAGAAAACAGGCATTGCTAAATAGTGTATGGTAGAACGAAAGAAGAACGTGAAGAACGCAGACAGTTTGAGTATGAAGCACGTAACAAATGACAACAGTTTCAATTTGAGACACGGCGGGTTACGGATGAAAAGGAAGTTGAGCTGGAAACAGTAACACATACGAATTTAAAATGGAACAGTTTTGGGCAGAACTCGGTATTTCCTAAAGAGGTACAACGTCATGCGTGTTGAGAGATTGTGTTAGCAAGAATATGCCGCAACTTCCGTCTTTCGACGAGAAGATAGACGATTTGGTCAGCTATTTATTCCTATTTGAACAACAGATGACTGCGGTAAAGTGAAAATGGAATGAAACAGGAGAGAGCTACCATTCAACGTTTACAATAATGAGAAACAGAGAAGTACAAAAGCCACAAGGATGCTAATGTGGACAACAATAAGACAACACAACATAGTGAATGTTTTACAGCTAAGCTCTTCGTCAGGCAGACAAATCACACAACACACAATACAACACTACACACAGCACACACACAACACAACACAGTGAATAGTTTACAGCTAAGCTTTTCGTCAGGCAAACTAAACACCCAACATATTATACAACACAACACACACAACACAACACAGAGAACATTTTACAGCTAAACTCATCGTCAGGGAGATAAAACCCACAACACATAATACAACACACACACACAACAACAACAACAACAACAACAACAACAACAACAACAACAACAACAACAACAACACAGTGAACAATTTGCGTTGTGTGTGTTGTGTTGTATAATGTGTTGGGTGTTTTGTCTGCCTAACGAAGAGCTTAGCTGTAAAATGTTCTCTTTGTTGTGTTGTGTGTTGTGTTATATTATGAAAATGTTCACTCTGTTGTGTTGTGTGTGTTGTGTTTTATTATGTGTTGTGTCTTTTGTCTGCCTGACGAAGAGCTTAGCTGTGAAATGTTCAGTGTTGTGTTGTGTGTTGTGTTGTATGATGTGTTGTGGCGCCTGACGAAGAGCTTAGCTTGAAAATGTGCACTGTGTGTTATTGTATTGTTGTATGTGTTGTGTGTTTTGTCTGGCTGACGATGAGCTTAGCTGTAAAATAGTCTCTGTATTGTGTGTGTTGTGTTGTGTTGTATTATGTATTGTGTGTTTTGTCTGCCTGGCGAAGAGCTTAGCTGTAAAATGTTCTCTGTGTTGTGTTACGTGTGTCGGGTTGTATTATGTGTTGTGTGTTTTGTCTGCCTGACGAAGAGCTTAGCTGTAAAATGTTCTCTGTGTTGTTACCGCTAAGCTTTTCGTCAGGCAGACAAAAACACACAACACATAATACAACACAACACAACACAGGGAACTTTTTGCAGATAAGCTCTTCGTCAGGCAGACAAAATACACAACACATAATACAACACAACACACAACACACACCACACAACACAGTGAACATTTTTCAGCTAAGCTCTTCGTCAGGCAGGCACAACACACAACATACACTATAACACAACATAACGCACTACACAACACACACAAAAATACGTCCCAGCAGAAGTCTTTTTAAAGAAAGATAATTATCCTGCTCTCAAAGGTGGACAAAGAGGGCAACACCCTGGCTTTCAATTCCATGGGCTTCTACATGAGCTTAAGGAGCTCAAATCCAGTACCACTGAATTCATAAAGCCTGGTTCTCCTTACGCGTGTCAACTTTTACCAAAGGTCTCATCATGTCAGAGGAGGTTTGACTATAAATCCTTAGCCTACACTAAGTGCATTTTATATGTTCTGCATGGGTAGTCACATAGACATCGTTGAGAAGTTCACATTAGGAAGAAGCCAGATGCAAATTGAAAGTGCCACAGTTATATAATTTTGCTATATTTTCTGCCAGCTGCTGGCACCATGCCACTGAATTGTTGTGAGTTGCAAGTGTTTAAACCACCAAGGCGGACGATAGACAGTCACAAAATCAAGTACTGTACACTGCTTCTCTCACTTGTGTATTTATTTAAACAAAATATTTGTTGTGGTTAATATACACGTTGACAAAGTTCATGATTCAATATCGTGATATATTTCAATAGCCATAATAGAGAACATTAATACATGGTCTGTGACGACTAAAACCCTTTTGGCTTACCCCATCTTGTTTTGTCTGTTATAAACCAGATCTGGCAGTGGACCGACGGAAGGTCGGCATTCTTCCTCAACATCACTTCTAACGCAACAGCCCCTTTATGTGCCTACTTCGACCTTAAGACTTATACAGTGAAAGAACTGGCCTGCCATGCGGAATTTTCGTTTACCTATCTTTTGTGTGAATTCGACAAAAACACAACCCTCACCGAGCCTTCCCCAGGAAAATGGAGTAACGCTACAGACACTGCAAGCAGCATGGTGTTCCTAAAACTCAATTCTACATGGAATTCCATAAATCACTCTATGTTTTGGTGTGTTTCCCAAGGTCACCTGAAGAAAGATTTTTTGTCGTATGATGCGTGTAGTGGATGCGTGAAGGAAGAAAACCAGAAATGGTGTGAAACTGGGGAAGTGACAGTGCCAATGTTTCACTGTATCATTGGCCACATGGCCTTGCCCTACAATCTGGTGTGTGACCACATTGATCATTGCCTGGACAGAACAGATGAAGAATTTTGTCACTTTGAAACCTGTCCTCTAGAACATTATCAGTGCCGTAGCGGACAATGTATCAGTACAGACCGCGTCTGTGACCAGAACCTGGACTGTTATGACGGATCTGATGAAACGTGCACAGATCCATTTAATCTACCGTTACCACCAGAAGTGCGTTTGCCAGTGGTGCTAGAGATGGACGGCAATGGCAGTTACTCGTTTGTTTCATCAAACAATTGTCCTGAAACGCACTTCTTGTGCCCTGAAGGCGTTTGTCTCCCTGTCTACCTTCGCTGTAACAACATTCCTGACTGCCTGGAGAAGGAGGATGAGAAAGACTGTGAGAATTTCGTATGTCCGGGATTTTACCGTTGTTGGGGGTCCTACGTGTGCTTACATCCAAAACACGTGTGTGACGGTGTGCCGCACTGTCCTCAGTGGGACGATGAACTGCTATGTGAGATGGATTGTCCCACTGCCTGCCGCTGTCAAGGTCTGGCCTTTGTCTGCAATACAAACTTCAATGCCAGTGCATTCCCACACATTCGGTATCTTGACGCCAGTGGCTCTAATATGGAATTAAAGGACTTTTCCGGCAACCGCCTGCTTGTTCGTCTTCACTTGTCCCGGTCCAACATCACAACAGTGACCATCATGACCTTACCCAATCTCCAATACCTGGACCTGAGTCACAACCAAATACCAAAAATTGGCATGGGCGTCATGAACTTAACCAATCTCTATTACCTGAACCTGAGTCACAACCAGATAGCCAGCATTGACATGGACGTTTTGAGCTCCCTCAACAAACTTCGCATTCTCGATCTTTCCAACAACCCGCTGTCAGTTATCACCAACTCTGATGCGACAACGTCTCGCACTATGATATTACGAAGAATCGATCTCTCATTCACTGAGCTCACAGTCTATAACGGCAGCACTTTTGCCAAATATACCCAAATGGAAACGATTAATGTTTCCAGGAGCAAGTTGACAACAATCTCAAACGAAGGGTTTAAATCCATGCAGTTGCTGCAGACTGTGGACGCCAGTGGAAGTCCTCTGACCACTTTCCCAAACGACGTTTTTACCAACCTGACATCCTTGAAGACTGTGTACGTGGACAACTACAAGCTATGCTGTCCTGTTATGTTGCCTCCTGACTTTAACTTGAATAAATGTCATTCCAAACAAGACTTGCTGGCCTCATGCGACGATTTGCTGAAATCCAACACCTACCGCATCTTCCTCTGGGTCTTTGCAGCCATAGCCATCGTAGGCAACGTGGGCAGCTTTGTGGCCAGAGTCTACTGGGATGGGTCAACACTCGGTAGCTTTGGTATTTTCGTTACCAACTTGTCTTTGGCTGATTTTCTAATGGGTATCTACCTGGCCGTGATCGGGTCTGCAGACATTGCTTATCGCGGTCGGTATTTGTTTCACGATAAAGAATGGAAGCAGAGTTTCGCTTGCACTATTGCAGGGTGCCTGTCATTCCTGTCCAGCGAGGTCAGCGCCTTCATCATCTGTTTCATCACGCTGGACCGCTTCCTGGTGCTACGCTTCCCTTTCAGACAGGCCCCCTTCAGTCGTAGATCTGCTCTTGTTACTTGTGGCATCATCTGGGCTTTGGGGTTCGTGCTGATCATCGTTCCCTTGCTGCCTGCCACGTCCCATTGGCAGTTCTACAGTCAGAATGGCATCTGCATCCCGCTCCCTTTCAGCAGCAGTGACGGCTTTCCTGGCTACACGTATTCTTTCACCGTGATGATCGTGCTCAACTTCACCCTTTTTATCCTGATCGCCGTCGGTCAGATAGCCATCTACTGGTCAGTCAGGGTTAACTCAGTGGCCAGCAAGGACAGGGCAAACCGGGACGCGACCATCGCTCGCCGATTGACCTTGATCGTGCTGTCGGACTTTGCTTGCTGGTTCCCCATCGGCCTGCTGGGCGTCATGGCGTCAACCGGCACTCCCATTCCTGATGAAGTCAACGTGGCCATGGCCATCATCGTCATGCCCATCAACTCTGCTCTCAACCCGTTCCTCTACACCCTTAACGTGCTGATGGAAAAGCGACAGAAAGCGAGGGAGGACTATCTACTGCAGAAGTTGGAGGCACGCCATAAAACCTCCATTGTGACCAGGTCTGCCAACGCTGAGGCTTTGTCTTTCATACAGACCTGGCTAAAGATTGGAACTGTAACCCGTGACGAAGTTAGTCAATTAAACGTTGATTAAAGCCATTTCATGGATCGACCAGGCAGGAGCAGGTGTTTGTGGTTTGCTGCTTGATACAAGTAAGACATTTGATGACCAAGTATGAAAGTTACGATCATGGACATCGCTGGAGATTTTACATTGAAAAAAACAGACGTTGATCAAGATCAATACACGTGTCAGTGTCGAGGATAAGACCTAGTGCAATCAACGGAAAAGCGATAAAAAAAAACGTGGATTCAAGGAACAAAATAAATCTTGACCTTGGTAACATGACAGGCATGAGACTAATCTGATGGAATGTCAAGGTCATTACGTTTGCGTTGCTACTCCGTTTCTGTAATCAGTTACTATTTTTTGGTCGCTTTAGTTAAGACGTTTGCGTTCTCCGGTTAAAGTGAGGACATCAAACATATATTTGTTTTGTCTCTGAAGAGTGTGTATTCTTCATGATGCTCGTGGGCTAAGATACCTGACACCACGAGCTTCATTTCTCACACTACTGGACCATTACCGTACTATTATGAATTAAATAGTTTGGATGGCTACAATCCAGTTGTTCTAATAAAACTTTCATATTTCTGCCTCTATTTTTTTAAAGAGGGGAAGAGCTTGAATCACTTGTAGTCCTGGTGACACGCCTTGCTTGGGTGTAATGACCAGGAAAATTTTGTAGCCGTAATGACACTGACCATTCAGATTTACTGCTTGATGCTTCTTGGATGTGACTGTAGTGAAACTATGGATGGAATGATTGCTGGAACCTAGACAGTCTCGATGAAGAGTGAAAACTCCACGTTTAGTGTTAAATATAGTAACGGCAACGATAAATCATGCGTTTAGCGCTGTTTCACAATAAAAAGTCAGTTGAAAAACTTAAATGGTGGTGGTCCTGATTAAAGCTCTTTGTAGTCACCATGGACATTATAAACAATGACTAACTAACTAACTCAGTTTATGGTCCTGATTAAAGCACTTTGCAGTCACCATGGACACTATAAACAATGACTAACTAACTAACTCAGTTTATGGTCCTGATTAAAGCTCTTTGCAGTCACCATGGACACTATAAACAATGACTAACTAACTAACGCAGTTTATGGTCCTGATTAAAGCTCTTTGCAGTCACCATGGACACTATAAACAATGACTAACTAACTAACTCAGTTTATGGTCCTGATTAAAGCTCTTTGCAGTCACCATAGACACTATAAACAATGACTAACTAACTAACTCAGTTTATGGTCCTGATTAAAGCACTTTGCAGTCACCATGGACACTATAAACAATGACTAACTAACTAACTCAGTTTATGGTCCTGATTAAAGCTCTTTGCAGTCACCATGGACACTATAAACAATGACTAACTAACTAACTCAGTTTATGGTCCTGATTAAAGCACTTTGCAGTCCACTTGGACACTACACACAATAACTAACTAACTCGGATGATGGTCCTGAGTAACGCTCTTTGCAGTCCGCTAGCACCCTATAAACAATGACTAACTAACTAACTCAGTTGGTGATCCTGCTTAAAGTTCTTTGTAGTCCGCTTGTACACTATAAACAATGACTACCTAACTCAGTTTATGGTCCTGATTAAAGTTCTTTGCAGTCCTCTTGGACGTTATAAACAATGACTAACTAACTATGTAACTGTAGATTATAGTCGCACGACACCGAAGCATATAGGTGACTACTGGTCACATTATTCTGACACCAGCGAACCAGTTGATGGTAAGGGGAAAATAATATGGTGGCCAATCCGGGATTCGAACCAGGTACCTTTCGGCTACTAGTAAGACGCTCTACCAACTGAGCTACTCGGTCCCTCAATTTACTAACTCAGATGGTGGTCCTGATTACAGCTCTTTGCAGTCCGCTTGGACACTGTAAAACAATGACTAACTAACTAACTCAGATGATGGTGGCCCTGCTTAAGGCTCTTTGCAGTCCGCTTTGACACTATAACTAACTCAGATGATGGTAATTGTAACTGGTTGTTCTCTTCAGCATTGATATAACCTACATTTGTCTGTGTATTCATAATTCCACTAAATGTATTGACGTGACTTTTTCTCCCACAGTACGTTATCACACTTGTCCATGTTTTAGCCTCTGCGGCTGTCTCAATGCATGGCTGATAAAACTGACCGTCACAATTGTGTAAGTCGTCCAATGGACTAACAACCCAGTCAAACACAATAGCCTGTTATGATTGTGATCAGCCTGACAATTTTCTAACAATGTAAATCAGATTGTACCAAAGGTCGTCTGCAAACGACGGGAGAAAGAAGACGATTTATTGATACTTCATAAAGAAACAAAAAATTGCTGTCAAGCAAGTTGGCAAGACGTTTTTAAGCATTTCGCACAATCGTTCTCTCACATTAATTGACGACTGGATTAGAGCTGTCAGCTGAATGTCGGTTGAAAAGATTAACGCTGTTTCTCCGGTTTCTGTATGAACTGTTTGACGTTTACATTTTGATGTAGTCCATGACGTCACTACTTTTTAATAAACCTTGATGTTATTCAGAATTAAGAGTGTTTGAACGAAAAAATTGTTATTGCGATTTTGTAAAAGTAAGCATATAGAGTAGATGTCTTCTTTAGTGGTCCCTATTCTGCAACGTTGGAATTAACAATTTGTAAAAAAGGTGTTATTAATCACAAAGTACAAAAATGCACAATAACAACAAGTACATGTTATAATGTTCAGTGTTATAATGTTTTGTATTACAAACAACAAATACATGTGATAATGTTCAGTATTACAAACAACACATACATGTTATAATGTTCAGTATTGCAGACAAGCAATAAATACATGTTATAATGTTCAGTGTTACAGACAAACAACACATACATGTTATATTGTTCAGTATTGCAGAAAAACAACAAATACATTTCATGATGGTCAGTTTTACAGACAAATACGTGTTATAATCTTCAGTATTACAGGCAGACAACAAAAACACTCACACAAAGATCAGCATTCATCCAAGCAAAACTCTTGTATTAAAATAACAAAATGCATTTTGTGTGAGATTTATTATCAGAACATGCACCGATGTTGTGAATCTTTCAATTGTCATTTACCGATATTCTACACACAAAAAAAAACATAACATAGTCAATCTGGTGCTCCCCATATCTGTTGCTTCCAGCCCCCACCTCTTTGTTCTTTCATTTCAAGTTACACATTTCCCTATGTCTTTGTTCCCCCCGCTCTCTGTTCCCTTTGGCAATGTTCTTCCAAGGACTTTGTTAGTCCAGGTCTAAGTTCCGCCAGGTCTGGAACAAACATAATGTGGGAAACATAGACATAGGGTAATGTAGACAAAGGGGAGCACAGGCATGCTACCACCATGAAACATAATTATGCTTGTTCATGGTTTCATTTGTGTCATTTCATGTAAGGTCTGTACACATAGTGGTCTTAGAACATCATCATCATCATCATCATCATCATCATCATCATCATCATCAACATCAACAACAACAGCATCAACAACAAAAGCAGCAAGGCAATAAGTGCAACAAAAAGACAATGTAATAACAGTGACAATGTTAACAAGAGAATGAAACTTCCAGCTACAGCTCCTACATAAAATGTTCATCATTCTTGAAAATCAAACATTTTTCTGATTTATATTTGAATGTTTTATCAGCATATAAAAGAAGCGGGGTTCATGCCATTCTCGGAACAACGGAATCCGCAACACCGCGGCCTTAACGACAGAATCGGCAAACAACCGCCACCTCCCGCAAACTCAGCCAACCCCGACAAATGCGCCCTCACTCGATTTAGCGGCCGCTGAATAGACGTCCCACGTCATAAATATGGTAGTCTTTTGGGGACCCCTTACTGTTTGTTTTTTTAATCAAAGTATCAAAACTATGACGATAGTCACCAACCACCTGACGGGTGTAAACCCTTCCTTTCTCAGTAAAATGCCCAGTCCAGGTAACTAACATAGCACTTATTTCCACGTACGAAATAGATAGGCAGATTTGTTGATTGTAAGTGGGTTAACAAGCAAAACTTTGCCCTTAAGAAAACGTGACTATGCTATTTCTGTTGCTAAATCTATTGCTGGATTGAGTTGTTGATCTTGAAGGAAAAATAAGCTTACTGCTCAAGACACATCCACACAGCAGTAAACTGAATAATTTGAAACGAAAGTAGACTTCCCAAGAGTGACTAAGTCAGATACAATGTTACCAAGCAGTGGCAGCACGTTCCTTGTTAGAGAGGTTGACACTGGAGTTTGTGAACTCCACAACTAATGGAGAACGTGTTAATTGTGCAGTAAGTTAAAACAAATCAGTCACAATAAATTGAGCAATAAGATAAAGATCATAAGAAAACCGAAAACCTTAATATTAATCAGATCGTCGTGTATGTATGACACAGCTGAATGCTTGGTGACATCAAGTACCTTAGGGAAGGCTACTTTTGCTTTAAAATGGTCAGCCTAATGACGTGAGGACAGACCTTGTGTGTGCACAGACGAGACCTCGGTATATACTCTCATCGGGTAGTGGTGTATCACACATTGAATTTGATCTAGTCACCCTTGGGAAGTCTACTTGTTTGTCAAAATATTCAGCCTACTGCTGTGTGGATAGAGTGCAGAATATGGTATGGCCGCGTCACTAAATCGCCAAGCCTTGCAAAGAACATCCTGCAAGGCACGGTGCAAGTAGGCAGAAGAAGATGGAGACAGAAAAAGAGGTGGGAGAACAACATTCGAGAATGGACTCGCTTGACACTGAGCGAAGCCATGAGGGTTGCTGAGGACAGAGAAAGATGGAGTACGCTGGTTAAACGATCATGTGTGGTGCCCCAACGACCTTTGAGTTACGGGATAGGACAGAATAGGATAGGATAGAATATTTATGTTTCCTTCATGTTATCCGCGCTAGCAGTACATTTAGCAACAGTAACAGCATTTGCACGTTTGCTATATGTTAATGTTTATCTTGTTGTCAAGCACTTACCACAAACAAGTCTGAGTATTCATTTGGAAAATGAAAGACAATGCATGGCTAGTTATCTGAACTGAGAATGTCTGTGAGAAGGAAAAGGCTTACATCCGCCAAGTGGTTGGTGATTATCGTAATTTTTGGAACCATTTTAAAGAAATTATCGGGTCCATAAACACTTTAAAAGTGAGCAAGAATGTCTGCGGAATCAATTGAGCCGCCCTAATCAGGAGACGTATTTTCAAAGTTCCCTCAAGACTTTAACAAGGTGTATATTCCCCAGATCTGTAACAAATATAACGTGGAACACATAAACCTGGTGTCATATGGACCCAGGGAAATATAGATATTCTATAAATCTATAATTTTCATGATTTTGCCTATATTACTAGTTCAAGAAATGCTTCTTTTTTTTTCCTTTTTTTTTTTTTAATAATAACAATCCATAGATAATTTCATAAATTGTTCAATCTGTACATATTGATGCATTCCTTGATTTTACTACACACAAACTGTTTATTATCTGTTCGTCTTTGTACCTATGATGTGTCTCTTTGATACCGCGTGGTGTTAAATAGCAGTTTTTAATAGGTGATTTCTTTTCCACCTGTCTTTAATGAATAATTTAATTAATTTATAAAATAAAATAAAACACCAAAATGTTTGTTTAATTAATAGTTAATATATTCCATGGTTTTGTAAAACAAAAATATGTAAGTAAACTTAAATTATGCTTGTTCAGTGTTTTATCCGTGGAGTTATCTTATTGATATTGTGTGGTGCGTTTTCAATAAATGTTGTTTTTTCCTCCCATTTTATTTATGAGTGGTTTGAATTTTACCTGTTAATTATGATGTAGTTATGCATTAATGTTATCAACATTTTAATTGTGAGGTATTTATGAAATAACATAATCAACATTTTGAATATGATGTAATCATGAATGAAATGAATGAATGAAATGTAAATTTATACGCCTAACCTTTTACAAGCCCTAGGCGTTTACAATGGCAAACATTAACACGTTCAGACATAAATACAATCAGACTAAACAAAGCAGTTGTGTAATATGAAGAGGAAAGTTTAGTGAGGAAGATGGAAGAGATGAATTTTTAAAGAGGTTTTGAATGACAGCATAGAAGTGGAGTGACGGAGTGAATGAGGGAGTTTATTCCAGATAGATGGGGCCTGGTAGGAAAAGGTGCGCTGGCCATAGGTTTTGGTGCGTACGGTTGGGATTCTAAAAAGACGGGTATCAGCAGAAGATCTAAGAGAGCGATTGGGGGAATAGGTTTCGAGAAGGTCGGAGAGATAGCTGGGAGAAGTCAGGTCAAAATTTCTGAAGCAGAGTGTAGAAATTTTGTGCTGGATTCTGTGCTGTACTGGCAGCCAGTGCAGGGTTTGAAGAAGAGGAGTTATGTGGTTGTATTTAGAGGAGCGAAAGATGAAAAATCATGCATTAACATTGTCAACATTTTGATTATGGAGTAATCAAGCAACATTTTGATGTGGATGTATCCATGCATTAGCTGTATCAACTTTTTTTTTTTCAAATTATTATGATGATGTAGTCATGCATTAATACTATCCACATTTTATTATGATGTAGTAATTCGGTACTATTGATGTAGTCATGCATTAACATTATTACCAATTTGATTATTATATATTCATGCACCAACATTATTAACATTTTGATTATGATGTAATCACTCATCAACATTATTAACATTTTGCTTAGGGTGCAATCGTGCATTTGGCTTATGGTGTATTCATTCATTAACATTATCAACATTTTGATTACGGTGTTATCATGCATTAACATTATCAACATTTTGGTATGGTGTATTCATGCATTAACATTATCAACATGTTTATTACGGTGTATTCGTGCATTAGCATTATCAACAGTTTGATTATGGTGTAGTCCTGCATTAACTTGTCGACAATATTTAATAACTTAGATGTTGTGTATACTTAACAGTGTTTGAAGATTTGTTTAACTGTGAACTGTTAATAAGTCATTGTACATGTCTATATAGGTGTGTTAAGTTAGATTTCAGCTTCAGTGCTCTACGATATTCAGCAACGTTGGAATTTAGTAAGAGTTATTACCGTACCATGGACCGGTGTTGGCAGTCTTTCGCTCGTCATTTTCCAATATTCTTCAATATTTTCCAGCCTTTCCCCATTCCATGTTCTCCCAGGTCTATGTTGCCTCCCGTAATGTTCTTTCAAGGCTTTACAGGTCTATGTTCCTCACAGTCACTGTATATCCAGGTCTGTTCCCTAAGGTCTGTAACAAACATAATAATTGGGCAACATAGGCCTGGAAGAATATAAACATAGAGGATTATAGACCTGGGAGAACATAGATATGCTACCAACATGAATATGTTCCCTGTTTATGGTTGCGCCAGTATGACTATTTCAGCAGTTTATGTTTATGGTTGTACCAGTATGGCTATTTCAGGCAGTTTATGTTTATGGTTGTACCTGTATGACTATTTCAGGCAGTTTATGTTTATGGTTGTACCTGTATGACTATTTCAGGCAGTTTATGTTTATGGTTGTACCAGTATGACTATTTCAGGCAGTTTATGTTTATGGTTGTACCTGTATGACTATTTCAGACAGTTTATGTTTATGGTTGTACCTTATGACTATTTCAGGCAGTTTATGTTTATAGTTGTACCTGTATGACTGTTTCTAGCAGTTTATGTTTAATAAAAAACAACAACCCATTTTATAAATCGTTTAACGGTCTGATGCTGGTGTATTTCATGGTTTTGCTACACATAAACTGTTTATAACCTTAAATTATACCTGTCCACGTTTTGCTACACATAAATAATTATTGTTTATAATCTTAGTTTATATCTGTCTACGTTTTGCTACACATAAACTGTTTATAACCTTGGATTACATCTCTCCACGTTTTGCTACACATAAACTGTTTATAACCTTGGATTATATCTCTCCCCGTTTTGCTACACATAAACTGTTTATAACCTTACATGTAGATTATACCTCTCCACGTTTTGCTACACACAAACTGTTTATAACCTTGGATTATATCTCTCCACGTTTTGCTACACATAAACTGTTTATAACCTTACATGTAGATTATACCTGTCCACGTTTTCCTACACGTAAACTGTTTATAACCTTGGATTATACCTGTCCACGTTTTGCTACACATAAACTGTTTATAACCCTGGATTATACCTGTCCACGTTTTGCTACACATAAATTGTTTATAACCTTGGATTATACCTGTCCACGTTTTGCTACACATAAACTGTTTATAACCTTAGATTATATCTGTCCACGTTTTGCTACACATAAACTGTTTAAAACCTTGGATTATACCTGTCCACGTTTGTATCTATGCGGTTATCTCATTGACAATTGTTGTTGTTAATATGTCAATTTTCGGGTGTTGTGTACTTCCTCCCGTTTTATTTATGAATGGTTTGAACTTTTGCCTTTTAATAATGACGTAGTCATGCCTAAGCTTGTCAAACACTTTTTAATAAATTTAAATGTTGTGCTTTAAATCAATGTTTTTTGTTTTGTTTTGTTTTTATTAAAAAAAATATTTTTCCACCAACAATATTTTTATGTCTTTATTACTTTGTCTGTCTTATCATCCGTACCACCACCACCATCATCATCGCCATCATCATCATCATCATCATCATCATCATCATCATCATCATCATCATCATCATCATCACCATCAACACCACCATCACCATCATCATCGTCATCGATCATTATTATCATCATCACCATCATTATCATCATCGCCTGCTTTTCTTCATCATCATCACCGTCATCATCATTGCCTTCAAAATTAGCATCATCATCAACATTATCGCAATCATCATATCTTTCGCTTCTTTACGTCTTCCTTTCTCTCTTATTATCATTATCATCATCACAATTATCATAATCATCGTCATCATCGTCATCATCATCATCATCATCCTCATCATTATCGTTATCATCATTATTGCCTTCATAATTATCATCATTATCAACATCCTCGCAATCATCATATATTTCCCTTCTTTCCCTTTGTCTTTCTTTTTCTCATTTATTATTCCACTTCCTCTTTCTTTTTTCTATGTCTCTGCCAGCCGTCTATTTCTTCTTCTTCTTCTTCTTCTTCTTCTTCTTCTTCTTCTTCTTCTTCTTCTTCTTCTTCTTCTTCTTCTTCTTCTCCTGTTTAATTTTAATAATAATAATAATAATAATAATAATAATAATAATAATAATAATAATAATAATAATAATAATAATAATAATAATAATATTTCCCGGTGTGGGCGTATCATCCATCGACCTGCGAGGTACCTAGATTGAGAAGAGCAGCCTACGACCAGTGCTATGCCCAGTTCCAAGGCCAGATGATTTCGAAATCGAATCAAAGATAAAAGACAGTAAATGCTCCCCTCCTTCCGGTTATTTCTTTGAAAGACTCTAAATTATAAAATTGCGCACTTCGAAGCGCCGATGTAAATGTCAACTTGTGAGGGGAGATGTAATGAGATGTTCATGTAATAAGACATCGCAGCTACTTCCGTTTGGTACTTCCGGTTAGTAAAGTAACGCACGCAGACTGGCATGTGGTAAAATCTCTCTGGCCTCCATCGCATTCTTGTTTATGTTGTACGTCGTCATCCTCCGTCATCACGATCATAGCACAACTGTCAATAGCAAAATTCCAAAATTTGACAGTAACATATCAAGAATAATTTTAAAAAAAAATGTTTACTGAATAGAAGCAGCCATTGTTGCCAACAAACCACAGGCCGCGGAAGCCAATGTCAGTGATGGAATAAAGAAGGAATGAAGGGAGATGAAGTGGAGGTTACAGGGACAATTTATAAACATGCATTCTGCAAAGAAACAAAAGAAGACACACAATAACAAGTACAAGCTTTAAAATGTAACATAAATGTAAAAGTCATATCAACATAACACAAATATTCCAAATTTTTACTAATGCCAAGTTAGTTAATTTTTTGGAGGCATACGAAACTAATTTAGTAAATGACAATCTGACTTTGTAATTCTCCATTTCGGTAACTCCTCCAATCCCGAATAAATTCTATGAATAATTTATAAGTAGCTGCTTGTTTCCTTTACCTTTGATATAAAAAAAACATTTCACAGGTAAGCATTATTATATCTATTCTCTATTAAAAATCTTTCTTTGCGCCAGTGTCTTTCTACTAAAACATTAGCGAATAAATTTATAACGGTATGGAGATTTTTCCCTTAGCAAACTTTCGGTATTACTTCCCCTGTTCATATTGAGGTTGTGCAGTTGTTTTGCAACGTTGAGTGCTGCATTGCTCTGTTATGGAGAACGAAGACAGTCCAATGCTGTCTGAGGTGAAGCTGGAGATTGACATTGCTGAGGAACCAGTGGTAGACTGGATGAGATTGCAAGCGTGGCATGCGCAAGGTGAGTTGGCTCCGGTGATGAAACATTTATCATTGAACTGTATCATGTATGGAAACTGACATTTTACAACTACAGCCAATACAGGACAGTTAAGATCAAGATCGTGGTATCAACCTGTACAGAAAAATATAATTTCCATGCCAGTCAAACTGAAAGCTTTGTCATTCTCCTAATATTGTTATCTGAATTGAATGGCTAATCATTTATTTTTTCTTTGTTTAAAATGTATTTTACTACAATGTAATTTTTTTTTTTACATTTGATTTTGAGATGTCACAAAGTAACGCAAATGTTAACATCAGCGCTCCTTGAAGAATGGTATCACTGAAAAGGATTTAAACAAGTGTCAGGTTTAGCACACCCACACCCTAACAAAAACAAAGTAGTTTGTTTTTTTCCTTAACTGGCTTTTGTGTGGACTGTGCAGTGAATGCTTGGTGCTGATCTTAACTACGACAACGTTGTTTCTGCAGAATTTGTTTTAATTACAAATAGTGAAATAGACCAGTTCTTTGTTCATCCTTGATTGCATTTTCGAGGTTTATTTACTGTGTCATCTGTAATATTTAGGTGAGAGGAACATATTTACATTTTTTATGTGATGGTTTTTCAGTTCGTCATTATGCTTGCTGTCAGGAAATATTCACATGAGAGCTGTTGTTTTGTTTAGAAATTGCAGGAAGAGAAAGCCATCATGTTTCTGACAGCAGCAGTGAACAGATTATCAGAGGTACCACTAACATGACTGGCAGTGAGTTCAACATAAAGGAAGAATCAGAAAGCAAGACACCGGACAGTGACGTGATGGAGCCACATATACCACTGTTGTGTACAGTGAAGACAGAACCTGACTGTGACACTGAGGAATATGGTAAGTATATTAACATATTATTGTCAGGGCTCCCCATTTGCAGTGAATTTAAGGAGTGGAATTACTTTCATTTTATAATTTAAAGGATTTTTTTCTTTCCTTGTTAAGCATTTTAAGGAATGGGGAAAAAAGCCGATGGAAGAACGCCATGATTGATAGTTTCGTAGTGAAACAAAAGAAGTAGCCACGGGATACGATGCATCACAAACCTACATCAGATCAATCTATGATGTCACTTTCTAAGCGTAGCGAGATGATTTAGGAGCTTTGGGATTGGTTGATAGTGCAAAAGATAAACCAATGTACATCGAGATAATTTTTCAGCCGCATGGCCCTGTTAATTTTAGGAATGCATTCAAAAACTTTTCACCCTGTAGACTGTTTTTCAGGTGTTTTCTGCACCAATTGTAATATTTAAGACGTTTTTCACACCTGACCATTGATTCTAAGGCATGATTTTGAGGGTCTTAAAATATGATTATGCACAATTTTAGGATAATGAAGAACCTGATAGTAATACTTGTCATGGTTAGAGTTTTGTTTTGTTTCAGGTCGTTTTTTTTTGTTGTTTTTTTTAAACTATATTGTGATTGTAGCTGAAATGCTTTACAGTTTTGCTTCTTTAGATCTCATTTAAGTATATTACAGGCTGTGAGCTCAATAACTTGCCTTATGGGCCAGGGAATCAATGTTTAATTCCACAAGTGTCAAGATCAATTTTCATTGAAGTTTAATTTTTAGTGATCACAAGTTTGTGTGATCCACACAGGACTATGGATGCGAGTGACAACTGTTCAGTTTTATCATCCACTATGGCACTCGCCCATGATGTGTTTGCTGATTTCTTTGTTACAGAAAGCAGTGGGCCATTGGACACGAAGACAGTATGGGTGATGTCAGAGACATATACTGATGTACATCCAGTGGGGCCTGAGGTAATAATCGAGCTTGATGTCTCTTATACAAATCTTCAGCACATGAACTGTGTGGTACAGTAATCCAAATGTACTGATAGTTGTTGTAAAGTAATATATTCTCATTATTGATTTCAGGACTCAGAACTGTGTACAGTGAAGACAGAGCCTGACAGTGACACAGAGGGATACAGTAAGTATAGTAGTGTTTTATATTTAGCAGTAGTGTTTTATACTTAGCAGTATTGTTTTTATATTTAGCAGTAGTGTGTTATATTTAGCAGTAGTGTTTTATATTTGGCAGTAGTGTTTTATAATTGTCATGTTGTTATCTGTATTGTGATTGTGGCTTAGCTGCTGTACAGTTTCAACTTTCTTGACCTAAAGTGTAGGACAGGCTCTGAGCTATGCTACATGCATGTGACAGGAACATTTCCTATTCGGGGAATGTTTTGTGGTGTAAGCCCCATAGTAATTCAGGCTTGAGTGATTAAAAACTGTGCTTGTGTTTTTATAATAAAAGATAAATAAGTCAATAAATAAATGAATGCTAAATGTGCCTTATTATTAAATCGGACATAAAAAGGGTGATGTGTAACCAACATACACGCTCACATGACACAAGAGACTGACAGACTGCCAGACTGAGACTTTATTGGTCTATGAAATGCACGTAGACATTCGCCTTTAAACTGCACAAGTAAATGTAACATATAATTTTTTTTTATAAAAATGACATGTAGAAACAAAAAAATTAATAATGCAACACATACTATAATACAACTACTATCCCACACCCCAAACATACTTGCACTGTACACATTCCCGTATACAACCCCACACACCATCACAAGCCAGCTCCACCATGCACAAACACCAACCACAGGCGTTCAACACATACATCCCATGTACATGCATGATCATCCCATGTTAAGCCAAATCACAAAACAAGACTGTTGGAAAAATTCACACACACACTCACACACTGTGTAACCTCTGCCAGCCTGACCTTTGACCTGCTCTTTTAGGCTGCTGAAGAAGCACATACTGTTGTTGGTCAGTACGGACTCCACCGTCACCCTGTAGAAAAGCTCCAATACCCTGAAGCTCACATTAAGGGCATTCAGCCTTCTCATAAAGTATAGGCGTTGGTTGGCCTTCTTGAGGAGCTGCAGAGTGTTGGGGACCAGTCCAAGTTGTTATAGATGATGGAGCCAAAGTACTTGTTTTGGTCCACCACCTCCACCATTTCACCCCCAATGACCAATGGGTCGAGTCTCGGAGTGCTCCTACTGTAGTCAACAACCATCTCCTTTGTATTAGAGACGTTGAGGAGGAGATGGTTGTTGTTGCACCATCTGACGAGCTCTTCCAATGGTACAAGCTCTTGGTCGTTGTGATAAGGCCGGTCAGGGATGTGTCGTCAGAAAACATCACTTGGAGGGCGTCTTTAGCGGTACAGGGACAGTCGGCCGTGTAGAGGATGAAGAATGCCGGGAATAGGACTCAGCCATAAAGAACCCCTGTGTTATTATGAAGGTATTTAGATGCCTTCACGGAGATGGACGACCTAATCATAACGCGTTGTAGTCTGTGAGAAAGCTGCAGAGCCATCTGATGATCAGGGGGTTGGCGTCCATTTTCATTTTCATCAGTTTCCGCATCATTAGGTGAGGCTGGATGGAGTTCAAAGCTAACGAAAAATCCAGGAAAAGAATTCTGGCATATGACTTCGGCCTCTCTTAGGTGCGTCAACACAGAGTGGACTACGGTGATGATGGTGTCTTCGGTGTTTTTGTTGGGTGTGTATGCAAATTGCATGGGGTCATGGAGTGGGCGCGTTTTCCCAAGCAGTCGTTGAAGGACAATGCGCTCAAGGTACTTAAAAGGAATGGACGTTTGAGGGAGAGGGTTTTGTGAGAGCGACAAGGCGATAGTCATTCAGGTTTGCAGGAGAGGGTTTCTTAAGGACAGGGATAAAGTTGGAAGACTTCCAAAGGGGTGGGATGTGTCCAGTGTCCAACGACTCCTGGAACAGGATGGTGAACACTGAGACATGGCAGTTCCTGGGTACAGCTCCCGGAACGTGAACTGGACCACAAGGACTCCTGGGGATGACCTGTCTAAAGCACTGACTCACCCCTTACTCCCTCAGTACCTCCCCACTGTTGTCTCTCTCACTCAGGTCAGCCACAGTACTCGCTTGCTCAGTGAGATCTCAGTGGTGTCAAAGCAGGCATGGAAGATGTTTTTGGTCGTTGACCCACTTCTACTGATCCTCTAAATTCAAGGCCCTTTTCCATGGCTTATTGCCAGTCATCGTGTAGGTTGCTCCACAGTTTCGTGCGATTGTTGGAGGCAAAGCTTTCTTCGACCTTGTCCCTGAACTTCCACTTGTTGTTTAGGATCACTCTTGTTACTTCCTTCTGCAGTTTCTTCACGTCATTTGGAGTCTACTCACTGAACGCCTTCTTCCTCTTCATCAGGACGTCTGCCACCTCCTTTGTCACCCAAGGCTTGTTGTTGTGGTAAGTCTTCACCTCTTTAGTTGGCACCAACATGTCGATACAGAACTGGACATAGGAGGATGATGTCGACCTTTTCACCTAGTGACGACCCGTCCAGCAGAGCGTCCCGGTCAGTGCACTCCTACCAATACAACAAACACATTTTCATCTGTCAAACATGTGGTGTAAATAAAAGTGGCTATTAGAAAACAAAAAGGAAAGGAAATCGAATGTTAATTTTGGGAGATTTGTATTTTTTTATTTAAATTGACTGCATCCGACACCATTACTCAAGGGTGGGAGGAAACTAAAGTACCTGGAGAAAACACTGGTGACCTGAAAAGTCTTGTATCTAAGTCATAGACATTCATCCTCTGCAGGGTTTGTACTCTCGAATTTTTGCATAGAAAATCACAGTCCTAACCAACAGTGCTACTGCTGTCACTCATGATCAATTTGCTGACTTCTTTGTTACAGAAAGCGCTGACCCATTGGAAACAAAGATGGTGTGGGTGAAGCCCGAGAGATACATAGATGTACTTCCAATGGAGTCTGAGGTAATAATGGAACTTGACGTCTCTTTTACAAATCTTCCACACAATAACTATGTGGTATATATCCAATAATAAAAAAAATAAAATAAAAATAGTAATAATAATGGATGCTATTTACTGTGATACCTTTGGTTATGAACGCCTTAGGTCACGAACAATTCGGGTTACAAACAACACCTTTTTATTTTTTTGTCTCTCGTAAGAAACAGTGCAAATTTCAAACTGCTTATTTTGGGATCTGGTTAAGTAGATGTCAACAGCATTGCCACCACTGAGATCCTTGGCAAGCAACACTCAAAGAAGAAACTGTGGGTCACACCTGAACTTTTGGACCTGTGGGATAAATGAATAGAGATGAAAAAAACAGCTCACAAGGTGCTGATGCCTACCGACAGTGTTTCCCAAAACGCACATGTGTGCGTCAGAGACGCACAAAAACTGAAAAAGGACGCATGAAAAAAAAAAAGGTGCGTCACAAGGGACGCAACGTTTTTTTTTTTTTTACTGCTGTTATGTATCCTGGCACCTCTGAGCTATCGTGCGCCCGAGCCGAGTAAGCGCGGTGATCTCCCCTACCCACTGACCGCGCTGACACGCATGCGCACACATTTTGTTTGCTTCCGAAAAGCTGAAACATGTCGCTCGATACATGGCTACGGAAAACGATAACCCGCAGAAATGCGGAAGACGATGCAATCGTTGAATGTTGAATCATCATTTTCAGTTCTCCCTAGACTAAGCAATGATGATCTTGTCTGTAATACGCAGTTGAACAGATTTTTTGGTCTTTTTTTTTTCTCTTCTGGTCATCGACTTAGTCCCCTCTAACACTAACTGCTTTTACTAGGTAGGCCACAATTTTTTTCAAAATGAAAATAAGCTGTCATGCAATACATCAATGGAAAGAGCTTGAATTTAATAAGAAAATGATACCAAGATCAACTATATACGTTAATAAATTAAAAAAAAAGATACTAATTTTTTACTGATTAAAAAAAATAATTGTTATGTAATAGGGAATCTTAAGCCAGAATTGTGACCGTTTTCGACTTTGTTTTACAAATAAACAGTCATAAAACCTGCAAATATGCACCTATTTTGATACAACTGGTACCAATGGAAAGCTGATCCTCAATACCACATGGATATGTAAAAGAAAGTTCTATAATGTTTGCTTTAAATTGTTTTATTAATATATTAGTAACATGACTGATGTGCGATAGAATACTTTCGCTATAGATAACTGCACCAGAATAAATTCAAAAGACAACAATTATTATTTTAAAAGTATCTTTATTATATATTATTTTTTATTAGCACTATTGATTGAAAAACCCTGAAAAATTTGTACTTTTCGCATAGCGATCCAGCCGATTGTGGCCTACCTACTTTTACAGAGACAATTTGTCAGTACATGCAGATTGATGTGTGTAAATTGTCGTATGACCATTTCATGTTTGTTCTATGGTCATTTTATGTAATTTTAAGGTTCCTCTAGTCAATGATGGATTCCTTTGTAACATTTATCAGAACAGTATTCCTTTTGTTGTGTTGCTTGTTTTATGGCTATTCATAATTTTCAATAAAGTTGCATTGGAAACTAAGCTTTGTTTGACTTTGAGGCGTATTTGTGTGTCCGTGATGTTGGTAATCAAAATCAAGGTAAATGTAGGAATTGTAAGGGGACTCTCAAATTTTGTAAGGGGACTCTTGAAATTTTGCACCAGAGAGTCCCAAGGACTCTCTGAAAAAAATGCTGTGGGAAACACTGACCGAAAAATCAACAATGACATCCGAAAAGGCATGCGTACAGCGAAGGAGAACTAGACAGAAGATCAATGCCAGAAAAAAGGGGACAGTCTGAACAAGAACAACAGCCAGAAGGCTTACCAGACCGTGAAGCGGCTGACAAATGTTAAACAACCCAAGGCCTCCTCGATCCAAAGCAAGTCTGGCATATGCCTTACAGAAGAACAAGAAGTCTTGGATAGATGGACAGAGTACTGCTCTGACCTTTACAGCCAAACACCAAACTGGGACCCATCAGTTCTAGCATGTCCCCAGAACAGAGAAGATGAAGAAATCCTTCCAATTCTCCGAGAAGAAGTTGAGGCAGCAGTGCAGTCACTGAAAAATGGGAAGTCAGCGGGAGTGAACAACATACACTGCTTCAAGAAAAAGAAGTGATGATTGACGCCCTCACCCTTATCTGTAACAAGATATGGCATAGTGGTGAGTGGCCGACACCATGGACCCAGAGGCTTGTCATCACTCTTCCTAAGACGGGAAACCTTCAGGAGTGTGAACATTCCCACACCATCAGCCTTATGATCCATCCCAGCAAGGTCCTCCTGAAAATAATACTCAATAGGTTGAAACCCCAAGCTGAAAAAATCATAGCTAACGAACAAGCAGGATTCAGGGCAGGGCAAATTACCTCTGCACAGATTTTCAACCTCAGAATAATATGCGAGAAATACCTACAGCGCCATATATATCATGTGTTTGTAAAGAAAGCATTTGACTGAGTCTTTACAATACATGCAGCTCTGTGGACAACCCTGGTCCTGATTTGGCTCAGAAGAGTCCGCTGGACCTAAAGCAATAATCATGTAATGTAATGTGGATAACCATGAGAGGTTGGGCCAAGATGTGCACCACAACTGGGGAGACACAAGTGGACCCCATTATTGAAGTCATCAAAAACCTATATGACAAGACTACTTGTGCAGTCCTCCACAACAGCACCATCGGAAACTTGTTCAGAACAACAATCGGTGTGCATTAAAGATGCCTACTCTCTCCAACACTCTTTAACATCTTCCTAGAGATGCCCTTGCAGATAACGGAGTTACAGTCAGCATAGGGGGTAGAGCAATCTCCAACCTCCGTTTTGCGGATGACATTGATGGATTGGCTGAAGAGGAACAAGAACAGCTGGTACAGAGGCTTGACACCACCTCCAGAGCCTATGGAATGGAAATAAGTGCAGAGAAGACCAAAGTGATGACCAGCATCAATATGGACATCAAAGTCCAAGGCCAATCCCATAACAAAGTGCCTAACTTCAAATATTTAGGTGACAATGGTCCTGACAATCTTCAACATCTTCCTAGAGCGCATCATGTCAGATGTCCTTGCACATCACGAAGGCACAGTCACCATGGGGGATCAATCTCCAACCTACGTTTTGCGGATGGCATTGATGGATTGGCTGGAGATGTGAATAAGAACTTGAACAGCTGGTACAGAGGCTTGACACTACCTCCAGAGCTTATGGAATGGAAATAAGTGCAGAGAAGACCAAAATGATGACCAATAACACCAATGGCATCAACACGGACATCAGAGTCCAAGGCCAATCCTTCAATACAGTGCATAGCTTCAAATATTTAGGAGCCATTGTATCAGACAATGGGTCCCGACAGAAAGTCCTCTCCAGGATCGCACAAACAACTGCTGTCCTGGTGAGGTTGAAGCCAATTTGGAAAGATAGGACCATCAGTCTACATTCCAAGGTAAGACTGCTGCACTCCCTTGTCATCTCCATCTTCCTATATGCTTGCGAAACATGGACCCTCACAGCAGATTTTCAACGAAAAATACAAAGCATGGAGATGAGGTGCTACAGAAGACTTCTTGGCATTTCCTATACCCAGCACATCACCAACGACGAAGTCCGACAGACCATCACACAAGCCATAGGATAACATGATGACCTGCTCACAGTGGTGAAGAAACGGAAACTCCGATGGTATGGCCACAAAACGAGATCATCAGGTCTTGCAAAGACCATCCTGCAAGGCACAGTGCAAATAGGTAGAAGAAGAGGGAGACTAAAAAACAGGTGGGAGGACAACATTCGGGAATGGACTGGTTTGACACTGAGCGAGACAAACAGGTTTGCTGAGGACATGGAAAGATGGAGTACGCTGGTTAAACGATCATCTGTGGTGCCTCTACGACCTCCAATTTACGGAATAGAATAGGATAGGATAGGATTGGGTCCCGACAGGAAGTCCTCTCCAGTATCGCACAAACAACTGCTGCCCTGGCAAGGTTGAAGCCCATTTGGAAAGACAGGACCACCAGTCTACATTCCAAGGTAAGACTGCTTCTCTCCCTTGTCATCTCCATCTTCCTATAAACTTGCGAAACATGGACCTCTAAGAATTTCTTATACCCATCACATCACCAATGCCGAAGTCTGACAGATCATCACACAAGCCATTGTGCAACACGAAGAAAAACCCCTCCCAGTTGAACGATTACCGCCCCGTGGCCATCCCCTCCATCCCCATGAAGTGTGCAGAGAGGATTGCGCTCAAGCGTCTCCAGAGTGACATAGCACCACACCAAGACCCGCTGCAGTTTGAGTACTGTCGAGGCTGCAACACTGAAGACGCCATCTTGACCCTGCTGCACCACCTGTACGTGCACCTGGAAGGTCCTGGCACCTATGCCCGCATTCCTTTTGTGGATTTTTCGAGTGCCTTCAACACTCTACAGCCACACCTCCTGACAGAAAAGCTGCTAGAGATGGAAGTGAATCGCTCTCTCATCCGCTGGATCCACAGCTTCATGACAGAGCGACCTCAGCAAGTCAGGGTGGGAAGCACGCTATCCTCGGTCTCAGTGACAAACACTGCGGCGCCCCAAGGGTGCGTGCTCTCCCCCGCCCTCTTCACCACCTACACCGCCGCCTGCCGCACCGCCGACCCCTGCAACGTCCAGATCAAGTTTGCGGACAACAATTCCCTCACTGGCCTCATCAAGTCCGATGAAGTGTCGTACCGCGCCGCTGTGGCTGAGTTAATCGACTGGGTGCAACAGGCATTACCTACAGCTCAACATCTCCAACACAGAGGAGATGGTCATCGACTTCCGCCGGCAGCCCCAGGCCCTCGGGCCCCTAGTCATCAAGGGGGAGGATGTGCGCACCATCAGCACCTACAAGTACCTGGGCACAGTCATCGATGACAAACTGGATTGGTCCCCTAACATCGATGTCTGCACCAAGAAGGTTAACCAGCGCCTCTTCTTCCTACGTAAGCTCCGACAATTCAAGGTCATCAGCACCATCCTGAAAATGTTCTACCAATATGTGGTAGAAAGCACACTGCTCTACAACCAGCTGTGCTACTACAATGGGGCCAACAAAACCGACACAGAGAGGCTGGATTGCATCATCTCTACCGCTGAGCAGCTGCTTGGCAACGAGGTACGACCCCTGCGCCAGGCCTACGACACCGCGGCTGTGAAAAAGATCCGCCGGATCCTGCAGGACGAGACCCATCCGCTACATGCAGTGGTCTCAGCTGCTGAGTCCAAGCGCCGCCCTGGCCGCTTCCTGTCCATGCGCTGCTGCACCGGCCGCTACCTCAACTCCTTCCTATCGCTCACCATCCGCCTCGCCCCAAAGTCAGCCCCAAATGCTGACCAGAAGTGACTTTGGAGAGAGAAAGAGAGAAAGAGAGAGAGAGAGAGAGAGAGAGAGAGAGAGAGAGAGAAGTGTGCACTAAGTCATGTGCCACAGAAAGACAGTATTATGACTGTGTGGTGTGGTGTGTTGTGTGTGCAGTGTAGCAGAGATATGCAGACTGACCCGGAAACCTATAGTCATCGAGCAGTTGATTGACTACGTATTCCTATGACATTGTGTGTGCATGTGTGTGTGGGCGTGTGGGTGTGTGTGTGTACGCGAATGTGATGCACACATAGTAATATGTATGTGAGTGGCTGTTTCTTAATTAAGTGGTTCATAATCATACGTGACCCTGATCCGTGATGCCTACCTAGTACCATGATTTTATTAGCAATGTTAAATCTAGTCACATGTTTTTTAAGTAACAACAGTTTACTGATGTATTCGTTGCGGAATGTCTCTATTTGTAACTAGTCATGTGTAGAGTGTCCATGTAACACCATTTATATTGCTCAGTAGCCTATTGGTTGTTACTTATTTTCTTATAATGTATAAAAAACCTCCACTCCCCTGTAGTTAGTAAAGGGAAACAACAATGTTGACATAGCGTTGACAGTGGAAGTGTGTAATGTGTAACCCTAGAACGACTAGCTTAACTACAGTGAGCCCCTTAAATGTATTAAGGGTCTGTATGGGATGAGTCGGTATGTGGATAAGAATGAATGTGCAAGGTTTACCATGGTCATGAGAAAGCGTGAATGATTGAAAAAATGGCAGTTATAGTCTTAAGATTTTTTTTTTGATTTTTTTAAAATTGTTATGCATTCAGGTGTTCTAATATTCGCTACCGTTTCTTTATTGTATACATTTACGCTAACCTTTGTGTTGTCTTCTTAATATGTTAACAGTTACTGTGCATCACACACACATATCCTTTTGCAAATGGGGGCAATAAAGATTCGTTATTCGTTATTCGTTCGTTATTCGACATGCTCACATTGGTGAAGAAATGGAAACACCGATGGTATGGCCACTTCACCAGAACATCAGGCCTTGCAAAAGCCATCCTGCAAGGCACGATGCAAGGAAGCAGAAGAAGATGGAGACGGAAAAAGAGGTGGGAGGACACCATTCGAGAATGGACTGGCTTGACACTGAGCAAAGCCATGAGAGTTGCTGAGGACAGAAAAAGATGGTGTATGCTGGTTACAAGATCATCTGTGGTGGCCCAACGACCTTCAAGTAATGGGATAGAATAGGAAAGGAAGGAACAGTGGGTTACGAAGGACAAATTTCCCTTGATAGTTTCTTGATGCAGAAAGATTCCCAGTCAGCTGCCAAGAAACAACGACAAGAAACTCCTGAAACTAATGACTCAGAATAGCAAAGAAAGTTACACATTTCCCACATTTCTTGGTAAGAAAGATAGATGAAATCTTTATTTTATTTTCCATTTAATTTATTTGGTTGATTTCTTTCTCTGTATGTAATACAAGAACACATATTCTTTCTCCGTATGTAATACAAGTACACGTATTCTTAACCTTTTGTCAGGTAAATCCGGATGTAAATAAAAAAGAATGATTCTTTCGTCTTAAAACGGATTGTCTCTCTTTCATTGATTTCAATGTTTCGAATCACGAAAGTTTCCAGAACTTGGTTTGTAACCTGAGGTACAACTGTAGGTGATGTTCCCCAAATCACCGATCAGTGCGGCGATATGTACCACAGGCACACAGACACGTTCCCACCCAGTCTGGCACACACAACAAACACACATCTATATGTAACGTTGAAACGCGAACGATAGTATGTCTGAAACGCGCACGATAGATCTAATCCTTTCGCTTTGCAAAGTATTCAATAATTAATAGAGTTTATTTACCTTTTATTTGAGTTTGCATTGTTAGAGGAGGCTTTGTATAACATTGATAATTTTCGTTGGTCGATATTATTGGAGAATTCTCTAGATTTGCGTGTTTACTGTCGATAGAAACTTCCCGATTAATGTAAATATTTTGAGAACATTCTTGGACAGAAGGGAAAGATGTATGACATAAAACAGTGATGACGAAGCTTAGAGCGATTGGTTAAATTGCGTCATACTCGATTGTTCCAAGGTGTTCTGGAGAAGAGAGAGGCTATATATGTGCCGCACTGTTTTGAAAAGAGAGGGTTGCTTTAAAAGTCTCGGAGCTACATCGCCAGTATTACAAAAGGCGACGAGCGGACGTTGCGTCTACTTCAGCACAGGAGCATTCACGCATTGGGGCTGAATCTACTACTGATAAAGAAAAACATCAACGAGTGTAACATTTTGGGGGGCCAAGCCGGTTGCCCGCTGCTGCATTGTCCGTACTGCCTTGCTGTCCGCTACTTTTGTTTTGAGGACAGTTAGCCGCTCTGTGGTCTGTAGCGTTGCAGGTGAAACAGCCTCTTGAATGCCCTTTCCTGGGAGGTGGCGTGGAATCCGTCTGCCTCTGGCTCATCTGACTCCCCTGGATCTGGTTCCCATGGTTTCCAGTCTTCTGAAAATGTTTTGCCGCCTTGGATGGCCCCAGCGTCTTCTCAAAAAGCAATGAGATATCTTTCAGCAGCCTCAGCAACGTCTTTTAGCGTCTGCAGCTGTTGTATTTCCAAGTGGATCGCGAGGTCCTTAGGGCAGGCGTTGAGTAATTGCTCCCTCACGATCAGATCATGGAGACTCTTGTATGTCTTCCCTTTGCCTGATGATTTCACCCACTTGTGTAGATATGACGACAGGCGCTCCATAAACTGCTTTGGCGTCTCGTCAGACTCTTAGGTCGGCATTCACGGAAGCGTTTAAGGTAGCCCTTCTCTGTAAAGTTGTAGCACTGCAATAGGGCCTCTTTCAAGACGTCGTAGTCTTTGGCGTCAGTGTTAGACAATCTGGTGTAGACTTGCCCCGTCAGAAGTGCACTAAGTCGAATCGCCCAATCTTGAGGTTGCCAGTTAGAGCTTTCGGCAAACCTTTCAAATCTCGTCAAATAACTGTCGATCTGGTCCTTCCCGTCGACAAACGCTGGCAATTTTGGAGCTTTGTTGTCACTGATAACTTGTGGCGCGTTCTGCTGTTGCTGGATGCGCGTCATTTCTAGCTGGAACTCAAGTCGCTTCAGCTCGAATTCTCTGTCTTCTCGGCGACGCTGCTCTTCTACTTCTCTTTCTTCTCGACGACGCTGCTCTTCTACTTCTCTTTCTTCACGCCGACGTTGTTCTTCTCTTTCTTGACGCTGCATTTCACTTTCTCTTTCTTGTATTCTCTCCTGAGACTTGACGTACGCCGTCAGCTGCTTGCCTTCTAGATTCATTTCAAGTCCTTTCTGCCAGAAATCAGCCATCTTGATGCTTTTTTGGAAAGTTCTTGACTGTTCTGTATCTTTCTAGAATGTTCTAGAACAGCACGCTTTCTGCAGTAGCGCTTATGCTTGTCACTAGTCGCTTTCGCTGACGCAGGTCCCGCTGTCCTCGTCGTATGCGACGCTGCACCACGCTGGTGTTGGATGTATACGCTATTGTGCTGAAGTAGACACGACTTCCGCTCGTCGCCCTCTGTAATACATGTACTGGCGATGTAGCTCCGAGACTGTCCCTCGACGTAGTCTTGCGGCAGCCACGTAGTCCCGCTCTGTTGTTCGCTCACGAAGCAACTCTTCGGCGACTACACGCCCTTGCAGTCAACCCGAATCTATCGGTGATGTAGTCCCAGTATGTTGGCCCCTCCCGACGCAACTCCTTGGCGGCTATCCTCGATGACTGCCTCTCGTAACGTTGACTCGCTTGTTGTAGCAGTTTAACCCTTTGCTATGACGTGGATCGGCGACTTGGCCCCCAAAAATGTTACACTCGTTGATGTTTTTCTTTATCAGTAGTAGATTCAACCCCAATGCGTGAATGATCCTGATGAGTGTAGCCCAGATTCGTTTATCCACGCAACCCGTTCAATCAGCATACAAGTCGCAGAGTCGTTGTATGAAGTTTTCAGACTTTATTCAGCATTCATCAACAACTGCATACAATCGCCTTTTCCACTTTTCTTCAACTTTTACAACAACCCTCTCTTTTCAAAACAGTGCGGCACATAATTTATATAGCCTCTCTCTTCTCCAGAACACCTTGGAACAATCGAGTATGACGCAATTTAACCAATCGCTCTGTTACACTCTGTTTGATGTTGGTGTTTTCTATCAGTATCTGATTCAGCCCCGATGCTTGAATTCCTGATAGTTGTGTAACTCAGATTCGTTTATTCACACAGCCCGTCCAAACAGCATACAATTCACAAAGTCGACGTATGAAGTTTTCCGTTTTTATTCAGCACACATCAACAACTGCATACAATTCTCAATTCAACTCAACAACTTTCACAGCAACTCTCCAGATCACTATCAACAACTTTACTGTCTCTCAACAGCAACTCGGCACACGATTAAATAACCTCTCTCTTTTCTGGAACAATTGGGTACATGGTAGAAATGACGTACTGCCACCAATCGAACTAAAGATCGTCATCACTGACTTACGTCATACTTCTCTCTTCCTGCCAAAAGAATGTTCTCCATTATCTACGACCATCAAGAAACTTCGATCGATAGTAAACAAACAGATCCAGAAGATTCTACAACAATATCGGCCAACAAAAATCATCAACGTTATACAAAACCACTCCCAACAACAATGCAAACCCAAACCAAAGGTAAATAAACTCCATTATTGAATACTTTGCAAATCGAAACGATTAGATCTATCGTACACGCTTCCGACATTCGTTCGCGTTTCAACGTAACATAACCCCCCACTCAAGAAGAAATTTACCCAATTTCTTTCAACAACGTTGAAACGTAATGCACAAACAAAGTCCACAATTGAAACTAATTTAAGACTTTCTGAATACTGTAATTGCGCTCAGCTTATCTACACAGAGTCAATGGTTTTCATCTTCAAGTCTATCTGGATATGGTCAATGTTCACAGTTCATCCACACAGTCAATGTTCTTTACTCACACACTCTGCTGAGGAAGTCCGCACCAACATTGTCCGATCCTTTGATAGATTCTACTCGCATGTTAAAGTTCTGCAAGTACATAGCCCATCTCATGATCCGACTGTTCACAAACTTGGCATAGTTCAAGTAAGTTAGCGGCTTGTGATCAGTCTGTAGCACGAACTTCACTCCTTGAAGGTACAGTTCGAACTTCCGGATTCCCCATATGATGGCAAGGCACTCTTTCTCCATGGTCGAGTAATTTTTCTCAGCCCTGGACAGCTTCTTGCTGGCGTAACTGACCGGAAATAGTTTCCCTTCGTGTTCTTGCATCAGTATGGCGCCGATGCCTTCGTCCGCTGCGTCTGTCCTTAAGACGAATTCCTTGGAAGTATCGGGCAGTCGTAGCACCGGATCCTTCGAAAGGAGGTCGCGCACAGTCTGGTATGCCCTCTCCTGAGACGGTCCCCACTGCACTTGGTTTGGACAGCCTTTCCGCACCAGGTCCGACAAGGGTGCTGTGATGGCGGAGTAGTTTGGTACAAACTCCCTGTAGTATCCAGCCAACCCCAGGAAAGATCGCACCTGCTTCTTGGTTTGGGGACGTGGAGCGTTCAGAATCTTGGTGACGTTTTCTAGTAGAAGCCCCTTCTGTCCTTCTTTCAGCGAATGGCCGATAAAGTCTACGTTGTCAGTCCCCAGAATGCACTTACTGGGTCTCACGGTCAGGTTGGCTTCTGTGAGACGGTGAAACAGCTCCCTCAAGGTCTGCAGATGCTCTTCCCAGGTGCGAGTGTGGACTAGCAGGTCGTCCCAGTAACACACGACATTATCCATCCCTTTGAGCATCTTCTTCATCCCTCTCTTCAGGGTAGCTCCGCTGTTGACCATGCCAAAGGGCATCCTTAGGCACTCGTACGTCCCATCAGGGGTTATAAAAGCAGTCTTTGGTATGTCCTGTTGACGCACGGGGACTTGCCAATAACCTTTGCTGAGGTCAATCTTTGAGAAGATTCTACTCCCCGATAATTGGCGGAAGAGGTCTGCTGCGGTAGGCATCGGCTCAGGGTCGAAGACGGTGATCTTATTAACCTTCCTGTAGTCGATGCATACTCGGTTGCTCCCGTCCTTCTTCTTCACGACCACGACAGGGGACGCGTAGGGGGAACTGGACTCCTTGATGATGCCCATCATCAGCATCTCATCGATGTCTTTCTTCAAGGATTCACGGGCCTTGAAAGGGATCGGGAAGGGCTTGGATCGAACAGGGATATTCGAAGTGAGGTGGACTTCGTGTTCGACCAAAGTTGTAGAGCCAGGGACATCGCTGAAGTTGTGGGGAAACTCGCCCATAAGGTCCTTGAGCTCCAACTTTTGACCTTCCGTCAAGCTCGGTCCTAGCTTAACATCATCGATGCCTTCTTTGCTGTGGAAGTCTCCCAGTTCCAACAGTTCTTCGCTGTCAAAGCTGTCGTCGGTCACAGCTGCTGTGGCTGCGTGCACAGTCTCTGATGGCCTTTCCACGTACAGCTTAAGGAGGTTGGCGTGGTATATCTTGGAATGCTGGCCGACCTTCACCTTGTAGTCGTTGATTCCCACCACGGTCTCCACTTCGTACGGGCCTTTCCACTGCATCAGCAACTTATTGTGATCAGTAGGTAGCAGCACCAGCACTTTGTTGCCAGGTTTAAACTTCCTGTTCACAGCCCTACGATCGTAGTAGTGCTTTCCACAGTCTTGGGACTTCTTCAGGTTTTCTCTTGCTATTTCGAGAGTCTGCTCCAGCTTCTCCCGTAGCTCAAACACGTACTGGTAGCTGTTCTTCACCTCTGGGGTGTCTACTTCTTTCGTCCACAGTTCTTTCAGGATGTGCATCGGCCCTCGGATGGTTCTTCCGTACAGCAGCTCGAACGGAGAAAAGCCGGTGGACTCCTGCGGTACTTCTCTGTAGGCGAAAAGTAGGGCGTTGATGTAGCGATGCCATTGTCTGGGCTGCTCGCTGCACAGTTTCTTCAGGGTGGACTTCAGCGTAGCATTGAACTTTTCGACGAGCCCATTGCACATTGGATGGTAGGGTGTCGTAGTCAAATGCCGGATGCTCAGCAGTCTGTTGACCTCCTTCATGCAGTCAGAGACGAACTGCGTCCCGAGGTCTGTCAGGATCTCTTCAGGCACTCCAAGTCTACTGAACATGTCCACTAGCGCCTCTGCGACAGTTTCAGTGTCAATCTTCTTCAGAGGCACTGCTTCTGGGTACCGAGTCGCATAGTCCACTAAAGTCAGTACCCATCGATGACCTTCTTCACTCGGAGGTCTTATTTCGCCGATTAAGTCTAAGGCCACCCTCTTGAAAGGTCGGTCGATCAGAGGCATCCTCTGCATAGGCACTTTCGGGACCCTTCCTCGAGGTATGGTCTTCTGGCAAATGTCACATGATCGGCAGAAACGGCTGACGTCCGCATGAAGTCCTGGCCAGTAGAATACCGCCTGGATTCTATCCGACGTCTTCTTGATGCCTAGGTGACCTCCCATGATTGAGTCATGCGCTACTTCCATCACCTGGCGCCTTAGGGGTAACGGTACCAAGACTTGACGTAGTGGTTTCCCTCCGTTGACCCTCGGGTGCTGGAAGATTCGGTACAGGATCTTGGCCTTCACCTCAAAATAGACCGTGCCACTGCGTTTGGTCACGTGATCTTGGCGGTTCCTGTACTTGTTTAAAGTGCTATCAGCTTCCTGGAGCTGGATCAGCTTATCTCTGTCCACGATGGCAGCTTTAGAGTTGTCGGCGACCTTCAGTGGCGTAGACGTCTTGTCTCTCTTGGCCTGGGCCCTGGTAGTAACAGCACCGACGATCTCTGGTCGGCAGGGCTGAGCCGGAGTAACCACATTGTCCCGTAGCAGCTCTGTAAGGTCTCCATCGGGAAACGGCAATGGATCCTCCTCCACAATTTCGACGTGTTGGGTTGAGGCAGGACTCCATTCTGGATCGGGGTCGTCTGGTCGTCTCGCGCCATCGATATTCCCGATCATCAAATCGTACAGCGGCTTTTTCAGGCAAACCGCTTCGACTTCGCCTATGTAGAAAGGGGTGTTGATATGAATCTTCGCAACTGGCGCTCTCACACATTTGCTGTCGGCCATAAGTGTCCATTTTGAATCGCCAGTGAACTGTTCTTTAGCGATTAGGTCTTCTCTGACGATGACCCCACTGCAGCCAGAGTCTCTTAAAACAGTCACTTCATGATTTCCAACGCGTCCCTTGGAAACAGGCATGTTCTGGACGGTCACAGCTGCGCTGGCGACGACGGGGATGGATTTTCCGTTGGCAAGGAGAAGTCGGCCATCGGTCATGCACTCTTGCACGTCCGCAGGGGTAGCTGTGCGCTCGGTCTCACTCGGAAGAATGACGCTCCCGCCGCACACTTGATGGTCAGATCTACTGGTTTGCCGTTGATTGGAGAACCGCCTCTGCCGGTTGCCCGCCGCTGAATTGTCCGTACTGCTCCGCTGTCCGCTACTTTTGTTTTGAGGACAGTTAGCCGCTCTGTGGTCTGTAGCGTTGCAGGTGAAACAGCCCCTTGAATGCCCTTCCCTGGGAGGAGGCGTGGAGTCTGTCTGTCTCTGGCTCGTCTGGCTTCCCTGGATCTGGTTCACATGGTTTCCAGTCTTCTGAAAATGTTTCGTCGCGCTGGGTGGCCCCAGGGTTTTCCCATGAGCGATGAGATATCTTTCAGCAGCCTCAGTCACATCTTTAAGCGTCTGCAGCTTTTGTTCTTCTAAGTGGGTCGCTAGGTCCTTGTGACAGGCATTGAGAAATTGTTCCTTCACGATCAGGTCATGGAGACTGTCGTAAGACTTCGTTTCGCCTGATAACTCCACCCACTTGTGTAGATATGACGACAGGCGCTCCACAAACTGCTTTGGCGTCTCGCCTGACTTAGGCCGGCATTCACGGAAGCGTTTACGGTAGCCCTTCTCTGTAAAGTTGTAGCACTGCAAAAGGGCCTCTTTCAAGACGTCGTAGTCTTTAGCGTCATCGTCCGACAATCTGGTGTAGACGTCGAGTGCTTCTCCCGTCAGAAGTGCACTTAGTCGAATCGCCCAGTCTTGAGGTTGCCAGTTAGAGCTTTTGGCAAACCTTTCAAATCTCGCCAAATAACTGTCGATCTGGTCCTTCCCGTCGACGAAAGCTGGCAATTTTGGAGCCATGTGGTCGCTGACGACTTGTGGCGCATGCTGATTGTTTTGGATACGCGCCAACTCCAGCTGGTACTGACGATCAGCTTCTAGTCGTCTTTCTTCCATCTCTCTTTCTTCTCGGCGTCGCTGCTCTTCTGCTTCTCTTTCTTGACGCCGCTCTTCTCTTTCTTCTCGGCGACGCTGCTCTTCTTTTTCTTCCCGTTGACGCTGTTCTTCCTTATCTTCTCGGCGTCGCTGCTCCTCTAATTCTAGACGCTTCTGTTCTAATTCTCTTTCTCTTTCTTCGCGCCATATTCTCTCTTGAGACTTGACGTACTCCGTCAGCTGTTTGCCTTTTAGATTTAGTTCAACCCCTCTCTGCCAGAAGTCAGCCATCTTGATGCTTCTGGAAAGTTCTTTTTCTGGAAAGTTCTTTTTCTAGAAAGTTCTTGACTGTAGAGTTCTTTTTTTCTGGAAAGTTCTTGACTGTGCTGTACCTTTCTAGACTGTTCTAGAACAGCACGCTTTCTGCAGTAGCGCTGATGCTTGTCACTAGTCGCCTTCCGCTGACGCAGGCACCGCTGTCCTCGTCGTATGCGACGCTGCACCACGCTGGTGTTGATGTGCACGCTCCTGTGCTGAAGTAGACGCGACGTCCGCTCGCCGCTCTCTGTAACACTGGCGATGTAGCTCCGAGACTGTCCCTCGACGTAGTCCTGCGGCAGCCACGTAGTCCCGCTCTGTTGTTCGCTCACGAAGCAACTCTTCGGCGACTACACGCCCTTGCAGTCAACCCGAACCTATCGGTGATGTAGTCCCAGTATGTTGGCCCCTCTCGACGCAACTCGTTGGCGGCTACCCTCGATGACTGCCTCTCGTAACGTTGACTCGCTTGTTGTAGCAGTTGAACCCTTGGCTATGGCGTGAATCGCGGCTTGACCCCCAAAATGTTACACTCTGTTTGATGTTGGTGTTTTCTATCAGTATCTGATTCAGCCCCGATGCTTGAATTCCTGATAGTTGTGTAACTCAGATTCGTTTATTCACACAGCCCGTCCAAACAGCATACAATTCACAAAGTCGACGTATGAAGTTTTCCGCTTTTATTCAGCACACATCAACAACTGCATACAATTCTCAATTCAACTCAACAACTTTCACAGCAACTCTCCAGATCACTATCAACAACTTTACTGTCTCTCAACAGCAACTCGGCACACGATTAAATAACCTCTCTCTTTTCTGGAACAATTGGGTACATGGTAGAAATGACGTACTGCCACCAATCGAACTAAAGATCGTCATCACTGACTTACGTCATACTTCTCTCTTCCTGCCAAAAGAATGTTCTCCATTATCTACGACCATCAAGAAACTTCGATCGATAGTAAACAAACAGATCCAGAAGATTCTACAACAATATCGGCCAACAAAAATCATCAACGTTATACAAAACCACTCCCAACAACAATGCAAACCCAAACCAAAGGTAAATAAACTCCATTATTGAATACTTTGCAAATCGAAACGATTAGATCTATCGTACACGCTTCCGACATTCGTTCGCGTTTCAACGTAACACGCTCTAAGCTTCGTCACCACTATTTTACGTCATACATCTTTCCCTTCTGTCCAAGAATGTTCTCAAAATATTTACATTTATCGGGGAGTTTCTATCGACAGTAAACACGCAAATCTAGAGTGAAGAAAGAGAAGAACAGCGACGGCGCGAAAAAAGAGAATTAGAAGAGAAGCGTCTAGAAAAAGAAGAGCAGCATCGCCAAGAAGAAATAGAGTTAGTACGGAAGCGTCTAGAGAGTAAAGAGCAACGACGTCGTGAAGAAAGAAATAGAACAACAGCGGCAAGAAAAAGAAGAGCAACGACGTCGTGAAAAAAGAGAAATTGAACAACAGCGGCAAGAAAAAGAAGAGCAACAACGTCGTGAAGAAAGAGAAATAGAAGAACTGCGTCGGCGAGAAGAACGAGAATTCGAGCTGAAGCGTCTTGAAGGCGAGCGTCAGTACCAGCTAAAGTTGGCGCGCAACAGCAGAACGCGCCACATGTTATCAGCGACTTCAAAGCTCCTAAGTTGCCAGCGTTTGTCGACGAAAAGGACCAAATCGACAGCTATCTGGCGAGTTCGAAAGGTTCGCCGAAAGCGCTAAATGGCAACGTCAAGACTGGGCGATCATACTCAGCGCACTACTGACGGGGAAGGCACTCGACGTCTACACCAGACTGTCGAACACTGACGCCAAAGACAACAACAATTTGAAAGAAGCCCTATTGCAGTGCTACAACTTTTCAGAGAAGGGCTACCGTAAACGCTTTCGTGAGTGCCGGCCTTTGTCAGACGAGACAACAAAGCAATTTGTGGAGCGCCTGTCGTCATACTTACACAAGTGGGTGGAACTATCAGGCAAAGGGAAGTCTTACGATAGTTTCCATGACCTGATCGTGAAGGAGCAATTCCTCAATGCCTGTCACAAGGACATGTCGACCCACTTTGAATTACAGAAGCTGCAGACGCTTAATGATGTGACCGAGGTTGCTGAAAGATATATCCTCGCTCACGGGAAAACGCTAGGGCCACTCAAGGCGACGAAACCATTTCAGAAGACTGAAAACCATGGGAACCAGATCCAGGGGAGCCAGACGAGCCAAAGACAGACGGACTCCTCGCCACCTCCCAGGGAAGGGCATTCAAGAGGCTGTTTCACCTGCAACGCTACAGACCACATAGCGGCTAACTGTCCTCAAAACAAAAGTAGCGGACAGCGGAGCAATACGGACAATGCAGCGGCGGGCAACCGGCAGAGGCGGTTCTACAATCAACAGCAAACCAGTGGATCTGCCCATCAAGTGTGCGGCGGGAGCGTCATTCTTCCGAGTGAGACCGAGCACACAGCTACTCCTGCGGACGTGCAAGAGTGCATGACAGTTGGCCAATTTCTCCTTGCCAACGGAAAATCCCTCCCCGTCGTCGCCAGCGCAGCTGTGACCGTACAGAACATGCCCGTTTCCAAGGGACGCGTCGGAAATCATGAAGTGACTGTTCTAAGAGACTCTGGCTGCAGTGGGGTCATCGTCAGAGAAGATTTTATCGCTAAAGAACAGTTTACTGGCGATTCTAAATGGACACTCATTGCCGACAGCAAATGTGTGAAAGCGCCAGTTGCGAAGATTCAAGTCAGCACCCCTTTCTACATAGGCGAAGTAGAAGCGGTTTGCCTGAAGAAGCCGCTATACGATTTGATGATCGGGAACATCGACAGCGCGAGACGACCCGATGACCCCGATCCAGATTGGAGTCCTGACTCAACCCAACGCGTCGAAGATGTGGAGGGGGAGCCATTGCCATTTCCCGATGGAGACATTACAGAGCTGCTTCGGGACAATGTGGCTACTCTGGCTCAGCCCAATTTCAATTTCAATTTCAATGGTTGAATTTATTGTCTCTTCTCGACAGTGATATTAGACAATTAATTTAGTTACAAAACAATAAAACAAACAACTGTAGTGATATCAGTTACAACACTGCTGATAAGGACGATTTCATGATGACGTTTACGATATCGTAAATAATAGGACTTCGCACAACTTCTCGAATGTCACAAGTTGTTATGTTTACACCATTGTCTTTGTACATTGATTGCAGCACTGGGCAATCAACAATCAGATGTTGGACTGTAATGTTTTCTGAACATATACATGTAATATCTTTCACATATTTTGTACTCCATGAATTCAATCGTAATTTATAAACCAGCCTTGACACACTTCTAGGTCCTTTTACAGCACTTCCTAGTTTAACATTTCTGTAAGCAACTTTTTCCAAAAGGGCAAAATATTCACATGCAGCTAAGTCAACCTTGAGCATGACAGCGTCAGAATTGTCCGCTCCTGACTTAGCCAACGCATCCGAGAGCTCATTACCATAAATACCTACATGAGATGGTACCCAACAAAAAGTCACACTGGTACCTCTCATACGTAAACAATGTATAAGAAATCGTATTTCAAACAATAAATCTGTACGATTTTTGCTTTTCCAATTTCTTAAGGCAAGGAGCACAGCCTTAGAATCAACACAAATTGCTACTTGAAGTATTTGTTTAGGAATAGATAAAATGTATTCTGTAGCCATTAATATAGCAACAAGTTCACATGTGAATATTGATAAATTATTACCCAAACAATAAGAACGGTTGATTTTTAGTGCAGGTATACTAAACCCTGCACCACATGCTGATGACTCGAGTATACTACCGTCTGTGAACACTTTTAAATGTTGCGAGTAATGGTTTGAAATATGCTCTTGAAACTCAGATTTACCAGAGATCGTCGGTGCTGTCACTACCAGGGCTCAGGCCAAGAGAGACAAGACGACTACGCCACTGAACTCCAAAGCTGCCATCGTGGACAGAGATAAGCTGATCCAGCTCCAGGAAGCTGATGGTACCTTAAACAAGTACAGGAACCGCCAAGACTTTTTAGACCAAAGGCAGTGGCACGGTCTATTTTGAGGTGAAGGCCAAGATCCTGTACAGAATCTTCCAGCACCCGAGGGTCAACGGAGGGAAACCACTACGCCAATTATCGCGGGGAGTAAAATGTTCTCAAGGATTGACCTCAGCAAGGGTTATTGGCAAGTCCCCGTGCGTCAACAGGGCATACCAAAGACTGCTTTTATAACTCCTGATGGGACGTACGAGTGCCTATGGATGCCTTTTGGCATGGTCAACAGCGGAGCTACCCTGAAGAGAGGAATGAGGAAGATGCTCAAAGGGATGGACAACGTCGTGTGTTACTGGGACGACCTGCTAGTCCACACCCACACCTGGGAAGAGCATCTGCAGACCTTGAGGGAGCTGTTCCACCGTATTCAAGAAGCCAATCTGACCCTGAGACCCAGTAAGTGCATTCTGGGAACCGACAACGTCGACTTTATCGGCCATTCGCTGAAAGAAGGACAAAAGGGGTTTCTACTAGAAAACGTCACTAAGATTCTGAACGCTCGATCCACGTCCCCAAACCAAGAAGCAGGTGCGATCTTTCCTGGAGTTGGCTGGATATTACAGGGAGTTCATACCGAACTTCTCAGCTATCACAACACTTTTGTTGGACCTGGTGCGGAAAGGCTGTCCGAACCAAGTGCAGTGGGGACCGTCTCAGGAGAAGGCATAACAGACTGTGCGCGACCTCCTTTCGAATGATACGGTGCTAGCGGACGAAGTCATCGGCGCCATACTAAGGCAAGAACACGAAGGGAAACTATTTCCGGTCATTTACGCCAGCAAGAAGCTGTCCAGGGCTGAGAAAAATTATTCGACCATGGAGAAAGAATGCCTTGCCATCATATGGGGAATCCGGAAGTTCGAACTGTACCTTCAAGGAGTGAAGTTCGTGCTACAGACTGAGCACAAGCCGTTAACCTACTTGAACTCTGCCAAGTTATTTCTTCTTGAGTGGGGGGTTATGTTACGTTGGAGACGCGTGCGATGGTAGGCTTACGTGTGAAATGCGCACGATGGTAGTCTTGCGTGTGTGACGCGAGCGATATCGTTTTATTTTGCTAAGCAGGCAATGATGGAGTGTATTTATCTTTGATTTGATTTTGTGTTGTTATTAGAAGAAGCTTTGTATAACGTTGGTAATTTTAGTTGGTCGATATTATTGGTTGTTTACTATCGATCGAAGTGTATGGATAATTCTATTGGTAACTATAGAAGCTTCCATCCCAAATAAGGTGGTATGACGTGAGTTTGTAGCTGAATGCAGACGTTGCAGACCCACTCTCGTTAAAATTGCATGAGATGTCAACGACTATGGTGCGATCGCAGAGCTCTCAACGTCACTCGAATACGAACGACCTCTACGCCCAATGGCTCGGGGATGACTATTCATGAGGATATTTTAGGGAAAATGCGGAAAGGGTCATCAGTCCATTAAAGGTTGGGTACTGAGTATATAGTGTGGACTGGGAATAGGGACACGAAGAAACTCTCCACCTGGACATCCGCAACACCCTTGTGTCCATCAGCGCCTTGCCGCTGGACAGAAACACCGACACAGGCCTACATGGCCACTATTAGATGTAAGCCTAGTGTCAACAAGATATTTTTATGGTGTTTTTTTTTTTTTTTTCATAATCACGTTAACTTTAGGTTTGAAATGCGAACCATGAAATAATGAATTCAAATGAACTAAATGATTGAAGCGATTTTGATGAATGCAACAACTACCATTAATTCCACTACACTCTACCTCACCCTTCCTCTCTCTCTCTCTCACTCCATAATGCACACACCGAGACAAACAAATATTCGATACTCTATTTCTATACATACATGTAACCTATACACAACCTGTTGATCCAATTCTGTGTACCAATTTTGGTCGCCACATCAATGAACATCAAGGCGATGTTACTTGTTGAGATCTCAAAAAAAAAAACATCTGTCTAACTGCCGATACAATTATGGATTTTTGAACCGTATGAGAACATCTAATCAGATTCATACAGAACACCAACCAACTACACTTGCAAACCGAAAACTAATAACGTTATTTGCAACAGAAGAGTGATTAGCTATAAAATAATTAATCCACATCATAGCATGAAATGAGAGATTAATGCAGGTTCACGACACTCTGATTGTTATTGCAAATTAATATACCATCGTTATTGTCAGGACTGAAGTAGGTTTATTTTAACTATTATCAAGAAACTCAACACATTGCTGTTGTGATAATAATAATATTCGATTATATTAATACAAAAAAATACTAATATTAGTTAGTCATTGTTTATAGGGTCAGCGGACTGCAAAGAGCCGAATCAGGACCACTTTGATGATGATGATGATGATGATGATGATGATGATGATGATGATTGTCATGATGATGATGATGATGATGATGATGATGATGATGATGATGATGATGATGATGATGATGATGATAATGAACACTTTATAGTTAGTAATTTGTGTAAATCTTGGTTTTCTTTTTCAGATTCCAATTGCATGTGCTACACAACTGCTTACTGTCAACTCAACACCACATTCATTATTGGTCAAATTCTCTTCTGGCTCAGTCACTCCCCACAGTGAAGTCAGTCTCAAAGATCATGAGTGTAGAAGAGAGACAAAGCAGCAACAGAAGACCGGAGAGCAAAAGAAACTTGTCTGTGATGTTTGTAATAAAGCGTTCACAAGGGCTGGTCATTTGAATGTACATAAGCTTATACATACAGGAGAGAAGAATCATGTGTGTGATTTTTGTAATAAAGCTTTTACTCAGGCTGGCAGTTTGAAGAAACATAAACTTATACATACAGGAGAGAAAAATCATGTGTGTAATGTTTGTAATAAAAATTTCACGAAGGCTGGGAGTTTGAAGGAACATAAGCTTATACATACAGGAGAGAAGAATCATGTGTGTGATGTTTGTAATAAAACTTTCACTCAGGCTGGTGATTTCAAGAAACATACGCTTATACATACAGGAGAGAAGAATCATGTGTGTAATGTTTGTAATAAAGCTTTCAATCAGGCTCGCACTTTGAAAAGGCATAAGCTTATACATACAGGAGAGAAGAATCATGTGTGTGATTTTTGTAATAAAGCTTTTACTCAGGCTGGCAGTTTGAAGAAACATAAGCTTATACATACAGGAGAGAAGAATCATGTGTGTAATGTTTGTAATAAAAATTTCACTAAGGCTGGCAGTTTGAAGGAACATAAGCTTATACATACAAGAGAGAAGAATCATGTGTGTGATGTTTGTAATAAAGCTTTCTCTCAGGCTGGCAGTTTGAAAGAACATAAGATTATACATACAGGAGAGAAGAATCATGTGTGTGATGTTTGTAATAAAACTTTCACTCAGGCTGGTGATTTGAAGAAACATAAGCTTATACATACAGGAGAGAAGAATCATGTGTGTAATGTTTGTAATAAAGCTTTCAATCAGGCTCGCACTTTGAAAAGGCATAAGCTTATGCATACAGGAGAGAAGAATCATGTGTGTGATGTTTGTAATAAAGCTTTCACTCAGGCTGGCCATTTGAAGGAACATAATCTGATACATACAGGAGAGAAGAATCATGTGTGTGATGTATGTAATAAAGCTTTCACTAAGACTGGCCATTTGAAGGAACATAAGCTGATACATACAGGAGAAAAGAATCATGTGTGTGATGTTTGTAATAAAGCTTTCACTCAGGCTGGTCATTTGAAGGAACATAATCTGATACATACAGGAGAGAAGAATCATGTGTGTGATGTATGTAATAAAGCTTTCACTAAGACTGGCCATTTGAAGGAACATAAGCTGATACATACAGGAGAAAAGAATCATGTGTGTGATGTTTGTAATAAAGCTTTCACTTTGGCTGGCAGTTTGAAGAAACATAAGCTTACACATACATGAGAGAAGATTCATGTGTGTGATGTTTGTAATAAAGCTTTCACTAGGGCTGGCCATTTGAAGAAACATAAGCTTATACATACAGGAGAGAAGAATCGTGTAAGTGATTTTTTGTAATAAAACTTTTACTAAGGCTGGCCATTTGAAGGAGCATAAGCTTATACATACACTTACAGGAGAGATGAATCATGTTTGTAATATTTGTAATAAAACTTTCACTCTTGCCTGCAATTTGAAGGTACATGAGCTTATACATACAGGAGAGAAGAATCATGTGTAAGTTTTTACAAGAGCTGGATATTTGATGGTACATAAGCTTATTTATACAGGAGTGAAGAATCATGTGTGTGAGTCTAGTAATAAAGCTTTCACTTTGGTTAGCGATTTGAAGAAACACAAGTTGACACGTTCTAGACACAAAAAATCATGTGTTTAACGTTTTTAAGAAAATCTTTTCTTTCAGCTTGCAAGTTGAAGAGATATACACTTACATGTTCAGAAGAGAAAAATCATGTTTGTTATTTTGTATTAAGTCTTTCTCTGTGGCTGACAATTTGAAGCAACACATGTTGATACATATTGAAGTGAAAATGTATGTGACATATGTGTAATATCTAATGCTTTTATTCATGCTGACAGTTTCATGAATCACAGTTGGTACATACAGAAAAGACAATTAGCGGCTGTGCAATAATGCTTTTATTTAAATTGAGTACTTGAAGAAGCTTACAGTAACATAGGCTGGAGGCAGAAAAGAAGATAAAAACAACACAATGAGTCGTCAGATAAAACCAAGCTTTCCAGTTCATTTTGAAAGTTTTTCTCAAGGTAAAATAAGTCCAAATGCCTACAACTCTTGACAGCCTCTTTCAACCAAGTTGTTTCAGCTCTTTGCAGTCCGCTGGGCCCTATAAACAACTAACTCTTGAGAGCAATTCCATATATTGGCTCGAATATTATTGTGAACATTGTTCAAATTGAAATTTAAAAATAGTATCCCAAACATATTCTGGGGAAGAAATGGTGTGCAATGTATGTAATATTTTGAATGCTGTCAGTGAATATTATGTGTAGCATTTAACCATTGAATGTAAAGGAGAGTTTGAGGTATCACCAGTTGTCACATACTATAAAGACACATTATGCATGTGATAAGTGTTGACTCAAGTTGTGTACTAAAAGAAGCATAGATTGAGAAACACGGAGTAATAAATATAATACATGCGATATATGTGACCCCTGGTTCAACCATTATATAGCATGGGATGTTTGTAACCACCATTGTTTGGCATGGGATGTTTGTAACACACATTGTATGGCATGAGATGTTTGTAACACACATTGTATAGCATGGAATGTTTGTAACCACCATTGTATGGCTTTGGATGTTTGTAACCACTGTTGTATAGCATGGGATGTTTGTAACCACCATTGTATGGCATGGGATGTGTGTAACCACATTTATGATACCAGTTATATGATGTGTAGTATTTTACCATTGATTGTAAAGGAGATAACAAGAGAGTCACCCTGCTGTCACACCAGCTCAATGCCTATGTGAGCAGCACTCTTAGGTTCCCCCACATTTTGCTGGCTGCGGGCTATTTATAGCTTGCCTACACCCTCCCTTCCAGTGAAAGGAAAGGAAAGAAGCCTTGGTGAAGCTATCGGCGAAGTTATTTATAGCTAGCCTGGCTGAACTAACCTCAAAACCTAAAAGCTTTGGTTGAGTCAGTGTGCTGTTAGGTTGCTTTTTTCAGGATTGATAGTGCATGAATATGGATGTGATGAGTTACTGCATGTAGGTATGCATGTGAAAATTGTAGATAAAAATCTGTCCTTTTTGTGTTAATGCTAATCAGATCATTTTTACTATGATCATTTTTACTATGACTATTTCATGCTTGCTACAACTACGGGAGCTAATGCAGGAGATCTTTAGTATTCCAGGATTGTATTCCAAAACAATACCATTGAATGGATTAATAAAACATGATGGATAATATCTAAGTAAGACTTTTGTTTAAAAATTAATATAGTGTTAATATTTATGTATTATTACTTTATTTGACCTATTTTGTAAAACCTGTTATTCTCTGCAATATTATCAACCTGGATAACAATGTTATTATTATTTATTTTGTAATTGACTTCACTTAGATAAGTAGCTGATTATTTTGATGTCCCCTTTTCTCTGTCATCCCTTGTAGCAAATAAAGCCCAAATGCCCGGTATATCCAGTAGTCTCAGAGGATACTAAACTTGGAAAAGAAGACAGTTTGCATCATTGTCAAATTATGCTTTATAATTATGACATGATTTTGCTGTGTATTGCTGACACATAAGCTTATACATACACTTACACATAAGCTTATACATACAAGAGATATGAATCATGTGTGTATTATTTGTAATAAAGCTTTCATTGGGGCCAATGATGTGAAGGTACATAAGGTTATACATGCAGGAGAGAAAAATCATGTGTGTGATGTTTGTAATAAAGCTTTCACTACAGGTAGCAGTTTGAAGGTAACGAAGCTTATGCATACAAAAGAGAAACATCTGTGTGAAGTTGTAGTAAGGCTTTCTCTTTGGCTGACTATTTCAAGCAACAATATATTGATACATACTGAAGTGAAAATGTATGTGTAATATTTGTAATATTGAATGCTTTTATTCATGCAGACAATTTGATGAAACACTTGATTTTGTGGTTCTGATTCGGTGCTTTGCAGTACGCTGGACCCTGTAAGCGATGAATAACTAACTAACGACACTTTGTTGTTGTGTACAGGCTGTGTAATACAGCACTTTGTTGTTGTGTACAGGCTGTGTAATACAGCACTTTAATTGTTGCGTACAGGCTGTGTAATACAGCACTTTGTTGTTGTGTGCAGACTGTGTAATACAGCACTTTGTTGTTGTGTACAGACTGTGTAATACAGCACTTTGTTGTTGTGTACAGGCTGTGTAATACAGCACTTTGTTGTTGTGTACAGACTGTGTAATACAGCACTTACCCCTTGGGGTCATGAGCAATCTTGCCACTGTAGATTGTTCAAACCTATAAAGGGAAAAGTGAAAGCCACAGTTGAAAACCTGTCTTTCCTTTGTAGGCAAGACAAATTCACTGCGGCAACAGTACCCCCGTTGGAGTGCCGGGGGTTTTCAGTATAAATAGTATCCCCACTTTATGGAAATTTAGTGCTTTAAATTCCCACTGTCGCTGTCTTCCTCATTTACTCTTTCTCATTCCTGCTCTGTCCTATCACTCTGCTATACTATCTTCTTCTTCACTAGATCAATGACCTACCTTTTTTCTTGAAAACTCTTCCTGGACAAGACTCCTTGTTTGTGTATGAGGTCTGTTGGATCAGCTTGGGAGTGTTGGACGCTTTCTGCCGGGTGGTCACTGGGGCTTCCTATGATTGTATTAGTTCGCAATTTAGGCATTTTATATGTATGTGTTTTGTTGATGATTTATAATGATGTTTGTATTCTATTTTGTTTTTGTAACCGGGGGTTCGCGTAGTTGAGGTCAACCCTCAGCCGTCCCCCGCGTGGGATGTCTTTATTGTAAAGTGACTGACCGGTGGAGGGCATTCAATTTTTCCACTGGGGTTGTTTCAGCAGATCTTTTATGCGGATCGGGGGTTGTCCGGTCCTGATTTGGCTCGGAAGAGTCCGCTGGACCTAAAGCAACAATAAATCAGTCAATCAATACAGCACTTTGTTGTTGTGTACAGGCTGTTCCATTGCATGTTTCTAACATCTAAAATAATATTATGTAAATAAAGTATTAAAATGTTTATAAAAATGCAAAGCTGAGCATTGTGTTGTTGTTTTTAAATAAAAATGTCACTGATATAATAAAGAAGGAATGAAGAGAGAAGTAGAGGTTACAAGAACAACTTTCTAAACATGCATTCAGCAAACAAACAAAAGAAGCCACAAAATAATAAGTAAATATAACATAAATGTAAAAGTCTTATTAAAAAAAAAAAGTATTCAAAATTGTTACTAATGCTAGGCTTGTTAATCTTTGGAGACATACGAAACTAATTTAGTAAATGACAATCTGGCTTTGTAATCTTTCTCCTATCCCGAATTAGTTGAATAATGTATAAATAGCTGCTTGTTCTATTCACCTTTGGTATAAATAATTTTTTTATGGTAAGCATTATTATATTTTTAATAAGTTTTTAAAGACTTCTTTTGCGCCAGGTTTCTTTCTACTAAAACGTTAGCGAATAAATGTATGAAAGTATGGAGAGTTTTTCCCCATAGCAAACTTTCGGTATTACTTCCCCTGTTCATGTTGAGGTTGTGCAGTTGTTTTGCAACGTTGAGTGCTGCATTGCTCTGTTATGGAGGACGAAGACAGCCCAGTGCTGTCTGAGGTGAAGCTGGAGATTGACATTGCTGAGGATCCAGTGGTAGACTGGATGAGATTGCAAGCATGGAGTGCGCAAGGTAAGTCTTGCTCCGGTAATGAAACATTCATCATTGAACATGGAAGCCGACATTTTACAACTACAGCCAATACAGGATAGTAACTTAAGATCAACATCGTGGTATCGACCTGTACAGAAAAATATAATTTCCACGCCAGTCAAAATGAATGCTTTGTCATTCTCCTATTACTTAATTACTGTCCTGTGGATTGGATGTCTCATCATATGTTTTGTCGTTGTTCAAACTTTATTTTACTACAAGTTACAACGTTTTGTGTTTTTTTTCTTTTCAGATGCCACAAAGTGGTGGCAAATGTTAACATCAGCGCCCTTTGTAAAATGTCATCAAAGAAAAGGATTATAATAAGTGTTAGGGTTAGCACACCCACATCCTAATACCAACAAAATAGTTTTTTTTTTACCCTTACTTTTTGTGTGGACTGTGCAGTGAATGCTGGGTGCTGTATTCAGCTACGCCTACAGCAACATTGTTTTGTGCATGATTTGTTTTAATTTGTAAATCGTGAAATAGACCAGTTCTTTGTTCATACTTGGTTTGCCGTTGGAGACTTATTTACTGTGTCATCTGTAAAAAAAAAAATATGTGCACTTACGTGAAGGATTTTCAGTTTATTATTATGCTTGCTGTCAGGAACTATTCACATGAAAGCTGTTGTTTTGTTTAGAAATTGCAGGAAGACAAAGTCATCATGTTTCTCACAGCAGCGGGGAACAGATTGTCAGAGGTACCTCTAATATGACTGGTAGTGCTTCAACATAAAGGAAGAATCAGAAAGCAAGACAGCACCTGACTGTGGCATTATGGAGCCACATATTCCACTGTTGTGTAAAGTGAAGACAGAACCTGACTGTACTGAGGGATATGGTAAGTATATTAGCGTATTATATTCAGGGCTCCCATTTTGTAGCGAATCTAAGGAGTGTAATCACTTTCATTTTATAATTTTAAGGATATTTTTCTCTCCTTATTAAGCATTTTATCCTTCATATCCTATCCTATCTTATAACTCTGAGGTCATTGGGGCACCAAAGATGATCGCATACTCCATCTTTCTCTGTCCTCAGCAACTCTGATAGCTTCGCTCAATGTCTAGCCAGTCCATTCTCGAATGTCCTCCCACCTCTTTTTCGGTCTCCCTCTTCTTCTACCTCCTTGCACTGGAGGAGGAAGCATTTTAAGGAGTGGGAAACAAGCCGATGGAAAAACGCCATGATTGATGGCTTTGTAATAAAACAAGGGAAGTAACCATGATTGATGGCTTGGTAATAAAACAAGGGAAGTAACCATGATTGATGGCTTTGTAATAAAACAAGGGAAGTAACCATGATTGATGGCTTGGTAATAAAACAAGGGAAGTAACCATGATTGATGGCTTTGTAATAAAACAAGGGAAGTAACCATGATTGATGGCTTTGTAATAAAACAAGGGAAGTAACCATGATTGATGGCTTTGTAATAAAACAAGGGAAGTAACCATGATTGATGGCCTTGTAATAAAACAAGGGAAGTAACCATGATTGATGGCTTGGTAATAAAACAAGGGAAGTAACCATGATTGATGGCTTTGTAATAAAACAAGGGAAGTAACCATGATTGATGGCTTGGTAATAAAACAAGGGAAGTAACCATGGCATGGCAATTGTAGCGAGATAATTTAGGAACTTTGTGATTGGTTGATAGTGCAAAAGGTAAACCAATGAACATCGAGCTAATTTTTCAGTCGTATGGCCATGTTAATTTTAGAAACACTTATGCATTCATGATCTTTTTACTCTGTAAATTTTTTTTCAGGTGTGTTTTTAGCGCCAATTGTAACATTTAAGACATACTACTCACGCGTGTTCAGCGTAATTTTGAAGGACTAAGGTGTGATTTTGCCCAATGTCAGCATAATTGGGAGCCCTGATAGTAATGCTTGTTATGTTTAAAAAAAATATATATTGTGATTGTAGCTGAAATGATTTTCAGTTTTGCTTCTCTAGATATCTCTTTAAAAGTATTTTACAGGTTGTGAGCTAAATAACTTGCCTTATGTGCCAGTGAACCAATGTTTTATTCCAGAAGTGTCAAGAACATTTTTCATTGAAGTGAACGTTTTAGTGATTAAAAGTTGGTGTAATCCACACAGGAATATGGATGTGAGTTACCACAACTGTTCATTTTTATCATCCAATGTAGCACTCACCCCTGATGTGTTTGCTGATTTCTTTGTTACAGAAAGCAGTGGGCCATTGGACACGAAGACAGTGTGGGTGAAGTCAGAGATGTATATTGATGTACATCCAGTGGGGCCTGAGGTAATAATGGAGCTTGATGTCTCTTATACAAATCTTCAGCACATGAACTGTGTGATACAGTAATCCAAATGTACTGATAGTTGTTGCAAAGTAATATATTCTCATTATTGATTTTAGGAACCCCTTGACTCAAAACTGTGTACAGTGAAGACAGACCCTGACAGTTATACAGATGAATGCAGTAAGTATACTAGTTTGTTTAATATTTAGCAATAATTGTGATGCTGTTATCTATATTGTGATTGTAGCTTAGCTGCTGTACAGTTTCAACTTTCTGGACCTAAAGTATAGAACAGGCTCTGATCTGTGTTACATGCATGTGTTCCAATGAACAAGGGTTCAGTTCTACTAGTGACAGGAGCAGTTCTTATGGGTGGAAATTTTTTGTGGTGTGAACCCCATAGTTATTCAGGCTTGATTGATTAAAAACTGCTCTTTTGTTTTATGATTATGTAGCTAAGTGGAGTATTTGACTCCCGTCTCTCGGCCACCACCTTGAGAACACAGCCCAACGCGAGTTGTTATTTTCCATTTATCCCTCATAAGAGGGACATAGAAATATTTGCCCTGCAAGGCGGTGAAGTGTGGTGACATAGAAATATTTGCCCTGCAAGGCGGTGAAGTGTGGTGGTAGCAAACTGGGCTGCCGGCTACTAGTGCCACGACACTTTACACAAGACGCTGCCACCGACCTGCATTAAAATACGTGCCGACAATGTAGTCCCGCTCATCACCAAAAGCAGAAGATGAATGGTCAGCAGGGGAGAACAAATGTTGTGTCGCCTTGTCCTGCATAATCCAATGGCCACACCAATGGATTCTGCACAGCAGGAGCCACCCAAGGCTAGTCTACCCAAAAAATGTAAGGTAGACAACTTCTCTCCAAAGTTTGAACCAGTCGCCTCCCATTACGCCACAGATCCCACAGCTCATATCGAACCCTGTCCTCATGGTTTCCCAGTTTGCAACAGGTATGTCTGGAACCGACACTGACTACTCCCAGTCAGTCTACATTCACTGACTTAACAGTGAAAAACTGCCTTCAGCAGTTACCACAGTCAAGCATCATCCTTTTTCCGTTCGTTTGCACCACTTGTAGCTGAGCTGAGTTTTTTCCCCCCGCCTCTTGGCCACGACCTTGAGAACACCGCCCAGCCCCAGCTGTTATTTTCATTTTATCCCTCACAAGAGGGTCATAAAAATATTTGCCTTGCAAGGCGGTGAAGCATGGTAGTAAACCGGGTTGCCGGCTATTAGTGCATCGACACTTGGCTGCAAAGTCGCTGCCACCGATCTGCATAAAATACATGCTGACAATGTCGTCCCGCTCACCACCAAAAGCAGAAGACGAATGGTCAGCCTGGGAGAATAAATGTTGTTTCGCCTTGTCGCGCATAACCCAATGGCCACACCAAAGGATTCTGCAAGGCAGAAACCACCCAAGGCTATCCTATCCTACCCTAGATTCAGATTGACCCAAGGCTAGTCTACCCAATAAATGCGAGTTAGACAACCTCTCGCCCAAGCCTGAACCAGTCACCTCCCTTTCCGCTACAGTTTAAAAGTAAATAAAATGGATTCTAAAAGGTGCCTTATTATTAAATGGTACACCATTATTGAAGGGAGGACGGAAACCAGACTACCAGGAGAAAACACTAGGTGACCTTAAAAGTCATAGAAAGTCATCCTCTTCAAGGTTTGAACTCTCGAACTTTGACATAGAAAACCACAGTCCTAACCAACTGTACTACTGCTATTACCCATGATAAATTTGCTGATTTCTTTGTTACAGAAAGCGCTGACCCATTGGAAACAAAGATGGTGTGGGTGAAGACAGAGAAATACATAGAAATACCTCCAATGGAGTCTGAGGTAGTAATGGAACTTGACATCTCTTTTACAAATCTTCCACACAATAACTATTTGGTACAGTAATCCAATAATTAAAAATGATAATAATTATACTAATAATAACAATAATAATAATAATAATAATAATAATAATAATAATAATAATAATAATAATAATGGATGCTATATACAGCGATGCATTTGGTTATGAACGCCTCAGGTCACGAACAGTTCGGGTTACGAACAACAACTTTTAAAAAGCATTGTCTCGCGTAAGGAACAGTGGGTTAAGAAGAATAAATTTCCCTTGATAGTTTCTTGGTGCAGAAAGATTCCCAGTGGGCTGTCAAGAAACAGCGACAAGAAACTCCTGAAACTAATGATACACAATAGCAAAGAAAGTGACAAAATTCCCATGATCCTTTTCTTGATAAGAAAGATAGGCAAAATCTTTTTTTTATTTTACATTTTATTTATTTGGTTGTTTTCTTTCTCTGTATGTAATAAAACAAGTACACATATTCTTTTTCCGTATATGTAATACAAGTACACGTTTTTGTTTCTCCGTATGTAATACAAGTACACATATTCATTCTCCATATGCAATACAAGTACACATATTCTTTGCGTTTATCAGGTAAAAGACCGGATGTACAAGTAAATAAAAAAGAACGATTCTTTCATCTTGAAACGAATTTTCTGTTTCAATGATTTCAATGTCTCGAGTTATGAATGTTTCCAGAACTTGGTTTGTGACCCGAGGTACCAATGTAGGCGCTGTTTTCCAATTCACCGATCAGCGTGGCGATCTGTACCAACATACACACTGACATGTTTCACCCAGTCTGGCATGCACAACAAACACATTTAGCACTCAAACATGTGGCACACACAACGAACACATCTATCAATCAATAATGTGGCACACACAACGAACACATCTATCACTCAAACATGTGGCACACACAACAAACACATCTATCACTCAAACATGTGGCACACACAACAAACACATCTATCACTCAAACATGTGGCACACACAACAAACACATCTATCACTCAAACATGTGACACACACAACAAACACATCTATCACTCAAACATGTGGCACACACAGCAAACACACACTTCACTCAAACATGTGACACACACAACAAACACATCTATCACTCAAACATGTGACACACACAACAAACACATCTATCACTCAAACATGTGGCACACACAGCAAACACATCTATTACTCAAACATGTGTTGTGAAGGCAGGAAGATCGCTATTAGAAAATGAAAAGAAATGTTTATTTTTGACATTTTCATTGTGACTGCATCCGATACCAATATAATTATAATTAATTTGTCATCATCATCATCATCATCATCATCATCATCATCATCATCATCATCATCATCATCATCATCATCATTATCATCATCATCATCATCATCATCATCATCATAATCATCATCATCATATGTTATTGGTTCTGCACATTAGATAGGTTAGATCAAAATACAGGTTATGCTTTAAATGAGTTACAAGTTTAAAATGCGTTTGGATGATGTCTAATAATTCAGAGATTGTAAATGTTCAGCACTTTTCTGATTGTAGTCTGATTTCAGTCTCATTTTCGTAGTGATGAAGTAGGAACTCATCAGGCAATGACTGTAGTCTGACTTCAGTCTCATTTTCGTAGTGATAAAGTAGGAACTCATCAGGCAATGACTATAGTCTGACTTCAGTCTCATTTTCTTAGTGATGAAGTAGGAACTCATCAGGCAATGACTGTAGTCTGACTTCAGTCTCATTTTCTTAGTGATGAAGTAGGAACTCATCAGGCAATTACCCGCTTCCCCTTCCCCTCTTCCCCCTCACTCCCTTCCCCCATCCGCCATTCCCCATCCCCCTTTCTTTTCTACATCTTGAACACTTTATAGTTAGTGTTTATTGTATACATCTGTCAACACTTTATAGTTAGTGTTTATTATATACATCTGTCAACACTTTATTGTTAGTGTTTCTTATATACATCTGTCAACACTTTATATTAGTGTTTATTGTAAATCTTGGTTTCCTTTTTCAGATTCCAAATGCATGTGCTACACAACTGCTTGCTGTCAACTCAACACCACAGTCATTATTGGTCAAGTTCTCTTCTGCCTCAGTCACTCCCCACAGTGAAGTCAGTCTCACAGATCAGGAGTGTAGAACAAAGACAAAGCAGCAACAGAAGACCAGAGAACAAAAGAATCATGTATGTGATGTTTGTAATAGAGCTTTCACTCAGGTTTATAATTTGAAGGTGCATAAGCTTATACATACAGGAGAGAAGAATCATGTGTGTGATGTTTGTAATAAAGCTTTTACTAAGGCTGGCCATTTGAAGTTACATAAGCTTATACATACGGGAAAGAAGAATCATGTGTGTGATGTTTGTAATAAAGCTTTCACTCAGGCTGGCAGTTTGAAGTTACATAAGCTTAAACATACAGGAGAGACGAATCATGTGTGTGATGTTTGTAATAAAGCTTTCACTGAGGCTGGCAGTTTGAATAAACATAAGCTTATACATACAGGAGAGAAGAATCATGTGTGTGATGTTTGTAATAAAGCTTTCACTCAGGCTGGCAATTTGAAGTTACATAAGCTTATACATACCGGAGAGAAGAATCATGTGTGTGATGTTTGTAATAAAGCTTTCTGTCGGGCTAGTGTTTTGAAGAAACATAAGCTTATACATACAGGAGAGAAGAATCATGTGTGTGACATTTGTAATAAAGCTTTCACTCAGTCCTGCAATTTGAAGGAACATAAACTTATACATACAGGAGAGAAGAATCATTCATGTGTGTAATATTTGTAATAAAGCATTCACTCAGGCTCACAGTTTGAGGGAACATAAGCTTATACATACAGGAGAGAAGAATCATGTGTGTGATGTTTGTAATAAAGCTTTTACTCAGGCTCGCCATTTGAATAGACATATGCTTATACATACAGGAGAGAAGAATCATGTTTGTGATGTTTGTAATAAAGCTTTTACTCAGGCTGGCCATTTGAATTTACATAAGCTTATACATACATGAGAGAAGAATTATTTGTGTAATGTTTGTATTAAAGCTTTTACTCATGCTAGTAGTTTGAAGTAACATAATCTTATACATATAAGAGAGAAAAATCGTGTGTGTGATGCTTGTAATAAAGCTTTTACTTTGGTTAGCGATTTGAAGAAGCACAAGTTGACACGTTCTGGCCCCAAATTTCAATTGTTTGACGTTTGTAAAAAAATCTTTTCTTTCAGTTTTCCATTTCAAGAGACATACACAGGGGTGAGATTTAACCCAGGAGACTAACTAGCCCGCCGGGCTAGCTATTAAGTAAAGTGAGGTAGCCCGCATGATTTTTAGGCAGTCCGACAATTACAATCGTTCACATATAAAACACAAATTTTGACAATACACGTAATTTGTAGCGGGTGTCTTTTTCACAAACAAAGCAGACCGCGCGCTTGGCACAAAAGGGAAGTAGGCAAAGGGAAATAACGGTCGCGTATGCTTCGTAGCAGACGAACAGTGACCTAAAAACGCCCTCGCTTCGAACCTAGCTTCTAAAAGTCTGCAAGTATTATCTTTTTTTTTTTTAGGTCGCCAGGCGGGCTGGCTCAATTATAAAGTGAGGTCGCCCGAGCCGGTTTTAAGTCGCCTCGGGCGACCGCTAAATCTCACTCCTGCATACACTTACA
>CM072522.1:53762637-53815483 GCA_036898135.1 Oncomelania hupensis
ACAGTGGAACCTCCGGTATACGACCGTCCAAAATCTGAAAAAAAACGGTCTTATAATAGAGGTGGTCTTATACCGGAAACAAGGGGTGGAGTGGGGGGAAGGGGGGTCAGGCTCGGAGGGGTATGTAGTCATAATTTTCACACTCACCAGCATGTATTCTCTGACAAAGGGAACTGTAAAACATGTTTCATTTTTAGATTTGTCTTTTATTCACAACTTCAAAAATAGAAAACAGTCGAACCACTGCCAGACGCGTTCATCCAAGTCTGTCAGTGCAGAAGCTCTAAGTTTCAATGTTTCCCTTTTCGCCACTTTCTCCACTCTCCCATCGTAGTTTCACAGATTCCTTATCCTTTATGATGAGCTGAATTTGGGTCTTCCCAACGTCTAAACTTCTTGCAATAGACAAACAACTCTCCCCATTTTCACTTCTTTCAATCACTTTCATTCTCTCTGCCAAACCCAAAACGTTCCTCTTGCGCGACGCCATTTTGACATCCAGTGTAGGCGAGTAATGTCCCTTATTTGCGAACCGGAAATAGCAGAAAACAGCAGGCGTACACAAACATGAGAGAAAAAACGAAAGGTACAGACGGCAAATTAACTGATATCTCTTTTAAATTGCCCTAAGACGGTAGTATAAAGGGCTTAAGACACGGTCGCTGGTCGCATAAACGAGGTTGTCGCATACCAGAGGTAATTTATTATTGGAAGTGAATCCGTCAGAAGTTTTCAGGTCACATAACGGAGGGAGTCGTATACCAGAGAGCCGGATACCGGAGGTTCCACTGTAGTACAATTGGTTAGGACTCTGGTTTTCTATGTCAAAGTTCGAGAGTTCAAACCTTGAAGAGGATGAATTTCTATGACTTTTAAGGTCACCTAGTGTTTTCTCCAGTTTGGTTTCCGTCCTCCCTTCAATAATGGTTCCCCATTTAATAATAAGGCACCTTTTAGAATCCATTTTATTTACTTTTAAACTGTAGTGGAAAGGGAGGTGACTGGTTCAGGCTTGGGCGAGAGGTTGTCTACCTCGCATTTATTGGGTAGACTAGCCTTGGGTCAATCTGAATCTAGGATAGGATAGCCTTGGGTGGTTTCTGCCTTGCAGAATCCTTTGGTGTGGCCATTGGGTTATGCGCGACAAGGCGAATCAACATTTATTCTCCCCGGCTGACCATTAGACTTCTGCTTTTGGTGGTGAGCGGGACTACATTGTCAGCATGTATTTTATCCACATCGGTGGCAGCGACTTTGCAGCGAAGTGTCGAGGCACTAATAGCCGGCAACCCGGTTTACTACCAACCATGCTTCACCGCCTTGCAAGGCAAATATTTTTATGACCCTATTGTGAGGGAAAAAATGAAAATAACAGCTGGGGCTGGGCTGTGTTCTCAAGGTCGTGGCCAAGAGGTGGGGGTAAAAAACTCAGCTCAGTTACAAGTGGTGCAAACGAACGGAAAAAGGATGATGCTGGACTGTGGTAACTGCTGAAGGCAGTTTTTCACTGTTAAGTCAGTGAATGTAGACTGACTGGGAGTAGTCAGTGTCGGTTCCAGACATACCTGTTGCAAACTGGGAAACTATGAGGACAGGGTTCGATATGAGCTGTGGGATCTGTGGCGTTATGGGAGGCGACTGGTTCAAACTTTGGAGAGAAGTTGTCTACCTTACATTTTTTGGGTAGACTAGCCTTGGGTAGCTCCTGCTGTGCAGAATCCTTTAGTGTGGCTATTGGATTATGAAGAACAAGGTGACACGACATTTGTTCTCCCTGGCTGACCATTCATCTTCTGCTTTTGATGATGAGCGGGAATACATTGTCGGCAGGCATTTTATGCAGGTCGGTGGCAGCGTCTTGTGTAAAGTGTCGTGGCACTAGTAGCTGGCAGCCCAGTTTGCTACCACCACACTTCACCACCTTGCAGGGCAAATATTTCTATGTCCCTCTTACAAGTAATAAATGGAAAATAACAGCTCGGGCTGGGCTGTGTTCTCAAGGTGGTGGCCGAGAGACTGGAGTCAATACTCCGCTCGGCTACATAATCATAAAACAAAAGAGCAGTTTTTAATCAATCAAGCCTGAATAACTATGGGGTTCACACCACAAAAAATTTCCACCCATAAGAACTGTTCCTGTCACTAGTAGAACATAACAAGCATTACTATCAGGGCTCCCAATTATGCTGACATTGGGCGAAATCACACCTTAGTCCTTCAAAATTATGCTGAACATGCGTAAGAAGTATGTCTTAAATTTTACAATTGGCACTGAAAACAAACCTGAAAAAACAATGTATAGCATGAGAAGATCGTGAACGCATAATCGTTTTGTTACACTCATTCGATGGTGGTGTTTTCTATCAGTAGTAGATTCAGCCCCAATGCGTGAATTCTCCTGATGAGTGTAAGTTCGGATTCGTTTATCCAAGCAGCCTGATCACTCATCAACAAGTCTTGAGTCGAGTATGAAGTTTTCCACTTTTATTCAGCACACATCGACAACTGCATACAATCGCTCAATCGCTTTTCCACTCTCAAATTTTACTTTCCAACTCACTATCAACAACAACCTCTACCCACACACAGGGCATCCATTTTATAATTTTTTCTCTCATTCGAGATGACGACAGGACGTTCTAGAAATGACGCATTACAACCAATCAGAATTAAAGATCGTCATCACTGACTTACGTCATACATATTTCTTCTGCTTCCAGAAATGTTCTCATACTTCGATATTTATCGGAAAGTTTCCATCGATAGTAAATACTGAAATCTAGAGAATTCTCCAATAATATCGACTAACGAAAACTATCAACGTTATAAAAAAACTCTCCTAACAACAATGCAAACTCAAATCAAAGGTAAATAAACTCCATTATTGAATACTTTGCAAAACGAAACGATTAGATCTATCGTGCGCGTTTCAGACATACTACCATTCACGTTTCAACGTAACAACCCCCACTCAAGAAGAAATTTACCCAATTTCTTTCAACAACGTTGGAACATAATGCACAAACAAAATTCAGAATTAAAACTTATTTCAGACTGTCTGAACACTGTCAATGTTCTCAGCTCATTCACACAGAGTCAATGTTTCTCATCTGCAAGTCTTTCTGGATACTGTCAATGTACACAGTTTATCTACACAGTCAATGTTTTTTACTCACACACTCTGCTGAGGAAGTCTGCACCAACATTGTCTGATCCTTTGATAGATTCTACTCGCATGTTAAAGTTCTGCAAGTACATAGCCCATCTCATGATCCGACTGTTCACAAACTTGGCAGAGTTCAAGTAAGTTAGCGGCTTGTGATCAGTCTGTAGCACGAACTTCACTCCTTGAAGGTACAGTTCGAACTTCCGGATTCATCATATGATGGCAAGGCACTCTTTCTCCATGGTCGAGTAATTTTTCTCAGCCCTGGACAGCTTCTTGCTGGCGTAACTGACCGGAAATAGTTTCCCTTTGTGTTCTTGCATCAGTATGGCGCCGATGCCTTCGTCCGCTGCGTCTGTTCTTAAGACGAATTCCTTGGAAGTGTCAGGCAGTCGTAGCACCGGATCCTTCGAAAGGAGGTCGCGCACAGTCTGGTATGCCTTCTCCTGAGACGGTCCCCACTGCACTTGGTTTGGACAGCCTTTCCGCACAAGGTCCGACAAGGGTGCTGTGATGGCGGAGTAGTTTGGTACAAACTCCCTGTAATATCCAGCCAACCCCAGGAAAGATCGCACCTGCTTCTTCGTTTGGGGACGTGGTGCGTTCAGAATCTTGGTGACGTTTTCCAGCAGAAGCCCCTTTTGTCCTTCTTTCAGCGAATGGCCGATAAAGTCGACGTTGTCAGTCCCCAGAATGCACTTACTGGGTCTCACGGTCAGGTTAGCTTCTGTTAGACGGTGAAACACCTCCCTCAAGGTCTGCAAATGCTCTTCCCAGGTGCGGGTGTGGACTAGCAGGTCGTCCCAGTAACACACGACGTTGTCCATCCCTTTGAGCATCTTCCTCATTCCTCTCTTCAGGGTAGCTCCGCTGTTGACCATGCCAAAGGGCATCCTTAGGCACTCGTACGTCCCATCAGGAGTTATGAAAGCAGTCTTTGGTATGTCCTGTTGACACACGGGGACTTGCCAATAACCCTTGCTGAGGTCAATCTTTGAGAAGATTCTACTCCCCGATAGTTGGCGGAAGAGGTCTGCTGCGGTAGGCATCGGCTAAGGGTCGAAGACGGTGATCTTATTAACCTTCCTGTAGTCGATGCATACTCGGTTGCTCCCGTCCTTCTTCTTCACGACCACGACAGGGGACGCGTAGGGGGAACTGGACTCCCTGATGATGCCCATCTTCAGCATCTCATCGATGTCTTCCTTCAAGGATTCACCGGCCTTGAAAGGGATCGGGAAGGGTTTCGATCGAACGGGAATATTTGAAGTGAGGTGGACTTCATGTTCGACCAAAGTCGTAGAGCCTGGGACATCGCTGAAGCTATGGGGAAACTTACCCATAAGGTCCTTGAGCTCCATCTTTTGACCTTCCGTCAAGCGTGGTCCTAGCTTAACATCATTGATGCCTTCTTTGCTATGGAAGTCTCCCAGTTCCAACAGTTCCTCGCTGTCAAAGCTGTCGTCGATCTCAGCTGCTGTTGCTGCGTGTACAGTCTCTGATGGCCTTTCCACGAACAGCTTAAGGAGGTTGGCGTGGTATATCTTGGAATGTTGGCCGACCTTCACCTTGTAGTCGTTGATTCCCACCACGGTCTCCACTTCGTACGGGCCTTTCCACTGCATCAGCAACTTATTTTGATCAGTAGGTAGCAGCACCAGCACTTTGTTGCCAGGTTTGAACTTCCTGTTCACGGCCCTACGATAGTAGTAGTGCTTTCCACAATCTTGGGACTTCTTCAGGTTTTCTCTGGCTATCTCGAGAGTCTGCTCCACCTTCTCCCGTAGCTCAAACACCTACTGGTAGCTGTTCTTCACCTCTGGGGTGTCTACTTCTTTCGTCCACAGTTCTTTCAGGATGTGCATCGGCCCTCGGATGGTTCTTCCGTACAGCAGCTCGAACGGAGAAAAGCCGGTGGACTCCTGCGGTACTTCTCTGTAGGCGAAAAGTAAGGTGTTGATATAGTGATGCCATTGTCTGGGCTGCTCGCTGCACAGTTTCTTCAGGGTACAATACAATACAATACAATACAATACAATACAACTTTATTCATCCCAAAGGGCAATTACATTATTAAGTTTATGAGGCAGCATAAAGATACTCAAAAAATGTATCATAAACCATTTTAAAAAAAAGAAAAAAAAAACAACAATAAATACATAAATTTAAAAAACATCACACAAGCACACACACGCGAATCAAGATCACAAGTGATATCACAGAAGTCAACAAAATTCAACAAGTTGATTAAAAAGTGCAGCCAGTACACATAGACACTAAAGGGAGACTCTCACTATATAACAAATAGGACCTCCAAAGTGCCAAAAACTAAAAGCGGTTAGTACTATTAAGAAGTCGGATTGCACTGGGAATAAAAGATTTGGAACGCCGATTTCCCTTACAGATGGGCATAGCATATCGGCGTCCGGACGGCAACAGTGTGAACTCGGGTTTCAAACAATGTTCCTGATGACTATTAAGGATGCTCCCGGTTTTCCGTAAGATCTGCTGATCACAGAAAGAAGAAAGATCTCTCTGCCTAACTCCAATAATCTTTGAGCAGACATTGATTATGCTATTCAGACACATCACCAACGACGAAGTCCGACAGACCATCACACAAGCCATTGGACAACACGATGACCTGCTCACAGTGGTGAAGAAACGGAAACTCCGATGGTATGGCCACGTCACCAGATCATCAGGCCTTGCAAAGACCATTCTGCAAGGCACAGTGCAAGGAGGTAGAAGAAGGGGGAGACCGAAAAAGAGGTGGGAGGACAACATTCGAGAATGGACTGGTTTGACACTGAGCGAAGCCATGAGGGCTGCTGAGGACAGAGAAAGAATGAGTATGCTGGTTAAACGATCATCTGTGGTGCCCCTACGACCTTCGGGTTATGGGATAGGATAGGATAGGATAGGATTCAGACTGTTCCTATCCTTCACAGTCAGACCGTGAAACCAACAGATAAAAGAAAAAGTCAGCAAACTTTCTATAAAAGACTGGTAAACAAACTGAGGATCTTTGTGTTTACAGAGAAGGATTTTAGTTTCCTAAGAAGATACATTTTTTGCTGACCACGTTTGACAAGACTGTGGGTGTTGACATCAAATTTCAGCTGACTATCAAAAACTGTACCCAAATAATTATATGTGTCAACAACTTCCACACCTTCACCATGAATAACACATGGACGGACATCATCCTTCACTGTCCTAAAATCAAAAAGCATTTCTTTTGTTTTAGACACTTTCATTTCCAAAACATTATTATCGCACCAGTTTACAAAATCAGAAAGGGCAAGACCATGATCGTTTTTCGGGCCCTGAAAAAGAGACAACAAGGCAGAGTCATCTGAAAATTTAACTAAAAACCTACACTCTTGGGTACTTCTGCAGCTGTCGGTGTACAAAATAAAAAGCAGGGGAGATAACACACATCCCTGAGGACTCCCTGTATATGTAACAGCAATATCAGAAAAACAACCATTAACATAAACTCTCTGCTGTCTATCAACCAGAAAATCCAAGATCCACAAAACAAGTTGGTCAGAAAGCCTACAATTCTCAATCAATCTTTTCGCCAGAATATGTGGTTGCATGGTATTAAATGCAGAAGAAAAATCTGCAAAAACGAGGCGTGCGTGCGCCTTTGGTTTTTCTAGATGCTTGTACAGAGTATTTAAGATGAACAGCTTGGCGTCCTCCACCCCCCTACCAGCCCAGTAAGCAAACTGCAGCGGGTCAAGAAACTTTTCAGTCGCACTCAAAACCAGAGCCTTGATAATTTTTTCAAGAGTTTTCATCACAAGAGATGTGAGAGCAACAGGCCTAAAGTCGTTGGGTTGTTTAGGGTTAGACCTTTTGGGTAATGGGACAACATTAGAAAATTTCCAAAGAGATGGTATTTTCCCAGAATCAACAGACTTCAGCGTAGCATTGAACTTCTCGACAAGCCCGTTGCACTTTGGATGGTAGGGTGTCGTAGTCAAACGCCGGATGCTCAGCAGTCTGTTGACCTCCTTCATGCAGTCAGAGACGAACTGCGTCCCGATGTCTGTCAGAATTTCTTCAGGCACTCCAAGTCTACTGAACATGTCCACCAGTGCCTCTGCTACAGTTTCAGTGTCAATCTTCTTCAGAGGGACTGCTTCTGGGTACCGAGTCGCATAGTCCACTAAAGTCAGTACCCATCGATGACCTTCTTCACTCGGAGGTCTTATTTCGCCGATTAAGTCTAAGGCCACCCTCTTGAAAGGTCGGTCGATCAGGGGCATCCTCTGCATAGGCACTTTCGGGACCCTTCCTCGAGGTATGGTCTTCTGGCAAATGTCACACGATCGGCAGAAACGGCTGACGTCCGCATAAAGTCCTGGCCAGTAGAACACCGCCTGGATTCTATTCGACGTCTTCTTGATACCCAGGTGACCTCCCATGATTGAGTCATGCGCTACTTCCATCACCTGGCGCCTTAGGGGTAACGGTACCAATACTTGACGTAGTGGTTTCCCTCCGTTGACCCTCGGGTGCTGGAAGATTCGATACAGGATCTTGGCCTTCACCTCAAAATAGACCGTGCCACTGCCCTTGGTCACGTGGTCTTGGCGGTTCCTGTACTTGTTTAAAGTGCTATCAGCTTCCTGGAGCTGGATCAGCTTATCTCTGTCCACGATGGCAGCTTTGGAGTTGTCGGCGACCTTCAGTGGCGTAGACGTCTTGTCTCTCTTGGCCTGGGCCCTGGTAGTAACAGCACCGACGATCTCTGGTCGGCAGGGCTGAGCCGGAGTAGCCACATTGTCCCGTAGCAGCTCTGAAAGGTCTCCATCGGGAAATGGCAATGGATCCTCCTCCACATCTTCGACGTGTTGGGTTGAGTCAGGACTCCACTCTGGATCGGGGTTGTCGGGTCGTCTCGCGCCGTCGATATTCCCGATCATCACATCGTATAGCGGCTTCTTCAGGCAAACCGCTTCTACTTCGCCTATGTAGAAAGGAGTGCTGACTTGAATCTTCGCAACTGGCGCTCTCACACATTTGCTGTCGGCCATGAGTGTCCATTTAAAATCGCCAGTGAATTGTTCTTTAGCGATTATGTCTTCTCTGACGATGACCCCACTGCAGCCAGAGTCTCTTAGGACAGTCACTTCATGATTTCCGACGAGTCCCTTGGAAAAAGGCATGTTCTGGACGGTCACAGCTGCGCTAGCGACGACGGGGATGGATTTTCCGTTGGCAAGGAGGAGTTGGCCATCAGTCATGCACTCTTGCACGTCCGCAGGAGTAGCTGTGCGCTCGGTCTCACTCGGAAGAATGACGCTCCCGCCGCACACTTGATGGTCAGATCTACTGGTTTGCCGTTGATTGGAGAACCGCCTCTGCCGGTTGCCCGCCGCTGAATTGTCCGTACTGCTCCGCTGTCCGCTACTTTTGTTTTGAGGACAGTTAGCCGCTCTGTGGTCTGTAGCGTTGCAGGTGAAACAGCCCCTTGAATGCCCTTCCCTGGGAGGAGGCGTGGAGTCCGTCTGTCTCTGGCTCGTCTGGCTCCCCTGGATCTGGTTCCCATGGTTTCCAGTCTTCTGAAAATGTTTCGTCGCGCTGGGTGGCCCCAGGGTCTTCCCATGAGCGATGAGATATCTTTCAGCAGCCTCAGTCACATCTTTAAGCGTCTGCAGCTTTTGTTCTTCTAAGTGGGTCGCTAGGTCCTTGTGACAGGCATTGAGAAATTGTTCCTTCACGATCAGGTCATGGAGACTGTCGTAAGACTTCCTTTCGCCTGATAACTCCACCCACTTGTGTAGATAAGACGACAGGCGCTCCACAAACTGCTTTGGCGTCTCGTCTGACTTAGGCCGGCATTCACGGAAGCGTTTACGGTAGCCCTTCTCTGTAAAGTTGTAGCACTGTAATAGACCTCTTTCAAGACGTCGTAGTTTTTGGCGTCATCGTTCGACAGTCTGGTGTAAACTTCGAGCGCTTGCCCTGTCAGAAGTGCAATTAGTCGAATCGCCCAGTCTCGAGGTTGCCAGTTGGAGCTTTCGGCGAACCTTTCGAATCTCGCCAGATAGCTGTCGATCTGGTCCTTCCCGTCAACGAACGCTGGCAATTTTGGAGCCATTTGGTCGCTGATGACTTGTGGCGCATGCTGATTGTTTTGAATACGCGCCAGCTCTAGCTGGTGCTGACGCTCAGCTTCTCTTTCTTGTCGCTGCTCTTCTCTTTCTTGACGCCGCTCTTCTAATTCTCTTTCTTCTCGGCGACGCTGTTCTTCCTTTTCTTCTCGGCGTCGCTGTTCTTCTAATTCTCTTTCTTCACGGCGACGCTGCTCTTCTTTTTCTAGACGCTTCTCTTCTAATTCTCTTTCTCTTTCTTCACGCCATATTCTCTTTTGAGACTTGACGTACTCCGTCAGCTGTTTGCCTTTTAGATTTAGTTCAACCCCTTTCTGCCAGAAGTCAGCCATCTTGATGCTTCTGGAAAGTTCTATTCTGGAAAGTTCTTGACTGTGCTGTACCTTTCTAGACTGTTCTAGAACAGCACGCTTTCTGCAGTAGCGCTGATGCTTGTCACTAGTCGCTTTCGCTGACGCAGGCCCCGCTGTCCTCGTCGTATGCGACGCTGCACCACGCTGGTGTTGATGTACACGCTCCTGTGCTGAAGTAGACGCGACGTCCGCTCGCCGCTCTCTGTAACACTGGCGATGTAGCTCCGAGACTGTCCCTCGACGTAGTCTTGCGGCAGCCACGTAGTCCCGATCTGTTGTTCGCTCACGAAGCAACTCTTCAGCGACTACACGCCCTTGCAGTCAACCCAAATCTATCGGTGATGTAGTCCCAGTATGTTGGCCCCTCTCGACGCAACTCGTTGGCGGCTACCCTCGATGACTGCCTCTCGTAACGTTGACTCGCTTGTTGTAGCAGTTGAACCCTTGGCTATGGCGTGAATCGCGGCTTGGCCCCCAAAATGTTACACTCATTCGATGGTGGTGTTTTCTATCAGTAGTAGATTCAGCCCCAATGCGTGAATTCTCCTGATGAGTGTAAGTTCGGATTCGTTTATCCACGCAGCCTGCTCACTCATCAACAAGTCTTGAGTCGAGTATGAAGTTTTCCACTTTTATTCAGCACACATCAACAACTGCATACAATCGCTCAATCGCTTTTCCACTCTCAAATTTTACTTTCAAACTCACTATCAACAACAACCTCTACCCACACACAGGGCATCCATTTTATAATTTTTTCTCTCATTCGAGATGACGACAGGACGTTCTAGAAATGACGCATTACAACCAATCAGAATTAAAGATCGTCATCACTGACTTATGTCATACATATTTCTTCTGCTTCCGGGAATGTTCTCATACTTCGATATTAATCGGGAAGTTTCCATCGATAGTAAATACTGAAATCTAGAGAATTCTCCAATAATATCGACTAACGAAAATTATCAACGTTATACAAAACCTCTCCTAACAACAATGCAAACTCAAATCAAATGTAAATAAACTCCATTATTGAATACTTTGCAAAACGAAATGATTAGATCTATCGTGCGCGTTTCAGACATACTACCATTCACGTTTCTACGTAACACGTTTCAAAAAATAGAGCTCATCAGCTTAGACGTTACGTATCCCATACGGGCTTGCTACGGCACGTATGGACTCCGTATCGCAAATTCTCGCGCGATTTCTTCAGACCCGTGGCATCGATACCGGACGTGCTTACGTACAGAACGCGATCCATACGTGACCCTTTCCGCATTTGTTTTAAAACAACTAATCGTCATATTTTACGGTAAGTAACATTTTGGTTGCATTTTTAAATCCTTTTCCCATCTGTATAGGTATTTTTGCTTTCATGTTGTTGTGTTGACTCCGAGTGAAACCCTGTCAGAGACACCACCTACATACACGGCGGCCGGCACCACGTATCTCCCGCAAGCCAACTAACAAGCGACAACGAGATTTCAGATCGCGATCCCGCTTCAGTCATATTTTTGCTGAAAAAAATCACTTTCCTGCGTTGAGCAATAAAAATGGCATAGAATATGAAAAATAAGAATATTCCTCTGTAATATTTGACGTCATTTAATAATTGGCTCGTCATAAAAATATAAAGTGACCTGTGACCGATGAAATTGATTGTTCGAGTGCATAATCTTGTCTTTCAAGTTTTTGTTTCACGTTTTAAATGCTTGTTGTTCGCATTATTTTAGGTTGACTGCATCAAAGGCCTTATAAATATTATTACTGAAATTAAAAATTAATTATTACTTTTGTTATTATGCAAAATGGAAAATGGAAAAAAAAAATCTATTCATAGATGCTATTCAGTCATTTCAGTGACTGTCACTGTGTGATCATGCCTATCTTGTGTAGCGAAATAGCCATACATATGCAGCTTTGTGTTAGAGATCGAACCCGTTGCATATATTGGGTGAAATTGAATTATTTATTGAGGAAGCATAAATAGTATTTGATTCAGTACTGCGCTGTCTGATATTACATCATTCATGACGTCAAAAAAAAAAAAAAAAGAGAGAGAGAGAGAGAAAGAGAGAGAGAGAGAGAGAGAGAGAGAGAGAGAGAGAGAGAGAGAGAGAGAGAGAGAGAGAGAGAGCAATACTGCTTACCTGAAGTCTGAAGTTAGTAAAAACTTCGTTGACCCGGCTGTCTATGGCTGGAAATCTCGAGTTGCAAGTCAACAGAGAGAAAAAAATCGTCTTGCAGTACTGCCCCGATGCTTGAAAGCTACACACGTGGGTTGACACACTTGTTAAAACACAGGAAATGCTTCCGGAGTTATCTTTCTTTGCTCGGGGAGTCGGGAGTACGGGAGTCTGTTTCACGTGTAAGCTGAAGCAAAAACGCTTTCACGTACGGGCTCCGTACGTATCTCCATACGTGTACGTATTCAGCGATACGTAACGTCTAAGCTGATGAGCTCTAGTAACATGGCCACGCAACTGAAAAATGAGCTTGATGTTCACTTGTTTACCTTTTGCACTATCAATCAATCACAAAGTTCCTAAATCATCTCGCTAGGCTTAGAAAGTGACATCATAGTTTAATGTGACATAGATTTGTCTGCCGTGGTTACTTCCCTTGTTTCACTACAAAACCATCAATCATGGCATTTTTCCATAGGTTTTCAATCAATCAATCAATACTTTTATTTAACGTCTTTTCACAGTTTGTGATATTAGACCATGCACGCACGCATACACACAATCACACGCAAAATGCAAAAAGCACATACAAGGATCAAGCAAAATAATCACAAAAATTTGCTCACTAGAGACTGGCTAATAATTTGTGCTATGGTAATAATTGTTGGATACTGCAGCAGTTCAACAGTGGAATGTTCACTTGTTTTAATATTTTTGTTTAAATATTGTGAAGTTAATATTGGGCAAGTTCTTAACAGATGTTCAACGGAAATTGGTTGAGAACATAGACACAAAGCATTAGCTAAATATTTAGTATTCCATGAGTTGACTCTTAGCTTATTGATTATTCTACACATGTTTCTAGAACATGAGTAATGATCTATTCCAGTACTTTGTGATAAGGTAGAGTACACTGATCTTTCTACCAACGAAATGAGTTCCGATGCAGATGGTCTAACAATGTGGTTGTCACTTAGGCCTACTGAGAATGACCCTTCCTTTGCTAAAGTATCCACAACTTCATTAAAATAAATGCCACAATGTGACGGAACCCAACAAAAAGAAATTCCTACACCATTTGACATAATGGCATGAATTAATAATCTAATATAGAAAATAATGTCTAATCTAGTTTTACAATACCAATTTTGAAGTGCTTTGAGAACTTAGGTTTTCCCACTCCTTAAAATGCTTAACAAGGAGAGGAAAAAAATCCTTAAAATTATAAAATGAAAGTGATTTCACTTCTTAGATTTACTACAAAAATGGAGCCCAAACTATAATACACTAATATACTTACCATATCCCTCAGTATCACAGTCAGGTTCTGTCTTCACTTTACACACCAGTGGGATATGTGGCTCCATCATGTCACTGTCAGGTGCTGTCTTGCTTTCTGATTCTTCCTTTATGTTAAACTCACTGCCAGTCATATTAGCAGTACCTCTGACACTCTTTTCACCGTTGTTGTGAGAAACATGATGGCTTTCTCTTCCTGCAATTTCTAAACAAAACAACAGCTTTCACGTGAAAAGTTCCTAACAGCAAGCATAATGATGAACTGAAAAACCGATCACATAAAAATGTAAATCTTTTCCTCCCACCTAAATATTACAGATGACACAGTAAATAAACCTCCAAAGTGCAATCAAGGATGAACAAAGAACTATTTTACTATTTCCAATTAAACAAATCCTGCAGAAACAACGTTGCCATAGTTCAGATCCAGCACCCAGCATTCACTGCACAGTCCACACAAAAGTCAGGAAAAAAACTATTTTGTTGGTGTTAGAGTGTGGATGTTAAAACCTGACACTTATTTTAATCCTTTTGTGTGATCTGCTAGCTTAAACAGGCTAGTAAGTGGAGTGGTGAAACAGAAGTGCCGACACTGCATTTTTGTGGTGCAATAACAAAGTTAAAATTAGCAATTTGTAATTATTTTGGTCTGGACAACAAGACACACAGGTATAAAAATATGAAATGGACCAGTTAGCCTCAAATTGCCGCTGTCATCTACAGCGAAATTGTTTACAAACTGCTCATCCCAAACAGAAACAAGTTCGTAATGAAAAGGCCGGAAATCGGTCAACAGCACTTTGATGAGAGAGACAACCAAGTACCGCTCGTAGTGCTCTAAGTGTGTAAACTTTAATTCCAGTGTAACATGCATGGGATGGGCGGTATATACCCCCAACATTAACGCTAGCATTGTTCTGGATGTGTGTGAACATTTTACATACATGTGTCACGGCATCACTGGGCGAAAGTCTTCTACACATAAGTCACCAGCCAGGGCGGAGGAACCTCACGTAACTACAGGTTCAACGACCACGTGCTCAGGGCCAAAGCGAGCCATACTGTATTCGTGGATTTCGGCTATGGCCAACAGCCTGGAGAGGATTGGGCACCGCCAGGTCTTTTTTGCCCCAGACACACTACATGATGACACAATCCACTAATTCCATACCGGATCGGTCGTCGCCCGGCACAAGGACCGCGCCTTCCGTTGGCCACCAGGACGGAGGTGTTAAGTATGCTACTGATGGACAATTTAGCAGGATCCGCACGAGAAACAACATCGTCATAGGAACCTGAAATGTCAGGATCCTAACTGTGGAAGGAAAATTAGAAGAACTGGCCCACGAGTTGGACCACTATCGATGAAACGTTCTAGGCATCAGCGAACTGCGCTGGAAAGGCCTAGGTGAAACACCGACCGACAAAGGCCACAAGCTCTATTTCAGCGGTAGAGATGACAGGCACGAACACGGCGTTGGATTCTTGGTCCACAAGAACATTCTAGCCACTATCATGGGTTGCCGCCCAGTCTCCAGTAGACTCATTACCATCCGCCTGAGAGCTGCCCCTTTCACCATCACCATCATCCAAGCCTATGCCCCAACATCAGACTATGCCGACAGCAAAGTGGAGGATTTTTATGAAAATCTACAGGCGGTCCTTGACCAAGTGCCAAAGAAGGACATAGTCATAGTGCAAGGCGACTGGAATGCCAAGGTTGGCCAAGATGCGCACCACAACTGGGGAGACACATGTGGACCCCACTGCAACAACGAGACAAATGACAGGGGTCTGAGAATCTTGGAGTTTGCCAGATACAACAATCTGGTACTGGCAAACACGCTTGGTCTCCACAAAAACTCCAGACGATGGACATGGCACAGTCCCGGCGGGGAGCATCACAACCAAATAAACTACATCATGGTCAAAAAACGCTTCAGATCAAGCATCAACATTAGCAGGACACGCACTTTTCCAGGAGAAGACATCGGAAGTGACCACGATCTCGTGATGATGTCTTTCCGGCTCCACTTGAAGAGAGTAAATACAGCAAAGTGCACTAGACTGAAGTTCGACCTGGACAAACTGCAAGACCTGGAGGTGGTAGAACTATTTCAGGCCACAATTGGAGGGAAATTTGCACCACTGCTCATCTTGGGGGTTGGTAAAGTAGATGTCAACACCATGACCACCACCTTCAACTCAGATCTGACAGATGCCGGCACTGAGATCTTTGGCAAGCACCGACCAAAGAAGAAGCCGTGGATCACACCTGAACTTTTGGATCTGTGTGTTAAACGAAGAGAGATAAAAAGAAAAAAGCACACCTCACAGGGAGCTGATGTCTACCGAAAAATCAACAATGACATCCGAAAAAGCATGCGCACAGCAAAGGAGAACTGGATAGAAGATCAATGCCAGGAAATAGAGAACAGTCTGAACAAGAACAACAGCAAGAAGGCCTACCAGACTGTGAAGCGGCTGACAAGTGTCAAACATCCCAAAGTCTCCACGATCCAAGTCTGGCATATGCCTTACAGAAGAACAAGAAGTCTTGGACAGATGGACAGAGTACTGCTCTAACCTTTACAACCATACACCAAATGGAGACCCATCAGTTCTAGCATGTACCGAGAACAGAGAAGAAGAAGAAATCGTCCCAATTCTCCGGGAAGAAGTTGAGGCAGCAGTGCAATCGCTAAAGAAAGGGAAGTCAGCGGGAGTGGACAACATACCCGCGGAACTGCTACAAGCAGAAGGAGAAGCGATGATTGATGCCCTCACCATTATTTGTAACAAGATCTAGGAGAGTGGGGAGTGGCCTATACCATGGACCCAGTCGCTTGTCATCACTCTTTCCAAAAAAGGTAACCTTCAGGAGTGTGAAAATTACCGCACCATCAGCCTCATCAGCCATCCCAGCAAGGTCCTCCTGAAAATAATACTCAACAGGTTGAAACCCCAAGCTGAACAAATCATAGCTGAAGAACAAGCAGGATTCAGGGCAGGGCGAAGTACCACTGAGCAGATTTTCAACCTCCGAATAATCTGTGAGAAATACCTACAGCACCAACAACAGCTATATCATGTGTTCATAGACTTCAAAAAGGCGTTTGACCGAGTCTCACATGCAGCTCTATGGGCAACAATGAAAGTGTACAACATCAGTCCTAAAATTATTGAAGTCATCAAAAGCCTGTATGACAAGGCTACCAGTGCAGTCCTCCACAACAGCGCCATCGGGAACTGGTTCAGAACAACAATCGGTGTGTGTCAAGGATGCCTACTCTCTCCAACACTCTTCAACATCTTCCTAGAGCGCATCATTTCAGATGCTCTTGCAGATCATGAAGGCACAGTCAGCATAGGGGGTAGAGCAATCTCCAATCTTCGTTTTGCGGATGTCATTGATGGATTGGCTGGAGAGGAACAAGAACTTCAAAAGCTTTTACAGAGGCTTGACACCACCTCCAGAGCTTATGGAATGGAAATAAGTGCAGAGAAGACTAAAATGATGACCAACAACACCAATGGCATCAACACGGACATCAAAGTCCAAGGCCAACACAGTGCATAGCTTCAAATATTTTGGAGCCATCAGTCTACATTTCAAAGTATGACTGCTGTACTCCCTTGTCATCTCCATCTTCCTATATGCTTGCGAAGCATGGACCCTCACAGCAGATCTAAAACGAAGAATACAAAGCATGGAGATGAGGTGCTACAGAAGACTGTGCATTTCCTATACCCAAAACATCACCAACGTCGAAGTTCAACAGACCATCACACAAGCCATTGGACAACACAATCACCTGCTCACAGTGGTGAAGAAACGGAAACTCGGATGGTATGGCCAAGTCACCAGATCATTAGGCCTTGCAAAGACCCTTCTGCAAGGCACAGTGCAAGGAGGTAGAAGAAGAGGTAGACCGAAAAAGAGGTGGGAGGACAACATTCGAGATTGGACTGGTTTGACACTGAGCGGAGGCATGAGAGTTGCTGAGGACAGAGGATGATGGAGTATGCTGGTTAAACGGTCATCTGTGGTGCCCCTACGACCTCCGAGTTACGGGACAGGATAGGATAGGATAGGATAGGTACAACGCAAGTATGTTTGGGGCATGGGACAGTAGTTGTTTTATTTTATCTGACGTGTTGCACTATTTATTTTTTTTGTTTCTACCTGTCATTCTTTTACAGATATTCTACATTTTACATTTACTATATTTGTGCATCCCAAGGGGGAATTTCTATGTACATTTGATAGATGAATAAAGTCTCACGTTCAGTCAGTCTCTCAGTCTCCTGTTTCACATGAGCGTGTATGCTGCTTACAGATCATCACTCTAAGTCCCATTTAATAATAATAATAACGCACATTTAGCATCAATTTATTTATTTAATTTTTAATTTTTTATCATAAAACAAAAGAGAAGATTTTATTCACTCAAGCCTGAATTACTAAGGGGTTCACACCAGAAAAATTCCTACCCATAACAAATGTTCCTGCCACTAGTAGAACCGCGCCCTTGTTCAGAGCCAATTCTACACTTTAGGTTCAAACTGTACATCAGCAAAGCCACAAATACAATATAGATAACAACGTGACAATTATTGCTAAATATAAAACATTAATACACTTACTGTATCCCTCTGTATCACTGTCAGGCTCTGTCTTCACTTTACACAACTCTGAGTTATGTGGCTCCTGGAATAAATGAGCGCATATATTACTTTACAACTATCAGTACATTTGTGTAGCCGTGCTGGCTACGAGTATTTCTGACCATACGATATGTAGGCCTAACTTTGTTCTCTGTTATGTTTAAACTAACTGTATGAAATACCTTGATATACATTTTTCAGATCCTTTAAAGCATATAACCATTAGACGCAGCGTTAAATTCTCTATTAGAATATATAAACTTTATTTGTGATTTATGTAGCAATTTTGAATTAGAGCGCGATGTTTAGGATAGCGCGATGCATATCATGTTGATAAAGACACCGCGCTGTTGTACTTCTCAGCTGCCGCTGAGGCTGATTATTTTGGCCGGTTGTAACGGACCTTCCCGCTTGCCTACAAAACATAAGATTATAAATTGTGTATGATGCTAGTGTAGCAAAGATTCTCCACTGTAACACCTTAGTGTGATATTTTCCGATGTCTTAGTTCATTCTCTAATAGTATATACTGAAATAAAATATTAGTTTTATAGGGACATACCCATTGAAAGGGAAACAGTGAAAAGCTGTCAGAAGGCTATAAAGGTAACTGTAAGTTGTTGTGTTAGATGTTTTCTAGTTTAGTTCGCCATAGTCGGAACACAAAATAGTAACCATGCCATATTGTATATCATTGAAAAGAGGAGACGTTGTTCTTTCTTTGTCATTACTATTATTATTTATAATAGTATTAAATTAAAGAGTTATTATGAGTTTAGAGTCGTGACATTCTTAGGAGCAGAAGCCAACCCCCTCTTAAATTGCGTATTATTTTTATTTCGTAGCAGATAGGTCCGACATTGTTATAACAGTAGAAAGGTTGTATTTTTGCGTTTCTATCAATATATAATTTGTATAGTATTCGTTTGCGTTTCAAGCCTTATGCGTTAAAGTAAGTTTAGTTACTAACACAAACTTAGCCAGCAAGCCAAGATTTTGGGGCGGGTGGGGGAATGCGTAAGCTGCACGGTCGCTGCGGCTGACGGTCCGCAATAAAAGCAAAACACAAAACTCGGCAGGGGGAGAGCACCGGGCACCACGCAGTAGATAAGGGTCGTGCCACTCGCAATGCCTTTGCTCTTAGTAGCCTATGATGTCTTCTAAATAAAACATTTCAACGGTCATCACGGACTGGCGTTGGGGAAGAGAGAGAGAGAATGTGTGAGCCTTCACCATAGCCTCCAATCCATCACATAACACACCATCGTCTCTCCACAAAACTCAACACCACTACAAATTTTGGCGCTGCGAGCAGGATAGGAAAGATGACAACAACAAGGAAGACATCAACAAAGGGAGCAGAGAGGCAGATGCGAACCCGTGCAGTGGCAAACCAAGATCCAGAGACAGCATGCAACGGCAAAGAGACTGCCCTCATCCAAGAAGAAGGGGCCGGCAGAGGCGAAACTACAACGCATCGCCCATCCAGTCACAAGGGGACCCCAGAGGCGGCGCAAGCAGACAACTAGTGAGAGCCGCCGAGACCAGGACTAGTCTCGCCGACCAAAGAGCCGCTGACCATCCCCTGGCCGTCGGAGGCTACATCTACACCAGAAACCGAGTGATGGGTCGGAACAAAATCCAGGACTTCTGGCGACCTGAGCTGCATCGCGTCACCGCCCGCCGGGATCCCCGCCTGCACGTCTACACCATCCAGCCAGTAGCAGGTGGGCCAGAGCGGGTGGTGAACAGAAGAGATCTCCAACCCGTGGGTCAACACTTTGATCTGCTCATCCCACCTCCTGACCCACTCGAGAGCATGCCTTCCAGCGAGAGCGACGAAGGAGAGCCTGAGACCTGGATGGGGAGTTTTCCTGACTGTCTCCCTCCTACCATGGTCACCATCAACCACAACGGGCCAGCCTCTGCATGGGAGCCAGCGCCTTTGGTGCAGGCACCCCCAGCGCAGATGGCCGCCCCAGGAAGAACTCCGATCGATCTTCGGCGTTCTGCACGACTGGCACAACGAACTAACACGTAAAGGTAGGCCACATTTGTTTTAAATGTGTAGGCCAAGATACAGTTTTATTGTTTGCACATAGAGACGGAGACATTTAGATATATATTTAGGATGAGAATTGAAGATTTTATTTTGCCAGTGTATATATTTAGGTTTAGGAAATGAAGTTTCATTGTGACAGTATCAAGAACAGTATAAAATATCTAGGCTGTGCAGATATATTTGAGTAAAAGACATAGAGGAACCAAACGTTTTCACAAACTTTGTGCAAAGACAGAAGACATTTTACTTGTGTTTTAGATGTGCGTATTCATAGATTAGTGTTTGCTGTGTAACTTAAGTCTTCGTTGTGCCACGTCGTTGCGATAGTATTAATAGCAGTTGGACAAATAGATTTTTAAAGAGATATCTGAGGAAGAGATATATAAATGACTGAAGAAACTTTGGTGCCAAGACTGAAAAGAACATTTTAGTTTAGATGAGTTATATCGATGTGTGTTATTATTGTTTTAATAGAATTATTTTTGCTTCATTAAATTCCTTAATTAGTACAATTTTGTTTGTGTTGATTCAATAAAGAAGTTCTAGTTGTTTAGTTTACATATACCTTCGTGATGTCACGGTATGAGTGTCACAAGGTCGTTTATATTGTAATCAATGTGATCTTGCGTTAAACCATGTTTTATTAGTAGCAAATAAATGACGTTTGTAATAAATATTTTGCATTAAGATTTTGTTTTCATGCTGGTGCGTTTTTGAACGTTTATGTAATATATATAATGTATGTCTTGTTTTGATTTTACTGCACTATGTATATATGCTTTGTTATGATATTCAATGTGATGTATATTAATGATGCTGTAGATAATTATGTCAACGTTCATGCCTTGTTTAAAAATGAAATGATAATGTTTTGATGTGTTTCATTTTTTAATGCCCATTCTTTCTGTAATTCTGAATGTTGCTCTTACATGCCATTTTCTTTTAATCTCATTCTCGTTTCAATTCTCCTCATCTTAATTCATCCCTCTAGTCGATGTTTATTAGGATATTGCTGCACGGATATTTCATATATAGGCTTATTATGAGAGTGAAAGTTTTAAACAAAATGTTTAATGTCACCTATGTGACTGATTATGAATAGTAAGCGTGTTGAATAGTGTGTTTAAATGACATGTGATATTGTTTGGCTATGTTGTACCATGGACTTTGTTGTATGATGTTGGTTCACTGTTAAATACATAACTAACTATCTAGCAAAGGCAATGCCGGGTCCGCGATATAACTTGTTTTCGTTTTGGTCGGATTCGTACTTAAATGTGCGTTTCAAAGAAATTGTTTTTCGTTTTCAGAATCGCTCTTTCTGTTGTTCGGTTCTTATGTACGACGCGATTAATGGTAAATCCATGTCCGTTTGTCTTAAGATACGATGGTTCTCTCAGCGCGGACGCTGAGTTTTGAAAGAGTCGGGGTGAAATGTAGCCGTGCTGGCTACGAGTATTTCTGACCATACGATATGTAGGCCTAACTTTGTTCTCTGTTATGTTTAAACTAACTGTATGAAATACCTTGATATACATTTTTCAGATCCTTTAAAGCATATAACCATTAGACGCAGCGTTAAATTCTCTATTAGAATATATAAACTTTATTTGTGATTTATGTAGCAATTTTGAATTAGAGCGCGATGTTTAGGATAGCGCGATGCATATCATGTTGATAAAGACACCGCGCTGTTGTACTTCTCAGCTGCCGCTGAGGCTGATTATTTTGGCCGGTTGTAACGGACCTTCCCGCTTGCCTACAAAACATAAGATTATAAATTGTGTATGATGCTAGTGTAGCAAAGATTCTCCACTGTAACACCTTAGTGTGATATTTTCCGATGTCTTAGTTCATTCTCTAATAGTATATACTGAAATAAAATATTAGTTTTATAGGGACATACCCATTGAAAGGGAAACAGTGAAAAGCTGTCAGAAGGCTATAAAGGTAACTGTAAGTTGTTGTGTTAGATGTTTTCTAGTTTAGTTCGCCATAGTCGGAACACAAAATAGTAACCATGCCATATTGTATATCATTGAAAAGAGGAGACGTTGTTCTTTCTTTGTCATTACTATTATTATTTATAATAGTATTAAATTAAAGAGTTATTATGAGTTTAGAGTCGTGACATTCTTAGGAGCAGAAGCCAACCCCCTCTTAAATTGCGTATTATTTTTATTTCGTAGCAGATAGGTCCGACATTGTTATAACAGTAGAAAGGTTGTATTTTTGCGTTTCTATCAATATATAATTTGTATAGTATTCGTTTGCGTTTCAAGCCTTATGCGTTAAAGTAAGTTTAGTTACTAACACAAACTTAGCCAGCAAGCCAAGATTTTGGGGCGGGTGGGGGAATGCGTAAGCTGCACGGTCGCTGCGGCTGACGGTCCGCAATAAAAGCAAAACACAAAACTCGGCAGGGGGAGAGCACCGGGCACCACGCAGTAGATAAGGGTCGTGCCACTCGCAATGCCTTTGCTCTTAGTAGCCTATGATGTCTTCTAAATAAAACATTTCAACGGTCATCACGGACTGGCGTTGGGGAAGAGAGAGAGAGAATGTGTGAGCCTTCACCATAGCCTCCAATCCATCACATAACACACCATCGTCTCTCCACAAAACTCAACACCACTACATTTGGATTACTGTGCCACACAGTTCTGCCGTGAACTGACAAAACCGAGCAAGTCCACAAAACCTACTTTCGAGAAAATCGACGTTTTGTGTTGCGCTATATTACTCGATCGTTTCTGGAAGTTTAAGGGCATATTATAATGCAATTCCTCGATTTAAGAGTGCATACCTTGAATGTTAAAGAAATGTTTGATATATTTGATGTTTTAAGACTATTTGTGGACTTGCTTTGTTTTGTCAGATTATTCTTGAGATAGGTCTTTGTTGAGAACATGACAAAACCAAGCAAGTCACCCACTTGGTTTTGTCAGTTTATTATTGAATTAAATCCTTGTTTAAAAAATTCACAAAACCATGTAAGTCAAATCCGCTTGGTTTTGTCAGTTTATTATTAAGTAAATCCTTGTTTTCAAAATTCACCAAACCAAGTAAGTCCCATAGGCCGTTTCTTTGTTAAAAAGTCTGACGAGATGAGTCACATAAGTTTGGTTTTGTAAGATGGGGGTGCAGCAGTTAAAGTGGGTGTATGTGTGTGTGCGTGTTTATTATTGTTTTTAGCCATTCTTCACTTAATATTCCTGGGTTGGTATGCAGGAATCATGGTTATGGGGTAGCCCATAGCGCAGTGGTTAGGCGCCGGTGTCCAATGCCGATGGTCGCGGGTTCGAGCGGGCAAAAATTTGTGATTCTTATGAGACTTTACGGGTCTCCGTGTACTCCGGCTTCCTCCCTCCCTTCAAAATAATATTAGATGCAGCCAATTTAATTGTAAAAATACAAAACTATTTTCCTTTCAGTTTCCAATTGTAGCGATCTTCCTGCCTTTACACCACGTGTATGTCTTGTATTTTGTTGCCCTTGTTGTGTGTCTATAACATATTTGTTGCTTTTTGTTTGTGGGTTCAGGCACTGAATAGAATAGACCCAACGTTTCCCGGCGTGTCGTAAGAGGCGACTAACAGGGGTAATGTTAACACCACACGACTACGTGCTCAGGGCCAAGGCGAGCCACACTGTATTCGTGGATTTCGGCTATGGCCAACTGCCTGGAGAGGATTGGGCACCGCCAGGTCCTTTTTTGCCCAAAACACACTACATGATGACACAATCCACTAATTCCATACCGGGTCGGTCGTCGCCCGGCTCAAGGACCGCGCCTTCCGTTGGCCACCAGGACGGAGGTGTTAAGTATGCTACTGATGGACAATTTAGCAAAATCCGCACGAGAAACAGCATCGTCATAGGAATCTCGAATGTCAGGACCCTAACTGTAGAAGGAAAATTAGAAGAACTGGCCCACGAGTTGGACCACTATCGATGGAACGTTCTAGGCATCAGCGAACTGCGCTGGAAAGGCCTAGGTGAAACAACGACCGACAAAGGCCACAAGCTCTATTTCAGCGGTAGAGATGACATGCACGAAGACGGCGTTGGATTCTTGGTCCACAAGAACATTCTAGCCACTGCCACGGGTTGCCGCCCAATCTCCAGTAGACTCATTACCATCCGCCTGAGAGCAGCCCCTTACAACATCACCATCATCCAGGCCTATGCCCCAACATCAGACTATGACGATAGCGAAGTGGTGTATTTTTAGGAAAATCTACAGGCGGTCCTTTACCAAGTGCCGAAGAAGGACTAGTCATAGTGCAAGGCCACTGGAATGCCAAAGTTGGTCAAGATGCACACCACAACTGGGGAGACACATGTGGACCCCACTGCAACAACGAGACAAATGACAGGGGTCTGAGATTCTTGGAGTTTGCCAGATACAACAATCTGGTACTGGCAAACACGCTTGGTCTCCACAAAAACTCCAGACGATGGACATGGCACAGTCCCGGCGGGGAGCATCACAACCAGACTACATCATGGTCAAAAAACGCTTCAGATCAAGCATCAACATTGGCAGGACACGCACTTTTCCAGGAGCAGACATCGGAAGTGACCACGATCTCGTGATGATGTCATTCCGGCTCCACTTGAAGAGAGTAAACACAGCAAAGTGCACTAGACTGAAGTTCGACCTGGACAAACTGTAAGACCCGGAGGTGGCAAAACTATTTCAGGTCACAATTGGAGGGAAATTTGCACCTCTGCTCATCTTGGGGGTTGGTGAAGTAGATGTCAACACCATGACCACCACCTTCAACTCAGATGTGACAGATGCCACCACTGAGATCCTTGGCAAGCACCGACCAAAGAAAAAGCCGTGGATCACACCAAACTTTTGGATCTGTGTGATAAACGAAGAGAGATAAAAAAAAAAAAGAAAAAGCACACCTAACAGGGAGCTGATGTCTACCGAGAAATCAACAATGACATCCGAAAAGGCATGCGCACAGCAAAGGAGAACTGGATAGAAGATCAATGCCAGGAAATAGAGAACAGTCTGAACAAGAACAACAGCAAGAAGGCCTATAAGACTGTAAAGCGGCTGATAAGTGTCAAACAGCCCAAAGTCTCCACGATCCAAAGCAAGTCTGGCATATGCCTTACAGAAGAACACGAAGTCTTGGACAGATGGACAGAGTACTGCTCTGACATTTACAACCATACACCAAATGGAGACCCATCAGTTCTAGCATGTCTTGAGAACACAGAAGAAGAAGAAATCCTCCCAATTCTCCGGGAAGAAGTTGAGGCAGCAGTGCAATCGCTAAAGAAAGGGAAGTCAGCGGGAGTGGACAACATACCCGCAAAACTGCTACAAGAAGGAGGAGAAGCGATGCCCTCACCATTATCTGTAACAAGTTCTGGCAGAGTGGAGAGTGGCACATACCATGGGCCCAGTCGCTGGTTATCACGCTTCCCAAAAAAGGTAACCGCACCATCAGCCTCATCAGCCATCTCACGAAGGTCCTCCTGAAAATAATACTCAACAGGTTGAAACCCCAAGCTGAACAAATCATAGCTGAAGAACAAGCAGGATTCATGGCAGGGCGAAGTACCACTGAACAGATTTTCAACCTCAGAATAATCCGTGAGAAATACCTACAGCACCAACAACATCTTTATCATGTTTTCATAGACTTCAAGAAGGCGTTTGAGCGAGTCTGGATGCAGCTCTATGGGCAACAAAGAAAGTGTACAACATCAGCCCTAAAATTATTGAAGTCATCAAAAGCCTGTATGGCAAGGCTACCAGTGCAGTCCTCCACAACAGCGCCATCGGGAACTGGTTCAGAAAAATAATCGGTGTGCGTCAAGGATGCCTACTCTCTCCAACACCCTTCAACATCTTCCTAGAGCGCATCATGTCAGATGCTCTTGCAGATCCCGAAGGCAGAGTCAGCATAGAGGGTAGAGCAATCTCCAATTGTTTTGCGGATGACATTGATGGATTGGCTGGAGAGGAACAAGAATTTGAATAGCTGGTAGATGCTTGACACCACCTACATAGCTTATGGAATGGAAATAAGTGCAGAGAAGGCCCAAATGAGGACCAACAACACCAATGGCATCAACACGGACATAAAAGTCCAAGGCCAGTCCCTCAACACAGTGCATAGCTTCACATATTTAGGAGCCATTGTATCAGACAATGGGTCCCGACAGGAAGTCCTCTCCAGGATCGCACAAACAACTGCTGCCCTGACAAGGTTGAAGCCCATTTGGAAAGACAGGACCATGAGTCTACATTCCAAAGTAAGACTGCTGCGCTCCCTTGTCATCTCCATCTTCCTATATGCTTGCGAAGCATGGACCCTCACAGCAGATCTCCAACGAAAAATACAAAGCATGAAGATGATGTGCTACAGAAGACTTCTGTGCATTTCCAAAGACATCACCAAAGACGAAGTCCGACAGACCATCACACAAGCCATTGGACAATACAATGACCTGCTCACAGTGGTGAAGAAACGGAAACTCGGATGGTGTGGCCACGTCACCAGATCATCAGGCCTTGCAAAGACTATTCTGCAAGGCACAGTGCAAGGAGGTAGAAGAAGGGGGAGACAGAAAAAGAGGTGGGATGACAACATTCGAGAATGGACTGGTTTGACACTGAGCGAAGCCATCAGAGCTGCTGAGGACAGAGAAAGATGGAGTATGCTGGTTAAATGATCATCTGTGGTTACGGGACAGGATAGGATAGGATAGGATAGGATAGGATAGGATAGTTTGTTTGTTTGTTTTCACACCTCTTGGAAGTTGCCGCATAGGCGGAAGATCCACAGGATCCTTCATGGTGGGCAGGAAAGTACATGAAGAAAACTATTTTTCAAAAAAACGAACACGTCCTTTGCTGACTGAAATTTCGCCATCTTTTTCACAGGAAAATAATATTGCACAGCAGCAATAACATGGATTCTCACTGGTCCACTTCATCTTAAGGCACTTTCTCATTGGTCGGGAGGACTTACTTTTCTTTGCCAGGTTATTGTAAAAGATGACGTCATCATGCCAAATCGAGCATCAGCCAAAGGATCGCCGAAACAAAATCGCAGGGGACCTGCTTGGTTTTATTAGTTTATTCCCCCACTAAAATTTTTTTTAACAAGGACTTACTCTATAATAACTCCAAATCTAAACATAGTTTGGATTTGATTTTTACAGGTAAGATGCGTCATCCTCTTGCAAGTTTGATGGCGCAAAAAACTCATTTTCGACCTTAGGTGGACTTACTCGGTTTTGTCAAATCACGGCAGAGTTAATGTGTTGATTTGTTCAAAAGACATCAAGTTCAATTATTACCTCAGGCTCCACTGAATGTATATCAATGTATCTCTCTAGCTCTGTCTTCACCCACACTGTTTTCGTGTCCCATGGCAAACTGCTTTCTGTAACAAAGAAATCAGCAAACACATAATAGCAATGCCTTCAGGAATTGAATTTTTTTATTTCACTGGCACATAAAGCAAGTTATTGAGTCCACAGTCTGGTCTATACTTAAGTGAAGTCTAGAGAAGCAAAACTGGCAAGCATATCAGGTACAATCACAATATGGTTTAACAAAAATTAAGACAAAAAAACAACAACATGGCAATCATTATGATAATAAACTAACACATTTACCATATTCCTCAGTGTCATGGTCGGGTTCTATCTTCACTGTACACACCAGTGGTACATGTAGCTCCGTCATGTCACTGTCAGGTGCTGTCTTGCTTTCTGATTCTTCCTTTATGTTGAACTCACTGCCAGTCAAAGTAGTGGTACTTCTGACAATCTGTTCACTGCTGCTGTGAGAAACATAATGGCTTTCTCTTCCTGCAATTTCTAAACAAAACAACAGCTTTCATGTGAATAGTTCCTGACAGCAAGCATTGTGGTGAACTGAAAAGCCATCACATAAGAAAGTATATCTTTTCCTCTCACCTAAATATAACAGGTGACACAGTAAATAAACCTCCAAAGTGCAATCAAAGATGAACAAAGTACTAGTCTATATACCATGATTTCCAATGAAAACAATCATACAGAAACAACTTTGCCATAGTTAGGATCAGCACCCTGTACTCATTCACTGCACAGTCCACACCCTGCATTCACTGCACAGTCAAAAAAAAAGGTAAGGGAAAAAAATTAATGTTTAGTGTTAGGGTGTGGATGTGCTAATGTAACCCTTATCCTAATCTTTTCTGTGAGTGACACATTTTAAGAAGCGCTGATGTTACCATTTGCCCATCAATTTGTGGCATCTCAAACGAACAAAAGCAATTTACATTGATTGTAGTAAAATAAATTTTGAACAAAGAAAAAATAAATGATGAGTCATCCAATTCACATGACGGTAACAGGAGAATAAAAAAGCTTTCATTCTCTGACTGTAAATTAACTTATTCTGTACATATACCACGATGCTGATACCACGACGTTGATCTTAACTATCCTGTACTGGCTGTAGTTGTAAACTGTCAGTTTCCATGTTCAGGGAACTCTTCAGCAGCGGAGCCAACTCACCTTGCGCATGCCACGCTTGCAGTCTCATCCAGTCTACCACTGGTTCCTCAGCAATATCAATCTCCAGCTTTACCTCAGGCAGCACTGGACTGTCTTCGTCGTCCATAACAGATCAATATAAGCACTCAACGTGCAAAGCAACTACACAAAACCAACACGAACAGGAGACGTCATACGTGACACCGGAAGTTTGCTCAGAAAAACTCTACATATCGTCATAATTTTCTTTGCTGACGTTCTGCCGTACGATGGCAAAGTAAAGCAAGTCCAGAAAAGCTACTTTGGAGAAAATCGACCTTTTTGTGTTTTGATTGATTTTTCAGATTATACAATTACATTCTGCTGTTTTGTGTAGTAAACAGATCCAGAACATCAAACTACATTTGCTCATGGTTGTTTCCAGTTATTTGTTTGCGTGTTTTTCTGTTTTTGATGAATTTTATGGACATACTTCATTCTGCCATATTTTTCTTTAAATGAAACATTGTTAAATAAATTGGTAGAACAGTGGGACTTACTCTGTTCTGCCAAATTATTATATAAAAAAAGCATTGTTAAAAAATAATACAAATCCAAGTGAGTGGACTTGCTTTTGTTTGCCAACTTATTTGAAAGGAAGATCCCATCCTATCCCGTAACTCGGAGGTCGTAGGGGCACCACAGATGATCGTTTAACCAGCGTACTCCATCTTTCCATGTCCTCAGCAACCCCGATGGTTTCGCTCAGTGTCAAACCAGTCCATTCTCGAATGTTGTCCTCCCACGTCTTTTTCGGTCTCCCTCTTCTTCTACCTCCTTGCATTGTGCCTTGCAGGGTGGTCTTTGCAAGACCTGATGATCTGGTGACGTGGCCATACTATCGGGGTTTCCGTTTTTTCACCACTGTTAGCAGGTGATCGTGCTGTCCAATGGCTTGTGTGATGGTCTGTCGGACTTCGTCGTTGGTGATGTGCTGGGTATAGGAAATGCCAAGAAGTCTTCTAAGGAAGATGATAGAACTAATTAAAAAATGGGCTTTATTCTGTCAAATTATTTCGTTATAACTCTGAACAAGCTTGAATACAATCTAAATCTAGTCTACAAATCTGTTCAGTTTTAGTCTTTGGTGTCAGTTCCCAAGCTGAAAACCACTGGAACTATTATTTTGGGCTTTGTCCGTCCGTCCAGCGGTGTCTTGCTTCTTATCAAACCCCCGTTTACAAAAACAAAATAGAATACAAACATCATTTCAAATTATCAACAAAACACATACATATAAAATGCCTACATTGCTAAATAATAACATCATAGGAAGCCCTAGTGACCACCTGGCACAAAGCGTCCAATATTCCCAAGCTGATCCAACAGACCTTTTTTTTTTTTTTTTTTTTTGCCTCAGTTTTCGGGTCCGCTTCAGACTTCTTTTTTTTTTTTTTTTTTTTTTTCTCTTTTCTTTTCTTTTTTTTTCTTTCTTTTTTTTGGGTAATATTTTATTTTAAAGTCGAGCGTTTGCCCTCTTCATAGGCTTTTATCATATAATATGGTTATTTATACATCAGGCATATACATTGATTGAAATCTGGTTAAATCTCAAGACAATTCTTCCTAATTTTGACTTCCATGTCAAACAAAATACAAATATCAATTTCAGTACCATATTTAAATTTACTAATGGCCATTTTTGTAATCAAAATAACATGGTTAACAAATTTAATAAATTTCATTGATATTCTTTTTGGGTTATATCCCAAAAGTACTTCTGTCTCAGACAAAGTCACCATGCGGTTTGTTTGTATATAAATATAGTTTATGCAGTGCGTCCACACTTTTTTAACCTTTGAACAGTGAAAAAAGAAATGTTCAATATAATCAATTACGTTGCAGTATTTACAGTTTTTAGTATCCCTTAGTCCCATCTTATTAAGAAGTATAGTTGTGGGATAGATATTGTGTAGAATTTTCCAGTGTAATAATTTTAGTCTTTCTTCCTTTGTGGATTCCTTTGCTATTGTCCAATGTGACCCTGTCAGTGAGAGATCGTACTTTCTCAACCAAAAATTAACCGAACATGGTTGTGTTGTTCTAGCCTCGGTTAGCTGGTGTCTCAGTTTACGAGCAGAAGGGAGAGGGGGGTGGAGGGACAAAGATTCTTGTGAATGAGAAAAATTAATCATAGGCGTTTGTGCCGCGCGGGCACGAAGCGCAGTGCACATAGCGCTGTATTCAAACATGCGTGATGGCGAGCAGCCTACTCTATCACACAGGCGCTCAAAGGTAATAATTTCGCCTTTGTTTACAATATCACTTATATAGAAGATATTTGCTTTCAGCCAATCTTTAAAAAACAAACATATATTTTTATACTTAATGCAATCATTATTCCAAAGACAGAAGTTTTTAATTACAATGTTTTGCCCATGCAATCTTAATTTTGTTTTATTGTTTAGCCAGGTGATCAACACATTCTTCCAGAACAAAGATTTAACATAACACATTCCAGCAAAGTTTTTAACAGAAGCATCTGAAGTAAAGCATGTATAATCAGCACCCAGTTTTGAAAAGACATATTTGGGGAAAATTGACCAGGACTGTCCCGAAGAGTGTTGTAACTCCACGGCCCACGAAAGCAGAAATGATGCTTGCATTTCGTTTATATCAATCATATTAAGGCCCCCATTTTCAAACGTGTTACATACAACAGTTCTTTTAACCTTTTCAAATGCTCGGGTATTTGAATATTTTTTCTTCCACAAAAATCTAAATAGCATGGTGTTGATTTGCTTCAGTACATCTTCTGGGATAACCAGAGCTTGCATTACATACACTAGTTGAAACAATAGAAAGGTTTTTATGATACATAATTTGCCACTAATACTCAAATTTCTCTTGGACCAAGATACAATTAGACTTCGTATGTTGTGAATACGTTTTGTCCAGTTTTCCTCTATAGATGATGCAGGAACAGTGTTGCAAAAGTAAATGCCTACAATTTTTGTCTTTGTTTTCCAAGAGAGATCAAAGGGTTTTTCACCAGAGGCTCGGTAAGAGCCTAGCCACATAGCTTCTGTTTTATTTTTGTTCATCTCCAAATTTGAGATAATGGAAAATGCAGTGATCAGTTGCAACACTCTCTCTAGATCGTTTATATCACTTAAAAAAAGTGTAATGTCATCAGCATACATCAATATTTTCAATACCGTAGCCGGGGTCACTGCATAATGCGGGATGGGTAGCTGAAGACCTTTAACGTTGTTGTCAGCACGGATTTTAATGGCTAGAAGTTCTAGTGCAATAATAAAGCCCATTGGTGAAAACGGACAACCCTGTCTTATTCCGCTATTAGCAGGAAAGCTTTCAGAAATCCAGCCCAAATAGTTAATACTACTCTCTGTGTTTGTAATTAATACTTGTACCCAGTGAACGAACTTTTCCCCGAAGCCAAACTGTTTAAAAGCCCAAATCATAAATTCTTTGGATATTGAGTCGAAAGCACGGCGATAGTCGACTGCTAACAAGATACCTGGGTTATTAGAAGTATTCATGAAATCAATAGTGTCATCGATTAACCTTATCATAGTGCTAGCCTTTCGACCCTTCACAAAACCAGTCTGATTCTCATGAATGATATCAGATAGAACAGAGGATAATCGAGTAGCTAGACATTTTGCCAGCAGCTTATAGTCCGTGTTTGTTAGTGAAATTGGGCGCCAGTTCGAGAGCTCGTCCCTTGGCAAGTCTTTACCTTTATGTATAAGAGTAATAACAGCTTGTTTCTGTGTAGTAGACATTTCTCCCAAATTATATGCAGCATTAAATGAGTACTGAGTGTGTTGGTCAATTCCTCTAACGTAATATCCGTTTCTAATCCTGAATTTTGATCTTCAGAAAGCTTTGGAATAGTTGCTCCTTTCATAAAATATCCAGCCTTTTCCTCGTTAAAGTTTCCATTCCTGCTATATACTTCACTGTAGAATGAAACCTGTTCCTTTAAAATGTCCTCTTGGTTAACAACAGTTCGACCATCTTGTGTTTTCAGTGTATCCATAATTTTAGCATTTGCCCTTGCTTTTTCTAAATTTATAAAATCCTATCCTATCCTGTCCCATAACCCGAAGGTCGTAGGGGCACCACAGATGATCGTTTAACCAGCATACTCCATCTTTCTCTGTCCTCAGCAGCCCTCATGGCTTCGCTCAGTGTCAAACCAGTCCATTCTCGAATGTTGTCCTCCCACCTCTTTTTCGGTCTCCCCCTTCTTCTACCTCCTTGCACTGTGCCTTGCAGAATGGTCTTTGCAAGGCCTGATGATCTGGTGACGTGGCCATACCATCGGAGTTTCCGTTTCTTCACCACTGTGAGCAGGTCATCGTGTTGTCCAATGGCTTGTGTGATGGTCTGTCGGACTTCGTCGTTGGTGATGTGTTGGGTATAGGAAATGCACAGAAGTCTTCTGTAGCACCTCATCTCCATGCTTTGTATTCTTCGTTGGAGATCTGCTGTGAGGGTCCATGCTTCGCAAGCATATAGGAAGATGGAGATGACCAGAGAGCGCAGCAGTCTTACTTTGGAATGTAGACTGATGGTTCTGTCTTTCCAAATGGGCTTCAACCTTGTCAGGGCAGCAGTTGTTTGTGCGATCCTGGAGAGGACTTCCTGTCGAGACCCATTGTCTGACACAATGGCTCCTAAATATTTGAAGCTGTGCTTTATAAAATACTTAGTGTTTTTTTCTCCTTCCTCTACAAATTTTGTTCGAGAGCGTATCTGAGCACTGCGCGCGTCTCTAATGGCATAAATGTCCAGCTCTTTTTTAATGTTTTCTTTGTCGACTAGAAGTAGATCATTGTGTGGATCAATCGCAAGTTGTTTGTCAATGCAGTCAAGTTGTTTTTGTAGTGTTTCCAAATTATTTTGATGAGATCGTTTCTTTTTGGTGGAGTATGCGATACTGTGCTCGCGAATTTCAATCTTGCATAGATCCCATTTTAATTAAGGGTCTAAATCACTGTTTTCCTCCTTGAAGTTATCTAAAACAAGGTTTATTGTATTTACAAAATTAATATCGTGTAATAAACTGTCATTGAACTTCCAGTAAGACGGGCCACGTTGAACGTGAGATATTTTGTACTTCAGTTCAACAATTCTGTGATCAGTGTGAGACGCAGAGACAATATTACAGTCAATAAGCTTTTCAAAAATATTATCTGATACGAGTATGTAGTCCAAACGCCGGGATATAAAAGGATTTTTCCGACTCCATGAAAATTCTTTTTCAGTAGGGTGAAACAAGCGCCAAGCGTCATTCAATAAGCAATTGTTAGTCAATTTTTGAAAGCAGTCAACGTCTGCAGTTCTATGTGCATCCCCACTTATTATGTCAAGATTATTGTCAAGGACACAGTTAAAATCCCCACAAACTATTTTCTCTCCATCCAGTTGATCAAGATGATCTACAAGTGTGTTATAAAATTCCCGTTTTTGAACTGATATGTTTGGAGCGTATATGTTAACAAAGTTAACTTGTCCGTTTTCACTGTTACAAAAAACCGTCAGAATTCTGTCTGTTTTACTCACAACCTGAATATCATAAGTAAATCCTTTCTTGATTAAAATAACTTGTCCCAAACTTCTATTAGGACCAGAAGAATAATATAATTGTCCATCCCATTCTTTTTCCCATAGCTCTTTTTCATTGTCCGTAATGTTAGTTTCTTGTAGACAAATAACGTCGTACTTTCTTTGTTTTAATAATTTGAAAATAGATTTGCGTTTGAATTTATTTTTCAAACCATTTACATTTAGTGAGCAAACACTAATGCTCTCCATCGTAAAGTCCGTAGTCGGTAGGCATAATCAGAGTCCGTAGGCCGTTGCTGGGGTAGTTTACGTCACGGGTCAAAAGTCACACGTGCGGTTCAAGAAGGTTGAGAATGCGTGGTGATCGAGGGCACGTGCAGTTTATGCGCGTCGTTCAATGACTGGCCGTCAGCCAATGAGAGATCACAACCGATTGGAATGCGACTACGCTCATAGGCCTCATCGCTGTCACCGAGCCGGGCTTGTTTGTCACTGATTTCGGGGGAGTTGGTTGGAGAGCGGTTACGTTTGGCTGATGCGGATGAACTTTGTCTCCTGAATTGGAGGGTGCGTTGGGAGGGGTCGGAAAGCTGGGAGGTCGATTTACGATGCCTCAAGCGGCCTCTGGTACGGGAAGGGCTGCGATTTTGGTTGCTGGTAGGTGAGTTGATGGGCTGGGGGAGTGGAGGGGGAGGTGGGGGCATGGAGGTTGACTGAGATTCAGATGGGGGAGGGGAAGGGGGAGGGGGTGGAGGCAGTTGCATTTGTTCTGTTTTCTTCTGCTCACGATGATATAATGAGGCAGTGAACGACCCCAAAGAGTGGGGAGTGGGGTAGAGGGCACAGAAATGTAGAGAAGCCTTCGGCCTGTTAACCATCTAGTCAGTTGTCCCCTATCATCTCTATCCCTCTCTTTGATCAGTTTTGACCTGATGTCAACCACTTGAGGAAGTGCCTTGATGGCCTGAAAGATTTCTTCATCAGAGAATGAGATTGGAACGTTCCCGATGATAATTCTGGTAGTGGGTGTCTCCGTCTCGCCATCAGAAGAGCTGACAACAAACGGGTTTTTCTCCCTTAGGGTCACTCTGACCCCACGAAGTGTAATGCCAGAGATTAACAGTTTTTGACGTGCGTAGGGTGTTGTGGGGTAAATTCTCCATAGGCCATTTATCTTCTGGGCACCAATCAGGGTTCCATACCCAGCGGTTTTCTCCGCTGCATCACAAATTTCTGCTGTAGTGTAATCTTTCTGTGAGGAGGGAAGGTGAATGTTTCTGACAAATACAGGTAGCACACCGATATTGTCACTCCTGACACTGGAATTGGACGCGTCAGTGTCACGATAACTTGGCCTACTTACGCTGCTATCGCCTACATCGGCGCCTACACCGGTAGCCGCCATGTCACGGTTGATAGGATTGTGAGTTCACTCGCTGTGAAAATCAAAATGTAAAATAAATACAAAAGTACAAACCGTCCACCACAGAAAATAACCACTGCTACTAGTCCAATCAATTACAGTTCCAGCCGTCGCATCCCAAAAAAGTAGAGATCCACCAGAAGTAGTAATATCGACAAAAATCAGCAGAGCCGAACAGAAACACAGCCACTTGACTTCAAATGGCAACCGGAAGAGCAATCCCCATTCCTGCTCTGTCCTATCACTCTGCTATACTATCTTCTTCTTCGCTAGATCAATGACCTACCTTTTTTCTTGAAAACTCTTCCTGGACAAGACTCCTTGTTTGTGTATGGGGTCTGTTGGATCAGCTTGGGAGTGTTGGATGCTTTCTGCCGGGTGGTCACTAGGGCTTCCTATGATTGTATTAGTTAGCAATATAGGCATTTTATATGTATGTGTTTTGTTGATGATTTATAATGATGTTTGTATTCTATTTTGTTTTTGTGACCGGGGTGTTCGCGTAGTTGAGGTCAACCCTCAGCCGTCCCCCGCGTGGGATGTCTTTATTGTAAAGTGACTGGCCGGTGGAGGGCATTCAATTTTCCCACTAGGGTTGTTTCGGCAGATCTTTTATGCGGATCGGGGGTTGTCCGGTCCTGATTTGGCTCGGAAGAGTCCGCTGGACCTAAAGCAACAATAAATCAATCAATCAATCAATCTTGAAATTGCCTACCTTTCAAGGAAGGCGATTTTATTATCACTAGTAAATATCGTTCATTTTCAGTGACAGTATTTTATCTTCTTTTTTATATGTAAAAGAAGAGTTTGATAGCGAGCAGAAGTTTATGTATTGAGCCACTACACGCATTAACATCTTGCAACATTACATCTTCAGGGATGGATTTAACCGGAAATTACCGGTATTTTACCAGTTTGAGAATAAAAATACCGATTGAAAAATCAGTAGCCGGTAGAGTCTACCGGTTCTTATTTTGTTTGACTGGTTTCAAAAATAAAGGAAAAGAGATTGATTGATTGATTGATTGTTGCTTTAGGTCCAGCGGACTCTTCCGAGCCAAATCAGGACCGGACAACCCCCGATCCGCATAAAAGATCTGCTGAAACAACCCTAGTGGGAAAATTGAATGCCCTCCACCGGCCAGTCACTTTACAATAAACACATTCCACGCAGGGGACGGCTGAGGCTTTACCCCAACTACTCGAACCCCCGGTTACAAAAACAAAATAGAATACAAACATCATTATAAATCATAGGAAGCCATAGTGACCACCTGGCAGAAAGCGTCCAACACTCCCAAGCTGATCCAACAGACCACATACACAAACAAGGAGTCTTGTCCAGGAAGAGTTTTCAAGAAAAAAGGTAGGTCATTGATCTAGCGAAGAAGAAGATAGTATAGCAGAGTGATAGGACAGATCAGGAATGGGAAAGAGCAAATGAGAAAGACAGCGACAGTGGGAATTTAAAGCACTAAATTTCCAGAAAGTGGGGATACTATTTATACTGAAACCCCCAGCACTCCAACGGGGGTAATGTTGCCGCAGTGAATCGGTCATGCCTACAAAGTCAAGACAGGTTTTCAACTGTGGCTTTCCCTTTTCCCTTTATAGGTTAGAACAATCTACAGAAGCAAGATTGCTCATGACCCCAAGGGGTAAGGAAAAGAGAAAGAAAAACAAGAGAAATGAAGAGAGAGACAGAGAGAGAGAGAGAGAGAGAGAGAGCCAGCCAGCCACGCTGATTATGTGTTTAGGGAGTGTAGACGAGAGGCCTGCGAATGCGTTCAGTAGCCTTGCCATATTCTTTGTGGTAATTAATCCAGAATGATATAACATTGGCAGGCGCAAGGCTATCGTGAATACGGATAAATTAAACTCGTGCACTTTTCGATTTTTTCTTTTCTCATGATCCTCAGTATGTATTGCGACAGAGGAAGATAGGCTAATAATAATGAAGAAGCAAAAATCTCTTTTTTTTAATTTTTTGCTAAGGAGGGGAGGGGCGATTACATTACATTACATAATTATTGCTTTAGGTCCAGCGGACTCTTCCGAGCCAAATCAGGACCGGACAACCCCTGATCCGCATAAAAGATCTGCTGAAACAACCCTAGTGGTAAAACTAAAAGCTTTCCACCAGCCAGCCACTTTACAATAAAGACATCCCACGCAGGGGACGCTGAGGCTGTACTCTAATTTATCGAACCCCCGTTTACAAAAACAAAATAGAAGACAAACATCATTTCAAATTATCAACAAAACACATACATATAAAATGCCTACATTGCTAAATAATAACATCATAGGAAGCCCTAGTGACCACCTGGCACAAAGCGTCCAATATTCCCAAGCTGATCCAACAGACCTCATACACAAATAAGGAGTCTTGTCCTGGAAGAGTTTTCAAGAAAAAAGGTAGGTGACTGGTCTAGCAAAGAAGAAGATAGTATAGCAGATTGATAGAACAGAGCAGGAATGAGAAAGAGCAAATGAGAAAGACAGCGACAGTGGGAATTTAAAGCACTAAATTTCCAGAAAGTGGGGATACTATTTATACTGAAACCCACGGCACGCCAACGGGGGAATCCCATGCCATACAATGGTTGTTACAAACATCCAGTGCTATACAGTGGTTGAACCAGGGGTCACACATATTGCATGTATTATATTTTCAACTCCGCATTTCTCAATCCATGCTTCTTTTAGTACTCAACTTGAGTCAACACTTATCACATGCATAATGTGTCTTTATAGTGTGTGACAACTGGTGATACCTCAAACTCCTAGCATACATGTTGTCTCGCATTCAATGGCTAATGTTACAAATAATATTAGCTGACAGCATTCAACATATTACATGCATTGCACACCCTATTTCCCCATAATAGTTGTTTATAGGGTCCAGCGGACTGCAAAGAGCCGAATCAAATTGGTTGAAAGAGGCTGTCAAGAGTTTTAGGCATTTTGACTTATTTTCCCTTGAAAAAAACTTTCAAAATGAACTGGAAATCTTGGTTTTACCTGACGATTCCTGTTGTTTTTATCCTGTAGCCTATGTTACTGTAAGCTTCTTCAAGAACTCAATTTAAATAAAAGCATTACTGCACAGCCGCTAATTGTCTTTTCTGTATGTACCAACTGTGATTCATCAAACTGTCAGCATGAATAACAGCATTAGATATTACACATATGTCAAACATATTTTCCCTTCAATATGTATCAACATGTGTTGCTTCAAAACGTCAGCCACAGAGACAGACTTAATACAAAATCACAAATATGATTTTTCACTTCTGAACATGTAAGTGTATGTCTTTTCAACTTGCAAGCTGAAAGAAAAGATTTCCTTAAAAACGTCAAAAACATGAATATTTGTGTCCAGAATGTGTCACCTTGTGTTCCTTCAAATCGCTATCCAAAATGAAAGCTTTATTACAAGTCTCACACACATGATTCTTCTCTCCTGTATGTATAAGATTATGTCTCTTCAAATGACCAGCACGAGTGAAAGCTTTATTACAAACACCACACACATGTTTCCTCTCTCCTGTATGTATAAGCTTATGTACCTTCAAAAGGCTAGCACAACTGAAAGCTTTATTACAAACATCACACACATGAGTCATCTTTCCTGTGTGTATAAGCTTATGTAACCTCAAACTGGTAGCCTGAGTGAAAGCTTTATTACAAACATCACACACAATATTCTTCTCTCCTGTATGTATAAGCTTATGTTTCTTCAAACTGCGAGCCTGGGTGAAAGCTTTATTACAAACATCACACACATGATTCTTCTCTCCTGTATGTATAAGCTTATGTTCCTTCAAATGACCAGCACGAGTGAAAGCTTTATTACAAACACCACACACATGATTCTTCTCTCCTGTATGTATAAGCTTATGTACCTTCAAATCACCAGCATGAGTGAAAGCTTTATTACAAACATCACACACATGATTCTTCTCTCCTGTATGTATAAGCTTATGTTTCTTCAAAACACCAGCACGAGTGAAAGCTTTATTGCAAACATCACACGCATGATTCTTCTCTCCTGTATGCATAAGCTTATGTCTCTTTAAATTGCCAGCGTTAGTGAAAGCTTTACTACAAACATCACACACATGATTCTTTTGCTCTCCGGTCTTCTGTTGCTGCTTTGTCTCTCTTCTACACTCATGATCTTTGAGACTGACTTCACTGTGGGGAGTGACTGAGGCAGAAGAGAACTTGACCAATAATGACTGTGGTGTTGAGTTGACAGTAAGCAGTTGTGTAGCACATGCATTTGGAATCTGAAAAAGAAAACCAAGATTTACAAAAAATACAAGCAATAAAGTGTTCATCATCATCATCATCATCATCATCATCATCATCATCATCATCATCATCATCATCATCATCATCATCATCATCATCAAAGTGGTCCTGATTTGGCTCTTTGCAGTCCGCTGGACCCTATGAACAATGACCAACTAATCTTTAGTATTGTTTGTATTAATATAATCGATCATTAGTATTATACCATTATCACAGCAACAATGTGTTGAGTTTCTCGATAATGGTTAAAATAAGCCTACTTCCGTCCTGACAATTACGATGGTATATAAATTTGCATTAACAACCAGAGTGCCGTGGACCTGTATTAATTTGCTGCCTCAACTTCTTCCTGGAGAATTGGGAGGATTTCTTCTTCTTCTCTGTTCTAGGGACATGCTAGAACTGATGGGTCTCTATTTGGTGTATGGTTGTAAAGGTCAGAGCAGTACTCTGTCCATCTGTCCAAGACTTCTTGTTCTTCTGTAAGGCATATGCCAGACTTGCTTTGGATCGTGGAGACTTTGGGCTGTTTGACACTTGTCAACCGCTTTACAGTCTGGTAGGCCTTCTTGCTGTTGTTCTTGTTAAGACTGTTTCTCTATTTCCTGGCATTGATCTCCTATCCAGTTCTCCTTTGCTGTGCGCATGCCTTTTCGGATGTCATTGTTGATTTTTCAGTAGACATCAGCTCCCTGTAAGGTGTTCTTTTTCTTTTTTTTTATCTCTCAGAGCATGGAATTACCCCTGTTAAACAAAGAGGAAATGCCATTCCCCCCTAGGGGGGATCCGGGGGCATGCTCCCCCGGAAAATTTTTAAAATATATATTAAAATCTGTGCAATTTGGTTCATTTTAGAGATAAACTTAGCAGTTTAACCCCAAACAAATTGTGCCTTTTACCTTTAAAAACAAAATGCTCTAGATTTGTTGATTTCACAGGGGCAAAGCAGGAAGATGACACTGCAAGAGATTTCTGATGCTTTTGCATTGCTCTCTCATTTGCAGACTCAATAGTTTATGTTGCCTTTCTTTTGGATAATAGCTTTTTAAGTGTAAAGTTGAGTTCTTCTGCTTTCTTGCTCTTTGTCTCCCGGTTTTTCTCCTTTCTCTCCTCATTCACTCTCCAGGCTGCATTGCTGGCATTGCTGTAGCTTTCTAATGTGAAATGAAAGCAGTTCTTCTCCGACGTTTACCTCTAACCTAGCCCACATCCACCCACTTCTAGCAGTGTCATCCACGCAAATCCACGGCTTCTTCTTTGGTCGGTGCTTGCCAAGGATCTTAGTGGCGGCATCTGTCACAGCTGAGTTGAAGGTATTGGTCATGGTGTTGACATCTACTTCACCAGCCCCCAAAATGAGCAGTGGTGCAAATTTCTCTCCAATTGTGGCCTGAAATAGTTCTGCGACCTCCGGGTCTTGCAGTTTGTCCAGGTCGAACTTCAGTTTAGTGCACTTTGCTGTATTTACTCTCTTCAAGTGGAGCCGGAAAGACATCATCACGAGATCGTGGTCACTTCCGATGTCTGCTCCTGGAAAAGTGCGTGTCCTGCCAATATTGATGCTTGATCTGAAGCGTTTCTTGACCATGATGTAGTCGATCTGGTTGTGATGCTTTCCGCAAGGACTGTGCCATGTCCATCGTCTGGAGTTTTTGTGGAGACCAAGAGTGTTTGCCAGTACCAGATAGTTGTATCTGGCAAACAGTGAACTCCAAGAGTCTCAGACCTCTGTCATTTGTCTCTTTGTTGCAGTGGGGTCCACATGTGTCTCCCCAGTTGTGGTGTGCATCTTGGCCAACCTTGGCATTCCAGTCGCCTTGCACTATGACTATGTCCTTCTTCGGCACTTGGTCAAGGACCGCCTGTAGATTTTCATAAAAATCCTCCACTTTGCTGTCGTCATAGTCTGATGTTGGGGCATAGGCCTGGATGATGGTGATGTTGAAAGGGGCTGCTCTCAGGCGGATGGTAATGAGTCTACTAGCGACTGGGCGGCAACCCATGACAGTGGCTAGAATGTTCTTGTGGACCAAGAATCCAACGTGTTCGTGCCTGTCATCTCTACCGCTGAAATAGAGCTTGTGGCCTTTGTCGGTTGTTGTTTCACCTAGGCCTTTCCAGCGCACTTCGCTGATAACTGGAACGTTCCATCGATAGTGGTCCAGCTCGTGGGCCAGTTCTTCTAATTTTCCTTCCGCAGTTAGGGTCCTGACATTCCAGGTTCCTATGACGATGTTGTTTCTCGTGCGGATCTTGCTAAATTGTCCATCAGTAGCATACTTAACACCTCCGTCCTGGTGGCCAACGTAAGGCGCGGTCCTTGAGCCGGGCGACGACCGATCCGGTATGGAATTAGTGGATAGTGTCATCATGTAGTGTTTCTTAGGCAAAAAAGACCTGGCTGTGCCCAATCCTCTCCAGGCTGTTGGCCACAGCCGAAATCCACGAATACAGTGTGGCTCGCCTTGGCCCTGAGCATGTGGCCATTGAACCTGTAGTAGCGTGAGGTTCCTCCGCCCTGGCCGGTGACTTCTGTGTAGAAGACTTTCGCCCAGTGATGCCGTGCTAACATCGCCCCTGTTAGTCGCCTCTTACGACACGCCGGGAAACGTTGGGTCTATTCTATTTAATGCCCAAATCCACAGGGCAAAATATCCTCATGAATGGTCGTCCCCGAGCCATTGGGCGCAGAGGTTGGCCGTGACTTCCCCTTCTTCAGTGATTGCACTGCTGCCTCAACTTCTTCAGTGATTGCACTGCTGCCTCAACTTCTTCAGTGATTGCACTGCTGCCTCAACTTCTTCAGTGATTGCACTGCTGCCTCAACTTCTTCAGTGATTGCACTGCTGCCTCAACTTCTTCAGTGATTGCACTGCTGCCTCAACTTCTTCAGTGATTGCACTGCTGCCTCAACTTCTTCAGTGATTGCACTGCTGCCTCAACTTCTTCAGTGACTGCACTGCTGCCTCAACTTCTTCAGTGATTGCACTGCTGCCTCAACTTCTTCAGTGATTGCACTGCTGCCTCAACTTTTTCAGTGATTGCACTGCTGCCTCAACTTCTTCAGTGATTGCACTGCTGCCTCAACTTCTTCAGTGATTGCACTGCTGCCTCAACTTCTTCAGTGATTGCACTGCTGCCTCAACTTCTTCAGTGATTGCACTGCTGCCTCAACTTCTTCAGTGATTGCACTGCTGCCTCAACTTCTTCAGTGATTGCACTGCTGCCTCAACTTCTTCAGTGATTGCACTGCTGCCTCAACTTCTTCTTGGAGAATTGGGAGGATTTCTTCCTCTTATCTGTTCTGGGGACATGCTAGAACTGATGAGTCAGTTTTGGTTTGTAGTTGTAAAGGTCAGAGCAGTACTCTTTCCATCTATCCAAGACTTCTTGTTCTTCTGTAAGGCATATATATGCCAGACTTGCTTTGGATCGTGGAGACCTTGGGTTGTTTAACATTTGTCAGCCGCTTCATAGTCTGGTAAGCCTTCTTGCTGTTGTTCTAGTTCAGACTGTTCTGTTTCCTGGCATTGATTTTCTATCCAGTCCTCCTTTGCTGTACGCATGCCTTTTCGGATGTCATTGTTGATTTTTTGGTAGACATCATCTTCCTTTGATTATCACACAGGTCTAAGAGTTCAGGTGTGATCCACAGTTTCTTCTTTGGGCAGTGCTTGCCAAGGATCTCGGTGGCGGAATCTGTCACTGCCAAGTTGAAGGTGGTGGTCATGCTGTGACATTTACTTAACCAGCTCTCAAAATGAGCGGTTTGAAATTTACACTGTTCCTTACGAGAGACAAAAAATTAAAAAGGTTCTATTCATAACCCAAATTGTTTGTGACCTGAGGCCTTCGTAACCAAAGGTATTATAAAAAAACAGCATCCATTATTATTACTATTATTATTATTGATTTATTATTGGATTACTGTACCACATAGTTATTGTGTGGAAGATTTGTAAAAGAGAAGTCAAGTTCCATTATTACCTCAGACTCCATTGGAAGTAAATCTATGTACCTCTCAGTCTTCACCCACACCATCTTTGTTTCCAATGGGTCAGTGCTTTCTGTAACAAAGAAGTCAGCAAATTTATCATGGGTGATAGCAGTGATAACCTTCAATAATGGTGTCGGATACAATCAACTTAAAGTTAAATCCAAAAAAAAAATCTCCCAAAATTAACATTTGATTTTCTTTCTGTTTTCTAATGGCCACTTTTCTTAATACCACATGTTTGACAGATGAATATGTGTTTGTTGTGTTGTTAGGAGTGCACTGACTGGGACGCTCCGCTGAACGGGTCGTCGCTAGATGAAAAGGTCGACTTCATCACCTCCTATGTCCAGTACTGTATCGACATATTGGTGCCAACTAGAGAGGTGAAGACCTACCCAAACAACAAGTCTTGGGTTTCCTTTAAGTGCCTTGAGCGCATTGTTCTTCAACGGCTGCTTTGGGGAAAAGGGCCCACTCCAGGATACATGCAGTTCACATACATGCTCAACAGAAAAACCGAAGACATCATCATCATAGTCCACAATGTGTTGAGGCACCTAGAAAGGCCATCATCACACAGTCCACAATGAGTTGAGGCACCTAGAGAGGCCATCATCACCATAGTCCACTCTGTACTGAGGCACCTAGAGAGGCCATCATCACCATAGTCCACTCTGTACTTAGGCACCTAGAGAGGCCATCATCATCATAGTCCACTCTGTACTTAGGCACCTAGAGAGGCTATCATCATCATAGTCCACTCTGTACTTAGGCACCTAGAGAGGCCATCATCACCATAGTCCACTCTGTACTTAGGCACCTAGAGAGGCCATCATCATAGTCCACAATGTGTTGAGGCACCTAGACAGGCCATCATCATCATAATCCACTCTGTGTTGAGGCACCTAGACAGGCCATCATCACTGTGGTCCACTGTGTTGAGGCAACTAGAAAGGCCATCATCAATGTAGTCCACTGTGTGTTGAGACACTAGAGAGGCCGATGTCATATGCCAGAATTCTTTTCCTGGATTTTTCATCAACTTTCAACACCATCCAGCCCCACCTGATGATGTGAAAACTGATGAAAATGAAAATTGATGCCAACTCCCTGATCACCACATTGCTCTGCAACTTTCTACAGACAGGTCACAACTCCTGGTGATCAGGTCGTCCATTTCCGTAAAGGCATCGGGATACCTTCACACCAACACAGGGGTTTATCAGGGCTGCATCCTATCACCACCACTCTTTACCGTCTACACGGCTGAATATCGCTGTACCGCTGAAGACATCCTCCAAGTCAAGTTTTCTGATGACACATCCTTGACTGGTCTTATCACAATGAGTGAGAGCTCGTACCGCTGCACCTCATCAGGTGGTGTGACAACCATCTCCTCCTCAAAGTCTCTAAGAAAAGGAGATGGTTGTTGATTACAGGATGAGCGCTCTGACACTCGACCCACTGGTCATTGGGGGTGAGGTGGTGGACCAGTACAAGTACTTGGGCTCCATCAGCGATAACACGTTCAACTGGTCCCAAACGCTCTGCAGCTCCTCAAGAAGGCCAACCAACTTTATGAGGAGGCTGAAAGCCTCAAGGGTGTTGGAGCTTTTCTACTAGTCGAAGGTGGAGTCCGTACTGACCTACAACAGCCTGTGCTTCTTTGGCAGCTTAAAAGAGCAGGACAAGTCCAGGCTGGCAAAGGTCACAAAGACTGCCGGCAAGCTTACTGGCAGCTGTCTTTGTCTTTCAGGTGCACTTCGAGGCAAAAGCAGTGTGACACAACCCATCCGCTGTGTGATGAGCTGCTGGTGCAGACCTCCTCCAGATCAGTCAGGTTTATCAGTCGCCACACGAGGACCGACAGGTTCCCCAGTCCTTTCTGAAATCTGATCAGTTAGTCTGATAAATTTAGCTAGTCAGCCAGAATGTTTGCCTGCTTGTGTTTGTGTGTGTGTGAGCGCGTGATTTATGTGAGTGTGAAATAGCGTGCTGGTGTGTGTTTGTGTTTGTGTGTGTGTGCACACTTACACTGTGTTATCTGGACAAAACAGTGAACATCTTGTTTTGACAGACCTACTTGTTTTGACATCAGAACAATGATCCGTTAGGGTTAGGGCTGGGTTAGGGTTAGTGTTTGAACACTTAAAAAGGGGGACGAAATATGACCCATTGTCAGAACAACGTATGTGGCGTTTAAGAAAAGTCATGATAATACTGTGTACCCTCGGCTGTGTGTGCGTATGTGTGTGTGCAGGCATAAGCCTTTTGTGTGTGTGTGTGTGTGATGTAGCATACAGTATACATACAGTGTCTAATACAGCATTTGTTGTGTGTGTACTGCATGTATGTGTATGATGTAGCTAATAGTATATATACAGTATCTAATACAGATACTATTTATTGTTGTGAAAACTGTGCACTGTGGGTGTTCATGTGTCTGGTATAGGTGTGCGTGTGTGTGTGTTAATTTTTCAACTAGTCTGTTTTGTGATTTGGCTTAGCATGTGATGATTATGTTTGTGCATGGGTTGCGTGCGTCGTGCGCCTGTTCTTGGTGTTTGTGCTTGGTGGTACTGGTTTGTGATGGTGTGTCGGGGTGTATGCGGGAGTGTACAGGACAAGTATGTTTGGGGTGTGGGATAGTATTTGTTTTATTTCATTTTATGCTTGGCACTATTTATTTTAATATTTGTACATGTTATTCTTTTAAAGATATTCTACATTTTACATTTACTATATGGAGGATGGAGGTGATAAGTGTGTTACTGATGGACGACTTAGCAAGATCCACACGAGAGACAACATCGTCATAGGAACCTGGAATGTCAGGACCCTAACTGCGGATGGAAAATTAGAAGAACTGGCCCATGAGCTGGACCATTACCGATGGAACATTTTAGGCTTCAGCGACCTGCACTGGAAAGGTTTAAGTGAAACAATGACGAACAAAGACCACAACCTTTATTTCAGCGGAAGAGAAGACAGGCCTTATACGGCGTTGGATTCTTGGTCCACAGAGACATTCTAGCCACTGTCATGGATTGCCGCCCAGTCTCCAGTAGACTCATTACCACCCGTCTAAAAGCAGCACCTTTCAACATCACCATCATCCAGGCCAATGCCCCAACATGAGACTATGACAGCAAAGACGAAGATTTCTATGAAAATCTACAGGCTGTCCTTAACCAATTGCCAAAGAAGGACATAGTCAAGTACAAGGTGACTGGAGTGCCACGGTTGACCAAGATGCGCACCACAACTGGGGAGACAAAAGTGGACCCCACTGCAACGACGAGACAAATGAAAGATGTCTGAGACTCATGGAGTTTGCCAGATACAACAATCTGATACTGGCAAACACTCATGGTCTCCACAAAAAGTCCAGATGATGGACATAGCACAGTCCTGGTGGGGAGCATCACAACAAGATCGATTACATCATGGTCAGGACAGGCTTCAGATTAAGCATCAACATTGGCAGGACACGCATATTTCCAGGAGGAGACATCAGAAGTGACCATGATCTCATGATGATGTCCTTCCGACGCCACTTGAAGAGAGTAAACACAGCAAAGTGCACTAGACTGAAGTTTGACCTGGACAAACAGCAAGACCCGGAGGTAGCAGAAATATTTCAAGCCACAATTGGAGGGAAATTTTCACTACTTCTCATTTTGAGAGCTGGTGAAGTAGATTCCTTACAGAAGAACAAGAAGTTTTGGACAGATGAACAGACACAGCTCTGACTTTTACAACCACACACCAAACGGTGACCCATCGGTTCTAGCATGTCCAGAGAACAGAGAAGAAAAAGACATCCTCCCAATTCTCCGAGAAGAAGTTGAGGCAGCAGTGCATTTGCTGAAGAATGGGAAGTCAGGGGGTGTAGACAACATACCCGCAAAATTGCTACAAGTAGGAGGAGAAGCAATGATTGACACCCTCACCATTACTTGTAACAAATTCTGGCAGACAGGGGAGTGTCCTACACCATGGACCCAGTCGCTTGTCATCACTCTTCCCCAAAAAAGGTAACCTTCAGGAGTGAAAATTACCGCACCATCAGCCTCATCAGCCATCTCAGCAAGGTCTTCCTGAAAATAATACTCAACAGGTTAAAACCCCAAGCTGAAAATAGCTGAAGAACAAGCAGGATACAGGGCAAGGTGAAGTACCACTGAAAGGGTTTTTAACCTCAGAATAATATGCGAGAAATACCTACAGTACCAGCAACATCTATATCATGTGTATGTAGACTTCAAGGGTGCCTTTGACCAAGTCTGTGGGCAACTATGAAAGTGTACAACATCAGCCCTAACATTATTGAAGTTATCAAAAGCCTGCATGACATGGCTACCAGTGCAGTCCTCCACAACAGCACCATTGGAAACTAATTCAGAACAACAATCGGTGTTTGTCAAGGATGCCTACTCTCTCGAACACTCTTCAACATCTTCTTAGAGCTCATCACATCAGATGCCCTTGCAGGTCACAAAGGCACAGTCAGGATAGGGGGTAGAACAATCTCCAATCTCCCTTTTGCGGATGACATTGATGGATTGGCTGGAGAGGAACAAAAACTTGAACAGCTGGTACAGAGGCTTGACACCACCTCTAGAGCCTATGGAATGGAACTAAGTGCAGAGAAGACCAAAATGAGGACCAAATCAATGGAATCAACATGGACATCAAAGTCCAAGGCCAATTCCTCAACACAGTTCATAGCTTCAAATATTTAGGAGCCATTGTATCAGACAATGGGTACCGACAGGAAGTCCTCTCCAGGATCGCACAAACAACTGCTGCCCTGACAAGGTTGAAGCCCATTTTGAAAGACAGGACCATCAGTCTACATTCCAAGGTAAGGCTGCTGCGCTCCCTTGTGATCTCCATCTTTATATACTTTTACGAAACATAGACCCTCACAGCAGATCTACAATGAAGAATACAAAGCATGGAGATGAGGTGCTACAGAAGACTCCTGGGCATTTCCTATACCCAACACATCACCAAAACAAAATCCGACAGACCATCACACAAGCCATTGGACAGCACGATGACATGTTCACAGTGGTGAAAAAATGGAAACTCCAATGGTATGGCCACATCACTGCAAGGCACTGTGCAAGGACAGAGAAGAAGAGGGAGACAGAAAAAGAAGTGGGAGGACAACATTCGAGAATGGACTGGCTTGACACTGAGCAAAGCCATGAGAGTTGCTGTGGACAGAGAAAGATGGAGTATGCTGGTTAAACGATCATCTGTGGTGCCCCTACGACCTTCAAGTTAGGGGATAGGATAGGATATTTCAGCAGCCCAATTCGAATTGTCATGTACATTTCATAGAGTAAAGTCTTAGTCTCAGTCAGTCTCTGTCAGTCTCTTGTACCAAGTGAGCGTGTAGTTTGGTTACACATTACCACTCTAAGTCCCATTTAATAATAAGGCACATTTAATATCCATGTATTTATTTACTTTTTAATCATAAAACAAAAGAGCAGTTTTAATCACACAATCCTGAATGACTATGGGATTCACACCAGAAAAAAATTCCCGCCCATAAAAAATGTTTCTGTCACTTGCAGAATTGAACTCTTGTTCATTAGCACACATGCATATAACATAGCTAAGAGCCTATTCTACACTTTAGGTCGAGAAAGTTTAAACTGTACAGCAGCAAAGCCACAATTGCAATATAGATAACAACATGACAATTATTGCTAAGTATAAAACACTAATGCTAAGTATAAAACACTAATATACTTACTATATCCCTCTGTGTCAGTGTCAGGCTCTGTCTTCAGTTTACACAACTCTGAGTCATGTGGCTCCTGAAATCAATGATGAGAATATATTACTTTACAAGAACTATCAGTACATTTGGATTACTGTGCCACACAGTTAATGTGTTGAAGATTTGTATAAGAGACACTAAGCTTGGTTATTACCTCAGGCTCCACTGGATCTACATCAATATATCTCTCTGTCTTCACCCACACGGTTTTCGATTCCAATGGCCCACTGCTTTCTGTAACAAATAAATCAGCAAACACATCATGGGTGAGTGCCAGAGTGGATGATAAAACTGAAGCAAAACTGTAAAGCCAGGATTCATACAGATTTACAAGTCTAGATTTTCATGACTTTTCCATGCCCAAATTATATTTGTTCAGGACCAGCCAACGGCTCAACACACAAACACACACACACACACACACACACACAAACAAAAACCATTCCACAAATACATCAAGGCCATCATTCATTTTAGTTTGGCCCTTTACTTTCATATGTTGTTTGGCATCCATGTTCTGTGAATTCCAAGGTCTTCCTTCTTCGCCTTTGTCGACTTTTTCATAGCATTTGATTTATTCAGGAAGTTCATGCAAGTTTCATTCATGAAAATGTTCATATCTCCTTTGATTTCTGCTTCTAGAGCTAAGTCATCAACACTTTGTTTCAAACAAACTCTTTTCTTCTTAAGTTCATCCAGTTCCTCCATTATGGACTTGCACTGTTGGCATTGCACAGCCTTTTATTTTTCCTCCTGTAGCGGCAGATAACTGTTGTTAATGTTATAACTATTTATAACTGTTGTTAATGTTATAACTATTTATAACTGTTGTTAATGTTATAACTATTTATAACTGTTGTTATGTTATAACTATTTATAACTGTTGTTAATGTTATAACTATTTATGACTGTTGTTAATGTTATAACTATTTATAACTGTTGTTAATGTTATAACTATTTATAACTGTTGTTAATGTTATAACTATTTATAACTGTTGTTAATGTTATAACTATTTATAACTGTTATAATGTTATACTATAGCTGTTGTTAATGTTATCACTATTTATGACTGTTGTTAATGTTATCACTATTTATAACTGTTGTTAATGTTATCACTATTTATAACTGTTATAACCATTTATAACTTGTGTTAATGTTATAACTATTTATAACTGGTTAATGTTATAAATATTTTTAACTGTTAATAATTTTCTAACTAATTATAGTGTTTTGAACTGTGATTGCATGTGTATACTGTTCCTTTACTGTTTTACCTGCACACATAAATAATAATAATAATAATAATAATAATAATAATAATAATAATAATAATAATAATAATAATAATAATAATAATAAAGTAGGCTTATATAGCGCGATACCCCAGCTCAGGGCTGAGCTTACCGCTCTTAACATAGGATATATCTTCAGAACAAACATAAACAATTAAAACAGGGTATGCAAGCATTCACACCAACTGTACTCGGAAAGGCATACAAGGGAACAACAACATATTCAATACACTACAAATGCATAGTAAAACAAACAAACAAAAAAATAAATAAATAATACAATGGCATATTAGATAATAATAAGATTCACCATACAGATTTAAAATATAACTAAACATTTGTTACATCTAACAATGGTTAATTAATACAATGATCGGATAAAAGACAAGACCTGCCTCCTCACTATTGGAGAAATAAATTATTATCAATAACATAATGTAGAAACTAATGCAAAAATAATTATATACAAATAATTAGATAGTCAGATCTCAATGTACAGACTATTTACATGTCAAGCCATGGACGACACTCCACCGACATCCGGCATCGGTCAGAGGGTAAGAGTCAATCACGATAATACAGTTTGAAGAGATGGGTCTTGAGTGTTTTTGAAGGCCTGGGTGGTCAGTATGTTGCGGATGTGTGATGGGAGAGAATTCCATTGCTTGGGAGCGCAGAAAGAGGAAGATCGTTTACCGTATGTCTTAGTGCGTGTCTTGGGAACAGAAAGAATGCATCGAGAGGGTGAGTAGACAGTTAGAAGATCAGTAAGATAGGAAGGGCAGGAGTCAGAGAAGAAGTTGTGGCAGAGAGTGGACAGTTTGTAGTCAATGCAGGCTTGAACAGGGAGCCAGTGAAGAGAGTGGAGAAGTGGAGTGATGTGATCGCTCTTATTTGCCTTAAGAACATGCATGTAACATAGCTCAAAGCCTATTCTACACTTTAAGTCTAGAAAGGTGAAACTGTTCAACAGCTAAGCTACAATCACAATATAGATAACAACATCACAATATAGATAACAACATCACAATTATTGTTAAGTATAAAACACTAATATACTTACTGTATCCGTCTGTGTCACTGTCAGTCTCTGTCTTCACTTTACACAACTCTGAGTCATGTGGCTCCTGAAATCAATGATGAGAATATATTACTTTACAACAACTATCAGTACATTTGGATTACTGTACCACACAGTTCATGTATTGAAGATTTGTATAAGAGCTCAGTTATTACCTCAGGCTCCACTGGATCTACAGCAATATATCGGTCTGTCTTCACCCACACTGTTTTTGTTTCCAATGGCCACTGCTTTCTGTAACAAAGAAATCAAGAAAACACATCACGGGTGAGTGCTATATAGTAGATGATAAAACTGAACAGTTGTCACTCACATCCATAGTCCTGTGTGGATCACACCAACTTGTGATCACTAAAAAGTTCACTTCAATGAAAAATGTTCTTGACACTTGTGGAATTAAACATTGGTTCACTGGCATAAGGGAAGTTATTGAGCTCACAGACTGTTCAATAAAAAGTAAGATCTAAAGAAACAAAACTGCATTTCAGCTACAATCACAATATAAAACATAATAATAATAATAATAATAATAATAATAATAATAATAATAATAACAATAATAATAATAATATAATAACGGATTTTTATATAGCGGGTACTCCAGCCTATGACCAGACTCACCACGCTTTACATCGTCAATACATATAAATACATGCACTCGATAAAACATCACTTTTGCTACAATACACCAAAGACGGAACAGTAAAGGTACAGACTATTTACAACTATGTACATAAATTACAAAAAAAGAGACTGAAATTGACTATTTACAACTATGTGCACAAATGACAAAAAAGACAGAAATAGAATAGCAAAAACCTATTCACAGCTATTTATATGCCCGGTTAGGCCCAGGAAGAAAAACAGTATAAATATTTACAGCCGTGTATACACATACGGATCAGACATAGACAAAATGATGAGAGATGGCAGCGGGATACAAATCAGGCATGCTACAGGCAAA
>CM072522.1:53815983-53825983 GCA_036898135.1 Oncomelania hupensis
TAGACCTGAGGAAACACAGACCCGAGGAAACATAGACCTGTCTAAACACAGGCCCGAGGTAACATAAACCCGAGGGAACACCGACCCCAGGAAACAGACCTGATGGAACATAGACCTGTCCAAACATAGACCCGAAGGATCACATACCCGAGGGAACACAGACTTTTCAAAACATAGACCTGCAAGAAAGAGTATAGACCCTTAGGCCTAAGGAAACCTAGACCTTAAGGAACATACAAATGTCCAAACATAGACCTGTCCGAACATAGACCTAAAGGAACATAGACCTAAGGGAACATCCTTTCCTATCCTATCCCGTAACTCCGAAAGTCGTTGGGGCACCACCGAGGATCGCTTAACCAGCGTACGCTTCTTTCTAATTCTCTGTCCTCAGCAGCCCTCATGGTTTCACTCAATGTTAAGCCAGTCCATTCGCACATATTATCTTCCCGCCTCTTTTTCCGTCTCCTTCTTCTTCGGCCTTCTTGCACCGCGCCTTGCAAGATGGTCTTTGCAAGGTCTGATACTCTGGTGACGTAGCCACGGAAGGGAGCATACAAATGTCCAAACATAGATTTGAGGGAACATTTACCAGGGGGAACATAGACATGCTCCTGTATCACTAGACATTAGACACTTAGCTCGATCGTTTAGAGCTGTGGTTGATGATACATAGCATACTGCCTTCCCCAAGTAATATTTTGCGTGAGCTAGCAATTCTTACTAGTCAGTTTTTTTTCTTATCAACGCATAGCATTACAAAGAGGTTAATGCGTCGTCAATTAGACATTTTACAGTTCTGGAAACATCCACGCACAACACACCCATGCACGCACATACGCACGCACAAACACGCGCAGATGCACGCACAACCACACGCACATACACACACTCATTCACACACGACTTCTACATTTTTGACATTCTGTTTCCATACCTTAGGAAACCAATATTTTGTGTTTTATGAGGAAGAAGTTTTGCCAAACACGAAAAAAAATGCAAACCAGCGTAATTCCGTAATTCCAAGATGGAGAAAGACAAACATGCAAACTTGCGATAATTCATTGAAAGAGAAGAAGACGACGTGTACGACTAGTAGGAGGAGGAGGAGGAGGAAGAAGAAGAAGAAGAAGAAGAAGAAGAAGAAGAAGAAGAAGAAGAAGAAGAAGAAGAAGAAGAAGAAGAAAAAGAAGAAGAAGAAGAAGAAGAAGAAGACACCCGGTACACATTGGTCGAAGACTGCCAGAAGCATGCTTTACTAGTCGCCTCAACAAACAATAAAGCATGCTTTCATGCTTCAGAGCACTGCTTCCTATACTCTTCAAGCTCAATAGTGACGGAAAAAGCGCAATTTCACTGTAAACATATACAGAATGTTGCTCTACAACATTCCGCTCTTTCCGTCTCAAAAACCCGTTTGCCTTGTTGAATTCTTAAATTGCATGAAACCAAGTGAGGACCCTATCCGGCGTCAACAAACGGTTCAAAAACATTGTCAAACGGTTCGTAAAAGACAGTTGACCTCGAAACAAATACAGTTTGACCTATTTCGTCCCCTAGAGGAGACGAAACTTACATTTTCTATTTTCATGAGTTCATTGGTCAATGCTCGTATGGCTTGAAGCGTATAGGAAGCAGTGCTCTGAAGCATGAGAGCATGCTTTTTTGGCCTGTTGAGGCGACTACTACAGCATGCTTCTAGTAGCCTTCGACCAACGTGTATCGGGTGAAGAAGAAGAAGAAGAAGAAGAAGAAGAAGAAGAAGAAGAAGAAGAAGAAGAAGAAGAAGAAGATTTATTCGTCCAATATATTATATTGGAAAACAGCCATGCAACATAGAAGAAGAAGAAGAAGAAGAAGAAGAAGAAGAAGAAGAAGAAGAAGAAGAAGAAGAAGAAGAAGAAGAAGAAGAAGAAGAAGAAGAAGAAGGCAAATTAAAGAAGATGAAGAGAGGAACAGGGACGAGACTAGTAAGGAAATTATTTATGAGGGTTGGGAGAGAGAAAGAGAGAAAGAGAGAGAGGTAGGACAATAACAGACCATGTGACCTCTTTTGAAGGAAAAATATTAATTAGTTAATCCCAAAACAACAATATGATTACCTCAATTTATTATTCCATTTCTTTCATACCAGGAAACAAACTCCACACGCTCAAACAAAGTAAAGCAAAATCCAATATTGGCGTTTTCGTGTGTCCCTGGGAAATTTCCGCGGCCATTGTTCTTGCTTATTAATTTACGAGAGATGAGTTTTCTTGACCTTACAAATCACGCCTGGCATTGTCTAAAAGTCAGAGCAAGCAAGATCGTTTCAGAATAATACGAACACAAAAATGACAAAATGATGCAGTAATATATCTGGGTTTGTTTGCTTTGTAAATATAGCCTAATTCGGATTATAACTATATGTTTTCAGTATAATATCAATATTGTGGTCGAAATTACCAGTATTTTGTCTAAATCGCAAAATTTCAGTACAACTTCCTTTTACGTGTTTATCTTCCGCACATGCGCGTTGTAATGTTCATTAAAAAATCTGAATACTTCGGTGTCTGCAAACAAATGTTCTCCTTTTATGATGTTAATTTGCACATCTCTGTCATTTTAAAACGGCGACTCCTGTGTATCTTAAAAAGAAACATTACTAGAAATTTCCTTTGCAGCTGTTCTTGACTTAAAAACCAATAACAGAAGGCTAAATAGTCAATGGTAGCGAGGTATGGTAATGTTCTAGAAAACGTACCGTTGTCTTTCCAATTAAGAGAGACAATAAAGAAAGGCCAACTTACCTTGCTAAGGGGATGGAATTGGAGGGCATAAGGTTCAGTGCAGTCTTTATGAGATTTCGGCCATTATCTGAAGCAACAAAATCCAAAGCTCACTCGGTACGGTGTCCGTGAAGTAGTACGTTCAATGACCGCACAGACTGTCTGTGTTAGGTCTCGCTCTACTGGACCCTCTCCTCCCTTTTCTCCCTATACCGTTGCGTCTAAACCACATGTCTCTTCCCCGTCTGTCTCTCTCTCCTCCTGCTCTTCTTCTGTGAGGAAAATCAACATTGGAACACCTCAGGGTGCTGTGATCTCTCCTTTTAACTTCACACTCTACACCAACGATTGCCGCTGTGGCAGAGCCGATAAGCACGTCATCACATTTTCTGATGACACTCCACTCGTTGGCATATGAGACTCTGTCACTAGCTATAAAATGGTGTAGAGGCTTTTGCTCAGTGGTGAGATGCTAATTTTCTATAAATGAACTTAGGAATTACTAAAAAAATGATCATAGACTACATATATATAATAATAATAATAATAATGTTCGTCATTTATAAGGCGCCTTAGCCTAAGGATCAAGGCGCTGGCCGATACAGGATCTAACTCAAACCGTCCGAGACGCCCACCCGCAGCATTTGGCGCATGGTATGACGCCCGGACAACTGAGCACAATCCTGGGCAGCCAGGGATGGGGGAGAAGGACCAAGTGCATGCTGGGTGTGTTCTTGTTACCGGCACTCACCCGTCTAGGACATGAGCGTCAGGATCTTTAAAGTCCGATATGATGGAATGTATGCGACACACAGACTAGACCTCGGTTTATACTCTCATCCGAAGGAGTAGGAAAACAGGAGTAAAGTGTCTTTCCCAGAGACACAACACAATGGCTCGGCCAGGGCTCGAACCCGGGACCTTCAGATCCTCAAGCCGAAGCACTACCATTAGACCACAGTGCCTCCCATATGATGTGGTAGGGTCGGACTTTTGGATAGAGTCGAGGAATACAGGTATCTTGGCAGTGTAATAGATGACACGCTGACTTTTTCAAAGAATGTTGAAGTGATTTTCACGAGGTGCAAACAAAGAATGTATATACTGTACAAGCTAAGGTCCTTGATAGTGTCTCGTAAAGCGACAGACCTTTGCTACCATGCTTTTGTAGAATCAATCCTAACATTTCCATTTGTTTGTTGGTACGGGGCAAGTGTGAAGAGCCGAAACTCTCTGTCTGGCGTTGTTAATGTGTGCAGCAAGATAGTTGGCAAGAAGCAGGTGCCTCTGGAACAGCTGTTCAAAAACAGAGCCCTCAGCAAGGCAGTTTAATTCCTACCGCCATCTCCTTGCTGAATGAAAACTGCCACAATTTCCTCCTAATACTGTTTTGATGCGTGTGTATGCAACTGTCTTGCTGCGCATTTCAATTCATAAATCCCACCTGATCATACTCTGTGTGCGCGTGCGTGTGTTTGTGTGTGCGTGTGTGTGTGTGTGTGTATTGTATAATGCGGCAGTCAGTCTATATCTAAGACTTTATTATTATTTTTATTATTGATAGTATTATTATAGTATTACATGTACTAGTATTGTGTTACAACCACACTTGCTTCCCTTGACTATGATAACTGCACTCCATGATGAAAACAACTGGCCTATGAAGTGATTGCTCGTACTGGTCGTAGCTTCTCATCTGAGTAATTGAATACCACTATATATTATGTTTATACCCTCAAACTATCATAATGAATGGAAAGTTATCTCAATTTTATGTGCATGATATGAATTGTTTCGTTAACCAAATGAAATTAACTGTAAATATGTTATGTACATAAGGTGTGTGCGTTAGTAGTAAGAAAAAACTGGAAGAGATTGTTTGTAATAATGTTTCTTTGTATTATTCTATTTGTTTAGAAAGGGTTTTTTTTATGTTCTTTTCTTATTCGTTGAGAGGGAATGTGCTGTATGAAGTTTTTATTGTGTGTAATACAGATTTGTTGACTTTACTTGACTCTTTAAAGACGTTAGTTAAAAGAATAGCTAGTGTGATTGAAGTTCAAAAAGAAGAGAGCGAGGAGGGGGAGAAAAAAGAAGAACAAGAAAAAGAAAGAAAGAAAGAAAGAAAGAAAGAAAGAAGAAGAAGAAGAAGAAGAAGAAGAAGAAGAAGAAGAATCTTTATTGCACAAACAAACAGCTTAATTTGCAATTAACATTGACGCAACAGAGTCAGTACATAATAAAACATTAAATTCATACAAGCAAATACTATATGGACCACATCAATCTTTTATTTGAACCGTTCATTCCCGCTCCCAGCTTGAACTAAAAACAACCTCAACGTATGACCTCTCCCCTACCTGCACACGAAGAAGAAGAAGAAGAAGAAGAAGAAGAAGAAGAAGAAGAAGAAGAAGAAGAAGAAGAAGAAGAAGAAGAAGAAGAAGAAGAAGAAGAAGAAGAAGAAGAAGAAGAAGAAGAAGAAGAAGAAGAAGAAGAAGAAGAAGAAGAGGAAGAAGAAGAAGAAGAAGAAGAAGAAGAAGAAGAAGAAGAAGAAGAAGAAGAAGAAGAAGAAGAACAGAAAAAAAGAAGAAGAAGCTGGTGGTAATGCTGTTGCTGCTGCGATGATGATGATTTTGTATTCTCTTTCATTACTTTTGAGTTTCTTCTTTTGTTTGTTGTTTTAGAAGTGCGTCTTTTGTTCCGTAACATATTATATAAGGCGGTGAATATTTAATTAATTCATGTTAATAATGGTGCACTGTACATTCAAATATTAAATTAAAAGCAAGTAAGCTTACTCTCTCCTACACTAATGGAAAAACTGGAGGGCAACGGGTTCGGTGCAACCTTTATGAGAGTTCGGCCATTTTCTAAAGCATCAAAGTCCAAGGGGCACTCGGTAGACCTAATCATAAAAACTGCACTCAAATCGCCTCCCTCTTATTTTGTATCTTAATGTAGGAGAGAATATTTGCTCCAAGTTATTAGTTGAATGCACATCATTATTACCATCATATACAGCAAACTATGTTTTGCTTATTGACAAATTAACTATCAATGATGTTTTATAAAATCATACACTTATTTAAAGAATGGCTTACATTATCTTACATTAAAAAAATAGTATTATTACAAAGTGCATTAGTTCTACCTCATTATTACGTCATAGGTGGCAAATGATAATTTGAGTCCATGATGACACCATAGTATAAATGATGTTTTCTTGAAGAAAATCGCTTACATTATCAGTTATTTTAAACACCGATACTTTAAAAAAAATTGTTATTGAAGTACATAAAAGTAAGTTTATGTTTATTATTGTGTAAGTTTATTCTTATGTATGTGTATGTTTGTAAAAATCCAATATCATTTTATCAAATAAAGGATTTAAATTACAACAACAACAAAACAACAACAAAACAAAACAAACACAATAACATGAAAACTTAGGACATAAAATAAACAAAATCCATTATTCCAATTTTTGTTTTGTTTTGCATTTCATTTTTTGCAATTCCGTGTGTTCGTAGTGTGGTTTCTTTGTGTATGTGTGTGTGTGTTTAATCTGTGTGTATGTATTTTTTGTTGTGTGCACGCGACTATTTTGAAGTACTTTGCTCTCCATACCAGAACAAATATTTAGGGAACAGACATTGGGCAGGGAAGAGAGGGAAAAGAGAAGCGGAGGGGGAATGCAGATGCACAACAGTGACCTGAAAATCCCACTTCACATATTTTAACACAACACTAAGATGGGCAAAGATTGTAAGGAGTTTTTTTTTTCTAGTATTAAGCTTAAATATGTAATTCAAGTTGTACTGTTCTATACTCAAATCTTGAAAGTTTTTTAAAAGAAGAAAACTGAATTATTACAGCTTTTAAGGGATAAGAACGTTAGTGTTGTTGCTCTTACTGAAATAATTACTAAAAATCAATCCGGTGTTTGGAAAGTAGAATATAATATACCATGATTTGAGCGCTTCATGAATAAAAATCTAAACCTGGGTGTTGCACTATATATTAGAGAGAACTTAAGGTATTTTGGAAGTACATTCATTTCAAGACAAAAGTGTCTTCCGGCGTCAGCTCCTTGAGGAAAAAGCATGGAGATGTGGCAGTCAGTGATGAGGACAAGGCAAATGTTTAAATGACCTTTTTCCACAGTGTTTTAACAAAAGAAGATTTAAACAGCATTCCTAAATTGGATCCTGGTTCCAAATCGGATGGCGTAAGTCTAAATGAAATTCTTATAACACCTAAAGCGGTACATGAAAAACTAGCTAAACTAGACCCATGTAAAGCATTTGGCCCTGATGGTATTCCGCCTAGAGCGTTAAAAGTGGTAGTGACGAGTTGTCTCTACTTTGTATCTACTTTCTAGTAAATCCTATGATGAGGGAACTGTTCCGGCTAACTGGAACGAAGCCAATGTCACTGCTCTTTTTTTAAAATGGTAGCCGTGCAGAAGCGGGAAACTATATAGGCCAGTAAGTCTCACATGAATCCTTTGCAATGTCCATGAGCCTTTTGTAAAGGATGCTGTGGTGGACCATATGAATCTACGCTCTTTATACTGACTGTCATCATCGTTTCAAGAATGGTAGGCCATAGGTGACTAAGCTGTTAGAAGTCATTGAAGATTTACGGGAATGTTGCATAATGGTGAAAGCTTTTTGATGTGCTGTATCTGGATTGTAAAAAGGCATTTGATTCTGTCACGCATGCTAGACTTTTAAGTCAAATTGAATCATATGGTTTCACTGGAAATGTGTAAATGGATTAAGAACTTTTGACAGACAAGCCAACGGGTAAAAGTCGGCGACAGTTCCTCTTCAGTATTTTTGGTCCTGTTTTATTTACAATTTTTATAAATGACTTACCACACAAAACTATACAAATTGTCTAATGAAAGTTTTAGATTACAGTCCGATATAAATAATATTGGTAAACGGTTCATTTTAACGCTTCTAAATGCAAAAGTACTAAATATTGGCCTGACGTTCAGGCGGCGGAAAGTGGCTTCGACGAGAGCTCATCTCCATGCTTTGTATTCTTTTTTGTAGATCTGCTGTGAGGATCCATGTTTTGCAAGCGTATAGGAAGATGGAGATGACAAGGGAACGCAGCAGCCTAACCTTTTATATGTACATTCTCATAATTTTAATGGTGGGCTATAGCAGGCGTTTTACCTCATGGAAAAACGCGTGCTCTATACCTGGGGCAAGAAGGCCAATAAAAACATCTTGTTTAACTCTCTGTGTATTTTTCTTGTATTGCTATATGCGAACGTTTGTGATATTTTGTAGCTTTGACGTGTCTTTATTATTTAAGCCTATTTCGAGCTGATAGCTACTTCAATAGGAGGCGCTATTACATTTCTTGCTTAAGGTGGGTGCTTTGCCCTGAGTTACCCTACCGAACAATTTTTCGTCAGAAATCAACTATAATTGTGTAGGATTCGGAAGCTGGAAAAAGCGTTATATAAAAAGGTTTAAATACAAATAAAGTAAATAAAATAAATTCGCCAATCATTGGACTATATACAAAACTTAACAATATCTTAACAGACCTGGGGGTTATTATTTCTTTTGGGAGAAATAGCTCATATTTGGCCAGTTTCTGTGGTGCGAATTAAAGTGGGAGACTGGAGAGGTCCCTCTTCCCTCTTCTCACCCACTTCCTTACCTCAGTGGTACAACATTCGCCTGGCACACCTATGACATAGGTTCGATTCCCAGGGTGGAAACAGAAAAGAATGTGGCAGTTTTTCCTTGTCCATCTAAGCAGTACGGTTACTTTGGTGGTTCCGTGTTGATTTAGATCCTTACTTCCTCTTCCCTGGGATGGTTATTCCCTTGTCTGCCATATTGCCAATGGTGGGTTTAGACGTTAAACCTCAATGTTCATGTTGAGGGCGTAGAGGAAAAGTGTTTGAGGGGAAATGGATTTAATTGGGAAAACGAGAGCAGAAGGAAGATGTGTGCGTGTGTGTACAATTTTAGAAAAGATTCTGTAGAAATGTTGAGCTTAGCGAGCGTTGTAGCCAAGTGGGCTAAGGCGGGACTAACTTGTCCACAGGCCAGAAACCATTGGCGCCTGACGGGTGTGGGTTCGATCCAGCATATGGGCGTATTATTTACTTTCGACTCGGGCAACGTCTCGGGGGTTTTCTCCGGGTACTCCGGTTTACTCCCCCAGTAAATTTGCAAATTTTCAAAATCACAACTAATTATGTTAGGTAGGTTGGGTTTGGACGCGCCACAGGCTGCGACTACGCTTTCCCCAGGGGAGGCGGCCCAGAATTTCCCTATGGAGAAGGGACAATATAAGGTAAATCAATTAAATTATAAATTAAAAGTTTGTGTGCGTGTTTGTTTGCTTTTTTTTTTAACTCAATGGAAGCTACAGTGTTACATTACATCTAAGCTCTTTCAAAACAAACATTGGGGCAGCAATGCCAATTAGTGTAGAAAGAGTGAATGAAGGGGAAAGGAATGGAATCAAAAAAACAGACTGAACAATATGGTGTGCGAAGTTTGCTTAAAACTAAAAAAAAAACGATTGTGGGAATTTCTAAATCAATTAAAACTGTACCTGTGAAGTTCACTTGCACGTACCTAAGGACTTTTCACAAAACTCTTGGAGCAGTGGCATCTAGATGGTGTGCGCGGGGGATAGGTAGGCGCTGGGAGGGATAGAGTAGCGAAAAGGCTTGAGAGGAATTAAGTTTGGACATCAAGAGAAATAATACACGGGACATTTAAAATTTAAAAAAAAATAATAATTAAAAACAAAACACATGTCACTTGCAACTAGGACTGTAGAAATGTTGAAAACAAGTAAATTTAACTCAAGGTCACGTGCACCTCAGGACTATTTAAGGAAACCTTGGAGCATCGGTACTTAAGAGATACCTATAAATGTTTAAGAAGGTGGAAGTGGGGTTTAAATGGAAAGAGCTTGAAGTGAATGGGGTGGTGGGCGGGGGAAGGGGTAGAGAGAGAATCAACAGCATGGAGAGCTAGCTGTATGGGATGTTCGGGGAAGGGCCAGAGGCAGCTGGTGGGAGAATGCAGGTGTGTGAGCAGTAGGCCTGTCTGCTTACCTGTCAGGCACGATGCCAGACATAGGCAACATTCTTGACTGAGATTTTTGGTCATTAGACATGACAGGAGAGTGGCGCAGAAGACGAATGAACTCCCTTTGTGTGCCAGGGCAAAACGAACGCA
>CM072522.1:53828483-53978430 GCA_036898135.1 Oncomelania hupensis
CACCGTCGTCGTTATCATCATCATCATCATAATCATATTCACCACCAACACCATTATCATCATCATAATCACCATCATCATCATTACATTACATTACATTACATTACATTACATTACATTACATTATTATTGCTTTAGGTCCAGCGGACTCTTCCGAGCCAAATCAGGACCGGACAACCCCTGATCCGCATAAAAGATCTGCTGAAACAACCCAAGTGGTAAAACCGAAAGCTCTCCACCAGCTAGTCACTTTACAATAAAGACATCCCACGCAGGGGACGGCTGAGGCTTCACCCCAACTTATCGAACCCCGTTTACAAAAACAAAATAGAATACAAGCATCATTATAAATTATCAACAAAACACATACATATAAAATGCCTACATTGCTAAATAATAACATCATAGGAAGCCCTAGTGACCACCTGGTCGAAAGCGTCCAATATTCCCAAGCCGATCCAATAGACCTCACACACAAACAAAAAAAGGAGTCTTGTCCCGGAAGAGTTTTCAAGAAAAAAGGTAGGAGACTGGTCTAGCGAAGAAGACGATAGTATAGCAGATTGATAGAAAAGAGCAGGAATGAGAAAGAGCAAATGAGAAAGACAGCGGCAGTGGGAATTTAAAGCACTAAATTTCCAGAAAGTGGGGATACTATTTATACTGAAACCGCCGGCACCCCAACGGGGGTCCATCATCATCGGTATCGTCATCATCGTTATCATCATCATCATCATCATCATAATCATCATCATCATCATCATAAACATCATCGCCATCAAGGTTGGCGCCTAGTCTAATCTGTTGGACAAATAGGTAGCCATAGCAACGCATGGCGGCTCTCTACACCATACTATATACATATCACCACCTATAGCTTTATTGAATAGCGGTGCAAACCCCTAAAGTGAAGGCTTTTTCTATCTGCCTTATTATTATCATCATCATCGTCGGGTCATTTCATCACAAACAACAATTATTAACACATAGCCTAATCTCTTTTAATAAACAGGTCTCCTCCACATCAGTATATAGATTAATTAGCCCTAATGATCAGCGGTGTTAATCCTTAGCGCGTAGGCTCTGTTTTTTCTGCATTTTTTCGATGCGGATCGTTTATCTCCGCATTGTGACAAAACTCCACTAAATGGAGATAGTCAGAACTGCGACACTTTGGCTTACTTTTGCATTAAAAAACTATTAAGAAGATAATTACGAAGGATGAGTCAAAGAAATCAATAATTAAAAAAATAATAATCCCGCATTTTAACCTAACTTTAAAATAGCCGCAAAGGACAAAATTAAAATACTGCACAAGAGTTTATCTCTTTGGTTACTGTGTAATTCGAAAACAGTACGGGGAATTTTTTTGTGTGATCAACATGTGTAAAAATGCGCCATGAAGGTCTTTATAGAAAATTAGTAATGGAGGTCATCAATCCCTACATTGGGCAAGAGCGGGCTAAGTTTAGTTCTTTTCACTCCCGAAAGTGTAAAGGTACAAAATTGCATTCCATTTTTTAGAGAAACAAAAGAAAACAACACCACAAAAGCAGTCATTCCACAAATTAAGCCACGTATCATTAATCATCGCGTCCTCAAAGAGCTATGTCTCTAATCAGTTTTATCTCTCCTTGAGCAGGTGCTTGGACGATAAACAACACCCAGTTGTTTGTGTGATCAAGGCATCAACAATTAATTTTTAGGACACACGTTGTGCAAATTTGAGATCTAAAAAAAAAATTCGTTGTTGAATCTGTTTGTATTTCCCCTTGCGTTGCTTCTCTGCGCCGAGATTGTTGCGGCTAACTCTCCAAGGAGAACAGCATTGAAATACAGGATTGTATACAAGATGAGTGATCAAGGCATCAACAATCAATTTTTAGGACACACGTTGTGGAAATTTGAGATCACACAAAAAAAATGCATTGCTGAATCTGTGTGTATTTCTCCTTGCACTGCTAATTCTCTGCGCTGAGATTATTGTAACTAACTTTCCAAGGAGAACAGCATTCAAAGAAAGGCTTGTATACCAGATGATATCATTAACTCCAAGCAGTTCAATTCCGAGTATACAAATTATAACTAATTATTATTATTATTATTATTATTATTATTATTATTATTATTATTATTATTATTATTGGGTATTTGTATAGCGCGCATATTTCGCAGTTCTTGGCGACTCAAGGCGCTGGCCGATACAGGATCTAACTCAAGCCGCCCGAGGCGCCAACTATTAACTCAGATAGTAGTCTTATCAAGTCACCAACGCCTTCGGATTAGAGTATCCACCAAGCTCATGACTGTGCACCCAAGCATTCCATAGCACGGTCTTTAAAGATCGTGACTCAGGGAGTGGGTATGAAAAGTGAGCGGGATGGAGGGGTGGGGGGTGGGGAGAGGAATGAGCAGAAAAAAAGAGGAAGAATATAATAATGCGCATTTGTTTTTGCGTGGGTAAGTAGGGAGCCGTTATAATATTATATTTAAGATTGTTCCAATAAAGCAAAGTGAAAAACATAAACTACCTCGACATCAAATAACAATAATACATTATCAAATTAATTTAATTTTTTTTAATTTAATAAAAATAAAATAAGATAAGAGACTTTGCGTGGGTCTCGTGAGAACTGTAAGATGCTTGAATTACAAATAATAATAATAATAATAATAATAATAATAATAATAATAATAATAATAATAATAATAATAATAATAATAATAATAATAATAATAATAATAATAATAATAATAATAATAATAATAATAATAACCGATGCTATTTCCGCTCTGAAAATAGTTTTAATTATCTGATGCACTTGACCTTTTTAAATATTTGACATTATATAAGTGTGATATTCTAACAGTGACATATATCATTCACTTTAAACAATTATTTGAGGATAAAATTTTATTCTGTTATTTTAGTTTATTATGTTTTTATTTCTTTATTGTTTTATTTCATTTCAGTTAATTAATTTCATTTTTTTATTATCCTTACCTCACTTAATACTTAAGTTAATGTAATTCGCGCTGTCTATCAGCGGAAACAGCGATCGAGTAACAGCGCTGAACTACCAAAGCAAAGAACCCACCAACATCTTCCAGCACCAACCTTTGAGCACTGAAATCACTCCCAGACTGATTGCATCATCACAGACACTTTTATAAAATAAGCCTTCCTGTAGGTTCAATCCCAACAACTCCATAACACGACTTTGATGCTTTAAATCCGATTGGTTTAGACAAATGTTTTATTCAAGGGAAAACATTATAATTACAAACAATGACTTACATGATAGGCAACAAGCGAGCTTATATATATATAAGCCCAAGCTGTATGACAAAATTCTACATAATAATTAAGTGATAGGCAACTGATATTTCCATATAAATAAAGAATAATACAACAATTTAAAAAAAATAAAGATAATAAAGTTTAGTAAATAATTACACGGACACACACGCATACACATAAATAAATAAATAAATAAATAAATAAATAAATAAATAAATAAATAAAAATAACAAATAGAAACGATGAATTAAATATTTATCTAGAATTTAAATGCGTAGATGAATAAGAAATGGACATTTTTAAACCAATAATTGAAGAGGGAGACGTGTGTACGTGTTTGTGTGTGTGTGTGTGTGTGTGAGAGAGAGAGAGAGAGAGAGAGAGAGATGGTTTGAGCTGAACACCGGGATGTTTGTGCAATGAAACGGAGAATTTCCCATCTATACCATGTGTTCGTAGAGTTCAACAAAGCGTTTGACCCAGTCTTGCATGCAGCTCTGTGGGCAACCATGAGAGTGTACAACATCAACCCTAACAGTATTGACGTCATCGAAAGCCTGTATGACAAGGATACCAGTGCAGTCCTCCACAACAACACCATCGGGAATTGGTTCAGAACAACAATCGGCGTGCGTCAAGGATGTCTACTCTCTCCAACACTCTTTAACATCTTCCTAGAGCGCATCATGTCAGATGCCCTTGCAGATCACCAAGGTACAGTCAGCATAGGGAGTAGAGCAATCTCCAACCTCCGTTTTGCGGATAACATTGCTGGATTGGCTGGAGAAGAACAAGAACTTGAACAGCTGGTACAGAGGCTTGACATCACCTCCGGAGCCTATAAAACGGAAATAAATGTGGAGAAGACCAAAATGATGACCACCAACACCAATGGCATAAACACGGATATAAACGTCCAAGGCCAATCCCTCAACATGGTGCATAGCTTCAAATATTTAGGAGTAATTGTATCGGACAAGGGGTCAGGCCTGCAAAGACCATCCTGCAAGGCACAGTGCTAGGACGTAGAAGAAGAGGGATGCCGAGAAAAAAGTGGAGGACAACTTTAGAGAATGGACTGGTTTGCCACTGAGCGAAGCCAGCAGAGTTGTTGAGGACATATATGTATTATATATATTTAGATAGATATAGATATATATAACTCATGTTATGCGCGAACAGTTTGGAGAGGCCAGGAGGTCTGACACTATTAATTTCAGAAAGCGAGCCATGAAACAGCAAGCGGCCAGTTTGCAAAATTATTAACTGAATCCAAATTAAATCAGTTTGCCAGAAAACGAGCACACCGTCCGAAATTAATTCTCACTATCTTCAGTCACAATCACACACATTCATAGACATGGAAGTATGAGGACAAAATGTAATTATATTAAATTAATATAGGTGCATGCAACCAAAGCGGTCCTGATTTGGCTCGGAAGAGTCCGCTGGACCTAAAGCAACAATTATGTAATGTCATGCAATGCAACCAAAGAGCTTATTACGGAAAGAGGGGGGAACTTCCATTATGTCCTATACAAAAATGCGAGACGCTCTCACGGATTATTTCCCTTTGCTCGGGCTGGCTATTCACACTTTTCTGCTATCCTATGCACCAACGGGAATCCCCTCAATGAAACATACTTCCGGTTTCTTTCTCCGCGTGTTTTAGTGAGTTATTTCCAAATATTCAAGAATAATAAAATGTGTCACTGGCCACCAGTATCGTACCCTCACATTTTTTTTTGGCTGCAGTTTATTATCCCTTTCTATCGCCAGTGGCGCGCCTAAACCCTACCTACCTAACATTATTTGTGAATTTTTGAAAAATATTCGGAAAAATCATAACGCCCAGATGCTGGCTCGAACCCACACCTGTCAGGCGCCATTGGTTTCTGGCTTGTGGACAACGCAAGTTAGTCCCGCCTTAGTCCACTTGGCCACAACGCTCGCCTAACATAGTCAACTACTTCGTGTTTTGTGAAGGTTGCGACGGCGAAGCTATGGAAAACTACAAGAGTCTTCAGGTCCTGTTTCACTTTCTGTCGATGATCGACGCACCTCCGAAGTCGCCACAAATACAGGCCTCTACGAATGTTTTTTGCATCCTTTCACTGAGCATGTACTTCCTCCACCGTTTTTATACTTATCCCACTCGTTTTCTGGCTCTAACAATCGTCGTTTACGGCAATTTGCCATATTTAAAAGTCATGCATCAAGCTTTGATAAAAGCAAAACAAGCCATACCGGAACTTGGTTTCATTTTAACCTCGTTTTCATTTATAATGGCGATACCCACGAGTTTTTTATGAGAGGTGCCGGAAAGTTGTGAATATTTCATCATCTGCTATATGAATGATCTGTGCGTGGTAACTTATTGAGCCTATGCCATTGCAAAAGAACATTTTTATGGCAACGTTTGCAAAAACCAAACTTTTAAACATCATTATTATTAACATTCCGCTACTGCTGTCTTTTTTTTTAATGTTTACTTATTGACATTTATTATGTGCTTTTATGCTGCTTATGTGCGTATGTCATAGGTTCGTTTTCTGCCCTGGAATTTATTATTTTTTAATCAACGACAGATATTTTAAAATTAAAATATTCATGACAGACTGTTTCATTTATCCGAAAGTGTGTAAATCCGTAATCGTGAGAGAGAGAGAGAGATAGAGAGGGGGGGGGGGGTTGGGGGAAGAGAGAGCTCTGTCATTCAATCAATTAATCACAATAAAGCACAATAACAAAATGTTTCACTAATATTGTGAATTTAATTTATATCATGTGTCCCCCTACCCCCCAACCCTCTCACCTCCCACATCACTGGCTTAATAACATCAGTCACCTCATGGAAAATAATTAATTAATCAGACAGAACAATCAGAACCTAGACTACAACATTCCATGCAATATAGATCTAATGCGCAGAAATTCACAGATCAGAACAAGGACTGAGTTTCTACATTACATTTTTTTTCCCGTTTACACTCAAACGAAAAGGGATTACAACAGATCAAGGACCATTTTTGTACCTAGGTAAGGGGTTATCTTGCACAGTATTTGATCACGAGGAGAAAACAGACTTAGTCTAATTTAACTTGTTAACATAAGCAGTTTGAAGAAGCCAAACTGCCAATCTGACAACATCTACTTTTGAAATGTAAGCACAAATATAATAGTCAAACAACCTAGAAACAACGTAAACAGTGAGCGACCTTTTGAACGTAAACTGTCAGCAAGCACACAGTTTTTGTTTTAGCACATAGAATAAATATAACATGAATCACTGAAGCCTCTCCCCGATTGTTTTAACAACACTGCAGCGGTCTTAGTTTAGGCCTATATAAACACACACAAAAGAAGTTTTTCGATTGCAATTTACCTTTCTTTGTCTCTTGGAAACTTGAAAAAGAACTTGCCATCACAACTTTTCTTGTATCTGGCATTACGGCAATTGATGGCTGTGCAAAAGTCACCGCCCTGTTTTACTCAGTCGCCTTTTGTCTTTCTGCCACGAGCCATTTTTAGCATGTCGACAAGGGAGCGTAACTCGTATCTTCCGTCTCGCGGTTCTGGATCCATGGACCAAGTTCCCCCTCTTTCTATAATACGCTCTTTGATGCAACGATAAATCTATAGAACAAATTATTTATGACATTTACTGCCGTTATATGAAAAGTTGAGATCCGTGAAGTTACGAATAGCTATAACGAAGTTGTAAAAGAAATAAATATTCTTGTAACTGTTCTGAAATTACATGAATAACCTATTAAAATATTTATGTAAGCAGTCAATAATAACAATGCAATAATATTGTTATTTTTTATGAAAAAAGATTACACCGACCTTGACACGTTTTGCAACATGATGTGTCTCGCGAAAAATCGGGATCTATAATTGATTTGTTTATTTTTTGGTTGTTTGTTATTTTGAATTTAGTAGCAAAAAAATTTGATTTCATATCGAATTGGATTAATTACTATGATCCATTCGAAGAGATCCTAAATTGGCCTTGTGACGCCTGAAGGAAAAAGGAGGTAAAAATGACATTGACATTGAAACGCAAATTGATATTTTCACTAATTATTTTCAAATTAAAACCCTTGTCAATGAAACTAAATCATAATGCGCCAGGGTTATATGGAGCAAACTTACGCTATTTCTTAATAATAATAACAATAATAATAATAATAATAATAATAATAATAATAATAATAATAATAATAATAATAATAATAATAATAATAATAATAATAATGTTAAGAAGAAGAAGAAGAAGAAGAAGAATTATTATTATTATTATTATTATTATTATTATTATTATTATTTGATGTGTGTGTGTGCACACACACACATGCACACACACACACACACACACAGGCGCGCGCGGCCCGCACACAAACACTTGCAATACACTCACATACACAGGCATTTAACAACACAATTGATCTCTCTCTACCCCCCACCCTCCCCCTTCCCCTCCCGTTGAGGTGCCGGGGGTTTCAGTATAAATAGTATCCCCACTTTCTGGAAATTTAGTGCTTTAAATTCCCACTGTCGCTGTCTTTCTCATTTGTTCTTTCTCATTCCTGCTCTGTTCTATCAATCTGCTATACTATTTTCTTCTTCGCTAGACCAGTCACCTACCTTTTTTCTTGAAAACTCTTCCGGGACAAAACTCCTCATTTGTGTGTGAAATCTGTTGGATCAGTTTGGGAAAATTGGACGCTTTCTGCCAGGTAATCACTAGGACTTCCTATAATGTTATTATTTAACAATGTAGGCATTTTTTGTATGTGTTTAGTTGATAATTTATAATGATGTTTGTATTCTATTTTGTTTTTGTAAACGGGGGTTCGATAAATTAGATGATAGCCTCAGCGTCCCCTGCGTGGGATGTCTTTATTGTAAAGTGACTGCGGTGGAGGGCATTCAGTTTTCCCACTAGGGTTGTTTCAGCAGATCTTTTATGCGGATCGGGGGTTGTCCGGTCCTGATTTGGCTCGGAAGAGTCCGCTGGACCTAAAGCAACAATCAATTAATCAATCAATTCTGGAAATTTAGTGCTTTAAATTCCCACTGTCGCTGTCTTTCTCATTTGTTCTTTCTCATTCCTGCTCTGTTTTATCAATCTGCTATACTATTTTCTTCTTCGCTAGACCAGTCACCTACCTTGTTTCTTGAAAACTCTTCCGGGACAAAACTCCTCATTTGTGTGTGAGGTCTGTTGGATCAGTTTGGGAATATTGGACGCTTTCTGCCAGGTAATCACCAGGGCTTCCTATAATGTTATTATTTAACAATGTAGGCATTTTATATTTATGTGTTTAGTTGATAATTTTTTTAATGATGTTTGTATTCTATTTCGTTGTTTGTAAACGGGGGTTCGATAAATTAGATGATAGCCTCAGCGTCCCCTGCGTGGGATGTCTTTATTGTAAAGTGACTGGCTGGTGGAGTGCCTTCAGTTTTACCACTATGGTTGTTTCGGCAGATCTTTTATGCAGATCAGGGGTTGTCTGGTCCTGATTTGGCTCGGAAAAGTCCGCTGGAGCTAAAGCAATATATATATAGATGAATTTAATTTAATTTAATTATACAGGAATATTGCACAACCCCGAAAGTGGTAATTCAGAATGGACTTATGCCACTATACAAGTGACTGAAAGCGCTATCAACATCAACATCACCATCACCATCAACATCAACATCACCGATCCATCTCTTGCGAAATGCTTCATTCATGATTCCCAGGCTGCTTCTTCGCGTCGTCCAAAGTTCAGACTTCCCACAGGGAGATGGGTGAGTCATGCGAATTTAGTGGCATTTTTTAGTTCTCATTTACTTGTGTTATCACGATACTGTGTTCGCCAATCCACAGACTGAGATTGTAGCAAGATCAATTGTATAGCTGTGACAGCAGTCTAAACTGCACCTGGGGGATCGATTGTCGGAAGCGTTTGCGGCCGAATAGGTGTGTGTGTTTGTATGGGTGTGTGTGTGTGTGTGTGCGTATGTGTGTGTGTATATGTGTGTGGTGATAAAAGGGGGAAAGAGGGTGTGTGTGTGGGTGGGTGTGTTTGTGTATGTGTGTACGTGTGTGTGTGACTATAAGTAGAGGGATAGGCCCATGGAGGTGGAAAAGAGGTTGACCTTTTTTTCTCTACATTTTGTGGCACATATAACTATTATTACATTTGGTGTGCTTTACACAGTTGCAGAACACCTGCAAGAGGCGATGCTTGTGGCTTTCTGGCTGTCTAGAGCTGAAAGATTAGACTTGAGAGCCATATCGGTATTTATAGTCTTTGGCCATATCAAGTTATAGTTATTATTGTTAGTCTGTTAATATTTATTTACCGTCAAGGTAATTTTTTTTTCTAAATCCTATATCAAATGGCCAAGAATGCTTGAGACCATGTTTACACAAGAAAAAAGAAGCCTGACCTTTGGACTGGCTGAAAAGCTCTTAACTGAAACAAAGTGTGAAAGAAACTTTGTCTCAAGACTTTTTCTCAAAAGAGATAAAAATCCAGCATGATGAATTGAAACAATAAACGGAAGACTAGTTTTAAGATGACCTTTGAACTGATTAATCAGCTCTGAATAGAAAAAAAATTTCGTACACACTTTATTATAATTAATTTCCATAATTAGAATCTGTATTGCCGAAAGGTTGAGGTGGTGTTTAAAAAAGGAAAGCAAAAATTGAGGCTATTTAAAAAAGAAAATCTGACGTTTATCTTTAGACCGGTCAAAAACCTAATCTCGTCAGAAAGGAAAAAAGAGTCCGGACAAAATTATCAAACTCTAGTCGGCATTGCTTGCTAGACGTTGGGTTGGAGAGTCCTCAAGAGCATCATTCGAGACGGCGGGCATGATGTGATAAGGACGTCATAAGAGGCAGTTCAGCTGTCCCTGAATTCCTCAAGAGACATCCAGCCTCCTCCGGTTCCCTCCACCCAGACAAAACGATACCATAGGTGACGTGAGTAAGCGGGCTGCCACGCCTACTGCCCAACGCGATGCTAGGTTGAGGTTACATTTCACTGAAAGGTGCCATCTTTTACGTAGGTTGGTTTAGTGCGTGTGGGATTCTTGTACATGCCTGCTCTACTACATGTCCACCAAAACAGTTCTATCTTTCTATTTTCGATTCCTTCAAGACAACTTTCCTTAGGCGCTTAATAAGAGCCTTAAAGGTCAACCACAGTGCTCGGTCAAAAAGTTTCTGCTGAAAGAACTTTACTAAATAATACCAGATGCAAAAAATTCGGTAAGCAAAGCTCTATCGTTTAATAGATATCGATCACTGAAAGTGGGATTTCCTACCTGTAATTAAGGGTAAGGGAAGTAATACTCTAAAACGCAGCTATCGCTGATCGTCCCTCGCAGTGACGTCAGCAACTGTAGACAATGGCCGATTGCGAAGAAGTTACAAGCGAGACAAGCAGTGTTTCTTCACTCGATCTGTCGTGTTACAGCAGTGCTCTCTTCTGTTAGAAACAAACTCGACCCCCGAGTACTAATTGTAATAATAAACAAATAATTATACGAGCTAGACCCGTGAATACATAACCTCTTCAGGGGTGGATCAGTTAGGTTTTTGTGGGGAAGGGGGGGGGGTTTCCAAAATTGGTATAAAAAAATAAATAAATAAATAAATAAATAAAAAAAAAAAAAAAATATATATATATATATATATATATATATATATATATATATATATATATATATTAGTACTAAGACGAGTTAGGGCCACTTTTTGTCTTCCTAATGTATGAAAATTCAGTACTGAGTTGATAGGGCGAACCAAAACGCGTCGCCCTATGATTTTGGCCCACAGTTTCTTCCCTTGCATTGATATTCCCCTATCCACCGCGCCATCGTGAACCCCTTTCCATGACCTAGGCGGGAAACGATTTGGAACTGTTCTTAGATACATTATATTGGAGAAATATGCACTTCAATTTTGTCAGCATTAGGGCGACTTCCGTAAAAACCGTGATTACAGCGACAACATTTTATATCAAATTAACTAATTTTGGGGGAGGATTCTTTTCATCAAATGAGTTCTACATGCTCTGGCCACAGTCAAGATTCTAATTTTGCATTTTCAACATTCTGTCCCATTCCGTTTTTATGCAAAAAAAAAAAGTAGATTCGTCGTAGCCACATGCACTTTTGACTTTCGCCAGCAAGGGAGTGAGAGCGTCGCAACGTTTTTTCGAAAATGTGAACTATGATTCTAAATTACAAGTATTCTATTTCTTGAACTCATTTAAAATCAGGAAGTTCCCAGATATAACTGTAAGCGTCTAGAATCCTTTTGCTGATTTTAGAGGAATTTTAAAACGCGTAACTATCATTCTGTGCGGTGCTGAACATTACATGATGGCCACAGACGAAACGAGCGGGGAGATTGAAATGGGGGAGATTGAAATGGAAATGACCGGGGAGTTTGAAATGTAAGTATTTTGATTGATGTATTTTTGCCTGGACTTTAGTGCAGAGTAATCAGCCAAGGATAAATTTTCCGTGTAGGCAAGGGTTGAATCGAGTCCAGAGATGTGCTGCAAACCTAGTTAAAGAGGCCGGTGCAACCATCTCCCCCACCCACCCCCACCCATGGTGGTGCCGGGGGTTTCAGTATAATACTTTTTGTGTGTGAGGTCTGTTGGATCAGTAGTAGTAGTAGTAGTAAACTTAGTAGGGACAGATGTAGGCCGTGGAGCCTTTCTGAACGTCCCATCTTTTATATTTATTTACAATGGTCTGCCTTGCATGCAATTTGCCTACATATTAGTCATAGCTGTAAAAATTAAAATAAGTCTATAAATTTTGGAATTGCATCCAACTGGCTTTTGAACTGATTAGTAGTTTTAGCACTCTTTAAAGACATTGGAAGGTCGTTCCAATGTCTTACAGTTCTATATGAAAAAGAGAATTTCCTAATATTAGTGTTAGTGTCTAACAAAGATTTTGCCTTCAGATAAGCGTGTCGTATTACTATGAGGATTAGCAAACAAGTCATTCCATTCTAAGTCATCAATGTTATTATAAATTTTGAATACTTGTATTAGGTCACCTCGTAATCTCCTATCAGACAGTGGAAACTGAATGTAAACCAAGAAAAAAAAGTCGCTCTTTATAGGACATTTTTCTACATTCTATTAGTAACTTTGTTGCCCTTTTTTGAACTTTCTCTATAGCAATTCTGTACACTTTGGGATGTATAGTTCAAATATCAACACATCATGATCGCTCTTACCAATTGGAGCTCTATGTATTACATCTGATATTAAAAGATCATCATTTACCAATATAAGATCATCTAGTGTTGATTTTTGTCCTTCTCTATGCCTAGTAGGGTTGTTGACTTTCTGCATAAGATATGCATCCCTGATACATTCAATAAATGTATTATTTTTATCTCCACACCATTCACCATCCCATCTTACATTTGGAAAGTTAAAATCACCAGTAATACAGACTTTGTCGAACTTCTGTATATCTTGATTCTTAAGTAATTCAAATAAAAGTTGTCATTATCGACTGATGAGTTGGGGCTTCTATACACAACCTATAAGTACCCTTTCTCCCTTTCCGCCAACAAATGTTCCCCAAACACACTCCTCAAACTTCGTATTTCCCAGCAAACAGTATTCTTTAGCATTAAGTTTTTTTATGAAAATATAGTGTGCACAACACCTCTTTTAGGGTCTTTATTCATGAACAAGTCATAGTTTGGAACCTCATATTCCAAGTCCAAGGGAACATAAAACTGATTTTTAGCCTTAAATTCTGTAATCCCGATAATATCAGGTTTTAGTTCATCAATCAGAAGAAGTAATTCACTTTTTTTTATTCAATAGTGAATCCACATTACTGTACAAAAAATGTGTAGAATGATTAAAACTATTTACATGCACCTCAGTATCGGCTCTAATTCAATTCCCCTGCGTCTGTGGAGCTGCAGCTCCTTGACGCTGGTCAGGTCTAACTTGCCGCTTGACAATTTCAAACTTTCTATAGTCAATGCGAAGATCAGTCTCCCCTTCTTCTTTCCTCATGCTCATTTCAGCTTAAGTTGTTTGATTTTTTTCTCTCTCCTTTGGTGTATTATCAGTATTTATAAAAATACGTTCCATGGGAGGTTTGTTTTTATTTAGCTGGAAAATGCCTTTCAAGATTTTGATTTGTGCAGGGATGTCGTTTGGGTCGGATCTTCGGCTTTTAGCCGAAATTTTTATAAAAAAGCCGATAAACTGTCCGTCATGTCGGCTCGCCGAGCCGAAGTTTTCACGGGTGAATCGGCTCGGTTTTGTCCATTTCTGCGATATTCCTGTGCTGTACGCTTGCAGTTTAGGTGAGGATTCGATAATTACTAAGGTTAAACCCAGAAACTCTGACAATATTGTGGTCTGTCAAGGGACAGTCTAAACTTTTTATTGTTTTTGTGTGTCTGAAATTTAAGAAAATAAAATTTATTTTCAATGTTCTTATTCTACTCTTAAAATCATGTTTTATTACAAAGATATGCATCCACAGAACACCTTTAATATATGGAGGTGGAAGGTGCACGTTAACGTAGTGAATCTAGTCAAAAAAACCATGGGAGACTGCTTTAGAAGAGAGAGCCGAAACTTTCTGTAAAAAGCCGAAAGTTTCACGGCTGTTTCGGCCAAATCGCCGAAGAAAAAATTTCCTAGCAACATCCCTGTTGTGTCTCTTCACTTCCCACCTCCATTCTCAGCATCCTTGGTTTTACATTTTGCCCTATTCTCAATGGTCCCAACCTCACTGGGTTTTTGCCTCTTCAGCCTTCACTTCTGGAATTTGGCTAATCAGTGCTCTTACTCTGTCTCTGTCTTCCATCTTTCTTTCCTCTGAAGTTTCATTTGTGCTCTCAGCAAGATTTACAACAATTATGTTCAGCTTCCATTTTTCTTTCTCTTCTGTCTCACGTAAGTAGTCTTCCACCTTCTTTTCAATAATTTGTTCTATGTGTTCCTCCTGGTCATGCCTCATTTCTAATTGTTCAAGTCTCGTGGTCATTGTTTGCAGCAGTTGAAAAATGCCATCAAGTTTAGCCTCTATTTGTGATTTCACTATCACCTTCTCTCCACACCCATCACAAGTCCACTGAATAGAGCTAGCACCCCTACAACAGTTGAACTGTGCATTACTAGTCAACCCACTGCAAGATTTATGACAAAATTCCTTACAGAGGAAACATTGTATGGTTATGTCACCTTGCCCATCATCAATAGCATCATCACATTTCAAACACACCCAAGGTACATGCCCCCAAGTGTTTTTCTGATTCTTTTTAGTGGCAATTTTGGTGCCACTGTTTTTTCTTTCAGCCATTGTTAGTACTAATGTGACCTAGATTTAAACCAACTAGCCTAGAATACTCTCAAAATTTGCAATGATCAATAAATACTAATACTTAGCAGTAACCATCAAAACAAATCAGTATTGTGTATCAGTATAAACTATAATAGAATCATAACGAATAGGCCTACCTTCAGTGAGAAGATTAGTTACAAGGTTCAAAAACCAGTCTATATGCTCTGCAAACCTATTTAAATTGAAGAATAATATTCTCCAATATAAATTTCATAAATTATACTTAATTCAAATTTATACTGTACGCTGCTGATAGTGTTCAAAATTGCCCCTAAACAAAAACAGCAGCCATTGATTCACGCATGCAGCTTGGCAATATTGGACGCTGCCAAATGGTCACTGGGGATTCCTATGATGTTATTATTTGGCAATGTAGGCATGTATGTGTTTTGTTGGTATTTTATAATGATATTTGTATTCCATTTTAAGTTTGTAAACGGAGGTTTGATAAATTAGTATAGCCTCAGCGTCCCCTGCGTGGGATGTCTTGATTGTAAAGTGACCGGCTGGTGGAGTGCCTTCGGTGTTGCCACTAGGGTTGTTTCGGCAGATCTTTTATTCGGATCAGAGGCGAGTTCTCTTTCATCGAAGTTGTGATCTTGATTTTGTGGTCCTGAGTCGGCTCTTTGCAGTCCGCTAGACCCTGTAAGTAGGTACTCCAAAGTCTTCATTGGCACGTGTCCCCTCGGCAGTTATTAATGTAAAACTGCATCAAAACGAACAGTGGCTGTATTCAAATAAAAATTGAAAGCTTTATCTTTACATCTGTGTTGTTTTTAATGCATGTTTATGCGAAAGATTCCGAGTGGTTAGATTAACGTCCTCGGACACAGTGCGTATAGGGGACAATATACACTCTAGATTCCGAAGTAAAATTAACGTCCCCGCACAAGATTCCAAAGTTTTTTTGTTTTTTGTTGTTGTTTTTTTTCAGTTTATAGTCCCCTCTCTTCCCGATAAGGATTTTCAGAGAGGAGACTCATTCCAACGTAGAAAACAACTTTTGAGTAATCCCCTGCGATGTTGCTCGTTTCATTGGATGGAATAGAAATAAGAACCAATGAGAATTTCGGATACTTAGCTTCATTTACATATCAATAATCAAATATGGCGGTTGACAGAATTGTGTGAAAGAGTTGTAAAGAGCCAAAGTGGTTAAAGCGATTTTAATGTAAGTTTGATTTTAACTAGAATTTTAAAAATTAGCATGAAATAAAGAGCAGACTTTCCTTTATAAAACTAGGGTATTTATTAATTTGTGCATTACTCTATCGCGGTGCTCTTTGCCGTAGAAAAGTACACAAACGGTTATCTTGCTGCCATCACCGACCTGTAACTTGTAGGCCTATTCAGCGAGTGCTGAGGGTAGTTACGCAGGCACGCACTGCGAATTTGATGATTTCCCAACTTTGAAGCACCAACACAACTGAACATTACATGGGATAGGCCTGACTAAAATTGGGCTTGGAGTATTATATGAAGGGGTTCAGGCCAGCTTTCTGGTATCAATATTGGCTTCACTTTGAGACTCCAAAGTTGTCAATTTCTTCAATTCCAAAAAGTTGCGAAAAAAACACCAACATTCACCATTTTCAAACATTAATAACTTTTTACCTATTTGTCCTATGGGGGAAAAATATACCACTGTGTTCAGAACAAAAAGATCTATGTAAATACTGTAGTGTCCAAACTGAGTTACAGAAAATCAAAATCACTTTGGTGTACCTACTGTAAGCATTGAATAACTAACTAACTAGCTGCCATCCATAATTGAACTTGAAAGTACAAACGCTGCAGAGGTGATTTGATTCAGCTGTACAAAATAATGAATAAATCCCATAATAGATTATATTTCTTTTGCCATTTTTTTTACTTGGGCTACAGTCAGAAACTTCAGTTGAGGCACTAAGATAAGAAGTTGTTTACTAACTACAGCCGGACAAATAAAAGGAAATAGACATTCACTAGTATTTAGTAGGCTATGTAATGTGTTTTTGTTTGTTAGGCTAAATCAGAACACTAACGCATTCAGTCCAATCACTGAACTCTTTACTGGAAGAAGGCTGATATACAGTGAGTAGTGACAGCGTTCTACAGCTAAACAGCAAATAATATGGAACCTGTTTTTGCTGTTGCAGGTTGCCAGTGATTGATCTTTTTGACTCCTCGGCTGATAGTCTAATCTTCTGTTCTGTAAGTATCTCTTATGGTATATGGAATAACTGAATAAATTGTTTGAAATATTGCTGTCGTCATGGATAGATATGTACTCTGATACTATTACTAATGACAGTCAAACTGTTGCATCGTCACCAACATTGGTGGAAGTACTCAGAAGGATTCTGACAATAATGTGGCGGAAGTTTTGAGGTGCTGCTGCCACTGTGTCGTGCACAGCACAATCAAGTCGCACGTCTGTGTGCCAAGCAAGTTATTAATAAATAAAACATGGTTTAAAACAAGAAGGTAAAATTAGCTAAGATTGTTCATCTTGCTAAATTTGTCCCTGCCATTCTGCAGCTTTTTTTTCAACAGCACATCAGGCATAATTTGTTGTTATATTAAAGTATGATTACTATGAATGTGTGCTGTGATTAGTATGAACGTACATGTTATGATAGAATGTGACACCAACTTCTGTCCTATGTAATTGTTTTCCCATTCTGTTAATAGTACTTGTTCTTTTTATGTTTTTGTTGCTGAAATTATGCCATGAATTAAATATGACCATGTTGATTGACTACATAGTAACTGAGAAAACATGATTAAGACCGAGGAATTGTGTTTGTGAATTCTATGAAGCGGTTTCTTATTCAACAAATATTTTTTTAATAAGAATTGTCAAGTTAAAATCGTAAACAACTCCGAGTCGGTTTCGCAGTCAGTCTCATTAGGTATATATGATACAATGACATGAATTTTCAATTGGTGGCCCAATAAATGCGCCTTATCTATCTAACGGTTTCGAATTGCAGATCTGGAATCTTGCCTCCCATAATCGTCGTCGTCATTTTGTGTGTGTGTGTGTGATTCAGACTACCGCCACTACCCACCCCATCACCCCTTCTTAGCTCTCCTCTCCTCCCTCCCTCCCTCGTCTCTTGTTAGCAAGTGACTTGCCTGATTTTATTTTGTATGAAGCCGGATGTTTAGAATGAATGCGTGAGCACTGCGCTTTGAACTGATATTGTTCCTTAGGAAAAAGAGCTATATAAATATTATTAATATTATTATTATTATTATTATTATTATTATTATTATTATTATTTCTTTTCTTTTTTTTAAACAAGTATGATGGCTGCGAAACTAATTTTTTAAAGTTGAAATAAACGTCTTATCATGAACATTTTATTATTAGATTTATTTCAAGTAAAAATATGAACTTGTGGTAGTGAAAAAAGGACCTCTGAATGGGAGAACATTTATGGGGCTTTCCACCTTATTATTGTCTTTATTAGCGCAAAAGCCCACTACCTCTGGGGCTAAAGCTAAACTAAACAGCTAAACAGTTACATTTTTTATTGCTTTTATTATCGTAGGATGAAGACTTTGTAGCAAGCAGTGCCTCATCAAGCAGTGCCTCATCAAGCAGTGACTATGACGAAGAACAACCAGCAAGGAAAAGAAAATGCCTGGGTGAGTAACGCATTGCAAGTATTTGCCTGCTTGAGGTCAGATTAGTTAGTTTATGCATGCAGCAGCCATCTATATGTTTGGGTTTGAGATATTTATATGAGCAAGCGAGTGTAGATTTATGTCCCCGGACACATGAGCGTATCCTATCCTATCCCGTTCCTCGAAAGTCGTTGGGGCACCACAGATGACCATTTAACCAGCGTACTCCATCTTTCTCTGTACTCAGCAAACCTCACGATTTCGCTCAGTGTCAGGCCAGTCCAATCCTGAATGGTGTCCTCCCACCTCTTTTTCTTTCTCCATCTGCCTCATTGCACCAGGCCTTGCAGTATGGTCTATACAAGGTTTACTTTGTAGGCAAGGTTGACTTTGTAGGCAAGACCGATTCACTGCGGCAACAGTACCCCCGTTGGAGTGCCGGGGGTTTTAGTATAAATAGTATCCCCACTTTCTGGAAATTTAGTGCTTTAAATTCCCACTGTCGTGTCTTCCTCATTTGCTCTTTCCCATTCCTGATCTGTCCTATCACTCTGCTATACTATCTTCTTCTTCGCTAGGTCAATGACCTACCTTTTTTCTTGAAAACTCTTCTTGGACAAGACTCCTTGATTGTGTATAAGGTCTGTTGGATCAGCTTGGGAGTGTTGGACGCTTTCTGCCGGGTGGTCACTAGGGCTTCCTATGATGTTATTATTTAGCAATATAGGCATTTTATATGTATGTGTTTTGTTGATGATTTATAATGATGTTTGTATTCTATTTTGTTTTTGTAACCAGGGGTTCGAGTAGTTGGGGTGAAGCCTCAGCCGTCCCCTGCGTGGGATGTCTTTATTGTAAAGTGACTGGCCGGTGGAGGGCATTCAATTTTCCCACTAGGGTTGTTTCAGCAGATATTTTATGCGGATCGGGGGTTGTCCGGTCCTGATTTGGCTCGGAAGAGTCCGCTGGACCTAAAGCAACAATCAATCAATCAATCAACAATCAATTCCCATCACCACCACCCCCATCCACTAACCCACCATTGACACACATAATGAGAATGAAGACGGTCAGACACCAGTAGCGCCTGCACAAAAGTAGACTGAGAAAAAGTTATTTTGCCCCTGACCGGATTTGAACCAGTGAATTTTAGATCACTGGCTGAGTGGTCTATCAACGGAGCTTCTGACCGACTCCTTGCTTCCCAGATGGTTTATGAGCGTGAAACATTTTAAGTTTAGATGGATGTCAAATTTTATGTACATGTGTGAGTGTGCATGCTACACCTGCAGTCTGGGACAAAATCTGAATGCTTTGTTTTACCTTTTCTTTCTTACAGATGCTACAGGCTCAAACATGACACAGCAGCAGGTCGGAGCTGCCCGCCTTGCCCGCCTTAATTTATGGTGCACTAATGCAGCTCTGCAGATGACAGGTTTGTGTTTATGTTGCTTTTTGTTTTCCTAGTGAAAACTGGGAAAAACTTTCAAATGAGGCCGTATGCATGTCACATGTACGTCCGCCGTCGTTCAGTCTGTCGCACATTCTAGCACAAACACTTCTGAATGGATTTTCACCAAAATTATGGCAAATTGCATTTTAAAGCGGATGGTCTTGATTTGGCTCTTACGAGTCCTTGAACAAAACTTTAAACTTGAGTGGTTAAACAAAGTTAATCAACGATGACATAACATGACTAAACTTCATTTCACAAAAGCAGAATTTTGCAACCAAACAATTGTGATCTGTACAACCCTACAAGAATACAGACCTGTGAACCTGTAAAAGTTAAACGTTATTGTGGATCTGTAAGTGGTTTCATGTGAAATAAAGTCATGACTTGTTTGATCCCTTTACTCAATCACTGCCATGTTTGGGGGGGAAGGTGGGGGGGTGGAAGGGGGAGGGGGGTAAGGGCCTGGAGGCCTAATTTCAACTTTCTGTAAGACTTCGTTCTTCACAGGTGAAGTTGAAAGTTTTTATGGTTTTTTTTTCCTTTGTGTATTTCTTAATCAATGAATTGTTACAAGGGAATGAATGTATGTTGTTAAAAGTGTATGTGTATGTTAGTAGTATCATGATTTCTATAGTTTGATTAATTAATTACTTAATTTGGAAAATATCTATGATGTGCGCATGTTAGATGTTGTAAATTGTTTATGTTACATCAGTACAACTTATGTTAATCTGATGAATAAAAATTGATGCAACAACAACACTGCCATGCTATTCGCATGCCCTGTGCAGAGGAAGTGAAAGTACATATTTCATAGGCCCAAGAATGTTTCCTCTTGTGGTCGTACCGGAACGTACCGGAAGCACACTGATGCTGGGACAGTAAAGTGGTTAAAATTGTTTATATATTATGTGACAATGAATTTTAATGTCATGTTGCAGATTCCAAAGACAGAGCTGTTGCAGATTCCAAAGACAGAGCTGTTGCAGATTCCAAAGACAGAGCTGTTGCAGATTCCAAAGACAGAGCTGTTGCAGATTCCAAAGACAGAGCTGTTGCAGATTCCAAAGAGCTGTTGCAGATTCCAAAGACAGAGCTGTTGCAGATTCCAAAGACAGAGCTGTTGCAGATTCCAAAGACAGAGCTGACAATGTTGGACGGACGACAAATGATGGTGACAAGGGTGAGCATGAGAGGAAAGGGAAAAAACCATACAGACCCTGTATATACTGTGGGATGTTTATGTCAAAGCTGAAGCGCCACTTGATCAAAAAACACAAAAATGAAGAGGCTGTTCAAGCTGCTTTAGCACTTCCTTTTGCAGAACAAAATCGTGCAATCGAAGGTCTGCGTAAAGAAGGGATTTACAGAAAAAATTACGATCTTCAGGCAGGAGGATGTAAAAACGACAAACTTATAAAGAAGAGAGGTCAGGGAATTGGAAAAACTGTCATGTGTAGCGGCTGTAAAGGCTTTTACAGCAATAGACAACTACATAGACACAAAAAGCATTGTAACCACACTTATAGCAGTACCGCAAGAGCTGTGCATTTCGATGAGAGTAAACCTGCTTTTGTTTCAGAAGAGTTTCAGAAAGAGGTTTTGGAACGGTTCAGAGATGATGAGTGTGGAAAGCTCTGCAGACAAGATAAGCTTATCTTATTGATGGGACAGAAGTTATGGATGAAGTCTATAAAAAAAAGAGAGAAAATCGGTCATGTCAGAAATGCGAACATTGGGGAATATTATTTTGGCTGTCAGTAGGCTTTCTTCTACAGGGCTTTCTGGTGAAGACGTCCTCACAAGAAAGCATTTTGATCTGTTGACAGAAGCAATACAAGATCTAACTAAAAGAGAAGAAAATGGTTGTAAACAGAAGTCTGGGCTCAAACTGGCAATAGGCTTTATGCTAAAGAAAGCTATCAAAGTCTTAAAGGGGCACTACACCCAGCAAAATCAGCTTGAAAATGCCAAGGAAATAGGGTATTTCTCAGATGTGTTGGATCTCAACTGGGATTACATTTTCTATGCAGCACAGGTGGAGTGCGAGCAGAGGAGAGGTGTGTTGAGGAAACCAGAAAGTATGCCTAAAGAACAGGATGTCAAAAATCTCAAGGAATTTATTCTTGCAGAAATGCAAAAATTACTCCAGGATGATTACAAACTATGGGATACTCGTGATTTTGTGTTCATGCGCAATTTGATTGTAAGTCGTCTTACAATGTTTAATGCAAGGAGGGGTGGTGAACCCGCTCGCATGACAGTTGCAGAATGGGAAGACGCTGAACAGGAAAAGTGGATTGATCCCAACAGAGTGGAGAGGGTCACTGATCCTCTTGAAGCTTATCTTCTCTCAAACACAAAACTAGCATACATGGCAGGGAAAGGCAGCAAACGTTTAGTGCCACTGTTGATCCCAGAGGACACTGTGGAGCCTTTGCGGAAATTGGTCAAAGAAAGAGGGAACGTGAACATACACAAACAAAATGTTTTCCTGTTTCCAAACACAGGAGATTCCCTAGATCATACTGTTGGCTGGAACTCACTCAGTGCGATCACCACTGCAATGACGGACAAGCTAGAAAGCCCACAACTTTTGATTGCAGACAAATTCAGACACCGAGCATCCACACTCTTTGCCCTTCTTGACGTGCCAGACCAAGAGAGAGAGTCCTTTTACAGACACATGGGTCACAGTGCAGACATCAATAAACATGTGTATCAATGCCCTTTGGCAGTCACAGAAATCACCAAAGTAGGTGGGTTCTTGTCATCAATTGATGGTTCTGGTCAGCAGCTTCCGGCGGGAAAAAGTTCGCTGCCAAGACCTGTCATGCCTTGTACGTCTATTCTTGGTCAGCAGTCTCCGGAGGATGAAAGTTCAGTGGAAGGACTTGACATTTCTAGTTCTTTAGAGCCTTGCCAGCAGTCTCCAATAGACGAATTCTCCCTGTCAGGATCTGTCGTGTCTAGTCTAAATTCATTGCCAAGGTCAGACATGTCTAATTTATTAGATCCTGATATGCTGCCTGAGGATGAACGTTCACTGTCAGAGCAAAAGCGTGGCCGAAAGTCAGGAAGGCAATATAATGTGTGGAACACGCATGATGAACAGGAAGTCTGTTGTTTTTTTAGTGTCTATATCAAGGCACCTGGGGTTGGCAGTAAAGGATCTTTGCCAGGGGTAGTAGAAGTCAAGAAGTTTCTCACAGAGCACCCAATTTTCTCAAACTCTACTTTGCCTGAGAAAGAGAAAATTACACTTGTCAAGACAAAGGTGTTCAATGAAAGAAAGAAATACAGGAACATGGCAAAGTTTGATACTTTTTAACTCACTTGCGAAGCAAAACAATTGTCTATGTATTGACTCCCCATCGTCTGTCCCTCCGGGAACAACTTAATGAGTTGTCTTTCTCCTTTGTTCTTTCTCATTCCTATTCTGTTCTATCAATCTGCTATACTGTCTTCTTCTTCGTTAGACCAGTCACCTACCTTTTTTTTCTTGAAAACTCTTCCGGGACAAAGCTCCTCATTTGTTTGTGAGGTCTGTTGGATCAGCTTGGGAATATTGGACGCTTTCTGCCAGGTGGTCACTAGGGCTTCCTATAATGTTATTATTTTGCAATGTAGGCATTTTATTTGTATGTGTTTTGTTGATAATTTATAATGATGTTTGTATTCTATTTTGTTTTTGTAAACGGGGGTTCGATAAGTTGGGGTGAAGCCTCAGCCGTCCCCTGCGTGGGATGTCTTTATTGTAAAGTGACTGGCTGGTGGAGGGCATTCAGTTTTCCCACTAGGGTTGTTTCAGCAGATCTTTTATGCGGATTGGGGGTTGTCCGGTCCTGATTTGCCTCGAAAGAGTCCGCTGGACCTAAAGCAACAATATGTAATGTAATGTTATATATGTATATGTTTTGTTGATATTTTATAATGATATTTGTATTCTATTTTGCTTTTGTAAACGGGGGTTCAATAAATTAGAATATAACCTTAGTGTCCCCTGCGTGGGATGTCTTTATTGTAAAGTGACTGGCTTGTGGAGTGCCTTCAGTGTTACTGTTACCATTACTGGGCACTAGGGTTGTTTGGGCAAATATTTTATGCGGATCGGGGGTGTCCTTTTTCACGAAGTTGTGATCTTGATTTTGTGGTCCTGATTCAGCTCTTTGCAGTCCACTGGACTCTGTAAGCAATGAATAACTAACTCGTCTAACATGGATTAATATTAATGTCATGTTTATGGAGTATTTATTTTTCAGTTTTCTTTGCATTGTGAGCAATGATTCTGAGCAATTCTGTCTTTTTTCTAATTATTTGTGTGTGTGTGTGTGTGAGAGAGAGAGAGAGAGAGAGAGAGAGAGATGATGTTATTATTTGGCAATGTAGGCATTTTATATGTATATGTATATACCCCCGTTGGGGTGCCGGGGGTTTCAGTATAAATAGTATCCCCACTTTCTGGAAATTTAGTGCTTTAAATTCCCACTGTCGCTGTCTTTCTCATTTGCTCTTTCTCATTCCTGCTCTGTTCTATCAATCTGCTATACTATCGTCTTCTTCGCTAGACCAGTCTCCTACCTTTTTTCTTGAAAATTCTTCCGGGACAAGACTCCTTGTTTGTGTATGAGGTCTGTTGGATCAGCTTGGGAATATTGGACGCTTTCTGCCAGGTGGTCACTAGGGCTTCCTATAATGTTATTATTTTGCAATGTAGGCATTTTATTTGTATGTGTTTTGTTGATAATTTATAATGATGTTTGTATTCTATTTTGTTTTTGTAAACGGGGGTTCGATAAGTTGGGGTGAAGCCTCAGCCGTCCCCTGCGTGGGATGTCTTTATTGTAAAGTGACTGGCTGGTGGAGGGCATTCAGTTTTCCCACTAGGGTTGTTTCAGCAGATCTTTTATGCGGATTGGGGGTTGTCCGGTCCTGATTTGGCTCGGAAGAGTCCGCTGGACCTAAAGCAACAATTATGTAATGTAATGTAATGTTATATGTATATGTTTTGTTGATATTTTATAATGATGTTTGTATTCTATTTTGCTTTTGTAAACGGGGGTTCAATAAATTAGAATATAACCTTAGTGTCCCCTGCGTGGGATGTCTTTATTGTAAAGTGACCGGCTTGTGGAGTGCATTCAGTGTTACCATTACTGGGCACTAGGGTTGTTTGGGCAAATATTTTATGCGGATCGGGGGTGAGTCCTTTTTCACGAAGTTGTGATCTTGATTTTGTGGTCCTGATTCGGCTCTTTGCAGTCCACTGGACTCTGTAAGCAATGAATAACTAACTCGTCTAACATGGATTAATATTAATGTCATGTTTATGGAGTATTTATTTTTTCAGTTTTCTTTGCATTGTGAGCAGTGTTTCTGAGCAATTCTTTCTTTTTTCTAATTATTTGTGTGTGTGTGTGTGTGTGTGTGAGAGAGAGAGAGAGAGAGAGAGAGAGAGAGAGAGAGAGAGAGAGAGAGAGAGAGAGAGAGAGAGATAAAGGTTTTATGTTAGGGGAAACTTGGAACACCTTGTGAGACACTTTTAGTGTACAGATTCATTGTTTGTTCAACCCCCAATTTTTTTTTTAAATCTAAATGATCCATGATATGTTGGTATTATTTTTGTTGTTACATAACAAGTTGATTATAGCCTCCGTGATATTACTGCAGAGGCAAAGATATCGCAAAGATGTCCATTTGAAAACAATAATGTTTATGTTTCCTATAATGTCTTGCAGAACATTGGCAATATATTGGGGATGAGAAGAAAAAACTCGTACCTGTGCTGGTATTAAATTGATACTAATTATGGTTCATTAATAAAACAAATATTTAAAAAAAATGTTATTGTTGTATTTAATCTAAATTTAAATTTAGATAAAGATTCATCCCAGTTCTAAAATTACAATAAACCATCTCTCTCTCTCTCTCTCTCTCTCTCTCTCTCTCTCTCTCTCTCTCTCTCTCTCTTTTTCTCTTCAAAAAAAAGCAACAAATGTTGAATGAAGCCTTTATTTATAACAGAAATAATTCTACAATAAACATAGCCTTTACATAGTTGTGTTCATCTGACCGGAATCATACTATATCAATTGACAACCTTGGCATGATGATGATTCCAGTCGCCTTCCACTATGGCTATTTCCTTCTTCAGCACTTGGTCAAGGACAGCCTGTAGATTTTCATAGAAATCCTCCACTTCGCTGTTGTCATAGTCTGCTGTTGGGGCATAAGTCATAAGTCATAATCTTTAATAATCCATAAAATGGAAATTACAATGTCGTCAAGGAAATCTTTCACTCAGCACAATTATAAATATAAAGATGATAAAAGAAATGATAAAGATGATGATAAAAGAGATGAAAAAGAAAAAGAACACCTCAAATGGAGCTGATGCCTACCGAAAAATAAACAATGACATCCGAAAAGGCATAATAATAATAATAATAATACAGGATGCTATACGCGCCTTACCCCAAATCATTCAGGCTCAAAGCGCGGCGACCTATACCAACATACACGCTCACCTGTCTCATCCACCCTCACACATACCAAACACACATCCATCACTCAAACAGGTGGTGTAAAGGCAGGAAGATCGCTATTAGAAGACGGAAAGAAAATCAAATTTTTATTTTTGAAATTTTTATATTGACTGCATCCTGTACCATTATTGAAATGACATCCGAAAAGGCATGCGCACAGCAAAGAAGAACTGGATAGAAGATCAATGCCAGGAAATAGAGAACAGTCTGAACAAGAACAACAGCAAGAAGGCCTACCAGACTGTGAAGCGGCTGACAAGTGTTAAACAGCCCAAAGTCTCCACGATCCAAAGCAAGTCTGGCATAGGCCTGACAGAAGAACAAGAAGTCTTGGACAGATGGACAGAGTACTGCTCTGACCTTTACAACCAACCACCAAACGGAGACTCATCAGTTCTAGCATGTCCTGAAAACAGAGAAGAACAAATCCTCCCAATTCACCGGGAAGGAGTTGAGGCAGCAGTGCAATCGCTGAAGAAGGGGAAGTCAGCGGGAGTGGACAACATACCCGCGGAACTGCTTCAAACAGGAGGAGAAGCGATGATTGACGCACTCACCATTATCTGTTACAAAATCTGACAGAGTGGGGAGTGGCTTACACCATTGTCGCTTGTCATCACTCTTCCCAAAAAAAGGTAACCTTCAGGAATGTGAAAATTACCGCACCATCAGCCTCATCAGCCATCCCAGCAAGGTCCTCCTGAAAATAATACTCAACAGGTCGAAACCCCAAGCTGAACAAATCATTGCTGAAGAACAAGCAGGATTTAGGGCAGGGCGAAGTACCACTGAACAGATTTTCAACCTCAGAACAATCTGCGAGAAATACTTACAGCAACAACAACATCTATATCATGTGTTCGTAGACTTCAAGAAGGCGTTTGACCGAATCTGGCATGCAGCTCTGTGGGCAACCATGAGAGTGAACAACATCAGCCCTAAAATTATTGAAGTCATCAAAAGCCTGTATGACAAGGTTACCAGTGCAGTCCTCCACAACAGCGCCATCGAAAACTGGTTCAGAACAACAATCGGTGTGCGTCAGGGATGCCTACTCTTTCCAACCCTCTTCAACATCTACCTAGAGCGCATCATGTCAGATGCCCTTGCAGATCACGAAGGTACACTCAGCATAGGGGGAAGAGCAATCTCCAACCTTCATTTTGCGGATGACATTGATGGACTGGCTGGAGAGGAACAAGAACTTGAACAACTGGTACAGAGGCTTGACACCACCTCCAGAGCCTATGGAATGGAAATAAGTGCAGAGAAGACCAAAATGATGACCAGCAACACCAATAGCATCAAAACGGACATCAAAGACCAAGGCCAATCCCTGAACACAGCGCATAGCTTCAAATATTTAGGAGCCATTGTATCAGACAATGGGTTCCGACAGGAAGTCCTCTCCAGGATCGCACAAACAACTGCTGCCTTGGCGATGAGGTGCTACAGAAGACTTCTGGACATTTCCTATACCCAACACATTACCAACGACGAAGTCCGAAAACACAAGCCATTGGACAACTCGATGACCTGCTCACAATGGTAAAAAAACGGAAACTCCGATGGTATGGCCACGTCACCAAATCATCAGGGTTGCAAATACCATCCTGCAAGACACATTGCAAGGAGGTAGAAGAAGAGCGAGACCGAGATAGCGGGAGGACAACATTCGAGAATGGACTGGTTTGACACAGAGCCAAACAATCAGGGTTGCTGAGGACAAGGAAAGATGGAGTATGCTGGTTAAACGATCATCTGTGGTGCCATTACAACCTCCGAGTTACGGGATAGGATAGGATAGGATAGATGCAATTAAACAAAAACAAAACATTTATCATCCACAAGCCCTTATGATTTTTAGTTTTAACCTCTCAGATCTAACTTTTAAAAAAGAAATCAAAAGTGTGAAAGGAGTTATATATTTCTTCTTTGTTGTCTCCATAACTCCTGGTTTTACTATACAACTATGTCCCCTAAGCATGTCTTTTACAGCAGGTGCCCTAATCACCATCATTCACTTAGTAAACGATAGGGAGACCTCATAGGTTTGCTATATCTGTCAAAATTACACACACTGCATTTGCAATACAGGAAATGTATTGTTGATGTAGGCAAGTCTTCCTAAATGTTACAGTGAATCTCTCTAAGGTATTTTAACAGATATAATACAGGTAGCCCCAAACACCGAAAATACAGAAGTCTCCCGAATGCCGGATTTGTTGTTATATATATATATATATATATATATATATATATATATATATATATATATATATATATATATATATATATATATATATATATATGTATGTATGTATGTTTACCCTAACCCTATATTGAATTTAATCTACATATATATATCTGTATGTTTACCCTAACCCTATATTGAAATCAATCTACATATATATCTCTATGATTACCCTAACCCTATATTGAAATCAATCTACATATATATCTATAATGTTTACCCTAACCCTAAATTTAAATCAATCTACATATATATCTCTATGTTTACCCTAAACCTATATTTAAATCAATCTACATATATATCTTTCATTACAGCTCAGGAGGACAGAGCTGAAGTTAACCCTAATAGCCGGGCAACGCCACTGCCATGGAAAGCAGGATTTCAACACCATAAGCAACATCTTTTTTACCTTATTAATCACTAGCAACATTTTGATACTTAATGAATGAATTTGACTTTAAGAAAACAACAATAGGGGATTGTCAGTATTTTCTTTGTTTGTGTGTAGGAAACCTGTACATGGCATTTGACCAACACCTGAACAAGACTGAGGCAGCTCGCAACACCATAATAAGAGCTGTCCTCAATGCCTTAGTGGCAGTTGCCCCAGACTCCCAGGGCAGCCTGGCAGACATATTTCACGTATGTATACATAGACAGTAAAATCTATATGTGTCACAATATCATGTGATGTCTTACTAACACATAATAAGGTAATGAAACATACTTTTTGTTAATTTGGAGAAAGGTGGGGGGGGGGGGGGGGATTATACGTTTCAGGGGAGAAGGGGTGGGATTACATCTAAGACTTGTGTTATTCATTGTTTTTAGTCAAGATCCACCCCACAGGATGCAGCAAGGGATTTTCAGCAGTCTTTTGTTGCTCCCCTGATCAAGTCTGCCATGCGCGACCCCTCCACAGCATCCAGCGGGATCAACAAAGTTGATGCTGTGATTGTAAGTATTAGAAGTCGTAGCTGTACTTTTAGTACTTGTATAAAGACCATTGAAAAATAACTGTCAAACCAACTATTGTTAGGGTTATTTTTTGTCAACTGATGAGTTGTGGATTTTTTCCCCACACAGGAATTTATTGGATACCTCCTGGGGTACCAAGGCGTAGCCCTTAAAGCCTTAGGGGTAGATCTGGATGTGGTGGGGTGCGTCAGGAAGAGGCTGAGGTCATTAAAGTGAGTTCTTTTCTTCCAAAACTAGCTATGTTTCATCTCTACCAGGCAGAACAAAGTTGCAGTCATGCACATGTTTTCAATTTTATTTACCATCAAAAATTACCTGCAAATCTACTTTTAAAAGGCATTTGCTACTGTATAAAATGTTTTAACTGTAGTTAATATGTATTTTGTCTAATCTTTTATATCAATAATATCATAAAACGTATACATTTATTTTACCACTTCCAGAAAAAAGCTGTTCAAACAAAGAACAATAAGAAGCAACCAGCTGAAGGAAAAAAATGCTGGTATGTTCTTGTTTATTTCGATCGATCATGGTCATTTGCTAAATTAATATTAAAATGATGATGATGATGTTGGTGGTGATGGTGATGATGATGATGATGATGAAAAAAAGCGTTTGAAATGAGATATTGCATAAAAAATCCATTAAAAAAATACATCAATGAATACATTGATGATAATGATGAATGTAAACTATATGCACTGCTTTTTATTACTTAAGCTAACATTGTTCTTTTTTTCCCTCTAGAGACAAATTTCAACACCAACCTTCCCCTGGATGGATTTCGAACAGCATTTGACGAAAGCTTCCTGAGGAAGTCAACCTTCTGGTTCCTCCAAGCAAGGAACCAGTTGATGAGCATCCTCAGTGTGAGCAACGTCTCCAGGCCAGGGGAGATTATTTCGATGACGCTCGGCGAGGTCACCTGCTCCCGCGATGTCCAAGGGCATAAAGTGTTTAAAGTAAGAAATTTAATTTTTGGTGTGTTGTAACAGTTGTTTGTTATGTAGTACTCCTGTGTGGTTTTTTTTATCCCAAATGTCTTGTTTTCATGGTGTTGTTTTTGTTGCTTAGGTGGATGTGTGTTTGTGTGTAGGTTAAGAGCCATAAGACTGGGGATTCAAGCGGCTCGCGTGAGCTCTTCCTACATCAGGAAGATTGGACTCGGCTTCAACAGTAAGAAATCTTGTAATGTTAGGGTTAGTGTGTATGTGTGTTTTAAACAGTAAGTATTAAATTATAATTTGGTGTCATGTTGCTCAGGTATTGACAGAGTATTGCATGTAAACCATTGCATTGTGTGTGGCTACAAACCTGCCATGGTTTTCTGTTTTAGATACATCAAGGTGGCCAGACCAGCCATATGTCCAATGGCAGAAACCCACAGCAGTGCAGTTGTGTTTCTCACCACAACTGGGAAGGCCCTGACGCCTTCCCAGTTCTGTCAAATTTACAAAGGTGTGGTGGGAAACACCTGCACTGGTCTGAGGAAAATGGTTTCCCGCAATGTAAGTAGTCTGCAGCTTATTCACAATTTTTATACTGAACAAATTATTAACAGTAAAGTTACATACATTGAATTTTACATTTGCTAACTACAGTCAAAAATTGTGTATTCTACCCACAAGATCTGGTACAGTACTTACTGACTATCATGAACTTTTTTACAATTTTAGGCCAAATATTTGGATGACCCCAAAAGAAAGAATACACAAAAAAGATATTCTGGCGCTGCCCAAACAGAGGCAAGAGCAGAGGCATTTGTCGACATGGGTGTGGACATTTTGCAAGGTAAGTAAATGACTACAAGTTGATTTTGCTCAGTGCTGTAAATGTCTTTGTGGACAACTTCATCATGACATTTTTAACATCTGGCACCACCAACACACAGTTCTTGTAGTTGTGATCACCATTAATATGGCGGTTTGTAGTAATGCAATATGCACCATTATACTTTATTTTCATTTAGCAGATACTTTGTATAATAATAAAGTAAAGCATAAATAGTATAATACAAGAGACAAAGGAAGTAGTACAGTGAATTGACGTCATTGTTGTAAAGAGGGGAAAACAGACAGGGAGAAAGGGAGTACAATTCACCCTTTAGTTGCTAGCATCACCACGTCCATGGTTTTCTACACTTTGCAGATCCTCTGGCACAACAAGTACAAAACACAGGGCAGCAGGCGGCACATCCTCCACCAAAAGGTAAGTGGAATGAAATGTCCCCTTTTTGAATGAGACATAGAAACAAGACAGAGGACAATGTTAGCAGTAAACACAAATGAGACATAGAAACAAGACAGAGGACAATGTTAGCAGTAAACACAAATGAGACATAAAAACAAGACAGAGGACAATGTTACCAGTAAACACAAATGAGACAGAGAAACAAGACAGAGGACAATGTTAGCAGTAAACACAAATGAGACAGAGAAAAAATACAGAGAGGGCCATGTTAGCAGTAAACACAAATGAGTTGTGGTCATTGTGATAACCAGTTTCATGCCATTCTGTGTTCATAACATGTGTTATCATGTTCACCATTATACTGTATTTTTATTCACCACATAGTTTTGTATAAATGATAAAGAAAACTTACTAGGATGATAAAAGTGACAACTCAACGATTAGAGTCAATTAACTTCAAAGATATAAAAGGGTGAGACATAGACACAGGGAGAAAGAGCATTTGACCCTTGGCTAGCATAATCAAATTCCATGTTTTTATTCTTTGTGCAGATTGCCCTGCCTTACCACCACCGCTGCAAAATGCTTTGGAGCCGGTGGCAGGGCCATCTTGGTTGGAGGAGGTAGAACACACCAGTAAGTTGATTTCAATTTCCTCTTATTGAGAGATTAAAAGAGATCACATTGGTACCACTAAGCACTAAGTCAATTACAATTTCCTCTTATTGAGAGATGAAAACAGATCACACTGGTACCACTTAGCTCTAAGTCAATTACAATCTCCTCTTACTGTGATAGAGAAAAGTAATAAGAAAGAGCACATTTACCATCAAGCTCAATTAAGTTTTGGTAGTTTTGATCACCAGTTTCATGTCATTCTGGGGCCATGACATGTACTTTAATGTTCACCATTTTACATTACTCTTAATCACCAGATAATTTTTGTTATGAAACAGGAATTTGTAAATAGTATAATACATTTAATTCTGGTCTTTGCAGGTCCCATTTCGTTGCCTTCTGAGGTTTCAGAAGAACAAAGAAGTAAGTTTATTGAAATTGTCTTTTATTATTAAACAAAAGAAAAAAAGAGAATGTGCACTGGTGCCACTACAAAAACAAAATTTTGGTAGTTTTGATCACCAGTTTTATGCCATTGTGTGGTCATGACATGTGCTTTAATGTTCACCATTTTACATTACTCTTAATCACCAGATAATTTTTGTTATGAAACAGGAATCTGTAAATAGTTTAATACATTTAATTCTGGTCTGTGCAGGTCCCATTTCGTTGCCTCCACATGGTATTGTTTCAGAAGAACAAATCAGTAAGTCGATTGCAATTGTCTCTTATCATTGAGAAAGAAAGAAGGAAAGGGCACATGCACCTGTAGTTGCTAGTTGATTCATGTAAAAAAATGGATGTTTTTTTTTATTGATTGATTGATTGTTGCTTTAGGTCCAGCGGACTCTTCCGAGCCAAATCAGGACCGGACAACCCCCGATTTGCATAAAAGATCTGCTGAAACAACCCTAGTGGGAAAACTGAATGCCTCCACCGGCCAGTCACTTCACAATAAAGACATCCCATGCAGGGGACGGCTGAGGCTTTACCCCAACTAATCGAACCCCTGTTTACAAAAAACAAAATAAAATACAAACATCATTATAAATTATCAACAAAACACATACATATAAAATGCCTATATTGCTAAATAATAACATCATAGGAAGCCCTTGTGACCACCCGGCAGAAAGCGTCCAATACTCCCAAGCTGATCCAACAGACCTCATACACAAACAAGGAGTCTTGTCCGGGAAGAGTTTTCAAGAAAAAATGTAGGTCATTGATCTAGCGAAGAAGAAGATAGTATAGCAGAGTGATGGGACAGAGCAGGAATGGGAAAGAGTAAATGAGGAAGACAGCGACAGTGGGAATTTAAAGCACTAAATTTCCAGAAAGTGGGGATACTATTTATACTGAAACCCCCGGCACTCCAACGGGGGTACTGTTGCCGCAGTGAATCGGTCATGCCTATAAAGGAAAGACAGGTTTTCAACTGGGGCTTTCACTTTTCCCTTTATAGGTTAGAACGATCTACAGTGGCAGGATTGCTCATGACCCCAAGGGGGGAAATGGATGGGTTGACTCACTTTTGGTTAATTTTGCACACTATAGAACTGTGGAGTCTAACTGTGCTAAAACATTCCATTGTTGTAACTTTTTTTCCTTTGTGTTTTATAATAGACCACAGCATTCCAAAGCATCTACAAGAGGTGCCTATGGTGCTGCTTAGGCCAGATGAAGGCCTAAGCAGCATGCCATGGTATCGTGTGGAAGGCACACGGCTGGAGGAGCGAGATGTAAGTCAGATTGGTGTTGTAGTCTGTAGAAACAATGTTCTTTTAAGGATGTAAATGTAATAATTATTTAACATATTCACTCATATGGTCTTATTATGAATATTATGACAATATTATAATTGTCTATGAATCTTTAAGCATAAAGGAATCTACTGAGTTCCAATTATATTACATCACTGTTGATATACAGACCCAAAAATGGACTGACTTTAAAACAGAAGGGTGAATAAGAGATGTAAAATTATAAAAAAAAAATTATAAATAAAATTTATTGTGTTTCAGATCCCTATGGATGCAAGAGTAAAATGGACACGTCAACAACACATTACTGTACATAAATATTTTGGGTGTTATAGAGGGATTAGAGGGTCAGGCGGGATATTGAAAAGCCAGGTCAGGGACGTTTTGAATAATTTTCCAGAGTGTTATGAAATTTTGGGGAGTAAGACAATAGATCAGATAAGGGACAAGGTTCGGGGGTGGCACAAAAAGTTTTAGCTTTGTATTCTTTCAGTTTTTGAAGTGTGTTTTTTTTAGTTAGGGATAGGAATCCATGTCATTCTGCTCACAAATAATATCTTGGGATTTCTTATTATTGTTTTAATGTATAAATAGTATGATTGAATTGAATTACTTCTTTGTGAACATTCATATTATGCTCCCAATCTTATTATTACGAGGCGTTTGTGCCTGTTAGAATGTCTGTATTATTTGTTTTGTGTACATATTGCTTTGATTGCATGGAATAATATAAACAGTTTGTTTAAATCTTGAGTTGTGTATGAAACTATGTAAAAATATTGGCCATCAGAAGGCTATAGCCTTAAATAAATGTGTAAATGTTTAAAAATTGTATATTTGTGATATAATTTAAAATGTATTATATGTGTAAATGTGTAATAATAGTATATTTCTGATATAATTTAAAATGTATTATATGTGTAAATTTGTAAAAATTGTATATTTGTAATATAATTTAAAATGTATTACAGTACTCCTCTTTTAAAGTCACTACCGTTTAAGGTCACAACGCGGATAAGATCAATCAGGTTGTTGGTCCCGGCCAAACACCTTCTTTGTACCATTTAGAATTCCTCGCTTAGCGTCACCTCGCATAAGGGAAAACCTCGGATAACGTCAACCCCGTTTTGGTTCCCAAATGGAGGAGACTACTGCTTAAGAGAAATTGATGTCATAGATGACGTCATTTATGAGGTCAATTCCTGTTTTGAGATGATATCATATATTCCTTATGATGTCATTTCCTGTTCACATAGCGTGTGATCTGCCGTGTCCCCTCCTAGCGGGACTTATTGCCACAGTGGACTTTACCCTGAATTGACTTCATTCACTAGCGATACATTACATTACATAATTGTTGCTTTAGGTCCAGCGGACTCTTCTGAGCCAAATCAGGACCGGACAACCCCCAATCTGCATAAAAGATCTGCTGAAACAACCCTAGTGGGAAAACTGAATGCCCTCCACCAGCCAGTCACTTTACAATAAAGACATCCCACGCAGGGGACGGCTGAGGCTTCACCCCAACTTATCGAACCCCCGTTTACAAAAACAAAATAGAATACAAACATCATTATAAATTATCAACAAAACACATACATATAAAATGCCTACATTGCTAAATAATAACATCATAGGAAGCCCTAGTGACCACCTAGTGACCCAATATTCCCAAGCTGATCCAACAGACCTCATACACAAATAAGGAGTCTTGTCCCGGAAGAGTTTTCAAGAAAAAAGGTAGGAGACTGGTCTAGCAAAGAAGACGATAGTATAGCAGATTGATAGAACAGAGCAGGAATGAGAAAGAGCAAATGAGAAAGACAGCGACAGTGGGAATTTAAAGCACTAAATTTCCAGAAAGTGGGGATACTATTTATACTGAAACCCCCGGCAACCCAACGGGGGTTCACTAGCGATAAAGCATGTGCCGTGGCGTAGACAAAGTTAACAATTCATTAAACTTGTGTAAGGTTTTCTGCAAATACACCCAGTAACTGTCTTGGTGCATGCCTTTTATTTTTTAGTCTCATTTGCGTGCGTGCGCGTCAATGTGTTTGTGTGTGTGTGCGAGAGAGTGTGTGTTTGTGTATGCATGCTTGCATCCGTTCGTTTGAGTGTGTGCTTATGCATCATACACACGCAAAAAAAATACATATACAGTAATGCATACATGCATACGCGCGCACCAACGTGCACACATGTACAAACACACACACACTGTCATGACACAAATATTTAGCACCTCGTATAAGATCAAGTTTTTTACTGGTAGTTGATCTTATCAGAGGACTGTTTAGGGTGCCCCTCGGATAAGATCAAACAAAAATTTGGTCCAGTGGGGGGTCACCTTAAGGGAGGAGTACTGTAAATGTGTAAATGTGGTGCTGAAAGTCTATATTTTATTATCTTCATTATAAATGCACTTTTTTTTTCTTTGTCCTGTTATAATAAGTCATTTATTTGGATTACTTTGTTGATTACTTTGTTTATACTTAATGCCTTTTAAACATGTTATATTTTGTTACACTGCGCAAGCTTGTGAGTGAACGCGAATGAGCACTGACAGCAAACTGTCACTTTTAAATAACTGTATTTCACTTGACCTGTTTTGTAATTGTCATTAAAATATGTATATGAGCTGTTGAAATAAGAACTATTGCACTACCAAAACAAAAGAGGCAATAAGCCCAAATGTGGAAGACTACTGGGTGTAAAGGTCATTTTAAAATCACTCATTCTTATATTTCCTTATTTGGCAATGAGTCCCAAAGCAAAGTGCAGTACTACATTTCATCCTCTTGTTCACTTCACACCTAAAGGCAACATAATAACACATTTTAATGAACTTCTGTTGTGTAATTTTTTAATGCAATTATTTTTAATGTTGATTTCATGTTATCACAATCTTAAATGTAGTTCATGGGCCTCCAAGATGTCCCATTCGGACTCGGCTTCAGATGTTGGGCCACCTGCAACAACAACATATTTGAAGTGTAGAAATAACATTTTTTTAAACATGTTTAGGTAAACAATATTAACTTGAAAACTAGCAGTACAAAAAGTAAGGCATTTTTAAAAATTACAGCAAGGCATGAACCGTTATTTCAATTCAATCACAATTTGTGTGTGTTTAAGAAGTAATATTTGGTCTTTGCTATAATTTTATAATTTTTAATAAAGTGATTCTTACTCCAATTGCTTGTTTCTTCATCTTCCTCTTCCTCCTACTCCTCATCCTGGGGTGGCGTTTTCCAAGAAATTAGTTGTATTCTTTGTTCTTTACACAAATAACCAAAACATACATATTAATATTTATTATAATAATAATAATGAGTTTCATTATCTTAAAAGCAACACAACTAAAATTTAATAAAGTAGAGAGTTGGAGACATAACTCATAAGAACACTTATTGTTAAACTCATAAGAACACTTATTGTTAAACTCATAAGAACACTTATTGTTAAACTCATGCAATGCCTGATCTTTCAAAATACTATAGCCTTTTTAATTGGTGTAGGCTCTTATCACATTCTGTAAACAAATAACCAAAGCATACATAAAACTATTAATCATCATCATCATATGACATACAAATATTTATTCACCTAGTCCCCCGTTGGGGTACCGGGGGTTTCAGTATAAATAGTATCCCCACTTTCTGGAAATTTAGTGCTTTAAATTCCCACTGTCGCTGTCTTTCTCATTTGTTATTTCTCATTCCTGCTCTGTTCTATCAATCTGCTATACTATCTTCTTCGCTAGACCAGTCACCTACCTTTGTTCTTGAAAACTCTTATGGGACAAGACTCCTTATTTATGTGTGAGGTCTGTTGGATCAGCTTGGGAATATTGGACGCTTTCTGCCAGGTGGTCACTATAGGGCTTCCTATGATGTTATTATTTAGCAATGTAGGCATTTTATATGTATGTGTTTTGTTGACTATTTATAATGACGTTTGTATTCTATTTTGTTTTTGTAAATGGGGGTTCGATAAATTAGAGTATAGCCTCAGTGTCCCCTGCGTGGGATATCTTTATTGTAAAGTGACTGGCTGGTGGAGAGCATTCAGTTTTACCACTAGGTTTGTTTCAGCAGATCTTTTATGCAGATCGGGTGTTGTCCGGTCCTGATTTGGCTCAGAAGAGTCCGCTACACCTAAAGCAATAATCATGTAATGTAATGTAATTCACCAAGTAAAAACGTTACAAGGATTTTGGTGTGGCATGGCAACAATAAAATGCATCCTTTCTTGCACAGCCTCACATTCATTCATCATGTCATACACTTCATTGGCATTCAACATGTATACAGCATTAAAGGATAGGTAAACAGTTAAAAGCATACATCACTCATATATCAAGTTATGGAGTCACACACACACACAGCAAGTAAGACAAAATACAGCTGTAAAACAATATAAGCATTACATAAAATGATGAGAATGATTAAGAATGTTAAGCTTCACATCCAAGTCTACACAACACAACACACACACACCCTCACACAAACACCTACACAAACAATTCAGTTTGTACATATGCACGAATTGTCTGTATGTATCCAAAGATTTACTTACTGCAGGCATTAAGTAGCCTATACAATTTAGGTTGAAAACTTGTGATTGTAACCTTGTGATAGCTCTGTAACCCCATCTCTCTACACTGATGGATTACACTTATGGCTACCGATAACACATTGTGATGAAAGGACTATTGACCACAAAGATGTAATAGCTTAGAGATATACAGATAGTACATGTGTATTGACCAGAAACAGGTGTTATGTTGACAGCCATCTAAGGGAATGTCCCCAAAAAGTAGTCTCCGTGAGACGGTCGCTCCCGATAGTATCACACGCAATGCTATTAAAGAATTTAACTTAGCCCACTTCAGGCCGAATCTGGCATGCAGCTCTGTGGTCAACCATAAGAGTGTACAACATCAGCCCTAACATTATTGAAGTCATCAAAAGCCTGTATGACAAGGCTACCAGCGCAGCCCTCCATAACAGCACCATCAGAAACTGGTTCAGAACAAAAAACGGTGTGCGTCAAGGATACCTACTCTACAACACTCTTCAACATCTTCCTAGAGCGCATCATATCAGATGCCCTTGCAGATCACATCGCCTAAGAACGACTGACTGAGATAAATACAAGCCTCATCATCCATAAATCTTAATCCCCTTCTCCGGGATGTCATCACACATGGCCAGAATGTAACAAACTGTGACGACACGAGTTTTCAACACGTGCTAGAGACGGCATATATTGTGCATAGTTGCACATCTCTAATATACAGTGTACATAGATATGAGCAGTTTTCTTTTACTGCGTATGAAAGGTGTAAGTATTTGTTGGTTCACGTGCATAACGCGGAAAAGGGCATATGCGGAATTAGGAATGGGGTTACTGAGCTCGACTCGAGGTTGTCTTGTGTGCTGGTATGTGATTTAGCTAGCAGAGTCATTTTGGTTGTGTTTGCAAGCAGACAGTCTTTTGACAGAAGTAGCGTTGTGACTGTGTGTCAGGTTAGATTACGGCTTCTGTAAGGGTCTTTATTCGAAATGTTTCGAACCACCCAAGGTCTTGTTGCCCTCGTCGGGACAAGGATGTTAATAGGTCTGTAGTGGGAGGACTGTGACTGCCATCTATTGTTGTGATATAGGTGTAGAGTCCCGTTCTAAAGCTGTGTGGCTCTCTATTGGGCACCTGCTAATGCTCAAGTACTTCGTCAGTATTGAGATGTCCCAGCCATAGTTAGCATTAGCCAGAAACGGATTTGAACTCTCAGACTAACCAATGTGTTGTGCTGTGTTGTAGTGTTGTGTTGTGCAGTGTACTGTTCAGTGTATCACAAGCCGAGAACCTAGAGGTGAGTGTAAATCCTGCAATTCTTTTCCTTAGTGGCTGTGCTCCGAGTCTGCGTACGTGAATGAATGATGGTGAATGAGGGGGAGAGGGATGTATTTTGATAAATAGTTGTTTATCGATTTTATATGATTTTCATATGATTTTCTTGGTTTAAAGTTTGTATAAATAATGTCGTTGCTGTTGTTGCAAAGTGGGTAAAAGTGCGACAATGGAGTGTGCATATTAGAGAGAGAGGTGATGAATGTGATGAAAGGGAGACAATGTACTGCGTTGGAGAGGGGTGACTAAGATGATGAATATGAGGGAAGCATGTTTGTATTATAGTGTGATAAAAATAATTGAATGTGGAAAAAGATAATGACTTTGTATTGTAACGTGGAGAGGGATGATGAAGATGGAGGTGGGGTTGAGATGAATCGCTATGGAGTGAATGGGAGTGGAGTGGAGTTGCAATAATTATGTATATTTATATAAACAACCATGTGTCATGAAAGTGATGAATTCTAGAATTAGGAAATGCATTGTGTTTTGAGATGCATGTATAAACAGGTCAAGATGGTGGACGGCGGAAGGCGTATCTATTATTTAATGTGTAAGTTTTTGTGGGCAAGCTAGCGAGACATTGTTATCTGTCCACAGAGACTGGGCTTCAATTTGCACCTTGTTTTGTTCTGCTGGTGCAATTCCTACTGTTGCTAATTCCGCCTTTGCCAACGTGGGTGTGGACGTTACCAGGCCACCACCATGACTGCGACGTCTCTGTGTTTTGGTCGGCGCCATCGCTGGGTGTGGTTTGCTGTCCTCGCTGGGACATACCTGCTACCTCCAATGTCCAGCAGTTTTCACCGGAGTCTCAGGATCACAGACGCATCACACCGACGCACACACAGATTCGCATTCACACACCTAAAAACATATCTAGTATAAATTACTTTCTTTACGTGAGTAATTACTGCAGTAGTATTTGAGCTCAAGTAATGGACAATTAAGTTTCGAACGTTGACTTTGAACTATAAGCTAGCTAATTCTACACGATTGAATTCCAAGTTTTTTTCTGATTGTGGATTTAACTTTGCAGTGTGTTTATTTGGGATTTAACTGATTGTCACCATTGTTGCATATTGTTGTGGATATTCTGTTGTGTATAGTTCTGGGGTTTTCAGTTAGACAAGGGAGGTAATCGTTTAGTAAGTACAGGGTTGGGGGTCTTGATAGGGGTTGAGGGTGGTTTAGTACCCCATATCCTGTGAGTGTGTGTAATATTGTTGAATTAAAGTGTGTGACTGTACATCTGGCATTTTCTTTTGTTTGAGTTTTATTCCTTCCACTCGTTATTTTGAGCTGACGTCGCGGAACCCGCTCGGGTGACGTGACACAAACAATGTAAAGGTAGATAGGATTAAGTGAATCAGATGGTAAAAGAAAATATAAACTTTAACACAATTCAGGACAATAAGAATCTTATGCTTATTTATTCACGTAACTATTTATAAACGATCAAATCATGCAATGCAAAGCGCCCTAAAATTAATCCACACAGGACATCCTAAAATTACTCCACACAAAACATCCTAAAATTACTCCACACAAAACGTCCTAAAATTCCCCGACTTCAATGACATTAACAAAACGCAAGCACTGGATTAAGTCTTGTCATGTTTTTGTCAAGTGCTTCACAGCAACTACTTAAAGCCTTTCCACCAGTTGAGAATGGAGTGCAAAAGATTAAAGTACTAGAACCTACTCCAAATTTATATGCTTTGAAAAACAAAGGCAAGGTTGAAACCCCAAAAATGTATACACTTAATGAGGACTTAATTCGTGAAGTTAAACACCATAACGACCTTTTCATCGTACAATATACAATGTGTTTACCTAAACATTAATAAAATACTAAAATCTACTGTTTCCAAAACACACACCATAATAACCATTAAAATCATACAATATACAATGTGTTGTAATTTCTATTTACCTAAACATTCATAATAATAATAATAATAATAATAATAATAATGGATACTATATATGTGCCTTTCCCCAAATCAATCAGGCTCAAAGCACGTGATATGTACCAACATACACGCTCACCTAGCTGTCTCATCCACCCTCACACAACAAATACACATCCATCACTCGAACAGGTGGTTTAAAGGCAGGGAGATTGCTATTGAATAAAACTATACAATACAATATAATACAATATAAAGTTTAAATTTTCTGTTTCCAAACTACACTCTATAATAACATTTTAAATCAATAATATACAATGTGTTCTAATTCCTATTTACTTAAACATTAGGCCTAATACAATATCAAGTTTAAATCTATTGTTTCCAAACTACACACCACAAAAACCTTTTAAATCATACAATATACAATGTGTTCTAATTTCTATTTACCTAAACATGAATACAATATAAAATTTTGATCTTTGTTTCCAAATAACAATTGTACATTTACTAATATTTCAGGACTATTTTCTATGTAGGAAGACAGCACTAATTGTTGAGAAATATCTGAGTTCAATGTGAGGGACTCTTTCTTTCCCCCTTTCTTTCTCTTTGGTTCTGGGATGCATCCTACGGTCAAAGCATTTAGCAGGCTTGCCATCTATGCAAAGTTTGGAACAAACCTTCTGTAGTATCCAGCGAAAGCGATGACTGGCTTTACATCTTTCACTGTCTGAGGTAGAGGCTAAGTGCTGAGCATATTGGTATTATGTGGGTCAGGCTTCTAGCTGTTTAACTGCAGCCGTTACAAATACACGCTACTCGGGATCTAATTTTAGCCAGTATTTACGAAGACGTTCCAATGCCTTGATAGGGCAATTTTCAAGTGCTTCTCAAGTTTGTCCGTGGATAAGGATGTCATCTAAGAAGACTTTCCACTAGGTTCATGTCTGAGAAGACGCATTCCATCAGTCTCTGGAAGGTGTGAGGGCTATTTTTCAGATCCATGACCAAGCACTAGAATTGGAACAATCCGAATGGTTTTGTGAAAACAGAGATTTGTTTCTCCATTTTGGTCTACTTGATATTAGGCCTTAAATACATCTACAGTTAGGAAGAATGTTGCCCCCAAAGTGTCTGCAGCAAGTCTTCAATTACAGGCAATGTATAGGAATCTTTGATGGTATGACAATATATCTAGACATGATTCTTCTCTCCTGTATGTGAAAGTTTATGCCTCCTCAAAGCACTATCATCGCCAAATTCTTTATTACAAACATCACACACATGATTTTTCTCTCCTGTATGTAACATTTTATGGTCCTTCAAACTGACAGCCCGAGCGAAAGCGTTGATACAAACATCACACACATGGTTTGTCCCTCCTGTATGTATAAGCTTCTGTACCTTCAAACTGCCAGACTGAGTGAAAGCTTGATTACAAACATCACACACATGATTTGTCTCTCCTGTATGTAACAACATATGTTTCTTCAAATTAGTAGCCTGAGTGAAAGCTTTATAACAGACATCACACACATGATTTTTTTCCCCTGTATGTATACGTTTATGTACAATCAAATTACCAGCCTGAGTAAAAGCTTTATTACAAACATCACACACATGATTTTTCTCTCCTGTATGTAAAAACTTATGTGTCTTCAAACAGCCAGCCTGAGTAAAAGATTTATTACAAACGTCACACACATAATTTTTCTCTCCTGTATGTATACGTTTATGTACCTTCAAACCACTTGCCTTCATGAAAGTTTTATTACAAACATTACACACACACACAGGATTCTTCTCTCCTGTGTGTATACGCATATGTACCTTCAAACTGCTAGCCTCTGTGAAAGCTTTATTACAAACATTACACACATGATTCTTCTCTCCTGTATGTATAAGCTTATGCCTCCTCATATTGCCAGCCTGAGAAAATGCTTTATTACAAACATCACACACATGTTTCTTTTGCTCTCCAGTCTCTCTGTGGGGAGCAACTGAGGCAGAAGAGAACTTGACTGATGATGACTGTGGTGTAGTGGAGTTGACAGCAAGCACTTGAGTAGCGCATGCAGCTGGAATCTGTAAAAAAACAGACTTACAATAAACACTGACTATAACGTGTTCACAAATATCTATAAAAACCAGGCTTACAATAAACACTGACTATAAAGTGTTCACAGATATAGATAAAAACCAGACTTACAATAAACACTGACTATAACGTGTTCACAGATATAGATAAAAACCAGACTTAAAATAAACACAGACTATAAAGTTTTCACAGATATAGATAAAAACCAGACTTACAATAAACACTGACTATAAAGTGTTCACAGGTATAGATTACACGCTTATTGCTTTAGGTCCAGCGGACTCTTCCGAGCCAAATCAGGACCAGACAGATATAGATAAAAACAAAACTTACAATAAACACTGACTATAAAGTGTTCACAGATATAGATAAAAACAAAACTTACAATAAACACTGACTATAAAGTGTTCACAGATATAGATTTAAAAAAAACTTACAATAAACACTGACTATAAAGTGTTAACAGATATAGATAAAAACAAAACTTACAATAAACACTGACTATAAAGTGTTCACAGATATAGATAAAAACAAGACTTACAATAAACACTGACTATAAAGTGTTCACAGATATAGATAAAAACAAAACTTACAATAAACACTGACTATAAAGTGTTCACAGATATAGATAAAAACAAAACTTACAATAAACACTGACTATGAAGTGTGTTCACAGATATAGATAAAAACAAAACTTACAATAAACACTGACTATGAAGTGTTCACAGATATAGATAAAAACAAAACTTACAATAAACACTGACAATAAAGTGTTCACAGATATAAATAAAAACAAAACTTACAATAAACACTGACTATGAAATGTTCACAGATATAGATAAAAACAAAACTTACAATAAACACTGACTATGAAGTGTTCACAGATATAGATAAAAACAGGACATGCAATAAACACTGACTATAAAGTGTTCACAGATATAGATAAAAACAAAACCTACAATAAACACTGACTATAACGTGTTCACAGATATAGATAAAAACAAAACTTACAATAAACACTGACTATAAAGTGTTCACAGATATAGATAAAGAGTGGTGAATGGAGTGTGGAATTGCCTGATTAGTTCCTACTTCAACACTAACACACTACAGTCATTGCCTGATTAGTTCCTACTTCAACACTAACACACTACAGTCATTGCCTGATTAGTTCCTACTTCATCTAACACATTACAGTCAATGCTTCATTAGTTCCTACTTCATCATTAACACACTACAGTCATTGTCTGATTAGTTCCTACTTCAATATTAACACACCACAGTCATTGCCTGATTAGTTCCTACTTCAACACTAACACACTACAGTCATTGCCTGATTAGTTCCTACTTCAACACTAATACACTACAGTCATTGCCTGATTAATTCCTACATTAACACTAACACACTACAGTCATTGCCTGATTAGTTCCTACTTCCACACAAACATGCTACAGTCATTGCCTGAGTTTCTTCTTCAACAATAACACTCCACAGTCATTGCCTGATTAGTTCCTACTTCAATACTAACACACTACAGTCATTGCTTGATTATTGTAATTCAGTTCTGGCTGGTCTCCCCATTGATGAAGTTAGCTGACTGCAGCGTGTACAGAACTGTGCTGCTCGGTTTGTGCTTAAAAAACGGAAGCGTGATCACGTCACACCTCTTTTAAAGAAGCTTCACTGGCTCCCTGTCAAGTTCCGCATTGAATACAAAATTGCTGTTCTAACTTTCCGCCACTTTGACCAGTCACTTCCTCTGAAGTACTCACTACCTACACTACAACTCGTTCTTTGCGCTCATCAGATGAAAAATGTCGGCCTAAAACAAATGGCGAGCAGTCTTTTAGTTTTCAAGCACCCTTAAGGTTTGGAATGTGCTGCCTGCTGGTTTAAGACATTGCACAGACCTTATTTCCTTCAAGAAATGCTTAAACACGCACTTGTTCCGCAAGTTTTAGTTTTCAAACACCCTTACCCAGCAAACCAGCCCGATCGGGGCCCCACTGGGGCTGCATAGGGCATCCTGACTTTTGTCGGGTTTTAGTAGGGACCCACATAGCCCTACAAAAACCCGATGCGTAGCGGAGTCGAGAAATGTGGATGCGTAACGATTCGCTCTCCCGTGTGCCGCCCGATTCTGCCCCACCACAAAGCCACGCGGTGCACACGCTAACATAGGCCTACTCTCGCTTCTAATTGGCTAAACTGTCTGGAATGTTTCGTCTGCTTCACATATGCTGCGGCGTATGTATGTGAAAAATATTTATACAAAATCAATTCAGCAAGATATAATTATTTAATTGTGCTTATAATTCTTAATTTTTATCATACAATATGTAAAATATTGTTACAGTGTTTCTTTTAACTATTGTATTTATTTATACATTATAAGTCAAGGGTATATTTCCGTGCCCATTACTGCTGATCTTTTCCGGTTGTACTTAGGCGCCAATTTTCTACAGTTTTCTTCTAAGTTCTACAGTTGCATGTGCTCGGATATTGTGTTTGCCTGCGAAAACCTATTTCTATTTTCACTGTGGTTGTTTTTTGGGTGCTTTGCCTTTCGTTTATGTATTTACACACGATTTCGATAGTGACGAAGATCACGTTAATATAGGCTCTATCGTTATCGAAATGGTGTGTAAATACTTAAGTGGGGACACACCAAGGACTTCTGAAAACAAAAACGCCTGTGCCGACAGTCCCTATTAACACCAGACATCTCAATTCTTTCTTCATTCAATCACATATCATAAACAATATGTGGGATATGATTTTAGGGTAAATCAGCATTGGCCAGGGATGGGGCATTTTCGGGGTTGTTTCTGGTTTAAGTTGGGTTACAATAGGGTTGGTGTTGGGAATCCTGACATATGCCCGATCTTTGCCGGAATCGGGTTACCTTTCGGCAAAGGTTGGGTTACGGTCGGGTAAGTTTTGGGTACCCTGACGATCGCCCAATCTTTATCGAAAGTCGGGCTACTGTTTGGCGAACGTGGGGTTACGATCGGGTAAGTTTCGGGTAGCCCGACGATCGCCCGAATCGGGCCCGAGTCGGTTCCAATTTCCATTTGCCCGATCGGGCCCCGATCGGTAGCCCGATCCGGGCCCCATCGGGCTGCCCAATTCGGGCCCCATCGGGCCCCGAAACTGTGGTTAGCTGGGTAAGATTTGGAATGCGCTGCCTGCTGGTTTAAGACATTGCACAGACCTTGTTTCCTTCCTTTAAGACATTGCACAGACCTTGTTTCCTTCCTTTAAGACATTGCACAGACCTTGTTTCCTTCAAGAAATGCTTGATTGATTGATTGTTGCTTTAGGTCCAGCGGACTCTTCCGAACCAAATCAGGACCGGACAACCCCCGATCTGCATAAAAGATCTGCTGAAACAACCCTAGTGGGAAAATTGAATGCCCTCCACCGGCCAGTCACTTTACAATAAAGACATCCCACGCAGGGGACGGCTGAGGCTTTACCCCAACTACTCGAACTCCCGGTTACAAAAACAAATTAGAATAAAAACATCATTATAAATTATCAACAAAACATATACATATAAAATGCCTATATTGCTAAGTAATAACATCATAGAAAGCCCTAGTGACCACCCGGCAGAAAGCGTCCAACACTCCCAAGCTGATCCAACAGACCTCATACACAAACAAGGAGTCTTGTCCAGGAAGAGTTTTCAAGAAAAATGTAGGTCATTGATCAAGTGAAGAAGAAGATAGTATAGCAGAGTGATAGGACAGAGCAGGAATGGGAAAGAGTAAATGAGGAAGACAGCGACAGTGGGAATTTAAAGCACTAAATTTCCAGAAAGTGGGGATACTATTTATACTGAAACCCCCGGCACCCCAACGGGGGTACCCCAACGGGGGTACTGTTGCCGCAGTGAATTGGTCATGCCTACAAAGGCAAGACAGGTTTTCAACTGGGGCTTTCACTTTTCCCTTTATAGGTTAGAACAATCTTAAACACGCACTTGTTCCGCAAGTCGTTTTCTGTATAAATAGTAGGAACAGTAATAATACTTTGTGAATTATGCTGGTTATGATGTAGTGCGAATGTTGTTATGATGCCTAAGAATGATGTGTGTAAGCGCATGGAGTTGTTATTTTAATGAAAAATGCGCTGTATAAATGCAATTTATCATTTTTATTATTATTATTATTATTATTATTATTATTATTATTATTATTATTATTATTATTATTATTACCATTTCCTACTTCAACACTAACAGACTACAGTCCTTGTCTGATTAGTTCCTACTTCAACACTAACACACTATGGTCACTGCCTGCTTAGTTCCTACTTCAACACTAAGAAAATGAGGCTGAAGTCAAACTACATTCATTGCCTGATTAGTTCCTATTTCAACACTAAGAAAATGAGACTGAAGTCAGACTACAGTCGTTGCCTGATTAGTTCCTACTTCAACACTAAGATAATGATACTGAAGTCAGACTACAGTCATAAAAGTGCTGAACATGTGTTTACAATTACTGAACTAACAGACATCATCCAAATGCATTTGTAATCTTCTGCTAACTGTGTAACCCTGTCTCTTTACACTGATGGAATACATTGATAGGTATTATATATAATTATAACCTAATCTATTTAATACACTGAGGGACTACAATGATAGTTATTATATATAATTATAACCCTATCTCGTTACACTGATGGACTACAATGATAGTTATTATATATAATTATAACCCTATCTCTTTACACTGAGGGACTACAATGATAGTTATAAATAAGACATGGACTGTGTAACACTATCTCTTTACATTGATGGACTACAATGATAGCTATAAATAAAACATGACTATGTAAAAGGGTTATAATTATATACAATAACTGTCATTGTAGTCCATCAATGTAAAGAGATAGGGTTACATAGCCATGTTTTATTTGTAACTATCACTGTAGTCCATCAGTGTAAAGAGATAGGGTTACATAGCCATGTTTAATTTAATGATAATAACTGTATATAATTATAACCCTATCTCTTTACACTGATGGACTACAATGACAGTTATTATATATAATTATAACCCTATCTCTTTACACTGATGGACTACAATGACAGTTATTATATATAATTATAACCCTACCTCTTTACACTGATGGACTACAATGACAGTTATTATATATAATTATAACCCTATCTCTTTACACTGATGGACTACAATGCCAGTTACAAATAAGACATGGGCAGGCTGAGACATACACTAAAGGTATCACAGGCAGGGGAAGCTAAGGCTATATTCTAAATTATCGAACCCCCATTTACAAAAACAAAATAGAATACAAGCATTGTTATAAAATATCAACAAAACACATACATATAAAATGCCTAGATTGCTAAATAATAATATTATAGGAAGCCCTAGTGATCATTTGGCTGAAAGTGTCCAACATTTCCAAGCTGATACAACAGACCTCACACACAAATGAGGAGTTTTGTCCCAGAAGAGTTTTCAAGAAAAAAGGTAGGTGACTGGTCTAGTGAAGAAAACAATAGTATCTTAGATTGATAGAACAGAGGAGGAATTTGAAAGAACAAATGAGAAAGACAGTGACAGTGGGAATTTAAAGCACTAAATTTCAAGAACGTGGGATACTATTTATACAGAAACCCCAGGCACCCCCACAAGGGAGGGGGAAGGTGAGAGTGGTTGGGGGGAAGGTTACCACACAGTTCATGTGTTGAAGATTTGTATAAGAGACATCAAGCTGGACTATTACCTCAGGCTCCATTGAATGTATATCAATGTACATCTCTGTCTTCACCCACACTGTGTTCGTGTCCAATGGCCCACTGCTTTCTGTAACAAACAAATCAACAAACACATCATGGGTGAATGCCATAGTGGATAATAAAACTGAACAGTTGTCACTCACATCATATTCCTGTGTGGGTCACATCAACTTGGAACCAATAAAACATTGACTTCCATGAAAAACGATCTTGGGACTTCTGTAATTGAACATACATTCACTGGCACATTTCTATTCCTATTTTCTATTCTATCCCGTAACTCAAAAGCCGTTAGGGCACAACAGATGATCGTTTAACAAGCGTATTCCATCTTTCTCTGTCCTCAGCAACCCTTATGGCTTCATTCAGTGTCAAGCCAGTGTGATGGTCTTTCAGACTTTGTTGTTGGTGATGTGTTGGGTATAGGAAATGCCCAAAAGTCTTCTGTAGCACCGACACAAAAGCAAGTTATTTAGCTCATGGCCTGTTCTTTACAAGTTAGATCTAGAGAAACAAAACTGTAAAGCATTTCAGCAACAACGACAATATAGTAAGAAACATGCCAATCATTATTATTATACATCATTATATTTACCACATTCCTCAGTGTCACAGTCAGGTTCTGTCTTCACCTGAAAACGTTTTACTTGTCAAAGTCTTAGCCCAATAAAGGATTTTTCTCTAAAGGCCAGGTTGTATCTACTTTCATCAAGCTGTTTTACCTGTCAACATCATAGACCACTGAAGGATTTTTCTCTAAAGGCCAGGTTGTATCTGCTTTCATCAAACTGTTTACCTGTCAACATCATAGACCACTGAAGGATTTTTCTCTAAAGGCCAGGTTGTATCTGCTTTCATCAAGCTGTTTGACCTGTCAACATCATAGACCACTGAAGGATTTTTCTCTAAAGGCCAGGTTGTATCTGCTTTCATCAAGCTGTTTTACCTGTCAACATCTTAGACCTCTGTAGGATTTTTCTCTAAAGGCCAGGTTGTATCTACTTTTATCAAGCTGTTTTACCTGTCAACATCATAGACCACTGAAGGATTTTTCTCTAAAGGCCAGGTTGTATGTACTTTCATCAAGCTGTTTTACCTGTCAACATCCTAGACCACTGAAGGATTTTTCTTTAAAGGCCAGGTTTTATCTACTTTCATCATACTCTGACCTGCATTGTATGACTGGAGTTTATTGTAAACGGCTGTGGCAGACTGAATGGTCTAATCAAACCAATAACAAATTATTTGAAATTCTTCCGGATTTATCTGCTTCTTTGCCTAACTTTGCGTCCACCTGCAAAGAGGAAACTGTTTTATCTCGCCTTAGTATTGGGCATACTTATGTCACCCATAGTTTCCTTTTAAAAGGAGAAAAACCATCATGGTGCTTTGCATGCAACAAATCCTTTTCCGTTCGTCATTATACGTCTGAATGTGCTGATCTGGTTGATATAAGGGAAAGATATCTTTGTTCTGTACCTTTTAATGAGGTTTTTAAAGTAAGCAATGGTCAAAACCTGTTTACATTTTTACATGATGTTGGTTTGTTTTATCGCATCTAAATCATGTCGTCTTGTTTTATATTCTTGTTTGGATTTTATTGAAGAGACTGATTTTATTTACATCTTTCAAAATATTTAAATGTTAACAGTTTAATCTGATTTTACTTAATTTTTGGTGGTCCTGATTCGGCTCTTGGCAGTCCGCTGGACCCTATAAGCACTGAGTATCTATCTATCTATAACTCCTCAGTGACTTAACAACACAAGGCTACTCACATAGTAATCAACACAACCCACCAAAGCTAACTGTAGCCTGAAATAGCAAATACAGCCAACATCAATGTTTTCCGTGTTGCAGAAAGGCAGAAGTACAATTCACAAGCGAACACTAAAAAAAAAACCGCTTCTTGTATTCACAAACTGCCTTTAATGTTCTGCATTTTTCCTCAGTCTGCTTGTCAGTATTTCTGATTTCCTCTTGTTTTGATTTTGCCTTGCTTCTCAGTGCATTGGACTGGCAGATTAATCTCCTTTTGCTTCAGCTTTCGAAATGCTTGTTCAATTTTGACTTCCAGTATTCTTTGTCTAATCGCATAGCATGAAAAATGCATAATCCATGGGGCACTTTGAAGCTTGTTCAATTTTGACTTCCAGTATTCTTTGTCTAATCGCATAGCATGGAAAATGCATAATCCACGGGGCACTTTGAAGCTTGTTCACTTTTGACTTCCAGTATTGTTTGTCTAATCACATAGCATGGAAAATGCATAATCCACGGGGCATTTTGAAGCTTGTTAACTGTTGACTTCCAGTATTGTTTGTCTAATCACATAGCATGGAAAATGCATAATCCATGGGGCACTTTGAAGTTTGTTCACTTTTGACTTCCAGTATTCTTTGTCTAATCACATAGCATGGAAAATGCATAATCCACGGGGCACTTTGAAGCTTGTTCAATTTTGACTTCCAGTATTGTTTGTCTAATCACATTGCATGGACAATGCATAATCCACGGGGCACTTTGAAGCTTGTTCACTTTTGACTTCCAGTATTGTTTGTCTAATCGCATAGCATGGAAAATGCATAATCCACGGGGCACTTTGAAGCTTGTTCACTTTTGACTTCCAGTATTTCTTTGTCTAATCACATAGCATGGAAAATGCATAATCCACGGGGCACTTTGAAGCTTGCTTCCAAAAAGTCACAGGAGTAGCCAATGCGCATGCTCAGAAATGGGAGTTAACTGACAAGGCATCTTCTAGTTGCCTCCCTTAGCATGGCAGATGACGTTTTGCAAAGGATCAAAATCAGTCGAAAATTATGTTTTAAAAAAAAAACGATTTTCTTTTCAGATCACAAAAAATATATGCAATTAGCAAAACGTTTTACTACTGGTGATTATTCAAGGATTTTTCAAGGCTTCCATTAAAAAAAGTCTGAATTTCAAGGGTATTCAAAGATTTGAAAATGGTTTCTAAAAAACCAAGAACTTTCAAGGAATTTCAAGGACCGTAGGGACTCTGTACACCACATGTTTGAGAGATGATTGTATGTTTGTTGTGTTTGAAAGGAGTGTGTGCAGCATGTCAGCCTGTATGTTGGTTACAGATCGCCACTCTTTGAGTCTGTTTTAGGAATAAGGCACATTTAGCATCCATTATTATATTACACTTATCATTATTACTATCTTTATTTATTTACTTTAAAAAAAAAATCTAATCCAAAAACAGAATAGAAGCTTTTTATCACTCAAGGCTAATTTACTATGGAGTTCACATCCCAAAAAATTCTCACCCGTAAGAAATGTTCCTGCCACTGGTAAAACTGAACCCTTCTTCACTGACACACATGCATGCAACTCAGCTCGCAGCCTATTCTATACTTTAAGTCTAGAAAGGTGAAAATTTACAGCAGCTAAGCTACAATCACAACACAGATAACAACGTGACAATTATTGCTAAATATAAAACACTAATATACTTACTGTATTCCTCTGTGTTACTGCCAGGCTCTGTCTTTACTTTAGACAATTCTGATTCATGTGGCTCCTGAAATCAATAATGGGAATATATTACTTTACAACAAGTATCAGTGAATTTGGATTACTATACGACATAGTCCGGTCCTGATTTGGCTCGGAAGATTCTGCTGGACCTAAAGCAATAATCATGTAATGTAATGTACGACACAGTCAGTTAGTTATTCATTGCTTACAGGGTCCAGCGGTCTGCAAAGAGCCGAATCAGGACCACAAAATCAAGACAACAACTTGACTGAAAGAGGACTTACCCCTAATCCGCATAAAAAGATCTGCTGAAACAACCCCAGTGGTAACACTGAAGGAACTCCACCAGAACTCCAATAAAGGCATCTCAAGCAGGGGACGCTGAGGCTATAATCTAATTTATCGAACCCCCATTTACAAAAACAAAATAGAATCCAATCATCATTATAAAATATCAACAAAACACATACATATAAAATGCCTAAATTGCTAAATAATATCATAGGAAGCCCTAGAGACCATTTGGCAGAAAGTGTCCAATATTCCCAAGATGATACAACAGACCTCACACACAAATGAGGAGTTGTGTCCCGGAAGACTTTTCAAGAAAAAAGGTAGGTGACTGGTCTAGCGAAGAAGACAATAGTATAGTAGATTGAAAGAACAGAGCAGGAATGAGAAAGAACAAATGAGAAAGACAGCAACAGTGGGAATTTAAAGACTACATTTCCATAAAGTGGGAATACTATTTATACAGAAACCCCCGGCATCCCCACGACGGAAGGGGGGGAGGTGGTTTGATGGGTGGGGGGAAGTGAGGTGGCGGGGGAGGTACCACACAGTTAATGTGTGGAAGATTTATATAAAAGACATCAAGCTGGATTATTACCTCAGGCTCCATTTTATGTAGCCATACTGTCTTCGTGTCCAATGGCCAACTGCTTTCTGTAACAAACAAATCAGCAAACACATCATCGGTGAACGCCACAGTGGATAATAAAACTGAATAGTTGTTGTCACTCACATCCATATTCCTGTGTGGATCACACCAACTTGGAACCAATAAAATGTTGACTTCCAGGAAAAAAATGTTCTTGTCACTTCTGGAATAGAACATTCGTTTACTGGCACATTTCTATTCCTATGCTATCCCGTAACTCAAAAGTCATTAGGGCACCACAGATAATTGTGTAACCAGCCTACGCCATCTTTCTCTGTCCTCAGCAACCCTTATGGCTTCACTAAATGTCAAGCCAGTGTAATGGTCTGTCGAACTTCATCGTTGGTGATGTGCTGGGTATAAGAAATGCCCAGAAGTCTTCTGTAGCACTGGCACATAAAGCAAGCTATTTAGCTCACAGCCTGTTCCATACAAGTAAGATCTAGAGAAGTCTTCTGTAGCACTGGCACATAAAGCAAGCTATTTAGCTCACAGCCTGTTCTATACAAGTAAGATCTAGAGAAGTCTTCTGTAGCACTGGCACATAAAGCAAGCTATTTAGCTCACAGCCTGTTCTATACAAGTAAGATCTAGAGAAGTCTTCTGTAGCACTGGCACATAAAGCAAGCTATTTAGCTCACAGCCTGTTCCATACAAGTAAGATCTAGAGAAGTCTTCTGTAGCACTGGCACATAAAGCAAGCTATTTAGCTCACAGCCTGTTCTATACAAGTAAGATCTAGAGAAGTCTTCTGTAGCACTGGCACATAAAGCAAGCTATTTAGCTCACAGCCTGTTCTATACAAGTAAGATCTAGAGAAGTCTTCTGTAGCACTGGCACATAAAGCAAGCTATTTAGCTCACAGCCTGTTCCATACAAGTAAGATCTAGAGAAGTCTTCTGTAGCACTGGCACATAAAGCAAGCTATTTAGCTCACAGCCTGTTCTATACAAGTAAGATCTAGAGAAGTCTTCTGTAGCACTGGCACATAAAGCAAGCTATTTAGCTCACAGCCTGTTCTATACAAGTAAGATCTAGAGAAGTCTTCTGTAGCACTGGCACATAAAGCAAGCTATTTAGCTCACAGCCTGTTCTATACAAGTAAGATCTAGAGAAGTCTTCTGTAGCACTGGCACATAAAGCAAGCTATTTAGCTCACAGCCTGTTCTATACAAGTAAGATCTAGAGAAGTCTTCTGTAGCACTGGCACATAAAGCAAGCTATTTAGCTCACAGCCTGTTCTATACAAGTAAGATCTAGAGAAGTCTTCTGTAGCACTGGCACATAAAGCAAGCTATTTAGCTCACAGCCTGTTCTATACAAGTAAGATCTAGAGAAGTCTTCTGTAGCACTGGCACATAAAGCAAGCTATTTAGCTCACAGCCTGTTCTATACAAGTAAGATCTAGAGAAGCAAAACCATAAAGCATTTCAGCTACAATCACAATATAGTAACAAACATGGCAATCATTACTATAATACACCATTATATTTACCACATTCCTCAGTATCACAGTCAGGTTCTGTCTTCACTTTACTCAACAGTGGGATATGTGGCTCCATCATGTCACTGTCAGGTGATGTCTTCACTTTACTCAACAGTGGGATATGTGGCTCCATCATATCACAGTCAGGTTCTGTCTTCACTGTACACAACAGTGGGATATGTGGCTCCATCATATCACTGTCATGTGCTGCCTTGCTTTCTGGTTCTTCCTTTATGTTAAACTCACTGCCAGTCATGTTAGCGGTACCTCTGACAATCTGTTCACTGTTGCTGTGAGAAACATGATGGCTTTCTCTTCCTGCAATTTCTAAACAAAACAACAGTTTTCATGTGAATATTTCCTGAAACTGATAGCAAGCATAGTGGTGAACTAAAAAGCCATCCCATAAGAACTTGTATCTTTTTCATCTCACCTAAATATTACAGGTGACACAGTAAATAAATCTCCAAAGTGAATCAAGGATGAACAAAGAACTGATCTATTTTATAATTTCCAATGAAAACAAATAATGCAGAAACAACTTTGGGTGTGGTTGTGATAAACCTAACATATATCCTCATCCTTTTCAGTGATGACATTTTTCAAGGAGTGCTGATGTTATATACAAAATTCTGATCTCGTCTACCTTCATCAACATTCCTTCTTATATGATTCAGACCACGCCGTCACACCGCATGCCACCAGCCCCCTCACTCCTTAGCTGTTTTCCTCCATCTCCCTCACTCCATCGTCTTTATTATTTTACTTAAGAGTATTATGTATCATGTTTGTATTATGACTTTGCATAATTTATTAGTGATTCATTTTTGTTTTACTTCATTTTGTTTGTATTTATATGTTAACACTAGGTATAAATGCCTGAGAACTGTGCTTTGAACTGATGTCATTAGGAAAAAGCGATATATAAATAACTTTAGTGGTAGTAGTAATAGTAGTATTAAGGGGCGCTGATGTTAACATTTGCCACTACTTTGTGGCGTCTCAACAGAAAAAAAGCTATTTACATTGTAGTAAAATACATTTTGAACAAAGAAAAAACCAAATGATAAGCTATCTAATTCACATGATAGTAATAGGAGAATGAGAAAGCTTTCATTCTGACTGGCGAGGAGTTTTTTTTGTTTCTGTACATACATGTATACTGAAGCCATGAGGACTGCTGAGGACAGAGAAAGATGAAGTATGCTGGTTAACTCTTAGTCTCATGAAGCGCGGTAAACCGCGGTTCGTCACGGCTCATGAAGCGCGGTAAACCGCGCCTAGTTACCGTCTAATTTTAGCACCTCTCTCCCGCTTAACGGAAACCAGTTCCAATTGCGCATGCGCCTTAGCTTATTCTAAAAGCATTGTACTTCCTTCCTGTCAACTGTAGTTGTGTCAACAACACGTTTTAATAGAAGTTTTTGTTTAGTTTTTTGTCGTGTTTTCGAGAGCGGGGATACTCTAAAAATGGCAGAATCTGATTCCGACAATGAGTCTACATGATATGAGCAGTTGTGGCAGCAATTAGTAGATGAAAGGGCTCATCAGTTAGGGAATGAAAATCAGAGTGATTTGTCAGTGTCTAGTGTGCACACTAGCGATCTTTCCGACTACAGATCGGACCTTTCATCATCTGAAGAATTGGTTGTTAAATTACCTATAATCACAGGTAAAATAGCAGGTAACACAGACAGATGACACTGACAGAACTAAAGCTTACTCAATACTTGCATAGTTACCAATTATCTACACACTGACTAAGTCCCATGAAGCTCTGACCAACCGTTCAGTAGATATAGCATTTTAAACACATGCACCTATTTTTGGCTTGTTTTTGTCAAATCCTTACATGAAGGAGAAGATCAACGTGCTGTTTTGCTATATGAGACTAAGAGTTAAATGATCATCTGTGGTGCCCCAACGACTTTCGAGTTACAAGACAGGATAGGTACAGATACTGGTCCTGATGTTGATTTTAAATGTCCTATACTGTCTGTAGTTGTAAAATATCATGTTTCCATATTAGGTGAATTCTTTATTACAGGCGCCAACTCACCTTGCGCATGCCACACTTGCAATCTCATCCAGTCTACCATTGGTTCTTCAGCAATGTCAATCTCCAGTTTCACCTCAGACAGCACTGGCCTGTCTTGATCACCCATAACAGAGCAATGTAAGCACTCAACGTGCAAAACAACTGCTCAAAATTGAACAAGGGAAGTAATAGCTGACACTGGAAACTTCCTCAGACACTTTCTAGATTGCCACAATTTTCATGATACAGTTTTATTATAAAGTCCTTTGAAGCAAAAGAATGATTTTATAATAACAATAAATGTGCTAACGTGTAAAAACCTCATACCAAAGGTGAATACAACAAGCAGCTACTTATAAAGAAATAAATCACCTTGCTATTTGCTTTTTTTTTTCTTTTTTTTTGGCAACTCTTTAAAATGCTTAACAAGGAGTGAAAAAAATCTTTAAAACTGTAAAATGACAGTGATTCCAGTCCTTAGATTTATTGCAAATTGGGAGGCCTGACTATAGTACCTGAATATACTTACCATATTCCTCAGTGTCACAGTCAGGTTCTGTCTTCACTGTACACAAAAGTGGGACATGTGGCTCCATCATGTCACTATCAGGTGCTGTCTTGCTTTCTGATTCTTCCTTTATGTTGAACTCACTGCCAGTCACATTATAGGTACCTCTGACAATATGTTCACTGCTGCTGTGAAAAACATGATGGCTTTCTCTTCCTGAACTTTCTAAACAAACCAACAACTTTCACGTGAATAGTTCCTGACAGCAAGCATAATGATGAACTGAAAAGCCATCACATATGAAATTATATCTTTTCCTCTTACTTAAATTTTACAGGTGACAGTAAATAAACCTCCAAAGTTCAATCAAAGATTAACAAAGTTTATGATTTCGAGTTAATACAAATCACGTAGAAACAACTTTGCCCTAGTTAAAATCAGCGTCCTGTACTCATTCACTGCACAGTCCACAGAAACAACTTTGCCCTAGTTAAGTTCAGCACCCTGTACTCATTCACTGCACAATCCACAGAAAGGTCAGGACAAAACAAACTATTGTGTTAGTGTGAGGGTGGGTGGGCTAAACCTAACCATTATTCTAATCCTTTTCTGTGATGAACCATTATCCTAATCCTTTTCTGTGATGAACCATTATCCTAATCCTTTTCTGTGATGAACCATTATCCTAATCCTTTCAGTGATGAACCATTATCCTAATCCTTTTCTGTGATGAAATTGTTTAAGGAGCGCTGATGTTAACGTTTGCCACCACTTTGTGGCATCTGAGAACAAAAAACAACTGACATTTTAGTCAAATAAATTTTTATCGAAGAAAAACAAAATGATGAGCCATCCAAAACATATGACTGTAATAGGAGAATTACAAAGATTTCATTTTGACTGGCGTGGAAATTATTTTTTCCTGTACAGATACCATGATGTTGATCGTAATGTTCTGTACTGTACTGGTTGTAGACAAGTTGTAAAATATCAGTTTCCATGTTCAGTAAAAGTTCCATTACCTGCTCTGACTCACCTTGTGCATGCCACGCTTGCAATCTCATCCAGTCTACCACTGGTTCCTCAGCACTGTCAATCTCCAGCTTCACCTCAGACAGCACTGGACTGTCTTCGTCCTCCATAACAGATCAACGGAAGCTCCCAACGTGCAAAACAGCTGTTCAAACACAACATGAACAGGGAAAGTATGACTGACACCGGTAATGTAAGCACTCAACGTGCAAAACAACTGCTCAAACTCAACATGAACAGGGGAAGTATAACTGATACCGGAAGTTTGTTAGAGAAAATTTCCTTACACTAGTTACAGACATAATTTTATTCGCTAACGCTTTAGTAAAACTCACCTGACGCACAAGCAGTGTTAAAAAGATATTATAAATATAACAATGCTTACCTTTTAAACACTAATATTATAGGTGAAAATAACAAGCTGCTATTCAATCGGGATAGCTTAGATAGGAGATCTATAAACCCCTCTCGACAATGGGTCGACAAGCGCAATCACAAAGCCAAAGTGTTATTTACAAATTAGTTTCGTATGTCTCCAAAACGATTTACTATTTAATTTTTTTATATATAGCGCTTTATCTGCTCAAGAGCCGGTCAAGGCGCTGGACGATACAGGATCTAACTCATGCCGACCCAGGCGCCCATTTGCAGCCGCATTTGTCTGATGCCCAGACGATTGAGCACAGTCCCTGGCGTCTGGGGATGGGTTGAAAAGACCACCTATAGCATGCTGGGTGTATTTGTGTAGCCGGCACTCACCCGCCTAGGACATGGGCGTCAGGATCAAGTCCATGCGATGGAATGCGTGCATACAGACTAGACCTTGTGTTACGTTGAAACACGAATGGTAGTATGTCTGAAACGCGCGCGATAGATCTGGTGGTTTCGTTTTTCAAGGTATTCGATCAATAATGGAGTTTATTTACCTTTGATTTGAGTTTGCATTGTTGTTAGGAGAGGTTTTGTATAACGTTGATAATTTCCGTTGGTCGATATCATTGGAGAATTCTCTAGATTTCAGTGTTTACTATCGATGGAAACTTCCTGATAAATATCGAAGTACGAGGACGTTCCCGGAAGGAGAAGAAATATGTATGACGTAAGACAGTAATGACGAAGTTAGAAGCGATTGGTTAAATTGCGTCATACGAGATTGATCCAGATTGTTCGGGAGTATCAAGAGACTATTTAAGTGCCGCGCTGTTTCAAAAGGGTCTAGAGGGGCCGGGTAGCTCAGTTGGTAAGAGCGTCTTGCTGGTAACCGAAAGGTCGCTGGTTCGAATCCCGGATTGGTCAACGTGTGATCATATTATTTTCCCCTTTACCAACAACTGGCCCGCTGGTGTCAGTATAAATCGGTCCAGTAGTCACCTATATGCGAAAGTGTCGTGTGACTATAAAACAACAAAAGGGTTTATTATGATGGTAAAAGTTGTTGATAGTGAGTTGAGTTGAGAATTGTATGCAGTTGTTGATGTGTGTTGAATAAAAGTGGAAAACTTCATACGTCGACTTTGTGACTTGTATGCCGTTTGAACGGGTTGCGTGGATAAACGAATCTGAGTTACACCTTATCAGGAATTCAGCATTGGGGCTGAATCAGATACTGATAAAGAAAAATACCATCATCGAACCGAGTGTAACATTTTGGGGGTCAAGCCGCGATTCACGCCATAGCCAAGGGTTCAACTGCTACAACAAGCGAGTCAACGTTACGAGAGGCAGTCATCGAGGGTAGCCGCCAACGAGTTGCGTCGAGAGGGGCCAACATACTGGGACTACATCACCGATAGGTTCGGGTTGACTGCAAGGGCGTGTAGTCGCTGAAGAGTTGCTTCGTGAGCGAACAACAGATCGGGACTACGTGGCTGCCGTAAGACTACGTCGAGGGACAGTCTCGGAGCTACATCGCCAGTGTTACAGAGAGCGGCGAGCGGACGTCGCGTCTACTTCAGCACAGGAGCGTGTACATCAACACCAGCGTGGTGCAGCGTCGCATACGACGAGGACAGCGGGGCCTGCGTCAGCGAAGGCGACTAGTGGCAAGCATCAGCGCTACTGCAGAAAGCGTGCTGTTCTAGAACAGTCTAGAAGGGTGCAGCACAGTCAAGAACTTTCTAGAAAAAGAACTTTCCAGAAAGAACTTTCCAGAAAAGCATCGAGATGGCGGACCTCTGGCAGAAAGGGGTTGAACTAAATCTAAAAGGCAAACAGCTGACGGAGTACGTCAAATTCCAGGAGAGAATATTGCGTGAAGAAAGAGAAGAACAGCGAGTGCGCGAAGAAAGAGAATTTGAACTGAAGCGTCTGGAAATTGAACAGCAGCGGCAAGAAAGAGAAGATGAGCGCAGGCGTGAAGAAAGAGAAGCTGAGCGTCAATACCAGCTAGAGTTGGCGCGTATCCAAAACAATCAGCATGCGCCACAAGTTATCAGTGACAACAAAGCTCCAAAATTGCCAGCGTTTGTCGACGGGAAGGACCAGATCGACAGTTATTTGGCGAGATTTGAAAGGTTTGCCAAAAGCTCTAACTGGCAACCTCAAGACTGGGCGATTCGACTAAGTGCACTTCTGACGGGGCAAGCACTCGACGTCTACACCAGATTGTCGGACGATGACGCTAAAGACTACGACGTCTTGAAAGAGGCCCTATTGCAGTGCTACAACTTTACAGAGAAGGGCTACCGTAAACGCTTCCGTGAATGCCGGCCTAAGTCAGACAAGACGCCAAAGCAGTTTGTGGAGCGCCTGTCGTCATATCTACACAAGTGGGTGGAGTTATCAGGCGAAAGGAAGTCTTACGACAGTCTCAGTGACCTGATCGTGAAGGAACAATTTCTCAATGCCTGTCACAAGGACCTAGCGACCCACTTAGAAGAACAAAAGCTGCAGACGCTTAAAGATGTGACTGAGGCTGCTGAAAGATATCTCATCGCTCGCCCCCACGGGCTCGGCTCCGCGCGCCGGGGGTGGACCCCATGCCTCTCTCTGGCTGGGTGACCAAGTTGCCTACCCCTTTTTCTTCTCTTTTGTCTTGTTTCTGTCTTATTGGTCCTTTCACCTATATTCTCTTCACCCTTAAATTCTCCCAGTATACTATGCAGTTTTGACTCCCTTTCTTCTGCCTTACCGGACTTTCCCTGTCTTCTTTTCCCCCATCATTCCTTCTTTTTCTACCCTTCTTTTTCTCTGTGGCCTTCTCTTGGCCCCCTGCGTTTGCCGTGCAGGGCAACCCGTGTCGGGGGAGAATGGGATCCTGGAGGTTGAGGTCCCTGAGGGACTGCGGTCCCTCACACTAACACACCTCTTTGGCCCGGACTTCTCCTAGACGGGAGGCTGGCGTGGCCCGCGTCAGTCAAGCGGCTGGTCGTGTATTGCCCTAGCTCTGCTAGAAGGCTGCGGCTCATGGGTCAAACTTGAACAAAACCGTAGTGGCAGTGCGGGATTGTCTGGGTGTATATCCCCCCTGTAGCCCTGGTGCGCTCCCTTGCTGGATTTTCCGCTTGGACGCATCCCCTTGTTGGACTCCGTGGTGGGTGGGGAGCAGGGGGGATGAATTCATAAATTAATAACATGGCTTCCACAAATAAAAGACGACTGCGTGATGACGGACCGGACTCGGACACGGACAGTGATATGGACATTCGACAGAAAGCTTGTGCATCTGGGGTGGATGGGGCCTGGCCTCGTTTTTTGGTTGTGGAGGGGACGGATTCGGCTCTGCCACTAGGCAAGTTGTCCCCGTTTGCCATCCACAAAGGTTTCCAATCCATTTCAACGGTTGGTTTCAAAGATGTGAGAAAACTTAGATCTGGGGCCTATCTGGTGGAGTGCTCAACCAAACGGGCGTCGGATAGTCTGCTAAAGAGGAATTTGACCGTCTTTGTTGACAGACAAATCAAAGTTTCTGTACATGGACGCTAATACTCTTTTTGTGACTTTTGCGATGGCCAAGCTGCCGGAGTCAATCAGGGTGGGATTTCTTAGAGTGAAGGTTACCCCTTTCACACCTTCGCCTTTGCGATGCTACCGTTGCCAAAGGTTTGGCCACGGTAGCAAGTCTTGCAAAAACAAAGAAACTTGCAGAGAGTGTGCCAAAGACAAACACGAAGGTGAATGCAAAGACCCCATATGCTGTGTCAATTGCGCGGGGCAGCACTCTTCCAGCTCCAAGGACTGCCCTCAGTGGCATTTGGAGCTTGAAATACAAAAGATACGGGCCACTGAGGGGTGCTCCTTCGGTGACGCCAGAAAGAAAGTGCTGGATAAGAGACCCATGCCTTTAGAAAGATCCTTTGCGTCGGTGGCAGGTTCCACGCCTCTTGTGGAGTCTACTACACATCGGGCGATGGAAACCTGTATGAATAAGATGAGTCAGATCTTGGAAGCGTTATGCAAGCAAATGGATAGCCTCGAGAAAATGCTCACAACGTTTAGTCAGAGGGGGGTCTCTCCAGCCCCATTGAACACATTGGAGAACGTGCAGACGGTCACGTTAAAAACCGTCACTCCAAGCGCGCAGACGGCCGTGCCAAAAGCCGTCACTCCTGCCGCGAAGGAGGTTATGCCTCATGCCACCGCACCAGCAGTGACCGGTTTTAGCGACCGGGTAGTTGCTGGGGCGACTAAAATTCTAGTTACCCAGCAGAAGAGCGTCAGAGGAGGAGAGGGAAAGATTGGCAGGGGTGAAGGGGAGAGGGAAGATATAAAATCTGGTGCTGGGGAGAAGGGGAGGAGGTCCGCTGGCAGTTCGAGTTCCGGGGCTTTGACAAAAAATCAAAGGCCCGGACCCCTTTCTTCCAAGCCCCATCAGCCTCTCGAAACGGAGAACCGTTTCGGGGGGTTGATGGAACATGAAGAGATGGACGAGGGTCCAAAAGATAACGAGACGTTATTGTGCTCTCGGAGATGAAAATTTTAGCATTCTGTTACTTCATTTTTATGTCCATTTTACAATAGAACATCCGAGGGATAAGGGCAAATTATGAGGAGCTCTGCTGTCTGCTGACAGAGCATCGACCTGAAGTGTTGGCCCTTCAGGAAACTCTCCTGTCAGAGAAACAGATTATAAATATTACTGGTTATTCGTCTATTGATTGTCTATCTTCTAGAGGCGTTTCACTTTTTATTCATAGAAACGTCCCATTTAACCCAATTTCACTGCATACAAGTTTACCCGCAGTTGCAGCTAGAGTATCTTTTTTTTAAATCCCTCACAGTTTGTTCTCTATATTTGACACCATCCATAAATGTAAACAAAAATGACCTTGAGAATTTGATTCAACAGTTACCTACCCCTTTTTTGTTGTTGGGTGATTTTAATGGACGCTCTCCCCTGTGGGGTAGCGATCGTACCGATTCTCAGGGTAAAATAATTGAAGACATTTTAGACTCGTTAAATCTAGTAACTTTGAACGAGGGTGCTCCAACTTTTTCCTGTTCAAGAACTGCTTCTTTGTCCCACATTGATATATCAATCTGTGATCCCTCGTTACTTTTGGATTTTAAATGGACAGTTTTAGAAGATCTCCATGGCAGCGACCATTTCCCGGTTTTATTAAAACATGATTCCGATAACCTTGAGCAAACTCATGGCAGGTGGAAACTGAAACAAGCTAACTGGAGTCTGTTTTCTAACCTGTCTGAGGCCCAGCTACGTGCTAAGAAACAGGAATTTTCAAATGCCTTAGATCCAATACAGCTTTATACTGACATAGTTATTAACAGTGCCAAGGAGTCCATCCCGCAAACTTCGTCAAACCCTCACACACTTAAAAAACCCTGGTTTGACGATGAATGTAGAAAACTTCAGCAAGCTCGTAAAAAAGCTTTAAGAACTATGTTTTTACACCCAAGCACTGACAATAAACAAAACCACCAACGTTTGCGAGCGCAATGCCGACAGCTCTTCAAACAAAAGAGAAGGGAATCGTGGAGAGGTTTCTGCTCCACGCTTAATTCGAAAGCGAAACTGTCGAAGGTGTGGAAAGTAGTCCGCAAACTCAAAAATAGAAGTAACAAACAGGTGAGCCCATGCCTTACTGTGCAGGGTGACGTAATCGGAGATAAAAAATTAGTAGCTGATCTTTTGGCTTCTTCTTTTGCTGCAAATTCTTCCTCTGAAAATTATTCTGTCCCTTTTCAAACAGTTAAAACCCGTAAAGAAAAACAACAGTTAAATTTTACCTCCGATAATTCTGAAGATTACAACATTCCGTTTTCATTAGTCGAGCTTGACGATGCAAATAACAAAAGTGCAGATTCAGCAGTTGGACCGGATGATGTACATTATCAATTTCTCAGACATTTAACGAGATACTCACGGTCTCAACTGCTGGACATCTTCAATCAGCTCTGGATCACTGGCACCTTTCCTCCCTCCTGGAGAAAGGCCATTATTGTACCCATCCCTAAACCTGGCAAAGACCATACTAACCCGACAAACTATAGACCAATAGCCTTAACGTCTTGCTTATGCAAGACGCTGGAAAGAATGGTTTATTCTCGCTTACTGTGGTATCTAGAAACAAATAATATTTTATCCAACACTCAGTGTGGCTTTCGAAGTGGTCGAAGTACTGTTGACCACCTGGTGCGACTGGAAACTTTTATCCGTAACGCGTTCGTCCAGGGTGAACATGTCGTTGCCATCATGTTTGATTTGGAAAAAGCCTATGATACCACATGGAAATATGGCATTCTTTCAGATTTACAAGAAATGGGTTTGAAGGGACATTTACCTCTGTTTATATCCAATTTTCTAACAGACAGAAATTTTCAGGTTAAGGTTGGGGGATCTTTGTCAGATACGAGAGAACAGGAGATGGGAGTGCCTCAGGGTAGCATCTTGTCTCCCTTGCTGTTTAATATTAAAATAAATAACATTGTTCGTTCCGTTAAACAGGGAATTGACAATTCTTTATTTGTCGACGATTTTGCATTGGTAGCCAAAGGTAAAACTTTGGCATCTGCAGAACGTCAGCTACAGTTATGTGTCAAGGCCGTTGAAGAGTGGGTTTTACAAAATGGTTTTAAATTTTCTGAAGCAAAAACTGAATGTATTCACTTTTCCCAGCACCGGGGAATTATTCAAGACCCTACTATTTTCCTCAATAAAACTCCAATAAAGGCGGTCCAACAAGTCAAATTTTTGGGTGTTATTTTTGATCAAAAGCTATCTTTCATTCCTCACCTTAAAAATTTGAAAACTAAATGTCAACAGGCCTGCAATTTGCTCAAAGTTATCAGTGGTACAGACTGGGGTGCTGACAAGAAAACTTTACTGCTGTTATATCGTTCTCTAATTAGATCCAAGTTAGACTATGGTTGCATTGTTTATGGTTCTGCTAGAAAATCTTATCTTAAGATGCTAGATCCAGTTGCCCATCAGGCACTACGCATTGCTTTGGGTGCTTTTCGCACTTCCCCTTGTGAAAGCCTTTACGTGGAAGCTAACGAACCCCCGCTGGAGCTGAGACGTACAAAATTGTCAATAAATTACTATTTAAAATTAAAAACTGATCCTATGAACCCTGCTTATGACTGTGTTTTCAACCCAGATTTTGTTCAGAAATTTGAAGCCAAACCTAACACAATTCCTCCGTTTGGCATCAGAATGCAAGCTCATCTGGAAAAAGCAGGCATTGATGTTGCTTCCATCAACGACGATGAGCTTCGGACTGAAGCTCCCCCATGGAAATTATGTATCCCAAACATTAATTGGCAGTTGTCCGCTTTCCTTAAAAACAATACATCCGAAACCGTATATAACCAACTTTATTTAGAACAGTGTGCTTTATACCCAGGATATGAACAACTTTTTACAGACGGGTCAAAGAAAGGAGATTCAGTTGCTGCTGCATCGGTCTCTGGGAGACACTTAGACCAGCATTTGCAACAGCGTTTACCTGATTTTTGTTCTGTTTATACAGCTGAGCTCAAGGCAATTCATTTAGCTCTGAAACAAGTTTATCAATCCAAAAGAACCTCATTTTTAATCATGTCTGATTCATTGTCAGCACTTCAGGCTCTTTCCACGAGAAAGATATCACACCCTTTTCTGGCAGAGATCCATGACCTCCATACACAACTTGTTTCTGAGGGTAAAAAGATAGTTTTTATGTGGGTCCCTGGTCACATGGGCATCCGCGGCAATATTGCAGTAGACAGGGCGGCTAAAGATGCTCTACATCTCGATTTCCCTCCAGAGATTTTCCAGTTTGTGCCCTACTCTGACCTACGTTGTATGACTGGATCTTATTGTAAACGACTGTGGCAGACTGACTGGTCTAACCATGTCAACAACAAATTATTTCAAATTCTTCCCGATTTGTCCACTTCTTTGCCTAACTTTGCATCCACTCGCAAAGAAGAAACAGTGTTATCTCGCCTTCATATTGGTCATACTTATGTCACCCACAGTTTCCTTTTAAAAGGAGAAGAACCACCATGGTGCTTTGCATGTGATCAATCTTTTTCTGTTCGCCATTTTATGTCTGAATGTGCTGATTTGATTGAGGAAAGGGAAACATATTTTGGTTCCATACCTTTCAAAGAGATTTTTAAAGTATGTAATGGTCAACATCTGTTTCAATTTTTGCATGATGTTGGTTTGTTCTGTCGCATATAAATTGTATCGACATGTTTTGTTTAGTTTGGATTTCATTAGGACTGAATTTAGTGATTTGATTGAAGAAAGAGAATATATTTTTAATACATCAGTTTTAAAGAAGTCTCTTAAAGAGGCGTCATGTGAAAGTTTGTTTGTGTATTTAAGAGTAACAGGCTTGTTTTTTAAGACTTGAATCATTTTATAATATTTTAAGATAACGTCTCTCTGGTCCTGATTTGGCTCGGAAGAGTCCGCTGGACCTAAAGCAATAACCTTGCATTGTATTGTATCTCATCGCTCATGGGAAGACCCTGGGGCCACCCAGCGCGACGAAACATTTTCAGAAGACTGGAAACCATGTGAACCAGATCCAGGGGAGCCAGACGAACCAGAAACAGACGGACTCCACGCCTCCTCCCAGGGAAGGGCATTCAAGAGGCTGTTTCACCTGCAACGCTACAGACCACAGAGCGGCTAACTGTCCTCAAAACAAAAGTAGCGGACAGCGGGGCAGTACGGACAATGCAGCGGTGGGCAACCGACAGAGACGTTTCTCCAATCAACGGCAAAACAGTAGATCTGACCATCAAGTGTGCGGCGGGAGCGTCATTCTTCCGAGTGAGACCAAGCGCACAGCTACTCCTGCGGACGTGCAAGAGTGCATGACCGATGGCCAACTTCTCCTTGCCAACGGAAAATCCATCCCCGTCGTCGCCAGCGCAGCTGTGACCGTCCAGAACATGCCTGTTTCAAAGGGACGCGTCGGAAATCATGAAGTGACTGTTCTAAGAGACTCTGGCTGCAGTGGGGTCATCGTCAGAGAAGACCTAATCGCTAAAGTACAATTCACTGGCGATTCTAAATGGACACTCATGGCCGACAGCAAATGTGTGAAAGCGCCAGTTGCAAAAATTCATGTCAACACCCCTTTCTACATAGGCGAAGTCGAAGCGGTTTGCCTGAAGAAGCCGCTGTACGATTTGATGATCGGGAATATCGACGGCGCGAGGCGACCCGACGACCCCGATCCAGAGTGGAGTCCTGCCTCAACTCAACACGTCGAAGTTGCGGAGGAGGATCCATTGCCATTTCCCGATGGAGACATTACAGAGCTGCTACGGGACAATGTGGTTACTCCGGCTCAGCCCTGCCGACCAGAGATCGTCGGTGCTGTTACTACCAGGGCCCAGGCCAAGAGAGACAAGACGTCTACGCCACTGAAGGTCGCCGACAACTCCAAAGCTGCCATCGTGGACAGAGATAAGCTGATCCAGCTCCAGGAAGCTGATAGCACTTTAAACAAGTACAGGAACCGCCAAGACCACGTGACCAAGGGCAGTGGCACGGTCTATTTTGAGGTGAAGGCCAAGATCCTGTATCGAATCTTCCAGCACCCGAGGGTCAACGGAGGCAAACCACTACGTCAAGTATTGGTACCGTTACCCCTAAGGCGCCAGGTGATGGAAGTAGCGCATGACTCAATCATGGGAGGTCACCTGGGTATCAAGAAGACGTCGGATAGAATCCAGGCGGTGTTCTACTGGCCAGGACTTCATGCGGACGTCAGCCGTTTCTGCCGATCATGTGACATTTGCCAGAAGACCATACCTCGAGGAAGGGTCCCGAAAGTGCCTATGCAGAGGATGCCTCTGATCGACCGACCTTTCAAGAGGGTGGCCTTAGACTTAATCGGCGAAATAAGACCTCCGAGTGAAGAAGGTCATCGGTGGGTACTGACTTTAGTGGACTATGCGACTCGGTACCCAGAAGCAGTGCCACTGAAGAAGATTGACACTGAAACTGTAGCAGAGGCACTGGTGGACATGTTCAGTAGACTTGGAGTGCCTGAAGAAATTCTGACAGACCTCGGGACGCAGTTCGTCTCTGACTGCATGAAGGAGGTCAACAGACTGCTGAGCATCCGGCATTTAACTACGACACCCTACCATCCAATGTGCAACGGGCTTGTCGAAAAGTTCAATGCTACGTTGAAGTCCACCCTGAAGAAACTGTGCAGCGAGCAGCCCAGACAATGGCATCGCTACATCAACGCCCTACTTTTCGCCTACAGAGAAGTGCCGCAGGAGTCCACGGCTTTTCTCCGTTCGAGCTGCTGTACGGAAGAACCATCCGAGGGCCGATGCACATCCTGAAAGAACTGTGGACGAAGGAAGTGGACACCCCAGAGGTGAAGAACCGTTACCAGTACGTGTTTGAGCTACGGGAGAAGCTGGAGCAGACTCTCGAGATAGCCAGAGAAAACCTGAAGAAGTCCCAGGACTGTGGAAAGCACTACTATGATCGTAGGGCTGTGAACAGGAAGTTTAAACCTGGCAACAAAGTGCTGGTGCTGCTACCTACTGATCATAATAAGTTGCTGATGCAGTGGAAAGGCCCGTACGAAGTGGAGACCGTGGTGGGAATCAACGACTACAAGGTGAAGGTCGGCCAGCATTCCAAGACATACCACGCCAACCTCCTTAAGCTGTACGTGGAAAGGCCATCAGAGACTGTGCACGCAGCCACAGCAGCTGTGACCGACGACAGCTTTGACAGCGAAGAACTGTTGGAACTGGGAGACTTCCACAGCAAAGAAGGCATCGATAATGTTAAGCTAGGACCAAGCTTGACGGAAGGTCAAAAGATGGAGCTCAAGGACCTTATGGGCGAGTTTCCCCACAACTTCAGCGATGTCCCTGGCTCTACAACTTTGGTCGAACACGAAGTCCACCTCACTTCGAATATCCCCGTTCGATCCAAGCCCTTCCCGATCCCTTTCAAGCCCCGTGAATCCTTGAAGAAAGACATCGATGAGATGCTGAAGATGGGCATCATCAGGGAGTCCAGTTCCCCCTACGCGTCCCCTGTCGTGGTCGTGAAGAAGAAGGACGGGAGCAACAGAGTATGCATCGACTACAGGAAGGTTAATAAGATCACCGTCTTCGACCCTGAGCCGATGCCTACCGCAGCAGACCTCTTCCGCCAACTATCGGGGAGTAGAATCTTCTCGAAGATTGACCTCAGCAAAGGTTATTGGCAAGTCCCCGTGCGTCAACAGGACATACCAAAGACTGCTTTTATAACCCCTGATGGGACGTACGAGTGCCTAAGGATGCCCTTTGGCATGGTCAACAGCGGAGCTACCCTGAAGAGAGGAATGAGGAAGATGCCCAAAGGGATGGACAATGTTGTGTGTTACTGGGACGACCTGCTAGTCCACATCCAGACCTGGAAGGAGCATCTGCAGACCTTGAGGGAGCTATTCCACCGTCTTCAAGAAGCCAACCTGATCGTGACACCCAGCAAATGCTTTCTGGGAACCGACAACGTCGACTTCGTCGGACATCAGACGGAAGAAGGAGACAACGGAAGATGCACCGACTCCAGGAAAGCCCACGAGATCACCGTCTTTGACCCTGGGCCGATGACGACCGCAACTGACGAGGGCGTCGTTTCCTTGCGGATTAAAAAACATTGACTGTGTAGATAAACTGTGAACATTGACAGTATCCAGAAAGACTTGCAGATCTGAGAAACATTGACTCTGTGTGAATGAGCTGAGAACATTGGCAGTATTCAGACAGTCTGAAATAAGTCTTAATTCTGTACTTTGTTTGTGCATTACGTTTCAACGTTGTTGAAAGAAATTAGGTAAATTTCTTCTTGAGTGGGGGGTTATGTTACGTTGAAACACGAATGGTAGTATGTCTGAAACGCGCGCGATAGATCTGGTGGTTTCGTTTTGCAAGGTATTCAATAATGGAGTTTATTTACCTTTGATTTGAGTTTGCATTGTTGTTAGGAGAGGTTTTGTATAACGTTGATAATTTCCGTTGGTCGATATCATTGGAGAATTCTCTAGATTTCAGTGTTTACTATCGATGGAAACTTCCCGATAAATATCGAAGTACGAGGACGTTCCCGGAAGGAGAAGAAATATGTATGACGTAAGACAGTAATGACGAAGTTAGAAGAATTGGTTAAATTGCGTCATACGAGATTGATCCAGGTTGTTCGGGAGTATCAAGAGACTATTTAAGTGCCGCGCTGTTTCAAAAGGGTTTATTATGATGGTAAAAGTTGTTGATAGTGAGTTGAGTTGAGAATTGTATGCAGTTGTTGATGTGTGTTGAATAAAAGTGGAAAACTTCATACGTCGACTTTGTGACTTGTATGCTGTTTGAACGGGTTGCGTGGATAAACGAATCTGAGTTACACCTTATCAGGAATTCAGCATTGGGGCTGAATCAATACAATACAAGTTTATTGCTTTAGGTCCAGCGGACTCTTCCTAGCCAAATCAGGACCAATTGGGGCTGAATCAGATACTGATAAAGAAAAATACCATCATCGAACCGAGTGTAACACTTTGGTTTATATTCTCATCCGAAGGATTAAATGAATAAATTTGCATTAGTATTTATTATTATTTATGGTTGGTTGGTTGGTTGTTTGTTTTATTAACGTCTTCTTCATCGAGATGATAATTATTTAGTATTACAATTTATATACTTGCATAGCTTCAGATATTTAGGAGCCATTGTATCAGACAAAGGGTCCCGACAGGAAGTCCTCTCCAGGATCGCACAAACAACTGCTGCCCTGACAAGTGGAAGCCAATTTGGAAAGACAGGACCCCATCAGTCTACATTCCAAGGTAAGGCTGCTGCGCTCGTGTGGGGCCGGGTAGCTCAGTTGGTAGAGCATCTTACTAGAAACCGAAAGGTACCTGGTTCGAATCCCGGATTGGCCAATGTGTGACCATAATTATTTTCCCCTTACCATCGGTACCTATAAAGGGCGAAAAGACAACTAAAGACAACTAAAGACGGCTAAAGACAACTAAAGACGGCTAAAGATACCTATGTATAGACAACTAAAGACAACTAAAAGTTGTCTTTAGTTGTCTTTTCGCCCTTTATAGGTACCCCTAAAGACAACTAAATACAACTGAAGACGGCTAAAGACACCAGGTGTAGAAATTTTAGAGGGTATACGTTTCTACAAACAACTTAAAGAGCCCCAAAACACCTGCCATCTTTGAAAAACATTGGTTATGGCAGAAATTTGTTGCCGCGTAGAAAGTACAACGGATTAAAAAAAAAAAATAACAATAATATTTTTCAAGTAAATTATATAAGATAATTGATTTAGATACAAAGTGAAAGCTGTTCTGGGTGATTGTGTAGTCGGATTTAATGAAAATGCAATGCCCGATTCGAAACTGAGGCTATTGTTGTTTATAGGGTTTGGTTAGGGTTAGGGGTTAGGGTTAATTGTCTTTAGTTGTCTATACATAGGTGTCTTTAGCCGTCTTTAGTTGTCTTTAGCCGTCTTTAGTTGTCTTTTGCCGTCTTTAGTTGTCTTTTCGCCCTTTATAGGTACCGGTCTTTAGTTGTCTTTAGCTGTCTTTAGTTGTCTTTTCGCCCTTTATAGGTAACCCTTATCATCAACTGGTTCGCTGGTGTCAGAATAGTGTGACCAGTAGTCGCCTATGCGCTTCAGTGTCGTGTGACTATAATCTACAGTTACGCTGCGCTCACTTGTCATCTACATCTTCCTATATGCTTGCGAAACATGGACCCTCACAGCAGATCTCCAACGAAGAATACAAAACATGGAGATGAGATGCTACAGAAGACTTCTGGGCATTTTCTACACCCAGCACATCACCAACAACGAAGTCCGACAGACATCACACAATTTTAGGCATTGGATAACATGATGACATGCTCACAGTGGTGAAGAAACGGAAACTCTGATGGTATATGGCCACGTCACCAGATCATCAGACCTTTCAAGGCACGGTGCAAGGAGGCAGAAAAAGAAGTGGGAGGACAACATTCGCGAATGGACTGCTATAATAACACTGAACGAAGCCACGAGGGTTGCTGAGAACAGAGAAAGATGGAGTACGCTGGTTAAACGATCATCTGTGGTGCCCCAACGACCTTTGATTTAAGGGATAACATAAGATAGGTCTTGAGTCGTTCTTCTTGATGTGTGTTTTACATGTCTGTTATAATTATGTTCAATATTGTATTTGAGGCTTTGGTTGCCTGTTTGCTGAATGCATGTTTATACAGCTGTGTGACAGAGGGAAGTGAGCGACATCACGTGCAAACTATGTGCGGGAGCCATTGGGTGGTTGGCTATTAAATGTCAGACTGAACGTCAGCATGAGAGGAGAGTCAGTCGGGCGACAGACAGCAAAGAATGAACATCAAATAAAATAGACACAAACTTCCACTTCTATTTTGTGAGTTTGTATCATGGTTAAATGAAAGAAAGTTATTATTTTTTTTAATAGTTGGATGAATGTTAGTGTGTATTTGATGGTTGGGTGAAAGTTAGTGTTTATTTGATGGTCGTGTGACAGTGCCAGCGAAACCAACCAACCACAAAAAATCGACCAAGCAAAGTCTCAACTGTTACATTTTAATTTAAAAAACAACAACAACAAACGCACAATGTTCAATTAAATTTTTTTAAAACAATCTTTAAGTTTTGTTTACACGGTATTGTTTTAGCTTTTAGAAGCATACAATTGCACTGCATGTACACAACAACAAAGTGCTGTATTACACAGCCTGTACACAACCACAAAGTGCTGTATTACACAGCCTGTACACAACAACAAAGTGCAGTATTACACAGCCTGTACACAACAACATGTAAGTGTATGTCTCTTTAACTGGCAAGTTAGTTATTCATTGCTTACATGGTCCAGCGGACTGCAAAGAACTGAATCATTACCGTACCATAAAATCAAGACCACAACTTGACTGAAAGACGACTCGCCCCTGATCCGCATAAAATATCTGCTGAAAACCCCAGTGGTAACACCGAAGACACTCCACCAGCCAGCCACTTTACAATAAAGACATCCCACGCAAGGGACACTGAGGCTACACTCTAATCTATCGAATCTCACCGTTTACAAAAACAAAACAGAACACAAACATCATTACAAATTATCAACAAAACACATACATACACACAAATGAGGAGTTTTGTCCCGGAAGTTTTCAAGAAAAAAGGTAGGTGACTGGTCTAGCAAAGAAGAAGATAGTATAGTAGATTGATAGAACAGAGTAGGAATGACAAAGAACAAACAAATACAGTGACAGTGGGAGTTTAAAGCACTAAATTTCAAGAAAGTGGGGATACTATTTATACTGAAACCACGACACTTCAACTGGCAAGCTGAAAGAAAAGATTTTATTAAAACGTCAAACACATCCGTTTTTGTGTCCAGAATGTGTCAACTTGTGCTTCTTCAAATCCCCAACCCTAGTGAAAGCTTTATTACAAACATCACACACATGATTTTTATCTCCTGTATGTATAAGCATATGTTCCTTCAAATTGCCAGCCTGAGTGAAAGCTTTATTACAAACATCACACACATGATTTTTATCTCCTGTATGTATAAGCTTATGTACCTTCAAACTGCAAGCCTGTGTGAAAGCTTTATTACAAACATTACACACATGATTCTTCTCTTTTGTATGTATAACCTTGTGTTTCTTCAAATGGCCAGCCTGAGTGAAAGCTTTATTACAAACATCACACACATGATTCTTCTCTTCTGTATGTATAAGCTTATGTTCCTTTAAAGAATCAGCCCGAGTGAAAGCTTTATTACAAACATCACACACATAATTCTTCTCTCCTCTATGAATAAGCTTGTGTTTCTTCAAAGAGCCAGCCCTAGTGAAAGTTTTATTACAAACATCACACACATGATTCTTCTCTCCTGTATGTATAAGCTTATGTACCTTCAAATTGCCAGCCTCAGTGAAAGCTTTATTACAAACATCACACACATGATTCTTTTCTCCTGTATGTATAAGCTTGTGTTCCTTCACATGGCCAGCCCGAGTGAACGCTTTATTACAAACATTACACACATGATTCTTCTCTCCTGTATGTATAAGCTTGTGTAACTTCAAATTGCAAGCCTGAGTGAAAGCTTTATTACAAACATTACAAACATGATTCTTCTCTCCTGTATGGTTCAGCTTGTGTAACTTCAAACGGCAAGCCTGAGTGAAACCTTTATTACAAACATTACACATATGATTCTTCCCTTTTATATGTATAAGCTTATGTGCCTTCAAATTGTTAGCCCGAGTGAAAGCTTTATTACAAACATCACACACATGATTCTTCTCTCCTATATGTATATGCTTATGTTCTTTTAAAGAATTAGCCTGAGTAAAATCTTTATTACAAACATCACACACATGATTCTTCTCTCCTCTATGTATAAGCTTGTGTTCCTGCAAATGGCCAGCATGAGTGAAAGCTTTATTACAAACATCACACACATGATACTTTTGTTCTCTGGTCTTCTGTTTCTGCTCTGTCTTTGTTCTACATGCCTGATCTGTGAGACTGACTTCACTGTGAGGAGTGACTGAGCCAGAAGAGAACTTGACTGGTAATGACTGTGGTGTTGAGCTGACAGCATGCAGTTGTGTAGCACATGGAGTTGGAATCTGAAAAAGAAAAACAAGATTTACAATAAACACTGACCATAAATATAAAGTGTTCAAAGATGTCAGTAACAAACACTGACTATAAATATAAAGTGATCAAAGATGTCAATAACAAACACTGACTATAAATATAAAGTGATCAAAGATGTCAATAACAAACACTGACTATAAATATAAAGTGATCAAAGATGTCAATAACAAACACTGACTATAAATATAAAGTGATCCTATCCTATCCTATCCTGTCCCATAACCCGAAGGTCGTAGGGGCACCACAGATGATCGTTTAACCAGCATACTCCATCTTTCTCTGTCCTCAGCAGCCCTGATGGCTTCGCTCAGTGTCAAACCAGTCCATTCTCGAATGTTGTCCTCCCACCTCTTTTTCGGTCTCCCTCTTCTTCTACCTCCTTGCACTGTGCCTTGCAGAATAGTCTTTGCAAGGCCTGATGATCTGGTGACGTGGCCATACCATCGGAGTTTCCGTTTCTTCACCACTGTTAGCAGGTCATCATGTTGTCCAATGGCTTGTGTGATGGTCTGTTGGACTTCGTCATTGGTGATGTGTTGGGTATAGGAAATGCCCAGAAGTCTTCTGTAGCACCTCATCTCCATGCTTTGTATTCTTCGTTGGAGATCTGCTGTGAGGGTCCATGCTTCGCAAGCATATAGGAAGATGGAGATGACAAGGGAGCGCAGCAGTCTTACTTTGGAATGTAGACTGATGGCCCTGTCTTTCCAAATGGGCTTCAACCTTGTCAAGGCAGCAGTTGTTTGTGCGATCCTGGAGAGGACTTCCTGTCGGGACCCATTGTCTAATACAATGGCTCCTAAATATTTGAAGCTATGCACTGTGTTGAGGGATTGGCCTTGGACTTTGATGTCCGTATTGATGCCATTGGTGTTGTTGGTCATCATTTTGGTCTTCTCTGCACTTATTTCCATTCCATAGGCTCTGGAGGTGGTGTCAAGCCTCTGTACCAGCTGTTCAAGTTCTTGTTCCTCTCCAGCCAATCCATCGATGTCATCTGCAAAACGAAGATTGGAGATTGCTCTACCCCCTATGCTGACTGTGCCTTCATGGTCTGCAAGAGCATCTGACATGAGGCGCTCTAGGAAGATGTTGAAGAGTGTTGGAGAGAGTAGGCATCCTTGACGCACACCGATTGTTGTTCTGAACCAGTTCCCGATGGCGCTGTTGTGGAGGACTGCACTGGTAGCCTTGTCATACAGGCTTTTGATGACTTCAATAATTTTAGGGCTGATGTTGTGCACTTTCATTGTTGCCCACAGAGCTGCCCATAAAGTGATCACAGATGTCAATAACAAACACTGACTATAAATATAAAGTGATCAAAGATGTCAATAACAAACACTGACTATAAATATAAAGTGATCAAAGATGTCAATAACAAACACTGACTATACATATAAAGTGATCAAAGATGTCAATAACAAACACTGACTATAAATATAAAGTGATCACAGATGTCAATAACAAACACTGACTATAAATATAAAGTGATCAAAGATGTCAATAACAAAGGGGGATGGGGAATGGCGGGTGGGGGAGGGAGGAGTAGAGGAGAGGGGGAGGTCATTGTCTGCTTAGTTCTTACTTCATCACTAACAAAATGAGACTGAAGTCAGACTACAGTCATTGTCTGATTAGTTCCTACTTCGATCATCACTAACAAAATGAGACTGAAGTCAGACTACAGTCATTGTCTGATTAGTTCCTACTTCGATCATCACTAACAAAATGAGACTGAAGTCAGACTACAGTCATTGTCTGATTAGTTCCTACTTCATCACTAACAAAATGAGACTGAAGTCAGACTACAGTCATTGTCTGATTAGTTCCTACTTCATCACTAAGAAAATGACACTGAAGTCAGACTACAGTCAATGCCTGATGAGTTCCTACTTCATCACTAACAAAATGAGACTGAAGTCAGACTACAGTCATTGTCTGATTAGTTCTTACTTCATCACTAACAAAATGAGACTGAAGTCAGACTACAGTCATTGCCTGATGAGTTCCTACTTCATCACTATGAAAATGAGACTGAAGTCAGACTAAGTCCAGAAAAATGCTTAACATTTACAATCCCTGAATTACGAGACATCATCAAATGCATTTTAGACTTGCAACTCATTAACCTGTACTTTGATCTAACCTATATAACGAGCAAAACCAGTAACATATCATCATGATCATCATCATGATCACCATTATTATCATCATCATCCTCATCCTCATCATCATCATCATCATCATCATCATCATCATCATCATCATCATCATCATCAGAGTGGTCCTGATTCGGCTCTTTGCAGTCCGCTAATGACTAACTAATCTTTAGTATATTTTAAATTAATATAATTGATCATTATTATTATACCTTTATCACAGCAACAATGTGTTGAGTTTCTCGATAATGTTTAAAAAAAGCCTACATCAATCCTGAAATGACAAGGATATATTACTTTGCAATTACTTTGCAATAGCAGCCAGAACAAGGAGCGAACTTATGTGACTTAGGTACGAGACTATTGAGGTCACCGAGGGTTTTCTCCAGGTACTCCGGATTCCTCCCTCCTTTCAATGAATTATAATTATAATGGTATCGGATGCAGTCACAATGAAAATGTCAAAAATAAACATTTGATTGCCTTTCCATTTCGTAATAGTGATCTTCCTGCCTTCACACCATATGTTTGAGTGGTAGATGTGTTTGTTGTGTGTGTCACATGTTTAAGTGATAGATGTGTTTTGTTGTGTATACCACACGTTTGAGTGATAGATGTGTTTGTTGTGTGTGCCACATGTTTGAGTGATAGATGTGTTTGTTGTGTGTGCCACACTTGGTGAAATATGTCAGTGTGTATGTTGGTACAGATGGCCAAGCTGATGGGTGATTTGGGGAACAGAGCCTACAGTGGTTCCTCGGGTTACTAACCAAATTCTGGAAACGTTCATAACCTACAGTGGTACCTCAAGTGACAAACCAAGTTCTGGAAACATTGATAACCTACAGTGTTACCTCAAGTGACAAACCAAGTTCTGGAAACATTTGTAATCCGAAAACATTGAAATCAATGAAACAGAGGCAATCCGTTTCAAGAAAAAAAATCGTTCTTTTTTATTTATATTCGGTCATTTACCTGATAAAAGGCAAAGAATATGTGTACTTGTATTACATACTGAGAAAGAATATGTGTTCTTGCATTACAAACGGCGAAAGATTATGTGTTCTTGTATTACATACAGAAAAAGAAAACAGCAAATTAAATTAATGTAAAATTTAAAAAAGATTTTGTCTATCTTTCTTACAAAGAAAACCATTATGGGAAATGTGTCACTTTCTTAGCTATTGTGAATCATTAGTTTCAGGAGTTTCTTCAGTGTTTCCCACAGCTTTTTTTTCAGAGAGTCCTTGGGACTCTCTGGTGCAAAATTTCAAGAGTCCCCTTACAAAATTTGAGAGTCCCCTTACAATTCCTACATTTACCTTGATTTTGATTACCAACATCACGGACACACAAATACGCCTCAAAGTCAAACAAAGCTTAGTTTTCAATGCAACTTTATTGAAAATTATGAATAGCCATAAAACAAGCAACACAACAAAAGGAATACTGTTCTGATAAATGTTACAAAGGAATCCATCATTGACTAGAGGAACCTTAAAATCACATAAAATAACCATAGAACAAACATGAAATAGTCATACGACAATTTACACACATCAATCTGCATGTACTGACAAATTGTCTCTGTAAAACTAAAAGCAGTTAGTGTTAGAGGTGACTAAGTTGATGACCAGAAGAAGAAAAAAAAAAGACAAAAAAATCTGTTCAACTGCGTATTACAGACAAGATCATCATTGCCAAGTCTAGGGAGAACTGAAAATGATGATTCAACATTTAACGATTGCACCGTCTTCCGCATTTCTGCGGGTTATCGTTTTCCGTAGCCATGTGCCGAGCGACATGTTTCAGCTTTTCGGAAGCAAACAAAAAGGCTGCGCATGCGTGTCAGCGCGGTCAGTGGGTAGGGGAGATCACCGCGCTTACTCGGCTCGGGCGCACGATAGCTCAGAGGTGCCGGGATACATAACGGCGGTAAAAAAAAAAAAATCGTTGCGTCCTTTGTGACGCACCTTTTTTTTTTCTTCATGCGTCCTTTTTGAGTTTTTGTGCGTCTTTGACGCACACATGTGCGTTTTGGGAAACACTGTTCTTGTCGCTGTTTCTTGGCAGCCGACTGGGAATCTTTCTGCATCAAGAAACTATCAAGGGAAATTTGTCCTTCGTAACCCACTGTTCCTTACGCGAGACAAAAAATATAAAAAGTTGTTGTTTATAACCCGAACTGTTCGTGACCTGAGGCATTCGTGACCAAAGAAACAACATTATATAGCATCCATTATTATTATTATTATTATTATTATTATTATTATTATTATTATTATTATTATTATTGTTATTATTATTATTATTATTGGATAGTTATTGTGTTGAAGATTTGTAAAAAAGACGTCAAGGTCCATTATTACCTCAAACTCCATTGGAAGTAAATCTATGTACCTCTCAGTCTTCACCCACACCATCTTTGTTTCCAATGGGTCAGTGTTTTCTGTAACAAAGAAATCAGCAAATGTATCATGGGTGGTAGCAGTAGCACTGTTGGTCAGGACTCTGGTTTTCTATGCCAAAGTTGGAGAGTATAAACCCTGCAGAAGATGAATTTATATGACTTAGATACAAGACTTTTCAGGTCACCAAGTGTTTTCTCCTGGTATTTTGGTTTCCTCCTTCCATTCAATAATGGTGGCCCAGTTAATAATAAGGAACATTCACCACGCATTTATTTACCTTTTAATAATAAAACAAAAGAGCAGTTTTTAATCACTGAAGCCTAAATTACTATGGGGTTCACACCACACACACACACACACACACACACACACACACACACACACAAAAGCACTCATTAGAAATGTTCCTGCCACTAGTAGAATTGAACACTTATTCACTGGCACACATGCATGTAACATAACTCACAGCCTATTCTACACTTTAATCTAGAAAGGTGAAATTGTTCAGCAGCTAAGCTATAATCACAATATAGATAACAACATCACAAAATAGATAACAACATCACAATTATTGCTAAGTATAAAACACTACTATACTTACTGTATCCCTCTGTGTCACTGTCAGGCTCTGTCTTCACTTTATTCAACTCTGAGTCATGTGGCTCCTGAAATCAATGATGAGAATATATTACTTTACAACAACTATCAGTACATTTGGATTACTGTGCCACACAGTTAATGTGTTGAAGATTTGTATAAGAGACACCAAGCCCGGTTATTACCTCAGGCTTCACTGGATCTACATCAAGATATCTCTCTGTCTTGACCCACACTGTTTTCGATTCCAATGGCCCACTGCTTTCTGTAACAAAGAAATCAGCAAACACATCATGGATGAATGCCACAGTGGATGATAAAACTTAACAGTTGTTGTCACTCACATCCATATTTTTGTGTAGGTCACACCAATTTGTAATCACTAAAACGTTAACTTCCATGAAAACTGTTCTTGTCACTCCTAGAAATAAACATTTGTTTACTGGCACAGAAGGCAAGTTATGGAGCTCACAGCCTGTAATATACTGAAGTGAGATCTAGAGAAGCAAAACAGTAAAGCATTTCAGCTACAATCACAATATAGTTTTTTTTTAAAACATTACTATGCCAATTATGTAGAGATTGGGTGAAACCACGCCTTAGTCCCTAAAAAGCATGCCTTAGAATCACTGATCAGGCATGAGAAACACTTCCTAAATGTTACAATTGGTGCTGAAAACATGCCTGAAAAAAAAACAATCTACAGCGTGAGATGGTCGTGAAAGCGTTATCATTTCTAATATTAGCATGACTATGTGACTGAAAAATTAGCTCGATGTTCATTGGTTTACATTGTGCCCTATCAACCAATCACAAAACTCATAAATCATCTCGCTATGCTTAGGAAGTGACGTCATAGTTTGATAGTACATAGATTTGTGAAACATCGTATGCAGTGGTTACTTCCCTTGTTTCACTACCAACCATCAATCATGGCGTTCACCATCAGCTTTTTTTTTTCCAACTCTTTAAAATGCTTAACAAGGAGTGAAAAAAAAATCCTTAAAATTGTAAAATAAAAGTGATTCCACTCCTTAGATTCATTGCAGATGGGATATGTGACTCCATCATGTCGCTGTCAGGTGCTATCTTGCTTTCTGATTCTTCCTTTATGTTGAACTCACTGCCAGTCACGTTAGCGGTACCTCTGACAATCTGTTCACTGCTGCTGTGAGAAACATGATGGCTTTCTCTTCCTGCAATTTCTAAACAAAACAGCAGCTTTCATACAAATATTTTCTGACAGCAAGTAAAATGATGAACTGAAAAGCCCTCACCATAAGAACATATATCTTTTCCTCTTACCTAAATATTACAGGTGACACAGCAAATAAGCCTCCAAAGATAATCAAGGATGAACAAAGTACTGGTCTATTTCACAATTCCAATTAAAACAATCATGCAGAAACAACGTTGCCGTAGTTAAGATTAGCACCCAGCACTCAATCGCTGCACAGTCCACACAACAGGTAAGAAAAATGACAAACTATTTTGTTAGTGTCAAGGTGTGGGTGTGCTAAACCTAACCCTTATCTTAATCCACTTCTGTGAGGCCAGTTTTCAAGGAGCCCTGGTGTTAGCATGTGACCAGCAGTATTTGTTATGAGTGCGTTAGTATGTTTGTCAGTATGTGTGAGTTAGTATGTTTGTCAGTATGTGTGAGTTTATTTCTCTTTATTTTTCTTATTCATTCCATCTTGATTGTATTGTGTTGATGTGAGAGAAAGAGAGAGAGAGAGAGAGAATTCAAGAATTCAAGAGAGAGAGAGAGAGAGAGAGAGAGATAAAAGAGAGAGGTGGTGATGATGATGAGGAAGAGGGAGGTAAGTGGTGTATAACTAAGGCAAGTTTTGAGTAGCCTGAGTCATTTCCCTTAGTTGTAGTGTTATGTAATAAGCTAATGATATTATCAGTACTGTTCTTATTAGTACTGTAGCAAATAGTGCAAACAGGTTTATTGCTTACAGACATTTGAATATTGTGTGAATAGTTTTGGAAATAAGGTAAACATTTTTTTAATCATATATTTTTCATCACTTTGCTATGGCGAGTCTCAGAAGCAAGACATTCTGAAAAGTTTTGATGTTAACAAGAATTGTGTAGACCCTTGTTCCACAAATAGGGTAAGCAATACATTTAAAGTGTTTGCTTCTAGGGTAATAATTAATATTATTAATAATATAAAAATATTGTTATTATTATTATTATTATTATTATTATTATTATTATTATTATTATTATTATTATTATTATTATTATTGTTGTTGTTGTTTTTGTTGTTGTTGTAATGTAAAATATAATTGCATTTTTCATAATTGTGACACTATCTCTTTTTAGCTGTTCTTATAAGATTTTAAGTTAGTGAGCATCAACATGTTTACTGCAGCAATAAAAATTATAATTTTTAGTTATTATTTGAACTTTTATTAGTAAATGTGTTAAATATAGAATTTTTATATACTTATGAGAATAGTGAGAATTAAACACAGTTGAGATGTTGTTATTGTTAGTAAGTATGGGTTTCCTGTTGTGTTTCAGGGCACACAATGAGATGCTGTAATTGTTAGTAAGTATGGATTTCATGTTGTGTTTCAGGGCACAGAATGAGATGCTGTTATTGTTAGTAAGTATGGGTTTCATGTTGTGTTTCAGGGCACAGAATGAGATGCTGTTATTGTTAGTAAGTATGGGTTTCATGTTGTGTTTCAAGGTACAGAATGAGATGCTGTTATTGTTAGTTATTATGGGTTTCATGTTGTGTTTCAGGGCACAGAATGAGATGCTGTTATTCTTAGTAAGTATGGGTTTCATGTAATGTTTCAGGGCACAGAATGAGATCCTGTTATTGTTAGTAAGTGTGGGTTTCATGTTGCGTTTCAGGGCACAGAATGAGATGCTGTTATCGTTAGTAAGTATGGGTTTCATGTTGTGTTTCAGGGCACAGAATGAGATGCTGTTATTGTTAGTAAGTATGGGTTTCAGATTGTGTTTCAGGGCACAAAATGAGATGCTGTTATTATTAATAAGTATGGGTTTCATGTTGTGTTTCAGGGCACAGAATAAGATATTGTTATTGTTAGTAAGTATGGGTTTCATGCTGTGTTTCAGGGCACAGAATGAGATACTGTTATTGTTAGTAAGTAGGGGTTTCATGTTGTGTTTCAGGGCACAGAATGAGATGCTGTTATTGTTAGTAAGTATGGGTTTCATGTTGTGTTTCAGGGCACAGAATAAGATACTGTTATTGTTAGTAAGTATGGGTTTCATGTTGTGTTTCAGGGCACAGAATGAGATGCTGTTATTGTTAGTAAGTATGGATTTCATGTTGTGTTTCAGGGCACAGAATGAGATACTGTTATTGTTAGTAAGTATGGGTTTCAGGTTGTGTTTCAGGGCACAGAATGAGATACTGTTATTGTTAGTAAGTATGGGTTTCAGGTTGTGTTTCAGGGCACAGAATGAGATACTGTTATTGTTAGTAAATATGGGTTTCATGTTGTGTTTCAGGGCACATAATGAGATGCGGTTATTGTTAGTAAGTATGGGTTTCATGTTGTGTTTCAGGGCACAGAATGAGATACTGTTATCGTTAGTAAGTATGGGTTTTATGTTGTGTTTCAGGGCACAGAATGAGATACTGTTATTGTTAGAAAGTATGGATTTGATGTTGTGTTTCAGGGCACAGAATGAGATACTGTTATTGTTAGTAAGTATGGGTTTCATGTTGTGTTTCAGGACACAGATTGAGATACTGTTATTGTTAGTAAATATGGGTTTTATGTTGTGTTTCAGGGCACAGAATGAGATCCTGTTATTGTTAGTAAGTGTGGGTTTCATGTTGTGTTTCAGGGCACAGAATAAGATGCTGTTATTGTTAGTAAGTATGGGTTTCATGCGCACCACTTCCAGCTCACCCCCCATTGGGGTTCCGGGGGTTTCAGTATAAATAGTATCCCCACTTTCTGGAAATTTAGTGCTTTAAATTCCCACTGTTGCTGTCTTTCTCATTTGCTCTTTCTCATTCCTGCTCTTTTTTATCAATCTGCTATACTATCGTCTTCTTCGCTAGACCAGTTTCCTACCTTTTTTCTTGAAAACTCTTCCGGGACAAGACTCCTTGTTTGTGTATGAGGTCTGTTGGATCAGCTTGGGAATATTGGACGCTTTCTGCCAGGTGGTCACTAGGGCTTCCTATGATGTTATTATTTAGCAATGTAGGCATTTTATATGTATGTGTTATGTTGATAATTTATAATGATGTTTGTATTCTATTTTGTTTTTGTAAACTGGGGTTCGATAAGTTGGGGTGAAGCCTCAGCCATCCCCTGCGTGGGATGTCTTTATTGTAAAGTGGCTGGCTGGTGGAGAGCTTTCGGTTTTACCACTAGGGTTGTTTCAGCAGATCTTTTATGCAGATCAGGGGTTGTCCGGTCCTGATTTGGCTCGGAAGAGTCCACTGGACCTAAAGCAATAATAATGTAATGTAATGTAACTTCCAGCTCCTGCCTTCTGGCAGGCTCTACCAAACACCAAGGGTCAGAACTCTCAGAATGAAAAACAGTTTTATCCCAAAGGCTGTCTCATTACTTAATAAATGACATGTGTGTGTGTGTGTGTGTTTGTATTTGCCCAAAATAATTTCATTTAACATTTGCTGTCATTTAATTTTAGCATGCATAAGTGTAATTATATTAATGTGTGACTGCAGTTTTACCCTCATTGTCATTATGATTGTTATTATTATTGTGACATTTATTCCTTTTGATTGAAGGAGTTGAGGCAGCAGTGCAATCGCTGAAGAAAGGGAAGTCAGCGGGAGTGGACAACATACCAGCGGAACTGCTACGAGCAGGAGGAGAAGCGATGACTGATGCTCTCACCATTATCTGTAACAAGATCTGGCAGAATGGGGAATGGCCTACACCATGGACCCAGTCGCTTGTCATCACTCTTCCCAAAAAAGGTAACCTTCAGGAGTGTGAAAATTACCGCACCATCAGCCTCATCAGCCATCCCAGCAAGGTCCTCCTGAAAATAATACTCAACAGGTTGAAACCACAAGCTGAACAAATCATAGCTGAAGAACAAGCAGGATTCATGGCAGGGCGAAGTACCACTGAACAGATTTTCAACCTCAGAATAATCTGTGAGAAATACCTACAGCACCAACAACATCTATATCATGTGTTCATAGACTTCAAGAAGGCATTTGACCGAGTCTGGCATGCAGCTCTATGGGCAACCATGAAAGTTTACAACATCAGCCCTAAAATTATAGAAGTCATCAAAAGCCTGTATGACAAGGCTACCAGTGCAGTCCTCCATAACAGCGTCATCGGGAACTGGTTCAGAACAACAATCGGTGTGCGTCAAGGATGCCTACTCTCTCCAACACTCTTCAACATCTTCCTAGAGCGCATCATGTCAGATGCTCTTGCAGATCACGAAGGCACAGTCAGCATAAGGGGCAGAGCAATCTCCAATCTTCGTTTTGCGGATGATATTGATGGATTGGCTGGAGAGGAACAAGAACTTGAACAGCTTGTACAGAGGCTTGACACCACCTCCAGAGCTTATGGAATGGAAATAAGTGCAGAGAAGACCAAAATGATGACCAACAACACCAATGGCATCAACACGGACATCAAAGTACAAGGCCAATCCCTCAACACAGTGCACAGCTTCAAATATTTAGGAGCCATTGTGTCAGACAATGGGTCTCGACAGGAAGTCCTCTCCAGGATCGCACAAACAACTGCTGCCCTGACAAGGTTGAAGCCCATTTGGAAAGACAGAACCATCAGTCTACATTCCAAAGTAAGACTGCTGCGCTCTCTGGTCATCTCCATCTTCCTATATGCTTGCGAAGCATGGACCCTCACAGCAGATCTCCAACGAAGAATACAAAGCATGGAGATGAGGTGCTACAGAAGACTTCTGTGCATTTCCTATACCCAACACATCACCAACATTGAAGTCCGACAGACCATCACACAAGCCATTGGACAAAACGATGACCTGCTCACAGTGGTGAAGAAACGGAAACTCCGATGGTATGGCCACGTCACCAGATCATCAGGCCTTGCAAAGACCATTCTGCAAGGCACAGTGCAAGGAGGTAGAAGAAGGGGGAGACCGAAAAAGAGGTGGGAGGACAACATTCGAGAATGGACTGGTTTGACACTGAGCGAAGCCATGAGGGCTGCTGAGGACAGAGAAAGATGGAGTATGCTGGTTAAGCGATCATCTGTGGTGCCCCTACGACCTTCGGGTTATGGGAAAGGATAGGATAGGATAGGATAGGATTGTAATTGTATACCACAATGTAATTTCTTGTAAAAGATAATACAGTTATCTTATCTTATCTTAGGTTGTGTTTCAGGGCACAGAATGATATGTTGTTATTGTTAGTAAGTATGGGTTTCATGTTGTGTTTCAGGGCACAGAATGAGATGCTGTTATTGTTAGTAAGTATGGGTCTCAGGTTGTGTTTCAGTGCACAGAATGAGATGCTGTTATTGTTAGTAAGTATGGATTTGATGTTGTGTTTCAGGGCACAGAATGAGATGCTGTTATTGTTAGTAAGTATGGGTTTCAGGTTGTGTTTCAGGGCACAGAATGAGATGCTGTTATTGTTAGTAAGTATGGGTTTCATGTTGTGTTTCAGGGCACAGAATGAGATGCTGTTATTGTTAGTAAGTATGGGTTTCAAGTTGTATTTCAGGGCACAGAATGAGATGCTGTTATTGTTATAGTAAGTATGGGTTTTATGTTGTGTTTCAGGGCACAGAATGAGATGCTGTTATTGTTAGTAGGTATGGGTTTCATGTTGTGTTTCAGGGCACAGAATGAGATGCTGTTATTGTTAGTAAGTATGGGTTTCATGTTGTGTTTCAGGGCACAGAATGAGATGCTGTTATTGTTAGTAAGTATGGGTTTCATGTTGTGTTTCAGGGCACAGAATGAGATGCTGTTATTGTTAGTAAGTATGGGTTTCATGTTGTGTTTCAGGGCACAGAATGAGATGCTGTTATTGTTAGTAAGTATGGGTTTCAAGTTCATGTTGTGGTCCAGGGCTTCCTTCCTTCCTTCTTTCATTTCATGTTTGTATCCTTCCTTCAATTTATTTTTTTAAAAGTATTGTGCTGTACTTGTGCACAACTATATCTTCTCTGGAAATCATAGTATCGCTGGGGAAAACCAACTGAACTCCTTGTTTGGACTGAATGATGAATTCTTCTACCTATCCCTGTCCTGTTACAAACATTTACCACCACTATGTGGCTTCTGAGAAAGTGATTTACATTGTAGTAAAATAAATATTGATAAAAAAAAACCACCAAAATGTTGTTGTTGTACCAATTTTTATTCATCTGATTAACATAAGTTGTACTGATCAAACAAAATGATGAGCCATCCAATGCACATGACATGACAGTAATAGGAGAATGACAAAGCTTTAATTTTGACTGTATTGGAAATTACATTTCTATACATGTACATACAACACGATGTTGAGTTAAAATGTCCTGTGCTGGCTGTAGTTGTAAAATGTACATATATCACGATATTGATTTATAATGTCCTGTGCTGGCTGTAATTGTAAAATGTACATGTATGTATATATCACGATGTTGAATTAAAATGTCCTGTGCTGGCTGTTGTAAAATGTACATATATCACGATGTTGAGTTAAAATGTGCTGTACTGGCTGTAGTTGTAAAATGTACATATATCACGATGTTGAGTTAAAATGTCCTGTGCTGGCTGTAGTTGTACAATGTACATATATCACAATGTTGATTTAAAATGTCCTGTGCTTACTGTAGTTATAAAATGTACATATATCACAATGTTGATTTAAAATGTCCTGTGCTGGCTGTAGTTGTAAAATGTACATACATCACGATGTTGAGTTAAAATGTCCTGTGCTTACTGTAGTTGTAAAATGTACATATATAACAATGTTGATTTAAAATGCCCTGTGCTGGCTGTAGTTGTAAAATGTACATATATCACAATGTTGATTTAAAATGTCCTGTGCTTACTGTAGTAAAATGTGCATATGTCACGATGTTGATTTAAAATGTCCTGTGCTGGCTGTAGTCGTAAAATGTACATACATCACGATGTTGATCTAAAATGTCCTGTACTGGCTGTAGTTGTAAAATGTACATATATAACAATGTTGATTTAAAATGTCCTGTACTGGCTGTAGTTGTAAAATGTACATATATCACAATGTTGATTTAAAATGTCCTGTGCTTACTGTAGTAAAATGTGCATATGTCACGATGTTGATTTAAAATGTCCTGTGCTGGCTGTAGTCGTAAAATGTACATACATCACGATGTTGATCTAAAATGTCCTGTACTGGCTGTAGTTGTAAAATGTACATATATAACAATGTTGATTTAAAATGTCCTGTGCTTACTGTAGTTGTAAAATGTGCATATGTCACGATGTTGATTTAAAATGTCCTGTGCTGGCTGTAGTTGTAAAATGTACATATATCACGATGTTGATCTAAAATGTCCTGTGCTGGCTGTAGTTGTAAAATGTACATGTATATATCACGATGTTGATCTAAAATGTCCTGTGCTGGCTGTAGTTGTAAAATGTACATGTATATATCACGATGTTGATCTAAAATGTCCTGTACTGGCTGTAGTTGTAAAATGTACATATATCACGATGTTGAGTTAAAATGTCCTGTACTGGCTGTAGTTGTAAACTATACATATATCACGATGTTGATTTAAAATGTCCTGTGCTGGCTGTAGTTGTAAAATGTACATTGGGTGTAACTTTTGATTGCAACTACAAGTTAAAATTTGAACCACATATTCAGAGAGTGGTAACTAAAGCAAACCAAATGTTAGGCATAATCAAAAGAGCATTCACATACTTGTAAAAAGAAACGTTTTTAAAATTGTATAAAGCTTTTGTAAGACCTCATATTGAATATGCTAACGTTGTTTGGAGTCCATATTTGAAAAGGCAGTCAGTAGCAATAGAAAAAATTCAACGACTAGTTACAAAACTATTATCTGAGTGTCGCGACATGACATATGAAGAGAAATTAAGGTTTCTGGGACTTCACTCTCTGAAAGGACGTAGGATCAGGGAAGATTTAATTCAGACATTCAAAATAATTAATAATGCAGAGGATGTTAATACTAATACTTTTTTCTTGCTTGATCAATCTAACAGAACTAGGAAGTGTGAAGGTAAAATTTTCATAAAATATTGTAGAACTAAGCAACAAAAATGTTCATTTGCACATAGAGTAGCTAATTATTGGAATTCTTTACCAACAAATATTAAATTTGCACCATCTGTAAATAGTTTAAAAAAACACATAGACACTGATTCCAAATTTCAAAAATTATTCTATCAATACGACTAGAAAAGATTATTTCAAATTATTGCATGCAAATCATAATGTAAACTATATATACCATAAACAATGAGGGGACGTTTTTATAAGCCGAGAGGCTTTAGGCAGCGATGCCTGTCCTACATCTACTACTACTATATATTACGATGTTGAGTTAAAATGTCCTGTGCTGGCTGTAGAACTGTAAAAGTAAGATTTCCTGCACTCCACAGGAGTGCAGGAGATCACCCAAGATCTCCTGCACTCCACAGGAATTTATAGCAAGGACCAACCTTCAACCCCCCAGTGAGAACTCCCCCACCTGCAGCTTCATTGACATCACTGTCCCAGGAGTCTCGAAATTACTCAAAGACCTTGACCCCAACAAAACTCCTGGCCCTGACGGCATCAGCCCCAGAGTCCTCAAAGAACTTGCCACTGAACTCGCCCCCGCACTTACTATCCTCTTCCGAAGTTCCCTACACTCTGGAGTAGTTCCTCAAGACTGGAAAACTGCCAATGTTACACCTGTTTTCAAGAAGGGAGAACGATACAAAGCTGAAAATTACCGCCCCATATCCCTAACAAGTGTTCCCTGTAAAATCATGGAACACATCATCACCAGCTCCATCATGTCCTTCGCAGAGGCCCAAGGCATCATCACAGATGCGCAGCATGGTTTCCGGCAACGCCGTTCCTGCGAGAGCCAACTTGTTGGGCTTGTGGATGAACTTTCGGATGACCTTGAAAGGGGGAAGCAAACAGACGCCCTAATAATGGACTTCTCCAAGGCCTTTGACAAGGTGTGTCACTCGCTCCTAATCCACAAGCTCGGCCATTATGGCATCACCGGTAAAGTGCTCGGCTGGATAGAGGCCTTCCTTGCTGATAGGCAGCAGCGCGTAGTGGTGGACGGGGCTGTCTCAGGTCCTGTTCCTGTGGAGTCTGGAGTGCCTCAGGGATCCGTATTGGGCCCAAGCCTCTTTGTACTATACATTAACGACCTCCCAGAAAAGGTGAAATCAACAACCCGGCTATTCGCTGACGACACTATGTGCCATAAAACGGTCAACTCCACTGCTGATCAGTCCATCCTACAAGATGACCTCAACCAACTGGCAGAGTGGGAGCAACGGTGGCTCATGTGCTTCCATCCTGACAAGTGTCAGACACTCCGTGTCACGAGGAAAAGGAAGCCTCTGCCTTGTGCATACCACCTCCACGGCCACACTCTACCTACAGTTGACAAAGCCAAGTACCTGGGGGTCACCATTGAGAGCAATCTACAGTGGGACACCCACATCACCAGCGTAATCAACAAGGCCAACAAAACACTTGGTTTTTTGAGAAGAAATCTCAAAATCGGCTGCCAGAAGATCAAGCGCCAAGCGTACATCTCACTCATCCGCCCTATCCTGGAATACGCGTGCCCAGTGTGGGACCCTCATACCAGCAAGGATATCCAGCGCATTGAAGCGGTACAGCGCCGTGCCGCCAGATGGGTTGTGCGTCGCTATCGCCAGACTTCAAGTGTGGCTGAAATGCTTGAAAATCTACAATGGCCCACACTCCAGGATCGCCGCCGCCAAGCCAGACTCTGCCTGTTCTACAAGCAGCACAAAGGTTTAACAGTAATCACGTCCTCAAGGAAACCCACACCTGCCCCGCCCCTGAAGAATACCCGTCAGACGCACGCTGAGCAGTACCTGCTGCCTTCCTGCAGAACTGCATACAGGCAACAAACCTTTTTTCCACGCACCATTGCCGAGTGGAATGCTCTCCCAGAAGAAGCTGTTTGCAGCCAAACTCTGGAAGAGTTTAAATCCCGGATCTAGCCCTCCTCCTCCCCTCCCCTCCCCTCCTCCACCCCAAACCCCCTATCCCTGATCACAAGCTGGTCACCCGGGCAGCGTTTTCTCAAATTTCAAGTTCAATAGCCAATATACCTAAGCGCAAAACCCCATTATGTCTACGTAATCTTCACAACGATGAAGGTGGTAGTCAAGAAGAAGAAGAAGAAGAAGAAGAAGAAGAAGAAGAGATTCCATATTCAGTGAATAACTGAATTATTCATTACCGGAGCCAACTCACCTTGTGCATGCCACGCTTGCAATCTCATCCAGTCTACCACTGGTTCCTCAGCAATGTCAATTTCTAGCTTCACTTCAGACAGCACTGGATTATCTAATTCTTTCTCCATAACAGAGCAATGTAATCATTCAACGTGCAAAATTACTTCTCAAACGCAACGTGAATAGGGGAAGTAATACCTTACCCGGACGTTTGATAAAGAAAAACTCTCCATACCATCAGTATTTTTATCGTGAAAGTTTTAGTGTACAAACACCTGACGCAACACGAAGTTTTTCTTTTAAGTTATTATAAATATATTAAAGCTTACCAGTTCAAAGAAAAGAAAACGTCTTATAAAGAATTAAAAGAATTATTTAGGGTAACCTATAAAGAAGAGCTATCAAAAACCACTATCACAAAGCCAGATTGTCATTTATTATATTAGTTTCGTATATATAGAAAAAATTTACTATGTTAGTATTGGTGTACAATGTAAGTTTACTTGTGTTCATTATCTTAATGTTTCTTTTAAATGTATGCTACATTTTAAAGATTGACTTTGTTATTGTGTGGTTTCTTTGTTTGCAGAATGGATGTTTATAAAGTTGTCCTTGTAACCTCTACTTCATCTCTCTTCATTCCTTTATTCTATCAGTGACATTTTAATGTTAAAACAACAACACAATGTTCAGGTTTTTTTAATTTTATGAACATTTTAAACTTTATTTACAGAGCATTCTTTTAGCTGTTAGAAACATGCAATTACATAGCCTGTACACAACAACAAAGTGCTGTATTACACAGCCTGTACACAACAATAAAGTGCTGTATTACACAGCCAGAAAATACAATCTAAAATGCTCTGTTAGCAAGCTCTCTTATGAGTTGAACTATTATGTAATATTATAAATTGTCAAACATTAGTACCTTAAAAATAAAAATAACTAACTTCATTCAACAGACATAATAGTTATTCATACACTGCATCATAATGCTGTAACGCGTCCCTCGTATATGCGTTATCTATGTGAGAGTTATACTAACTACTTAATTTTCTACTTGTACGGGGATCGGGCACGACTTACCAGATTACAGCATGTAAGACATACAAAACAGAACAAGTCTCACTGCCGTTCAAAAGGGTTTCATCATGCGCTCAAATAAATAACAATAAACTACAGCTTGTCTCCATTTTATACCATTTTAATAATCTAACTAATACATGTCAACCAAGAAACATAAAACTCGCATGCACATAGACTCTAACTAACAATGCAGATAATATTCAAATAAATTCATTGAGTCTTACCGCATTTTTCAGTTCTTTTTCGCCCTTTTTTCCTCCTTTGAAAAACACCAACTTTCACCCTATACTAACAATAATAGAACTAAAACAGCAGCCTAAGTTATGTACACACCCTAAGAACCGACCAAACCTAACTTACTTACCAACTCATTGACTGACTAACTTTCCAACTAACTTCTGCAACTAAATAACAAAATCACCAGTTAAACAACTACTAAGCAAAAGCAACCAAGCTTTGCACTAAACATCCTACCCTAACCTCTGACACATTATGCACAAGAGAAGAGAGCCCGCAGTCTCTACACACTAAACCCACTACATATTATACACTGACCACCCTAAGCTCTAGAGAAGAAGGAACCTGCAGAAAGGAGGAAGCCTGGAGTCCTGCAGAAGAAAGAGATAAGAGAGCGAGCCTCTTTGTTCAATCTCTTTTTATACCCATTGCCCTCTTGAACTTGCCATAATAATATCACAAAAACAAAACAACACAAAGAATACAAAATCTGAAATACAAAAACCAAAAGACAAATATAATCCAGAAAACACCAAAAAAGCACATATACACGTTTCATTTGGAATGAAAAAAAAGTAATAAATTTTCAAAAAGCATTTACATTAGTACAAATACAACAAGCAATGGGAACTATTAATCACGATCTTGACAATATTCAAACCACAAACAGATACACCAATGAACAAGTTAACAAATTGATAACAAATGTTAACTCATTGTTGATGGACGCAGCTAAATTTTCTTTGAAAACTAAAGCCAGGAAAAAGTATAAAAGAAAGCCATCAAAACCTTGGTTTGATCAAGACTTTTCTACATTAAGAAGAGAAGTAAAATCACTACTAAATGCACTTAATAGATTTCTCTTCAGAAGAGACCTTCGAGAAAAAATATTGTTCCAAATTAAAATTATATAAAAAGTTAGTCAAAAAGCAAAAAATATGTACAGGGATAAATTGGTTGCCTCCCTTAATAATGCCTTAGACAATGACCCAAAATTAGCCTGGAAGAAGTTAAACGAATTGAAAAATGTTGAAGGAATACATTCCAAAACCAGAGCAAATATTTGTGCATCAAAATGGATATCTCATCTTGAAAATTTAGTCAGTAGAGAATGTGATGTAGAAAAAACTAGACAAGAAACAATACAAGCAAAATTATTAAAAACAACTTTTTCATTTAATCATGATGAAAAACTAGATTCGCCAATCAGTGTTAATGAAATAACAACAGCTTCTCAAAAACTAAAACAAGGCAAAGCGCCTGGCCCTGATGGGATTTCAAATGAAATAAATAAAGCCAGCTTACCAAACGTTTCTATTATATTACAAAAAGTTTTTAATGTAATTTTAAAATCAGGTCAATACCCAGGACAATGGAAAAAAGGTATAAGTATACCAATACACAAAAGTGGTGACCCTACTAACCCTAATAATTATCGAGGTATCACTTTAAATAGTTGCCTAAGTAAACTTTTTTGCCAAGTTATAAATAACAGAATAAGCAGTTATCTAGAAAGCGAGAATAATTTATCTTAACCCAGGAACAAGCTGGATTTCGACCAAATTCAAGAACAACAGATCAAATATTTATTCTGAAAAACATAGTTGATCAAACTTTAAAAACAACAAAATGGAAGACTTTATGGATGTTTTGTTGATTTTATTAAAGCATTTGATAATGTGTGGCATGATGCACTTTTGTTGAAAATGAAACAAGTAGGTTTTCATGGACAGTGTTATAACATTATCAAAGACATGTATACCAACAATAGCGTTTATAGCAAAACTAATGATGGTTATACAAGAGAAAAACCGATTAAAAAGGAGTTCTACAAGGACATAACTTAAACCCAACATTATTTAATATTTTTATAAATGACATAACACAATATGTTTCTGGATTTGATTCCCCAATGTTGAATACTACAACGCAAAAAGAACTATCATGCCTGCTATACGCAGATGACATAGTATTACTAGCAACCACAAAAGCAGGGTTACAAAACAAATTAAATCAATTACATACCTACTGTTTAGATTGGGGCCTAAAGGTTAAAACCGATAAGACCAAAGTTATCGTATTTTCTAAAATAGAACCAAAAGTACCGATAATTTTTACTTGTGGTCAAAACATTATACCTATGGTAGAACAATACAAATATTTAGGAATTATTTTCCATAAAAGTTCAGGTCTTCACATTGCTGAAAAGAATCTTACACAACAAACAAATAAAGCCTCACATGCTTTAAGACGAACTATTCGTGGGCAAAACATAGAGTTAGGAACAATGCTTCACTTATTTGATATGCTAGTAAAGCCGGTTCTGACCTATGCTGCAGAGGTCTGGTTTCCCTTCAATAGAACTAAATTGCAAAATCAGCCCCAAGATGACTTATTTATTATTTTTGCTGATTCTTTTTCGTCACAAAATGTTTCCGAAAGTCTTCGCATTAAATTTTGTAGAAATATTGTAGGAGTTCATAAGAAATCAATTAAGCTAGCAGTGCTTGCAGAATTAGGTCGTTATTCAATTTCTATCAGTATGATATGTCAAACAATCTCTTTCTGGATACACTTGACCACGTCTTCAGAGTCAACTTTACTTCATGATACGTATCATGAAATTGTGTTGAATGATTCAGAAAATATATAGATACTCTGTGTAAAACATATTTTACACAGTTTAGGTTTGGGTCACGTTTGGTCAAACCAAGGTACCCTAAGTTTAACACGATTAAAATTTACGCTAAAGGAGAAGCTTCAGGAGAAATATATTTTATTTTGGAACAAAAAAAGATACGATCAGAATTCCAAATTAGCCTTTTACAATCAAATGAATACAGGAACTAGATATGAATTTAAAACGTATCTTTTATGTAAAAATCTGAATTACCGACAATCCATGTGCAAGTTAAAAAAAAGCGCGCACGAACTTGAAATCAAAAATGGCAGATATAAAAATATCCCTCCAGAGCACCGTTTGTGTAAATGTTGCAACGTGATTGAAGACGAGCTTCACTTTCTGGACAACTGTGTATTGTATAATAATGAAAGACAAAAGTTTATTGGTGAAGTTCTCAACTCTAATGATAGGGAATTATTCAAAAACAACCTTGCAATATTGAAACCGAGCATGATTTTTCAAACGGGAATATGTTCAAACTATCTTTCACCCTATATTTTTCGCTGCTTTAAAATAAGACTTTCTGCACTATAAATGTCAAGACTTTTCTCTTGACACAATGACAAGAATTGCATGCGTCAATGTACCATAATTGTGTCTTGTAAACCTTGTTTTGGTTTTATGACAATAAATATTCGTATTCGTATTCGTATTCACACACATACATACATACACATTGTATTTCAGACAATAAAGAAGAAGAAGGACACACACATTGTATTTCAGACAATAAAGAAGAAGAAGGACAAACGCATTGTATTTCAGACAAAAAAGAAGAAGAAGGACACACACGTTGTATTTCAGACAATAAAGAAGAAGGACACACACATTGTATTTCAGACAATAAAGAAGGAGGACACACACATTGTATTTCAGACAATAAAGAAGGAGGACACACACATTGTATTTCAGAAAATAAAGAAGGACACACACATTGTATTTCAGACAATACAGAAGGACACACACATTGTATTTCAGACAATAAAGAAGAAGGAGGACACACACATTGTATTTCAGACAAAACAGAAGAAGAAGGACACACACATTGTATTTCAGACAATAAAGAAGAAGGAGGACACACATTGTATTTCAGACAATAAAGAAGAAGAAGGACACACATTGTATTTCAGACAATAAGGAAGAAGAATGACATACACATTGTATTTCAGACAATAAAGAAGAAGAAGGACACACACATTGTATTTCAGACAATAAAGAAGAAGAAGGACACACACATTGTATTTCAGACAACAAAGAAGAAGGACACACACATTGCATTTCAGACAATACAGAAGAAGAAGGACACACACGTTTTATTTCAGAGAATAAAGAAGAAGAAGGACACACACATTGTATTTCAGACAATAAAGAAGAAGAAGGACACACACGTTGTATTTCAGAGAATAAAAAAGAAGGACACACACATTGTATTTCAGACAATACAGAAGAAGAAGGACACACACATTGTATTTGGGACATAAAAGAAGAAGGACACACACATTGTATTTCAGACAATAAAAAAGAAGGACACGCACATTGTATTTCAGACAATAAAGAGTAAGGACACACACATTGTATTTCAGACAATAAAGAAGAAGAAGGACACACACATTGCATTTCAGACAATAAAGAAGAAGAAGGACACACACATTGTATTTCAGACAATAAAGAAGAAGAAGGACACACACATTGTATTTCAGACAATACAGAAGAAGAAGGACACACACATTGTATTTCAGACAATAAAGAAGAAGAAGGACACACACATTGCATTTCAGACAATAAAGAAGAAGAAGGACACACACATTGTATTTCAGACAATAAAGAAGAAGAAGGACATACACATTGCATTCCATACACTAAAGAAGAAGAAAGACACACACATTGTATTTCAGACAATAAAGAAGAAGAAGGACACACACATTGCATTCCAGACACTAAAGAAGAAGAAAGACACCCACATTGTATTTCAGACAATAAAGAAGAAGAAGGACACACACACACCAGCTCAATGCCTATGTCAGCAGCACTCTTAGGTTCTCCCACATTTTGATGGCTGCGGGCTATTTATAGCTTGCCTACACCCTCCCTTTCAGTGAAAGGAAAGGAAAGAAGAGCACCGGCGTAGCTATTTATAGCTAGCCTGGCTGAATTAGATTCAAAACCTAAAAGCTTTGGTTGAGTCGGTGTGCACACACATTGTATTTCAGACAATAAAGATGACGGACACACACATTGTATTTTAAACAATAAAGAAGAAGGACACACACATTGTATTTCAGACAATAAAGAAGAAGAAGGACACACACATTGTATTTCAGACAATAAAGAAAAAGAAGGACACACACATTGTATTTCAGACAATAAAGAAGAAGAAGGACACACACATTGTATTTCAGACAATAAAGAAGAAGAAGGACACATACATTGTATTTCAGACAATAAAGAAGAAGAAGGACACACACATTGTATTTCAGACAATAAAGAAGAAGGACATACACATTGTATTTCAGACAATAAAGAAGAAGAAGGACACACACATCGTATTTCAGACAATAAAGAAGAAGGACACACACATTGTATTTCAGACAATAAAGAAGAAGAAGGACACACACATTGTATTTCAGACAATAAAGAAGAAGAAGGACACACACATTGTATTTCAGACAATAAAGAAAAAGAACACACACATTGTATTTCAGACAATAAAGAAGAAGAACACACACATTGTATTTCAGACAATAAAGAAGAAGAAGGACATACACATTGTATTTCAGACAATAAAGAAGAAGAAGGACACACACATCGTATTTCAGACAATAAAGAAGAAGAAGGACACACACATTGTATTTCAGACAATAAAGAAGAAGAAGGACACATACATTGTATTTCAGACAATAAAGAAGAAGAAGGACACACACATTGTATTTCAGACAATAAAGAAGAAGGACATACACATTGTATTTCAGACAATAAAGAAGAAGAAGGACACACACATCGTATTTCAGACAATAAAGAAGAAGGACACACACATTGTATTTCAGACAATAAAGAAGAAGAAGGACACACACATTGTATTTCAGACAATAAAGAAGAAGAAGGACACACACATTGTATTTCAGACAATAAAGAAAAAGAACACACACATTGTATTTCAGACAATAAAGAAGAAGAACACACACATTGTATTTCAGACAATACAGAAGAAGAAGGACATACACATTGTATTTCAGACAATAAAGAAGAAGAAGGACACACACATCGTAGTTCAGACAATAAAGAAGAAGAAGGACACACACATTGTATTTCAGACAATAAAGAAGAAGAAGGACACACACATTGTATTTCAGACAATAAAGAAGAAGGACACACACATTGTATTTCAGACAATAAAGAAGAATAAGGACACACACATTGTATTTCAGACAATAAAGAAGAAGGACACACACATTGTATTTCAGACAATAAAGAAGAAGAAGGACACACACATTGTATTTCAGACAATAAAGAAGAAGATGGACACACACATTGTATTTCAGACAATACAGAAGAAGAAGGACACACACATTGTATTTCAGACAATAAAGAAGAAGAAGGACACACACATTGTATTTCAGACAATAAAGAAGAAGAAGGACACACACAGTGTATTTCAGACAATAAAGAAGAAGAAGGACACACACATTGTATTTCAGACAATAAAAAAGAAGGACATACACATTGTATTTCAGACAATAAAGAAGAAGAAGGACACACACATCGTATTTCAGAAAATAAAGAAGAAGAAGGACACACACATTGTATTTCAGACAATAAAGAAGAAGAAGGACACACACATTGTATTTCAGACAATAAAGAAGAAGAAGGACACACACATTGTATTTCAGACAATAAAGAAGAAGAACACACACATTGTATTTCAGACAATAAAGAAGAAGAACACACACATTGTATTTCAGACAATAAAGAAGAAGAAGGACATATACATTGTATTTCAGACAATAAAGAAGAAGAAGGACACACACATCGTATTTCAGACAATAAAGAAGAAGAAGGACACACACATTGTATTTCAGACAATAAAGAAGAAGAAGGACACCTACATTGTATTTCAGACAATAAAGAAGAAGGACACACACATTGTATTTCAGACAATAAAGAAGAAGAAGGACACACACATTGTATTTCAGACAATAAAGAAGAAGGACACACACATTGTAATTCAGACAATAAAGAAGAAGGACACACACATTGTATTTCAGACAATAAAGAAGAAGAAGGACACACACATTGTATTTCAGACAATAAAGAAGAAGAAGGACACACACATTGTATTTCAGACAATACAGAAGAAGAAGGACACACACATTGTATTTCAGACAATACAGAAGAAGAAGGACATACACATTGTATTTCAGACAATAAAGAAGAAGAAGGACACACACATTGTATTTCAGACAATAAAGAAGAAGAAGGACACACACAGTGTATTTCAGACAATAAAGAAGAAGGACATACACATTGTATTTCAGACAATAAAGAAGAATAAGGACACACACATCGTATTTCAGACAATAAAGAAGAAGAAGGACACACACATTGTATGTCAGACAATACAGCAGAAGAAGGACACACACATTGTATTTCAGACAATAAAGAAGAAGAAGGACACACACATTGTATTTCAGACAATACAGAAGAAGAAGGACACACACATTGTATTTCAGACAACAAAGAAGAAGGGCACACACATTGTATTTCAGACAATAAAGAAGAAGAAGGACACACACGTTGTATTTCAGACAATAAAGAAGAAGAAGGATACACACGTTGTATTTCAGACAATAAAGAAGAAGAAGGACACATTGTATTTCAGACAATAAAGATGAAGAAGGACACATTGTATTTCAGACAATAAAGAAGAAGAAGGACACACACATTGTATTTCAGACAATAAAGAAGAAGGACACACACATTGTATTTCAGACAATAAAGAAGAAGAAGGACACACACATTGTATTTCAGACAATACAAAAGAAGAAGGACACACACATTGTATTTCAGACAATAAAGAAGAAGAAGGACACACACATTGTATTTCAGACAATAAAGAAGAAGAAGGACAAACACATTGTATTTCAGACAATAAAGAAGAAGAAGGACACACACATTGTATTTCAGACAATACAGAAGAAGAACACACACATTGTATTTCAGACAATAAAGAAGAAGAAGGACACACACACACCAGCTCAATGCCTATGTGAGCAACACTCTTAGGTTCTCCCACATTTTGCTGGCTGCGTGCTATTTATAGCTTGCATACACCCTCCCTTTCAGTGAAAGGAAAGGAAAGAAGAGCACCGACGTAGCCATTTATAGCTAGCCTGGCTGAATTAGATTCAAAACCTAAAAGCTTTGGTTGAGTCGGTGTGCACACACATTGTATTTCAGACAATAAAGAAGACGGACACACACATTGTATTTTAAACAATAAAGAAGAAGGACACACACATTGTATTTCAGACAATAAAGAAGAAGAAGGACACACACATTGTATTTCAGACAATAAAGAAAAAGAAGGACACACACATTGTATTTCAGACAATAAAGAAGAAGAAGGACACACACATTGTATTTCAGACAATAAAGAAGAAGAAGGACACATACATTGTATTTCAGACAATAAAGAAGAAGAAGGACACACACATTGTATTTCAGACAATAAAGAAGAAGGACATACGCATTGTATTTCAGACAATAAAGAAGAAGAAGGACACACACATCGTATTTCAGACAATAAAGAAGAAGGACACACACATTGTATTTCAGACAATAAAGAAGAAGAAGGACACACATATTGTATTTCAGACAATAAAGAAGAAGAAGGACACACACATTGTATTTCAGACAATAAAGAAAAAGAACACACACATTGTATTTCAGACAATAAAGAAGAAGAACACACACATTGTATTTCAGACAATAAAGAAGAAGAAGGACATACACATTGTATTTCAGACAATAAAGAAGAAGAAGGACACACACATCGTATTTCAGACAATAAAGAAGAAGAAGGACACACACATTGTATTTCAGACAATAAAGAAGAAGAAGGACACATACATTGTATTTCAGACAATAAAGAAGAAGAAGGACACACACATTGTATTTCAGACAATAAAGAAGAAGGACATACACATTGTATTTCAGACAATAAAGAAGAAGAAGGACACACACATCGTATTTCAGACAATAAAGAAGAAGGACACACACATTGTATTTCAGACAATAAAGAAGAAGAAGGACACACACATTGTATTTCAGACAATAAAGAAGAAGAAGGACACACATTGTATTTCAGACAATAAAGAAAAAGAACACACACATTGTATTTCAGACAATAAAGAAGAAGAACACACACATTGTATTTCAGACAATAAAGAAGAAGAAGGACATACACATTATATTTCAGACAATAAAGAAGAAGAAGGACACACACATCGTATTTCAGACAATAAAGAAGAAGAAGGACACACACATTGTATTTCAGACAATAAAGAAGAAGAAGGACACACACATTGTATTTCAGACAATAAAGAAGAAGGACACACACATTGTATTTCAGACAATAAAGAAGAAGAAGGACACACACATTGTATTTCAGACAATAAAGAAGAAGGACATACACATTGTAATTCAGACAATAAAGAAGAAGGACACACACATTGTATTTCAGACAATAAAGAAGAAGAAGGACACACACATTGTATTTCAGACAATAAAGAAGAAGAAGGACACACACATTGTATTTCAGACAATAAAGAAGAAGATGGACACACACATTGTATTTCAGACAATACAGAAGAAGAAGGACACACACATTGTATTTCAGACAATAAAGAAGAAGAAGGACACACACATTGTATTTCAGACAATAAAGAAGAAGAAGGACACACACAGTGTATTTCAGACAATAAAGAAGAAGAAGGACACACACATTGTATTTCAGACAATAAAGAAGAAGAAGGACACACACATTGTATTTCAGACAATAAAGAAGAAGAAGGACACACACATTGTATTTCAGACAATAAAGAAGAAGAAGGACACACACATTGTATTTCAGACAATAAAGAAGAAGAAGGACACACACATTGTATTTCAGACAATAAAGAAGAAGGACATACACATTGTATTTCAGACAATAAAGAAGAAGAAGGACACACACATCGTATTTCAGACAATAAAGAAGAAGAAGGACACACACATTGTATTTCAGACAATAAAGAAGAAGAAGGACACACACATTGTATTTCAGACAATAAAGAAGAAGAAGGACACACACATTGTATTTCAGACAATAAAGAAGAAGAACACACACATTGTATTTCAGACAATAAAGAAGAAGAACACACACATTGTATTTCAGACAATAAAGAAGAAGAAGGACATATACATTGTATTTCAGACAATAAAGAAGAAGAAGGACACACACATCGTATTTCAGACAATAAAGAAGAAGAAGGACACACACATTGTATTTCAGACAATAAAGAAGAAGAAGGACACCTACATTGTATTTCAGACAATAAAGAAGGACACACACATTGTATTTCAGACAATAAAGAAGAAGAAGGACACACACATTGTATTTCAGACAATAAAGAAGAAGGACATACACATTGTAATTCAGACAATAAAGAAGAAGGACACACACATTGTATTTCAGACAATAAAGAAGAAGAAGGACAAACACATTGTATTTCAGACAATAAAGAAGAAGAAGGACACACACATTGTATTTCAGACAATATAGAAGAAGAAGGACACACACATTGTATTTCAGACAATACAGAAGAAGAAGGACATACACATTGTATTTCAGACAATAAAGAAGAAGAAGGACACACACATTGTATTTCAGACAATAAAGAAGAAGAAGGACACACACAGTGTATTTCAGACAATAAAGAAGAAGGACATACACATTGTATTTCAGACAATAAAGAAGAATAAGGACACACACATCGTATTTCAGACAATAAAGAAGAAGAAGGACACACACATTGTATTTCAGACAATAAAGAAGAAGAAGGACACACACATTGTATTTCAGACAATACAGAAGAAGAAGGACACACATATTGTATTTCAGACAATAAAGAAGAAGAAGGACACACACATTGTATGTCAGACAATACAGCAGAAGAAGGACACACACATTGTATTTCAGACAATAAAGAAGAAGAAGGACACACACATTGTATTTCAGACAATACAGAAGAAGAAGGACACACACATTGTATTTCAGACAACAAAGAAGAAGGGCACACACATTGTATTTCAGACAATAAAGAAGAAGAAGGACACACACGTTGTATTTCAGACAAGAAAGAAGAAGAAGGATACACACGTTGTATTTCAGACAATAAAGAAGAAGAAGGACACATTGTATTTCAGACAATAAAGAAGAAGAAGGACACATTGTATTTCAGACAATAAAGAAGAAGAAGGAGACACACATTGTATTTCAGACAATAAAGAAGAAGGACACACACATTGTATTTCAGACAATAAAGAAGAAGAAGGACACACACATTGTATTTCAGACAATACAAAAGAAGAAGGACACACACATTGTATTTCAGACAATAAAGAAGAAGAAGGACACACACATTGTATTTCAGACAATAAAGAAGAAGAAGGACACACACATTGTATTTCAGACAATAAAGAAGAAGAAGGACACACACATTGTATTTCAGACAATACAGAAGAAGAACACACACATTGTATTTCAGACAATAAAGAAGAAGAAGGACACACACACACCAGCTGAATGCCTATGTGAGCAACACTCTTAGGTTCTCCCACATTTTGCTGGCTGCGGGCTATTTATAGCTTGCATACACCCTCCCTTTCAGTGAAAGGAAAGGAAAGAAGAGCACCGACGTAGCCATTTATAGCTAGCCTGGCTGAATTAGCTTCAAAACCTAAAAGCTTTGGTTGAGTCGGTGTGCACACACATTGTATTTCAGACAATAAAGAAGAAGGACATACACATTGTAATTCAGACAATAAAGAAGAAGAAGGACACACACATTGTATTTCAGACAATAAAGAAGAAGGACACACACATTGTATTTCAGACAATAAAGAAGAAGGACACAACAGGAGAAGTTGGAGCAGAAGGAGGAAGAGGAGGATGATGAAGATAATATTCTCGGATTTTAAAGATACTGACGCTCATGTCCTAAGGGGAGAGTGTCAATGTCATAAATACGACGAATGAGGCGTTAGACGATGTGCCTAACAATGCAAGCTGGCGCCTCTGATGGCTTGAGTTACATTGTGTATCGACCAGTGCCTAATAATGCAAGCTGGCGCCTATGACGGATTGAGTTACATTGTGTATCGACCAGTGCCTAACAATGCAAGCTGGCGCCTCTGACGGCTTGAGTTACATTGTGTATCGACCAGTGCCTAGGGCAGCTGCAACTGCTCTACAAATGGAAAAGCTCACAGTAGTAGTAGTTGTAGTAGTAGTAGCTGTAGTAGTAGTTGTAGTAGCATTAGTAGTAATAGTAGTAATAGTAGTAGTAGTAATAGTAGTAGTAGTAGTAGCAGCAGCAGTAGTAGTAGTAGTAGTAGTAGTAGTAGTAGTAGTAGTAGTAGTAGTAGTAGTAGTAATACACCAGTGTTGATATGATTGTGTACAGTATTTATGTAGCTCAGTTGTTTGAGCAGCCCTTGAGCTACATACTGTATCAACCAGCACCTTAAGCTATATATTGTATCAACCAGCGCTTTGAGCTACATACTGTATCAACCAGCACCTTGAGCTACATACTGTATCAACCAGCACCTTGTGCTACATACTGTATCAACCAGCACCTTGTGCTACATACTGTATCAACCAGCACCTTGTGCTACATACTGTATCAAAGCGAGCGTTGTGGCCAAGTGGGCTAAGGCGGGTCTAACTTGCCTTGTCCACAAGCCAGAAACCAATGGCGCCAGGCAGGTGTGGGTTCGAGCCACCATCTGGGCGTTATGTTTCTCCGAATATTATTTACTTTCGACTCGGGCAACGTCTCGGGGGTTTTCTCCGGGTACTCCGGTTTGCTCCCCCAGCAAAAATTTCAAAAATTCACAAATAATGTTAGGTAGGGTTTGGGCGCGCCACTGGCTGCGACCGCGCCTTCCCCGGGGGGAGGCGGCCCAGAGTTTCCCGATAAAAAAGGATAATAAACTGCAGCCAGCCAAAAGTCAACCAGCACCTTGTGCAGCCCTTGAGCTACATACTGTATCAACCAGCACCTTGAGCTACATACTGTATCAACAGCACCTTGAGCTACATACTGTATCAACCAGCACCTTGAGCTACATACAGTATCAACCAGCACCTTGAACTACATATTGTATCAACCAGCACCTTGAGCTACATACTGTATCAACCAGCACCTTGAGCTACATACTGTATCAACAGCACCTTGAGCTACATACTGTATCAACCAGCACCTTGAACTACATACTGTATCAACCAGCACTTTGAGCTACATACTGTATCAACCAGCACCTTGAGCTACATACTGTATCAACCAGCACTTTGAGCTACATACTGTATCAACCAGCACCTTGAGCTACATACTGTATCAACCAGCACCTTGTGCTACATACTGTATCAACAGCACCTTGTGCTACATACTGTATCAACAGCACCTTGAGCTACATACTGTATCAGCCAGCACCTTGAGCTACATACTGTATCAACAGCACCTTGAGCTACATACTGTATCAACCAGCCGTTGTGCTACATACTGTATCAACCAGCACCTTGAGCTACATACTGTATCAACCAGCATCTTGAGTTACATACTGTATCAACCAGCCGTTGTGCTACATACTGTATCAACCAGCACCTTGAGCTACATACTGTATCAACAGCACCTTGAGCTACATACTGTATCAACCAGCCGTTGTGCTACATACTGTATCAACCAGCACCTTGAACTACATACTGTATCAACAGCACCTTGAGTTACATACTGTATCAACCAGCACCTTGAGCTACATACTGTATCAACCAGCACCTTGAGCTACATACTGTATCAACCAGCACCTTGAGCTACATACTGTATCAACCAGCCCTTGAGCTTTAAAAGCCCCCAATGAGAACGAATAATTAAATAAATAAATACATAAATAAATAAATAAATAAATAAATAAATAAATAAATAAATAAATTAATTAATTAATTAATTAATTAATTAATTAATACAGTTGTTTTATTTTATTAAAATGAGCGAGGCTTGCGCCTATTTACAATTATAAATAAGGAAACGTCATCGGCGCGTGATGAAGACAAAGACCTTGACATATATCAAGGTCTTTGATGAAGAGCAGCGTGCAAAACATGAAATTGTGACATATCCGTTTCTTCAGATGCATTGTGGCTTGTAAATCTAAAAAGGGCGACCTTACCGCTAAGTTGACAAAGGGCCTGTTGATGGTCTGTTAGCACGAAGCGCCAAAGCGTTGTGTATAAAAATAAACATTTGAAATAATATCCTTAAAACCTTGTTTACTTAGAAATAGTAAGGCCAGTGCAGCTAAGCGTCTAAAAATGAAATTCATGCACAATAGCCAAGATCGTCAGTTTGCCTGTAGGGGCGTACAGACAATAGTACTTAAAATTGTTGTGTATGTGTGTGTGTGTTTTGCTTGTTTGTTTTTAAATCTCAAACAGTTGCATTGTTGTGCATAGTATGATTACCTTCAAATACGTACTCTTACACACACACACACATAACAAAATACACATACACATACACTAACACACACGCACACACATAACAAAGCACACATACACGCACACACACGCACACACACAAACACACACAAATCACTTTTTGTTTACCATCTCAGTTGCATTGTGGTGTATATCATAATCACACCCAACCACGCACGCACACACACACATTTGTATTACTTTATTGCCAACATACACACACAGCATACATACAAAACACACGCACAGATCAAATACAAAAACACGCACGCAATTTACATACACAAACGCACACAGCATACATACAAAAACACAGGCACGCACATATGTACAGAGAGAGAGAGAGAGAGAGAGAGAGAGAGAGAGAGAGAGAGAGAGAGAGAGAGAGAGAGAGAGAGAAAGAGAGAGAGAGAGAGAGAGAGAGAGAGAGAGAGAGAGAGAGAAAGAGACAGACAGACAGACAGACAGATCCTGGGACAGCCACACAATCTCCTTGAATTCTAAAGCAAGAAAACCAGAAATGAGAATTGCAATTTTAAAAAAATGCTGTAATCAGAATCCCCATTCATTGTTTTGCGCTTGTCAACAGAGGTACGCTCAATGCTAAATGAAAGGTTTCCAACAATCCTATTATAAGAGATACAAATCCTTCACAATTGTGCATAACTTTTGTAAATGGTTCCACGTGGATCCAAACGAAAAGAATATTTGTGTAATTTAAGACCATCTGCAAGGCACAGTACAATGAGGCAGAAGAAGAGGGAGACCGAAAAAGTGGTGGGAGGACAACATTCGAGAATGGATTGGCTTGGCACCGAGCTAAGCCATGAGGATTGCTGAGGACAGAGAAAGATGGAGTACGCTGGTTAAACGATCATATGTGGTGCCCCAACGACCTTCGAGTTACGGGATAGAATAGATAGGATCCTAAGTCAGTATACGTATACATTTCATCACGCAGACTTTAAACGTCCCGTTGACCATACTCTACATGTACACCAGCTTAGCGTGCACTGTTATTAACCCTGTAAGGATATCTGTTTCAATAGGAAGTCACTGAAGCATGCAGTGTGTTCATGCTTTTATCTGCACCAGTGTAGACAATGCAAACAGCAAGGCCAAATGTCATGTCATAAAACAGGATTTGCTACTCCCACTTTGTTGGGGACAAGCTGTTTTTTTTGGGTCGTTATGGAAGACTACACTGCTGGAACGTCCAACGATAAAGCAGTCCTTGTTATAGTTTCCTTGTCTATTTTTTAAATACCTGTTTTATTCACAATATTTTGCACTCGGCACAATACCACGGCAACAACAGGTACGTTTTATACTTGTCAATATTACAGGCCAACAACCAACTACAACTTCTGGTGGTGTGGTGTGTGTGTGTGAGGGGTGGGGTGGGGGATATGTGTGAAGGGTTGGTGGAGAGATGTTAATACGTTGATGTCAGATCTTCCCTATCTATTTATACATGTACATATCTATTTATACATGATGGCCTACATATCTATTTATACACATTGATGTATTACTGTATTACTTTATTATTATTATTATTATTATTATTATTATTATTATTATTATTATTATTATTATTATTATTATTATTATTATTATTGTTATTATGTTAATACGTTGATGTCAGATATTCCTTATCTATTTATATACATTGATGTATTACTGTAGTACTTTATTTTTACATTATTATTTTTTAAATGTACACATTTGAAGTCTTTGTTTTGGTCAATGGATACGTGTATTTTAGTACGTGTGGAAGTTCCTTGTCGTTTATAGTTGTTACTGATCGTGTGTGTAAGTGTGTATTCCTTGTGTAGCTGTCAGCCTGTCTGTTGTGTGTGTGAGAAAGAGAGAGAGAGAGAGAGAGAGAGAGAGAGCGAAAGAGAGAGAGAGAGAGAGAGAGAAAGAGAGAGAGAGAGAGAGAGAGGGGGGGGGGAGAGAGGGCGTGTGCATGTGGCTATTTTCAATGACAGGCGACACGCCATGCAGTAGTAATAAAATACATCATCCGACCGTAAGCTTTGGATGTTTGTGGTAGACATCGCAACAGACCTTTTAAACATTTCTTGTTCTTTATTTTAATTTAATTTAGTTTTATTAGCTTTTTTTCTTATTTTTTTTTTGTATTTTCTTTCTTTCTTTTTTTTTTGTTAGGTACCCCCCTCCCCCTCCCCACCTCCACCCGACCTAGATCTGCCCCCGGTACGTTCCCTCTGTTGGGCGTCTCTGGTCTCCCTACGTTATCTATCTCTGGCCTCCTATTCCCGACCTTATCTACCAGCCTGTAGGTGAAGCTTTAACTTCTTACGTTATCTATCTCTGGCCTCTTATTCCCGACCTTATCTTCCAGCCTGAAAGTGAAGCTTTAAGTTCTTACGTTATCTATCTCTGGCCTCCTATTCCCGACCTTATCTACCAGCCTGTAGGTGAAGCTTTAACTTCTTACGTTATCTATCTCTGGCCTCTTATTCCCGACCTTATCTTCCAGCCTGAAAGTGAAGCTTTAAGTTCTTACGTTATCTATCTCTGGCCTCCTATTCCCGACCTTATGTACCAGCCTGAAGGTGAAGCTTTAACTTCTTACGTTATCTATCTCTGGCCTCCTATTCCCGACCTTATCTACCAGCCTGAAGGTGAAGCTTTAACTTCTTACGTTATCTACCTCTGGCCTCCTATTCCCGACCTTATCTTCCAGCCTGAAGGTGAAGCTTTAACTTCTTACGTTATCTATCTCTGGCCTCCTATTCCCGACCTTATCTTCCAGCCTGAAGGTGAAGCTTTAACTTCTTACGCTCAATCTCTCTCTCTCTCTCTCTCTCTCTCTCTCTCTCTCTCTCTCTCTGTCTCATGTCCTCCTCCCCTCTCTCCCTCACTTTCTCTCTTCTCTCTTTTGTGCAAAACATAGGTACACAAACTACAGGATGGTTTGTCAATAAGTGGCGAACACTATACTTTATACTTTTACTCCTGTTAAAAGTCTTAATAATAAATGTAATAATCTCCTTTGTTCATAATTCAACATAAGAAGAACTGTTGCTATCTGCGAATGAATTCTTCCTGTGTACACGCTACAGCAGTGCAAAGGTCGTTAACACAACTTTCACGCCCTGGACCGTGGAGTGCCTAGTTACGTCCACCGCGGGCACAAAAACCAAATTATATCGTCGGTTCGGTGACTTCTTCAATAACGCCTTCATCTTTCATGCGTTCTAGCTCTTTCTTCACTTTCTCATAAAGGGGTATAGGAACTCGCCTAGCTGTGGCAACGCTGTATGGAACAGTCCCTTCCTTCAGTTTGATCTTCACTGGTTTGAAAGTAGTATCAACTCGTTTGACAAGGTTGAGTGCTGTTGCAGAACTCCTACAAAGCAAGCTATCGACCTCATTGTCGATGACGTAAACGTTCGCGTCCACTTGGTTTAGGACAGTTTTCAAGTCAAGTCAAGAAATATTTATTCCACAAAAAAACATGGGAAAATTTGTTGTGTCACAGTGCACACATGACAAAAGAAAATAATAATAATAATAATACAAGACATTAGAACACCCCTCCATCGGTATAGCAGCAAGCTGAATACAGTCTCCTCTCCCCACACACACACACATACACACACACATCATACACCCACACATATATGCACATATATATGCGCCAAACATACATTCACAGAGCAATTTCTTTGCCAAATATCAATTTTGCTTCCTCCTGAAGGGGGTCCGACATGGGTGTTGGTCCTGCGGTGGACACAAACTAGGCATGCCACATTCCAGGGCTTGACTTTGCTTGACCGTCTGGCATGTTGAAAGACTGCACATAATTACATGTATGTCTGTTGTCTCCTTGCAAAACATCACCGTGCGACACGGCCTTCAGGCACCTAGTTATGCCAAGGAAACTGCTCCTTGTACGTCATTTGGCCTGAGACTGAGGTACCTATTGCCAGCGTTGATGTTAGTCCCACCTGTGTTGCTGTTAGTCCCACCTATATTGCTGTTAGTCCCACCTGTATTGCTGTTAGTCCCACCTGTATTGCTGTTAGTCTCACCTGTACATGTGTGACAAACACGTATATTTTTGTATATAAGATCTTGATATTTGTGATGATGTTTGAGATGTCATTTAATACTGGAAATTTAATATAGATGTACTCTACTGTGTACTTGTTTTATCTATGTATGTATTGTTTTAATGTTTCATACCGATCAGCAATTGTATGTCATAATTTCTCTGTTGAGATAATAAAGTATTCTTGAACTTGAACTTGAACTTTTTTTTATCTATCACACATTTGATACAATACAATACAATACAATAAAACTTTATTCATCCCAAAGGGCAATTACATTATAAGTTTATGAGGCAGCATAAAGAAACTCAAAAAATGTATCATAAACCATTTTTGAAAAAAAAACAACATAAATTTAAAAAACATCACACAAGCACACACACGCGAATCAAGATCACAAGTGATATCACAAAAGTCAACAAAATTCAACAAGTTGATTAAAAAGTGCAGCCAGTACACATAGACACTAAAGGGAGACTCTCACTATATAACAAATAAGATCCCCAAAGTGCCGAAAACTAAAAGCGGTTAGTAGTAGTACTATTTAGAAGTCGGATTGCACTGGGAATAAAAGATTTAGAACGCCGATTTCCCTTACAGATGGGCATAGCATATCGGCGTCTGGATGGCAACAGTGTCAACTCGGGTTTCAAACAATGTTCCTGATGACTATTAAGGATGCTCCCGGTTTTCCGTAAGATCTGCTGATCACAGAAAGAAGAAAGATCTTTCTGCCTAACTCCAATAATCTTTGAGCAGACATTGACTATGCTATTCAGGCTGTTCCTATCCTTCACAGTCAGACCGTGAAACCAACAGATAAAAGAAAAAGTCAGCAAACTTTCTATAAAAGACTGGTAAAACAAACTGAGGATCTTTGTGTTTACAGAGAAGGATTTTAGTTTCCTAAGAAGATACATTCTTTGCTGACCACGTTTGAAAAGACTGTGGGTGTTGACATCAAATTTCAGCTGACTATCAAAAACTGTACCAAAATAATTATATGTGTCAACAACTTCCACATCTTCACCATGAATAACACATGGACGGACATCATCCTTCACTGTCCTAAAATCAAAAAGCATTTCTTTTGTTTTAGACACGTTCATTTCCAAAAAAATATTATCGCACCAGTTAACAAAATCAGAAAGGGCAAGACCATGATCGTTTTCCGGGCCCTGAAAAAGAGACAACAAGGCAGAGTCATCTGAAAATTTAACTAAAAACCTACACTCTTGGGTACTTCTGCAGCTGTCAGTGTACAAAATAAAAAGCAGGGGAGATAACACACATCCCTGAGGACTCCCTGTATATGTAACAGCAATATCAGAAAAACAACCATTAACACAAACTCTCTGCTGTCTATCAACCAGAAAATCCAAGATCCACAAAACAAGTTGGTCAGAAAGCCTAAAATCCTCAATCAATCTTTTCGCCAGAATATGGGGTTGCATGGTATTAAATGCAGAAGAAAAATCTGCAAAAACGAGGCGTGCGTGTGCCTTTGGTTTTTCTAGATGCTTGTACAGAGTATAGCACCAACAGTCTGGCCTAGAATGACTTTTTGTTTTCTTTCAGACCAACACCTTTACTGCTTCAGAGACAAAACCTTTTGCAACAATTGGAATAAATGTGTAGACTTGACTTGACTTTTGAACAGAAAGGCAACAGTCAGAGACACGCAAGTCAGAGACGCTCATGTCAGAGATACGTAAGTCACAAAATCATACGTCACAGGAGGTGGAGCGATGGCGGCGAATAATCCATGTCGCACTGCACAGGACGAGTGGCGGGACTTTGTGACCAACCTCTACCCTAACGCCACCACAGGAACCAATTGTGTGCCACCCTTCAACTTCAACCGTGTGCCTTATACGACACAAATTGTGCCAGGCACCAGCGAGATTGCTTTTGTCCTGCCTGCCCCACCTGCTGTTGTCCCACCTGCTGCTGTCCCACCTGCTGCTGTGCCACCTGCTATTCCACCTGCTGTCCCACCTGTCCGACCTGCTGCTGTCCCACCTGTCCTACCTGTCGCGGTCCCATCTGTCCCAGGTTCCAGTCAAATACTTTCACCCCCAAAAGTTCTATGGACACCAGTATCGCCTCATGTCGCCCTTGTTCGAGTCCAGGAAAGCGACTTCAGTGATGATTTTGGCCAGCAGCATGCCGTCACCAACCTGAAGGCCCTGGGAACGAATCAGCAGGAGGTCATGTTCATCCTCTCCCAGCTCAATTTCGGACACTATTTGAATAAACCCACGTATGCTGCGTCCATTGCACAGCTACAGATCCCACTGCCAAAACACTTGGACACGCGGCAAACCAAGTACTCACAGGGCGAGGCAGATGTACTAATAATACACCGCCGTTACGGCGTTCTGATCGGAGAGCTCAAGTCCGTGGGCAGGTGGCAGGCTGTCAATCAAAACGCCACTGCTCTTGACCGCGATGTGGCCACGAGGGTGGAGAAAGCCATCACACAGCTGGACCGGTCGGAGAAAGTCATCAGTCACGTGGTCAGTGACCTGGCTCCAAATCTGACAGTGCGCAAAACGCTGTTCCTGCCCTACGTTACCAGTGGCCAGCTACACAGGGTGCTGACGTCAAACAGTCCGTTATTGCAGGTAATTCTCTCTCTCTCTCTCTCTCTCTCTCTCTCTCTCTCTCTCTCTCTCTCTCTCTCTCTCTCTGACCATATTTCTATATTTACATGCGCAGTAATTTATTATAATTAATGTGAGGGTGTATGTGTTCCCACGCGCGTGTGCGTGCGAGATTGTGGGTGTGTCTGTTTGCGTGTGTGAGTGTATGCGTACGTGCGTGCGTGTACGAGTGTGTGTCTCAAATCGCCATTGTGAGAGCAGGCTAAGGCTTAAGCTTCAGTGTCCACTACGATACTAGACCTATATAAAGCTAAGGCTTAAGCTACAGTGTCCACCACGATACTAGGCCTATATAAAGCTAAGGCTTAAGCTACAGTGTCCACCACAATACTAGTCCTATATAAAGCTAAGGCTTAAGTTACGGTGTCGTCAGGGACCGGGTAGCTCAGTTGGTAAGAGCGTCTTGCTAGTAATGCCTCAGTCACAATTGAACATCAACATGCCCGACGTCGGCCGATTAGGGCGATTTTGACGATTTCCAGACGTCGGGGTCGTCGCAGGCGATTTGGACGATGTTCTCGGTGGTGAAAATAGGTCGTTCGGCGCCCTCACGGCGCCCGTTAGACGTCTCAAAGACGTCGGGCGAAAAGGTCGGAGTGCTGTCGGGCTGGGCGTCGGGCGACGTCGAGCGGGCTCCGCAGGAAGCCCGCTCGACATCGCCAGATGTCGGTACCAATGTTGCGACGCCCGGACGTGCATCGCCCGACGTCGGTCGAACAACGCCCGACGTCGTGCGAGCATCGCCCGTCGCCCTCTGGGACGTCGGGCGACGCCAGCTTGATTTTCTGGAGGGTACATAGCCTCCATTCGTGTCATGAGAAATCAGTGTATAAAGCTGGAGACTATAAACTGGAAACAAACAAAAGAAATCAGCAGGCTTGTAATTATTTTAATAAGAATGAAAGTGTGTGTTCGGCGTGAGAATGTACATGTATTATATCCTGTACATACTCTTTTTCTTATTCCCCAAGGTTTTAATCGTGGTCCTGAGAGGGGTTGCGGGTGTCCTTGGGGGCGGCCTTGGCGGCACAGTTAAATTTTTTACATATTATTATATCATCACTTTTTTATTTCCCCTTCCCCCCTTTCTTTTTCTCCCCCGATGTTAAATACCACATTAACATTTTATGAAGTAACATTTTAAATTTTATATCAAATCCATTTTAGAGTCCCCTTTTATCCTATTACTAGGGCTGGAGACTGTAAACTTAACATGGGAATGGAAGCTGTTTCCGGTGGCCAGGTACCGTAAGGTAATTGCTAGCTTGAGGCCTGGATCGAAGGGCTCTCTGTATCTCATGTTCTTGGCGATGATGGGGGCCACCCTATTCAACAACTCCATAAACATCTCCACTTCCATCCGCAGGAATGACTTGAAGTCGCCATGACATTCTTGCATCAGCTCCTGCACGAGCGTTTCGTACTGGCCATGCATGATGCGCCTCTGGAGCCACGGTTTCACCCACCACCATCTTTGCTGACGTAAATATCTCGCCGGAAGTTCGTTTGCTCGCCTCACAGCAAGCACCAGTCGGGCGTACTGCAGACGTGCTCGTTCCAGCTCTAGTTGCAACTGAAGCTGCCGCAGTCGTTGATGGGGGATCGACATCCTGTCTTGACTGGAATCTCGCATCAGCAGTAGCAGTTGCAAATGCCGGGATGAAGACCCCGGGCATTATATATATATATATATATATATATATATATATATATATATATATATATATATATATATATATATATATATATATATATATATATATATATATATATATATATATATATATATATATATATATAATGCTACAGTCACAATAGACGCACGACGATCGCGCGACGTGTAAATCGGGCGATTTGTGCGACGATCGGGCGGCGGTAGCGCGGTGAATCGGGCAAATCGCAGCGATTTTCGACGTCGGCCGAGCGTCGGTGACGTTTTAACGCGGAGTTAAAATTTTGCGATCATCGCCGCGATTGTCTGTGTCGTCTGGGCGTCGGGCAAGCGCCGGCCGAGCGTCTCCCGATGTTTGGGCGATGATCGGAAGATTTTTTGTTATATATATCTATATAAGGCCCCGGGTCTTCATCCCGGCATTTGCAACTGGTGCTGCTGATGCGAGATTCCAGTCAAGACAGGATGTCGATCCCCCATCAACGACTGCGGCAGCTTCAGTTGCAACTAGAGCTGGAACGAGCACGTCTGCAGTACGCCCGACTTTTGCTTGCTGTGAGGCGAGCAAACGAACTTCCGGCGAAACATTTACGTCAGCAAAGACGGTGGTGGGTGAAACCGTGGCTCCTGAGGCGCATCAAGCATGGCCAGTACGAAACGCTCATGCAGGAGCTGATGCAAGAATGTCATGGCGACTTCAAGTCATTCCTGCGGATGGAAGTGGAGATGTTTATGGAGTTGTTGATTAGGGTGGTCCCCGTCATCGCCAAGAACATGATATACAGAGATCCCCTCGATCCAGGCCTCAAGCTAGCAATTACCTTACGGTACCTGGCCACCGGAAACAGCTTCCATTCCCTTGCCTTCGCCTTTCGTGTTGCACACAACACGATATCCTTGTTTGTGCCAGAGGTTTGTGATGCCATCGTACAGATGTACCAGCCCGAAGTCATCCGCACACCAACGAACCCACAGGAATGGCAGGCCATAGCGGATAGCTTCTCATACAGATGGAACTTCCATCACACCTGGGGTGCCTTAGACGGGAAGCACGTCAGAATTAAGAAGCCAAGGAAGTCTGGCAGCCTGTATTACAACTACAAGGGGTACTTCTCCGTCGTGCTACTAGCCCTGGTCGACGCAGACTACACGTTCATCTGGGCGAATGTTGGCAGCTATGGCTCTGAGTCCGACTGTGGCATCTTCAACCAGACAGACCTGCGACGACGCCTCGAAGACGGAACTCTCGGCCTTCCGGCACCTGCGCCTTTCCCACAAAACGACGAGGACATCCCGTACTTTCTCATCGGCGATGATGCCTTCCCCCTGCGGCCCTGGATGACCAAGCCCCACGCCCACCGCTTCCTGGACCACGACGAGCGGATCTTCAAATACCGCTGTTCCAGGGCGAGACGAGTAGTGGAGAACGCCTTCGGGATTATGGCCAACCGCTTCCGAGTCCTACTAAGCACCATCGAAACCCAGCTAGCTAATGCCACCAGGACAACAAAGGCCAGCGTGTGCCTGCACAACCTGATGCGTCTACGGTACCCTGGCCTACAAAACGCTGACATGGACAGGGAGGACGACAATGGGAACATCATCCCAGGTGCGCGGAGGGTGCAGGCGGTGTGGGAAGAGGTGGAGCAAGAGGGTCGTGCGCCAAGGGAGACCCGTGATGGCAAGATGCAGCGGGCCTACATAAAGCATTATTACTGCAGCGAAGTGGGCAGCGTACCATGGCAAGAGGACGCCATCATGAGAGTTGTCACCAAAGCTCGCAAAAGAAAACGCTCTTTTCAGAGCCAGAACAACAGACTCTGCTCAGGACCACGATTAAAACCTTGGGGAATAAGAAAAAGAGTATGTACAGGATGTAATACATGTACATGTACATTCTCACGCCGAACACACACTTTCATTCTTATTAAAATAATTACAAGCCTGCTGATTTCTCTTGTTTGTTTCCAGTTTATAGTCTCCAGCCCTATACATTGATTTCTCATGACACGAATGGAGGCTATGTACCCTCCAGAAAATCAAGCTGGCGTCGGCCGACGTCCCAGAGGGCGACGGGCGATGCACGACCGACGCCGGGCGATGTTCGACCGACGTCGGGAGATGCACGTCCGGGCGTCGCAACATTGGTACCGACATCTGGCGATGTCGAGCGGGCATCCTGCAGTGCCCGCTCGACGTCGCCCGACGCCCAGCCCGACAGCACTCCGACCTTTTCGCCCGACGTCTTTGAGACGTCTAACGGGCGCCGTGTGGGCGCCGGCCGACCTATTTTCACCACCGAGAACATCGTCCAAATCGCACGCGACGACCCCGACGTCTGAAAATCGTCAAAATCGCCATAATCGGCCGACGTCGGGCATGTTGATGTTCAATTGTGACTGAGGCATAACCGAAAGGTCGCTGGTTCGAATCCCGGATTGGTCAACGTGTGACCATATTATTTTCCCGTTTACCAACAACTGGCCCGCTGGTGTCAGTATAAATCGGTCCAGTAGTCACCTATATGCGAAAGTGTCGTGTGACTATAATCTACATACAAACATACGGTGTCGTTGGACCGGGTAGCTCAGTTGGTAGAGCGGCTTACTAGTAACCGAAAGGAAGGCGCGGTGGCCGAGTGGTTAGAGCTTTGGCTTGCGGATCTGAAGGTCCCGAGTTCGAGCCCAGGCCGGGGCATTGTGTTGTGTCCTTGGGAAAGACACCTTATTCCCGTTTCTTACTCCTTCGCATAAGAGTATAAACCGAGGTCTAGTCTATGTCGCATGCATTCCATCATAACGGACTTTAAAGATCCGGACGCTCATCCCCTAGACGGGTGAGTGCCGGTGACAAAAACACACCCAGCGTGTACCTTGGGTAAAGCGCTTCACTTGGGGCTGCTGTATTTTCGGAAATAAAAGTGACCGAATTTCACCTTGGTGATAGTAAAGTTGTTAAAATAAAATATTTAAAAAAATAAAAAGGTACCTGGTTCGAATTCCGGATTGGCCAACATGTGACCATATTATTTTCCCCTTACCATCACCTGATTCGCTGGTGTCAGAATACTGTGACCAGTATTCGCCTATACGATCCGGTGTAGTGTGACTATGATCTACAATTACCTTACCTACAGTGTCCACCACAATACTAGGCCTATATAAAGCTATGGCTTAAGCTACAGTGTACGCCACTATTAGGCCTATATAAAACTAAAGCTTCGGATGAAGTGCTCACCTCAACATTAGGTCTATACATGTAAAACTAAGGCTTCTAATAAAGTGTCAACAAGAGCAAAGCGTGGTCAGACTACAAGTCCACGTTGTATTTCACAGCGCCTATGTCAGTGCCTTGGGGCAGCGGACGTCTCACACGCCGTACAGCTCTGTGTCTGTGCTGACCAGTTATCGCATCCCAATACTTTCTGGGATGTGACTCCCGCTGTCCTAACCAACCTGGCCAGCTGGTGGCGACACATCATGGCGTCTCCAGATCCTCAACTCAGTGGACCAAGAGGGGAAAGGCTGTACCTAGATGTAGCAGCTAGGTAACCATTTTTATGACTCATGTTTTATCAGCTTTTGTTTAGGTCTTGATCATTGGTGTACTGTTAGCGTCAGTTCAAGCTGAACGTATGTTGTATATTGCAAACGTTAGTATTGGTGATGGTGGTGATGATGATGATGATGATGATGATGATGATGATGATGATGATGATGATGATGATGATGATGATGATGACGATGACGATGAAGACGAGGATCATGATGACGTGTTTGTCCTCACGAATTTCGTGCAGGTTCGTGGGACCAGCCACTACAGTAAGTGTTCACTGCAGTGTCCCCCCACGTGTGGAGGTGCGGACTGAGGGCCAGGCGGTGGCAGAACTGGGAAAGAGGCTGTCACGTCTGGTGTTGACCCAGCAGCAGCTGGACATATTGACTAGAGATCCGCCTCTGGCTTGCATCACGGGTCCGTGGGGGACTGGTTAGTAATAATAATAACATTATTGTATGCGCGCCTTAATCTAAATCAGACACAAAGCGCGGCGATCTCAAACCGAAATATACGCTTTCACGTTATAGAATCTCCTACATACACAACAACACACATCCATCACTCAAACATGGACTGTAAAAGGCCAGTCGCTATTAGAAGACGGAAAATATGTCAGATATAAGAATAGCTAATATCTACTGTAAAACAATTGATCTCAAAATAACAATACTAATACTTTAATATTGGATGCTAGAGACTTTATACATTAAACAAACATCCAACAGATTTCGGAGGAACAAAAGACCGAGTTAGAAATTAATATAAGCAAGGAAGAAATTGTCAAAACCTTGAAGACAATGAGAAATGACTCTGCACCAGGCCCTGATGGTTTAACAACTAGTTTTCTAAAGGTGTTTTGGGGTAGGCTTGGAGGGCTTATTATCGAATCTTTTAATGCAGCATTTCAAACAGTCGAAATGTCACACACACAAAGACAAGCAATAATCACACTTATTCATAAAGGGAAAGAATTGCCCCGAGACGAACTATCCAATTGGCGTCCTATTTCTCTCACTAATACAGACTACAAATTACTAGCCAAATGTCTGGCCAACCGCTTATCAAGTGTTCTCTGCGACATCATTCACGAGAACCAAGCTGGATTTATTACAGGCAGGAAAATCAGCACAGTGATTCGGCTTGTAGATGACACTATAGAATACATGAATTCCATGAATACACCAGGCATTTTACTGGCAGTAGATTATCGCCGTGCTTTTGATTCCTTATCAAAGGAATTCATGATTTGGGCATTTAAGCAGTTTGGGTTTGGTGAAAACTTCGTTAGATGGATCAGTGTTTTAACGGCGAATACAGAGAGCAGCATTAATTATTTGGGATGGATATCACTTTAATATTGTATGCTATATACGCGCTTTTCCCCAAATTACTGATCAGGCTCAAAGCGCGGCGATCTGTACCAACTTACACGCTACCATGTTTCACCCACTCTCACATAGACAGCAACCACTTCTATTACTAAAACATGTGGTGTAAAGGCAGGGAGATCGCTATGAGAAGACGGAAAGGAAATAATTTTTTTTTAATTTGTAAAATGTTTAAATTGACTGCATCGAATATCATTATTGAAGTAGTCAACTGAATATCCGATGGAAAGTTCGTTTTCAGTCATGACAGCTTTAATTTCACAGTTTATTGTCTCTAAGTATTTTATATCAAGGAACAAAGACGAGTTGAATTTCAACAAACAAATAAAAACATTGTGGAGTGTTTTCTTCTCCAAACTGCAACGTTGGGGTGACTGCAGAATTATTATTTCTATAACCAGGCTTTATATCCACCTCCTGAACAAACTATCAAACAAGATCAAACATGAGGAAAAAGTCTATACGGCTTTGCTGGAGGGGGGTGTTTCTACGCCAAGTATATCGTTGGTTGGCAGGATTAGTGGATCTCCATGGATCTGGTAAACTTCAGTTGTTTCTCATTAGTTTAACCAGTTCATGAGCTCTTACAGTGTTTATCTGTCTGTAGTTGTTGCAGTCTAAATCGTAATCTAATACCAAGTTCCAGTCTCCCCTCCCCTGCCTTCCCCTCCCCCCCCCCTTCCTACCAAGATTGCATGTTGACACTCTTCATACAGCTTTACCGTTTGCTCAAGTTCTATATAAAACTGGGGTCATCATTGTTTGGCCCATACACACTAACAATCACAACATCTTTCTCATACATCTTCAAGTGTATTATAAGCCAGTTGCCATTTATATCTCTGTGAACATTACATATTTTATATTCAAAATTCTTATTCATAAGAATCGCCTACTCTCGAATTAAAGGTGAAAAAAGCAAGAAAAACATTTTAAAAAACAAACAAAAAAAACTTCATTTTTTATTGGTTTTTCCATTGTGGGATATAAACAAAAAGTGTATCTTGCAACATACAGACATAATATTTTTTTTCTCTCTCAAAAAAATGAAACAGATCTCTCCTCTTTTGCAAGTCCCATAACCACCTACAGTTCATTGAAACAAAATGTACTTGGTTATCTCCCATTAACAAGCATTTAAAACCTTTTCATCTCTTCCAGAGCGACCGAACAATGCGAGTCGAGACATCCATACACAAAAGGTAGACAGGATTTCAATGTCATGGAAAACCACAAACACAACTTCAATACTTGTTTGAATTAAAAGGCACAATAAAGTGTCAAACATATTAAAACAAATCAAAATCAAAGAATAAGGAAGAAACACACGAGTCGTGTCTCACGCTAACATCAGACATCACAAACAAACCATTCATTGCAATTTTGGTATGACGATTATCATGCATCGATGAGACGAAGATTGCATTGAAACCCCTTACACATTCGGTAAAAACGGAAGTAATTCTATGTCAATGTTTAAATTGCACGATACAAGGTTTCATCCTGAAACATGCAAGTTATAGGCAGTATTCAAAAGTGACAAAATAACAATAAAAACATAATGGATTCATTATTATTATGAAAGAGTTGCACAGGCTCCCACCGCACGGCCCGCCCTACCCCCCATCACAAGCAATGGTCAATGTTATCCAGTGAACTTAAAGACTAGTCTAGTGTGGAAGGTCAAGGACCCGCTGCGCGAGCCAGCGCTGGTGATTCCCAAAACATCGCGCAGTTGCTGCACGCACAGGCACTGTATACAAAAAAATACTTTTTTTTTTCGAATTACAACAAAGAAACATTAGCCTTTAAAAAAAATCTGTACATCAGTATTCAAAATTGAAGAAAAGGAATCGCACCAAACACAAAGAAATATGAAAATTACAGATCATATTTATTTCATCCATCAGAAACAAATGATGACAAACAAAGAGTTAATTTCAAAACCAAGTACAGTGGAACCTCCGTTATACGACCGTCCAAAATCTGAGAAAAAACGGTCTTATAATAGAGGTGGTCTTATACCGGAAACAAGGGATGGGGTGCGGGGGAGTGGGGTCAGGCTCGGAGGGGTATGTAGTCATAATTTTCACACTCACCAGCTTGTATTCTCTAACAAAGGAAACTGTAAAACATGTTTCATTTTTAGCTTTGTCTTTTATTCACAACTTCAAAAATAGAAAACAGTCGAACCACTGCCAGACGCGTTCATCCAAGTCTGTCAGTGCAGAAGCTCTCAGTTTCGATGTTTTTCTTTCGCCACTTTTCTCCACTCTCCCATCGTAGTTTCACAGATTCCTTATCCTTTATGATGAGCTGAATTTGGGTCTTCCCAACGTCTAAACTTCTTGCAATAGACAAACAACTCTCCCCATTTTCACTTCTTTCAATCACTTTCATTCTCTCTGCCAAACTCAAAACGTTCCTCTTGCGCGACGCCATTTTGACAGCCAGTGTAGGCGAGTAATGTCCCTTATTTGCGAACCGGAAATAGCAGACAACAGCAGGCGTACACTAACATGAGAGAAAAAGCGAAAGGTACAGACAGCAAATTAACTGATATCTCTTTTAAATTGCCCTAAGACGGTCGTATAAAGGACTTAAGACACGGTCGCTGGTCGCATAAACGAGGTTGTCGCATACCAGAGGTCATTTATTATTGGAAGTGAATCCGTCAGAAGTGTTCAGGTCACATAACGGAGGGAGTCGTATACCAGAGAGCCGGATACCGGAGGTTCCACTGTAATCAAAACGCTAGCACACAAAGAGTTACAGTTTCAGACAAAAAAAGTTTTGTACACTTATAACCCATCAGTCCTATTTCTTACTTGGGATATTTTGCTTTTGAGCGTGCTAGCGCGTGCTATGCGATAAAACAGCTCACGTAAACACACACTTGACGAGCAACTAAAACCATTTTTGTGTGTTATTTGAGGTACAGTGTAGCTTTCATCTCCCCAGTCTGCACAGTGAACTCAAGAGGTTTGTCTGAGACAGTGATGTACATAACCTTCTGTCCCTGTAAAAAGGGGTCAGCTTTTCCTGCCAGTTCTTTAACTTCTCTTAGAAAATCTTGGATCTCAGCACGGAGCCTAGTCGAACTAGGGCTGTTTCGATTGTTGTCACACGACAAAGGAATATCGGAGATCCACAGTTTCGCAGCTACTGTTTCTTTGCCATCATCTTTGAGAATGAAAGGATTTTTGTCCAACAATATGACATTATAGCACCTAAGCTTCATCCCTTTAACTTCAGCCCTTTAACCAACAATCTATTTCTGGCTGCCTTAATCCTGAGGTAGATCCTCCAAAGTCCTCTAATGTATTGTGCCCCCGTTATGCTTTCTCTCCTCGAAACTTCTTCAGCTGCAAGACATATTTCCAAAACATCAATTTCAGCTAGGCTGCTTGCAACTGTAGGCGTGTTAAAACAACCCACATCTAGATGTTAAAGGAACATTCACCCTGAATAATTCAATCACAAATAAACCCAACTTATACATCCACATTTTGCACACCCAAATACACATATATTCTTATAAATACAATGATACAAATACACATCCTATCCTATCCTATCCTGTCCCGTAACCCTGAGGTCGTAGGGGCACCACTTGCTTCTTTCTGTGTTTGGGTATAAAATACTTGTACTCAAAGAGAATCAAACAGACCTGAATTCTCCAAGCTGAGGAACATTGCATATTCAGTGAAAACGGGATGGATAATTGCACGCACAAAATAAATCACTGCGCGCATGTAGCAGACGACAGTTTGGCCAGACTGCCGCACACGAAGAACAAAGTCAGTAGATTTGTCACACAGGAAATATAACATGATTAGAAAACACTGCACATCTAGGGCTGCTGAGGACAGACAGATGGAGTATGCTGGTTAAACGATCATCTATGGTGCCCCAACGACTTTTGATTTACTGGATAGGATAAATAGGATATGGTAGATAGGGCAAGCACATCTAGAGATCTATCACAATACCACGTCGTCTTCACTGCCTTTTAGGATTAATTTTCCCTTTTTACAGATGTTGTCTGTTGTCTCAAGCTGTACAACCACATTCCGTATTCTTCATCATTCTTGTTATTTAGTCATCATCTCCATCATCATCATCATCATCATCATCATCATCATCATCATCATCAGCAGCAGCAGCAGCAGCAGCAGCAGCACCAGCAGCAGCAGCAGCAGCATCGCCATCATCTTCTTCTTTTTTCTTCATCTTGTTTTATGCATTCATCTATTTAGTTATTAATCCATCATCATCATCATCATCATCATCATCCTCATCATCATCATTACAATCATCATCATCATCATCATCATCATCATCATCATCATCATCATCATCATCATCATCATCATCATCTTCTTCTTCTTCTTCTTCTTCTTCTTCTTCTTCTTCTTCTTCTTTCATGTATTCATCCATTTAGTTATTAATCCCTCATCATCATGATTTATCCGTATACATGTGCAGGTAAAACAATTCTGCTGGTCCTACAAGGACTTCGTTGGCTGTCCAGAGGCCATGATGTCCACGTCATCAGTACACTCACTGAAGCTCTATCTGCCAGCCGTCTGATCCACAACCAGCTGCAAGTGACCATGGTTGCTGATCCCACAGCGCCCCCTGCCGCGGTGCACGTTCACTCATATGATTTCTACAGGAATGCTGGCGATGTGGACGTGGCATTCAATGATCTGTCAGCGGCTGTACGTGGGGGCACGCTGTGTATCCTCATCGATGAGGTGTACTTTAACAAGGAGTGAGTAGCAACAACGTGTGGATGCTGCTGCTGATGATGATGTTGATAATGATGATGCCGGCGACGAAACGACGACGACGACGACGACGATGATGATGATGATGATGCTGTTGATGATGATGATGATGATGATGATGATGATGATGATGATGATGATGATGATGATGATGATGATGATGATGATGATGATGATAATAATAATGATTGCGATGACAACAATGATGATGGTGAAGATTATGGCGTTTTCATGTCATAGTCCTGTGGATTGTACAGATGTATACAGTAGCCAGTGACTTTCGTTGTAAGCTATAGGCCTATTTCTATATTATAGCTAAGCCCACTTACTGTTGTTACATCTAAAAATAGCATAACTGAAATGATGTCAAAACATTTTTATTTTTAGTTTTCTTGGATTATTTGTTAATCATCATCATCATCATCATCATCATCATCATCATCATCATCATCATCATCATCATCATCATCATCTTCATCATCACGACAGTTATTGAGTCTCGAGTATCTGCGCTATGTAACAGGCAGGAGGTGCGTGGCATCAACCCCTGGACTGCGCTGAGTCCATCAAGTAACAGTACAGGTTTATTAACACCGCCAGTAACACTTGTTGTCTTCTGTGGTCAACACGTCATCAAAACACTTTCTCTGTCTAACAGCGGGGAGTGGGGTCGACGTACACGGAAACTGGTGTGGAGATTACAGAGCAGCGTGCAGCATCTCCACCTGTGGTGTGCAGGTGTTTATCACACAGACATTCCAGCCTGCCTGCAGGAAGAGGTGGTGACCACGCCCCTTCGCTCCGCACCCGCCGTCCTCAGGTGAGTAACTCATGTAATAAGTAGTAGTAGTAGTAGTAGAAACAGCAGCAGTAGTAGTGGTAGCAGCAACAGATAGTGGTAGCAGTGGTATTAATAGCAATAGTCGTAGACGTAGCTGTAGTTATAGCAGCAGCAGTAGTAATAGCAGTAGCTATAGTGTTAGCAGCAGTAGTAGTAGTAGTAGTAGCAGTAGTAGCAGTAGTAGAAGTAGTAGTAGTAGTAGTAGTAGTAGTTGTTGTTGTTGTTGTTGTTGTTGTTGTTGGTGGTGGTGGTGGTGGTGGTGGTGGTGGTAAACACAAACTTACTAAGGCATGGGAACATGGAATAAGAATAAGATAGAAAGTGCTTTGCTGTCCTCAGGGAGGTGCGGCCAGCGATACAGCAGCGTCCCAGTGACGTCCGTGACTACAGCGACAGCGTGCTTCCTGCCCCTGGGGACGGGCCAGCAGTGATCACACTCGTTCACGAGGGGGACGGCCATACAGGACTTTGGCCCGTGGAGTGTGAGGCGTGTGGACGGGGACTGGGCCAACTGCTGACAGGACGACTTGATGTGGGCCCTGCAGGTGAGTGGTGTTTTGTGGTCACTGTCGAGGTCTAGGGTGCTTTGTGTTGCCTTCCTGATAATCACCTGCATTGACCCTTGACCTCTGTCCCACCATCCAACTGCCGATGTTAGGATAGGAATGGAAAGGATAGGATAGGATAAGATCGAATAGAAAAGTTAATTACGGACACAGGCACAAGTCATACAACATCTGGTCCAATATCTATGTCATAAGCCTGTGCCGGGGACCAGACTTGGCCGGTTTTAGTCTAGACGTAGATCAGACTGCCGTTCTCTCCATTTGGATAAAGATCCAGTTTTGCTCCCCACCAATGTTTGCAATGCACGGCATGAATGTTAGGGTTTAAGTTTGCGATAAATCAGGGTTAGGGACAGTGTTAGCCAACCCTATCTTTACTCCTAAACCTAACTTCATCCCTAACCCTAACGAAATCATTATTTCCCTAAGTGCGACTTGATCCCTTTGACGAACAGAAAGATGTGTGATATGGGGAGGTAAAGTGGACCGTTAGCGTGTTGTCCACAGCAGACGACAACAGTTTAGCAATTGTAATACACTGACAGTCAACAATAGTGGTGTGTCACAGTGCGTGCTCTGTCTGTCTGTCTGTCTGTCTGTCTGTCTGTCTGTCTGTCTGTCTCTCTCTCTCTCTCTCTCTCTCTCTCTCTCTTTTAATAAATAAATGGGTCAGGCAGAAAAGTTAGAAGTTAAAATTGACAGCAGTTGTAAAAAGATGAGAAAATTTTGATAAACAACAAAATGACAGTAGCTCAGTGCATCATTTTTTTTTTTTACATACAGTGTTTGACATGAAAACAACTCCAAATGAATACAACAAATAACATGAATAAAATTAACTCAACGTTAATTAATTAGGATAATTAGATAACATAACATAACATTACATCAAAATAAATTAAATTATTTTTGTGAACAGGGACTCGTTCCATAGCCTGGCGTGACGTGTTCATTGCCACGTGCAGTGCAGAACTCCATGACGACGTGATGGACCAGCAAGGGGTGGTGACCGCCAACAGCGCCTGTGGCTTAGCCCTGGGCCTCCGAGCTGTCGGTGTGCCGCTGGTAGTGCTGAGTGAAGATGTGATGGAACGTGACAGGCAGGAGTGGAACAGGCGGCTTGTCACGATGGTTACCGCCCAGGTAGACGAAGTCACTCTGGCGCACCGTGCCTATGTACACGGCCTGGAGCGTCAGGTGGCGATAAGAGTGGTCGGGAGGCGTCAGCTTGATGATAAAAACAACAACAGTGATGAGGTTGTTGATGCCATTGACAGGCTGTACCTGGCAACAAGGACCACCACTCAGCTGGTGGTCGTCACCCTGCCTGGGTAAGTGACTGATGATGATGATGATGATGATGGCGACGACGATAACGATGATTATAATAATGATTACGAGATGATGATGATGATGATGATGACGATGATGATAATAAAGGGCAATAACGGTAACGGAGGGCAAGATAATAATGAGGGTGGGGGTTGGTGTTATAGGCCTCCCTCTGTCTCTCTCTCTGTCTCTCTCTCTTTCTCTCTCTCTGTCTCTCTCTCTGTATCTCTCTCTGTCTCTCTCTCTCTCGAAGCCACTGTTTGATGTTCATAACATTGACATCTCTTTCTCTTTCTCTCTCTCTCTCTCTCTCTCTCTCTCTCTCTCTCTCTCTCTCTCTCTCACTCTCTCTCTCTTCCTGCTCTCACACTCTTCTCTTTCTATCGTTTTACTCTCTTTTCTCTTTCGCGCTCGTTGTCTCTCTGTTCTACTGTCTCTCTTCCTTCCTTCCTTTCTTCCTCCCTTTTCTCAATTTGTCATCCCTCTCTATTTCTTCTCCCCTCTCTGTGTCTGTCTGACTGTTTGTCCCCCTTGCGCTCCCCCCCTCTCTCTCTATATCTCTCTCTCTCTTTGTATTTGTCTGCCTGTCTGTTTCTCACTGCATCTCTTGCTCATCCCTCCGTCCCCCTCTCTTTTCGCTCTGTCTGAGTGTCTGTCTGTTTATCTGTGAATACGATAAAGCGTCTTTATGCGCGAGCACCTGGGCTTGTCTTTACATGAACAGAAACCAACACTGTTGTTCTGACTATCCATTGCGGAAGTAACAGTGATGATGATGATGATGATGATGATGATGATGATGATGATGATGATGATGATGATGATGATGATGATGATGATGAGTTGACTGTTGCAGCCTCAAACGAGGTGAATGAATGGAGTGTGTCCACTAGCGCTGCTGTATCTCCCTCAGTGGAAAACTCATGTTGACACCTTTATCTCTTTTCAGATGGCCCAGAACACGTGGACGCTACCACAGACAGCCTCAACCACCACCACCACCCACCACCAAGACAGTGCCGACTTCAGTAAAAGAGTTTGCAACAACAACAACAACAACAACAACAACAACAACAACAATATCAACAACAGTAAGAGTCTAAGCGACAGCAAATTTCCCCCCCCTCTCTCTCTCTCTCTCTCTCTCTCTCTCTCTCTCTCTCCTCCTCCTCCTCCTATTTATACAACATGATTTAAATACTATTCTAAACCAAAATGGCTAGACAGTGAATAACAACATGCCATTACTATTTAACGAAACGTGGTAATAAAAGTGAGTACAGTATAAAAAAATCAAAAGATAAATGCAGTCACTTCACTCAAAAGAAAGAAAATAGAAGAAAAAAAACGTTATTATCATTCAAGAACAGTTATGAAACAATGTGGAAAGCAATTCATCATGTAACAAACAAATCACGTACATCCACAGCTATTAAAAATATTTACCTTGATGCACTGAATTTACAGTTTGTCAAAACGTTTGATAGAATTATAATTGCTGACAAATCAAAAACAATAATCTACATAACTTTGCAGAATGTTATGAATTCAAAAACATAAGAAATAAAACCTATATTCCTTTTTTGTCAATATAATTTGTTTATAAAACACTTAATAACATTAATCAAACAAATTCAAGAGGAGTTGATGAACTGGGCCCTAAAGTATTACAACTGTTATCTCCGCTTATAACTGAAATTTGGGGTAACGTAACAGTGTATAAAATATAATGTACACATCCCTGCAACATCAATGTATGCAGATAATGTTATAGTGTATAAAATACAATGTACACATACCTGCAATATAAATATAGACATGTAATGTAACAGTGTATACATTACAATTGTAAATACAAGAAAACAAAAGAACCACTATTAAAACACGTTCTATAATATCATAGTTTGTATCCACTAAGAAGTGACTATCCATTGATGAAGTAGTTGCAGTGTTGATGGTGATGGTGATGATGATGATGATGATGATGATGATGATGATGATGATGATGATGATGATGATGATGATGATGATGATGATGATGACGGATGGATGATGATGGCAGGATGGATGATTGATGGATGGATGATTGATGAATGTATGATTGATGGATGGATGATTGATGGATGAATGGATGGATGATTGATGATGGATGAAAATGATGATGCAAATTTGTTTAATATTAACTAAGATGCTAAACTCAAAGACAGATAATTTCGTAGCCGATAGATGATGACAGCGACAACAAAAGTGGCGACGATGAGGTTGAGGTTGACGGTTAGTTGGCGTGAATGTGAACACTGTTTGACTGTTGCAGAAACAACCGTGGTCACTGAATGGAGTGTGTCAACTAGCGATGCTGTATCTCCCTCAGTGGAAAACTCATGCTGACGCATTGTTTCTTTTTAGATGTGCGAGACAACGTAGACACCAGGGACAGCCTCAACCACTACCACCACCACTACAAAGCTACTACAAGAACAGATACATCAACTACTACAACAACAACTGCAACAACAACAACTACAACTGCAAAAACAACTACAAAAACATCAAGAACTTCTACTAGTACAACAACAAGTACAAGAACTACTACAACATCAACCACAGCAACAACAACTACAACAACTACTACAACAACAACAACTACTACTAAGTGGATTACACCAGGGTCAGCCTCAGCCACTGCCTCCACCACCACCAGCGCCACAAGGACGACGTTCTGAACATCAGGAACAGCCTCCACCAACAACAGTAAGAGACTCTGCAACAGCAACTCTTGCTCTCTCTCTCTCTCTCTCTCTCTCTCTCTCTCCCCTCCTCACCCCCGTGTCTGTCTGTGAGTACGATGAAGCGTCTTTATGCCTGAGCAGCTGGGCTGGTTTTGTTATGGAGAGAAAGCCCCATTGTTGTTCAACATAATTATATTTATTGTATTACAAGGCAATGTAGCGTGTGGCGTGACAATGTCCAATCAACAAAAAAAAGATTGGAGCTCCAACCTTAGTGAAGTGATGGAGTGAGTCCACTAGTGATGCTGCATCTTCCTCAGTGCAAAACTCATGCTGACGCCTTGGTCTCATTTCAGATGGCCGCCACCACGTGGACACCAGGGACAGCCCCCAACACTAACACCACCGACACCATCGCCACCACTACCAGCGCCAAAACGACGACGATGGCTGCCACGACAGTGCCAACTTCAGTAGAGCTGCTTGCCACAACAACAACAGTAAGAGTCCCAGTAACTGTCTGTCTGTCTGTCTGTCTCTCTGTCTCTGTCTGTCTGTCTGTCTGTCTCTCTGTCTCTGTCTCTCTCTCTCTCTGTCTCTGTCTCTCTCTCTCTCTCTGTCTCTCTCTCTCTCTCTCTCTCTCTCTCTCTCTCTCTCTCTCTCTCTCTCTCTCTCTCTCTCTCTCTCTCTCTCTTTGTATCTGCGAGCACGATAAAGCGTCTTTATGTGTGGATACATGGGCATGTCTTTACATCAACACAAACCTACACTGTTTTCAACATTCAACATATATTTATTGTTTCTATAAATTACAACAAAATGCAGTGTGTGTGACAATTTCCAATAAACAAGAACAAAGTCATGCAAAAATACAATGAAAACGTGATTCGATATATCACCTAAACACTCAGTTAGCACTGCAGTGCAGTACAAGCAAGTACGTTAACTTTCTCTTCCACAGACACTTCAATATAGAGTAACTAGACAATTGATAATCAACCTTTTACAGACACTCCACACCACAGACACTAGACAATTCATAATCAACCTTTCACAGACACTCCACACCACAGACACTAGACAATTGATAATCAACCTTTCACAGACACTCCACACCACAGACACTAGACAATTGATAATCAACCTTTCACAGACACTCCACACCACAGACACTAGACAATGGATAATCAACCTTTCACAGACACTCCACACCACAGACACTAGACAATTGATAATCAACCTTTCACAAACACTCCACACCACAGACACTAGACAACTGATAATCAAGCTTCCAGCCAATCAGTCAGCAGCTTCCAAAAATGAAATGTACAAATGTACACATACTGCCAACATAAATATATACAGGTAATGTAACAGTGTATACAATACAATGTACACATACTGCCAACATAAATATATGCTGGTCATGTAACAGTGTATAACATATAATGTACACATACTGCCAACATGAATATATACAGGTAATGTAACAGTGTATACAATACAATGTACACATACTGCCAACATAAATATATACAGGTAATGTAACAGTGTATACAATACAATGGTAATACAAGAAGGGAAAGAAGCGTTATTAAAACACGTTGTATTATATCATAGTGTGTATCCACTACGTTCTGACTACCCATTGCTGAAGCGGCAGTGGTGTTGATGATGTTGATGATGATGATGATGATGATGATGATGATGATGATGGTGATGATGATGATGATGATGATGATGATGGTAATGATGATGATGATGATGATGGTGATGATGATGATGATGATGATGATGATAGTGATGATGATGATGATGATGATGATGATGATGATGATGATGATGATGATGATGATGACGATGATGATGATGATGCAGTAAAATATAATTCTATAGCCGATGGATGACAACGACGACGACAGCGACAACGATGAGGTTGCGGTTGGCGGTTAATTGACGTGACGTGGATGTGAAAACTGGCTGTTACAGCCACAACCGTGGTGATATAATGGAGTGTGTCCACTAGCGATGCTGTTTCTTAATGGAAAACTCATGCTGACGCCTTGTCTCTTTTCAGATGGCCGGGACGACGTGGACACCAGCGACAGCCTCAACCACCACCACCTCACCACCTCAACCACCATCACCACCACCATCACCACCACCATCACCACCACAATAACAACAACAAGAACCAGAAGTACTAGAACTACTACTACAATAACTACTACAATCAGAAGATCTAGAACTACTACAAGAACGTTTTCGTGGACCTCATGATGCTGGCCTCAGCAACAACTACAAAATGACTCAACACAAGATCAGCAACCTCAGTAACATCAACAATAACAACTACAAAATGACTCAACACAAGATCAGCAACCTCAGTAACATCAATAACAACTACAAAATGACTCAACACAAGATCAGCAACCTCAGTAACATCAACAATAACAGTCCTACAAGCCACGAATCAACAACGATGAGCTGTAAATCTGCCCGGAGTTGCAGCAGCAATAGCAAGAGTTCAAATAACAATATCAGCAGCATCAACAGCAGGAACTGTCCGTAGCAACAGCAACAGTTAAAATAACAGTATCAGCAACATCGACAACAGTAATTATCTGTAGCAACAGCAACAGTTAAAATAACAATATCAGCAACATACACAAACGTGTGTGTAGCAACAGCAAATAATAACGGTCAGTTAATCAGTAAAGAAAGCTAGAACTGCAAAGTACGGTCAGATGATCAGCATCATAAGCAGCCAGAACTGCAAAGTACGGTCAGATGATCAGCATCATAAGGGCACGCAGTTGGCTGTGTGGTGTACTCAACGGCAGAACAATGGAAGCACTGAATGTCAAGTGATAACATTGCAGCCCGTACAGTCAGTGGTTCCAAGCCCATTGACGGCCTGGAGTGCCCAAACAAACACCTAACATGACTGTGAGATACAGTTGGGGAAATGGTGTACTCAACGGCAGAACACTTGAAGCATTGAATGTCAAACGTTAACATTGCAGCATGTACGGTCAGTGGTTGGAAGTTAGTTGACGGCCTGGAGTACCGACACAACAATAACATGACCCTCAGACACTGCTGAGCTACTCTGACATCCACAATAACATGACCCTCAGACACTGCTGAGCTACTCTGACATCCACAATAACATGACCCTCAGACACTGCTGAGCTACTCTGACATCCACAATAACATGACCCTCAGACACTGCCAAAGTACTCTGACATCCACAATAACATGACCCTCAGACACTGCCAAACTACTCTGACGTCCACAATAACATGACCCTCAGACACTGCCAAACTACTCTGACGTCCACAATAACATGACCCTCTTGATTGATTGATTGATTGATTGATTGATTCTTGCTTTAGGTCCAGCGGACTCCTCCGAGCCAAATCAGGACCAACCTGACCCATCAGACACTGCTAAACTACTCTGACGTCCACAATAACATGACCCTCAGACACTGCCAAACTACTCTGACGTCCACAATAACATGACTCTCAGACACTGCTAAACTACTCTGACGTCCACAATAACATGACCCTCAGACACTGCCAAACTACTCTGACGTCCACAATAACATGACCCTCCCTGCCAAACTACTCTGACGTCCACAATAACATGACCCTCCCTGCCAAACTACTCTGACGTCCACAATAACATGACCCTCAGACACTGCCAAACTACTCTGACGTCCACAATAACATGACCCTCCCTGCCAAACTACTCTGACGTCCACAATAACATGACCCTCAGACACTGCCAAACTACTCCTTCAGATGAGAAGATAGACTGAGGTCTAGTCGGTGCACGCACGCATTCCATCGCAAGGACTTTTAAAGATCCTGACACTCATGTCCTAGACGAGTGAGTGCCGACTACACAAATACACCCAGCAAGCACTAGGTCCTTTCTCCCACATCCCCGGTGGCCCAGGATTCCTATCGTCAGACGATGCGCCCAAAGGCTGCAGGTGGTGGTCCAGGATTCCTATCGTCAGACGATGCGCCCAAAGGCTGCAGGTGGGGGCCCAGGATTCCTATCGTCAGACGATGCGCCCAAAGGCTGCAGGTAGTGGCCCAGGATTGCTATCGTCAGACGATGTGCCCAAAGGCTGCAGGTGGTGGCCCAGGATTGCTATCGTCAGACGATGCGCCCAAAGGCTGCAGGTGGTGGCCCAGGATTGCTATCGTCAGACGATGCGCCCAAAGGCTGCAGGTGGTGGCCCAGGATTCCTATCGTCAGACGATGCGCCCAAAGGCTGCAGGTGGTGGCCCAGGATTGCTATCGTCAGACGATGCGCCCAAAGGCTGCAGGTGATCGCCCAGGATTGCTATCGTCGGACGATGCGCCCAAAGGCTGCAGGTGGTGGCCCAGGATTCCTATCGTCAGACGATGCGCCCAAAGGCTGCAGGTGGGCGCCTGGGGCGGCCTGCGTTAGATCCTGTATGGGCCAGCGCCTTGGACATTCCACTCTTGCACATTGTAGTTTGCTTACACAGAGTTTTTCTGTTAGCAGCTACATTTTACAGCTTGACGCTTTCATTTTTTTGTTATTTTATCTCGTATTGTAAAGACGTGTGTGCACCGGTTTCTGGTTTTGAAGTTTTGTGTCAACCTCTCATTATACTGATGAGGTCAGCTATCCGTTGTTGTATATTACTGTACGTTATTTAGTAGTTGTTGTATTAATTCATTATTTATTCGTGATGTATTTTTTTATGTTCATTATTTTCAGTTAGGAATGTGGAGTCAGTATGTCAGTGATACTTTCATTATCAGCTACGTAATTATGGCTGTGACTGACATGTTTAGACTTTGATGATGGACATGTTTAGACTTTGATGATCGACATGTTTAGATTTTGATGATTGACATGTTGATCTAGTTTTCCTAATTATGTATTGTCAAATGTTATAGTAGGCATAACCTCATACCTATTTATAGTATTTATATTTTGCTATGAATGATACGTTGTAAGTTAATGTTAGGGTGGTTCATCTGGTTTATTTCTATATCACATATAACGTTATTATTGTCTTCAGTTTATTATGTCATGTTTTGATCACTTATAACGTTATTATTGTCTTCAGTTTATTATGTCACGTATTGACCACTTATAATGTTATTATTGTCTTCAGTTTATTATGTCGTGTATTGATCACTTATAATGTTATTATTGTCTTCAGTTTATTATGTCATGTATTGATCACTTATAATGTTATTATTGTCTTCAGTTTATTATGTCATGTATTGATCACTTATAATGTTATTAATGTCTTCAGTTTATTATGTCATGTATTGATCACTTATAACGTTATTATTGTCTTCAGTTTATTATGTCATGTATTACATTACATTATTATTGCTTTAGGTCCATCGGACTCTTTCGAGCCAAATCAGGACCGGACAACCACCGATCCGCATAAAAGATCTGCTGAAACAACCCTAGTGGTAAAACCGAAAGCTCTCCACCAGCCAGTCACTTTACAAAAAAGACATCCTACGCAGGGGACGGCTGAGGCTTCACCCCAACTTATCGAACCCCCGTTTACGAAAACAAAATAGAATACAAACATCATTATAAATTATCAACAAAACACATACATATAAAATGCCTACATTGCTAAATAATAACATCATAGGAAGCCCTAGTGACCACCTGGCAGAAAGCGCCCAATATCCCCAAGCTGATCCAACAGACATCATACACAAACAAGGAGTCTTGTCCCGGAAGAGTTTTCAAGAAAAAAGGTAGGAGACTGGTCTAGCGAAGAAGAAGATAGTATAGCAGATTGATAGAACAGAGCAGGAATGAGAAAGAGCAAATGAGAAAGACAGTGACAGTGGGAATTTAAAGCACTAAATTTCCAGAAAGTGGGGATACTATTTATACTGAAACCCCCGGCACCCCAACGGGGGTATGTCATATATTGATCACTTATAATGTTATTATTGTCTTCAGCTTATTATGTTATGTATTGATCCCGTATAGTGTTATTTTTGTCTTCAGTTTATTATGTCATGTATTGATCACTTATAATGTTATTAATGTCTTCAGTTTATTATGTCCTGTATTGATCACTTATAATGTTATTATTGTCTTCAGTTTATTATGTCATGTATTGATCACTTATAATGTTATTATTGTCTTCAGTTTATTATGTCATGTATTGATCACTTATAATGTTATTATTGTCTTCAGTTTATTATGTCATTTATTGATCACTTATAAAGTTATTATTGTCTTCAGTTTATTATGTCATGTATTGATCACTTATAATGTTATTATTGTCTTCAGTTTATTATGTCATGTATTGATCACTTATAATGTTATTATTGTCTTCAGTTTATTATGTCATGTATTGATCACTTATAATGTTATTATTGTCTTCAGTTTATTATGTCATGTATTGATCACTTATAATGTTATTATTGTCTTCAGTTTATTATGGCATGTATTGATCACTTATAATGTTATTATTGTCTTCAGTTTATTATGGCATGTATTGATCACTTATAATGTTATTATTGTCTTCAGTTTATTATGTCATTTAGTAATCGCTGATCATCTTAGTAGCCAGTCAGTTAAAAGTGTAGATGCAAGCACTTGGCTGTGCATATGATGTCATTGTCAACATTCCATTCTTTGACATTCCTTACCTTATACCATTGTTTTTGTTTGATTGTTTCATAGTTAGTTTTTATTGTAGTTGAATCAATAGAGAATTGCTTGTAAACCATCATGGGCTTGTCCTTGTGTTCGTCCATCTTCGTTTTCCTTTTCCCTATTCCTTGTCCTCACCTCACCTGCCACTCACCAGGGATTTTCCTCGTCATAACCCAACCATTCAGCACTTAGACATCTTAACTGCTGGTCATAACCCAACCCTTCAACACTTAGACATCTTAACTGCTGGTCTTGTTTGTCTAATGTTGTCATGCATGCCTGGTGCAATATTCGTCCTGTTGCCCCCTCCTCCATGTAGTGTAAACCTCACTGCTACAAACTTTTAGTTAGCCTCTCTCACCATCAACTTTATTCTATCCCAGCACTCATGCACATTCAAACCCTCATGCAAGTCTCTCTTCCATTCATCATTTCGTGCAAACCTCCTCATACCCTCATAATCGCTCTTTGCAAACTGGTATTTTACACAATCAGGCTCTGTATTTGTGTTCTCACCGGCAAGAAGGGAAAATTCTGTCAGCAAGTGATGGCTCTTACCTAGGGGCGGGAGAAGGTTGATTGTAGACTAAAATTCACCATTGGTTAAAATCAAATGAAGAATATTTGCTGTTTGCAAAGCTCTATAGCGGGGGAGCCTAATCTTAAAGTCGTTCCACGTATCATTGACACTCACATTCTCCAATATTCAGTCAGAGAGAGAGAGAGAGATTGTGTGTACATAGGTGTCCATGGTGCAATCAAAACATATCACAACAGCAGACAGCTCTACTCAGTCAATGCCAAAACTCGGGTAAGGGGCAAACAGACCCACTGCGGTTTCAAGTGCAACCCAAAGACTGGTTATTATAGTTGTGGACAATACTAGCGCTGAACAGCGGCACACCGATCGCTGGCTACGGCACACTGCTACGGCTATGTATTGGTGCAGTTGGTAAACCTCCGGCACCCAAGGTCTGGTTGTTGATGAAACAAGTGACCCCACCTACACCTTTTATATTTGCTAACAATCTCCTTTGTTGAACAGCGGCATGACGTAGTGCTACACACGGCTGTGTCATCATAAACATCTACATACATATACGCTTCAGCTTATTGCACACACACACAAACACACACACACACGCGCGCAAACACACACCTACACACATGGAGATGTTATTCTCTGACCAAAAAGCAAACAACATATGCACACAGAGAAGTTAATAAATATCCAATAGTGACAACATGCAAGCAGCGTCATGTACACTGTACAGGCAAACAATGTTGAATGAATGAACATTGAGGTTTAACGTCTACACCCACCATTGGCCATAGGGCAGACGTCTACACCCACCATTGGCCATAGGGCAGACGTCTACACCCACCATTGGCCATAGGGCAGACGTCTACACCCACCATTGGCCATAGGGCAAACGTCTACACCCACCATTGACCATAGGGCAGACGTCTACACCCACCATTGGCCATAGGGCAGACGTCTACACCCACCATTGGCCATAAGGCAGACGTCTACACCCACCATTGGCCATAGGGCAGACGTCTACACCCACCATTGGCCATAGGGCAGACGGGGATAATCATCCCAGGGAACAAGGGGTAGGGATCTTAAACAACACTGAACCAGCAGTGCAATCATAACTGCTGAAATGGACAGAAAAAAACTGCCAAATTTTATTTGGCCCACCACGGGATTCGAACCGGGGTCATCGGTGTGCCGGGCGAACGTTCTACCACTTACATGTAAGGTACGGCGGTGGACAACAATCTTGAAATCAGACACACGCAACGTAGGCTGCATTTCAACAACGCTCTGTCAACATGACTTGTGAAGGCCTCTCTCTCTCTCTCTCTCTCTCTCTCTCTCTCTCTCTCTCTCTCACTCTCTCTCTCTCTTCTCAGTCCCACAACCACGTATAATCAAGATTGCAAGTCCCCAACCCCCACCCCACCCCAGGTAACTGTGGAAATGCAAAAAGACTTGGTGCAGGTAACACGTAGGCACTGGGAGGTAGGAACCTTGTTGACCTGTATAGACATTATTTTGTCAACTAAAACCTTTTGTGTGAGAACTAGTGTCTCACGGAGCAGTCGTGCTTAACGGCGGCAGTCTGAGGACATTCCAATAACACACGCAAGCCGTGGCGTCCTGAAAGACTAAAAGGGAACAGGAGACGGCAATAGTAAAGAAGACTTCATTAATGTTCACAAAGGTCTTTTATAAAGGTAAGCTTATATATCGCAGTAGCACAAAGCTTGTTGGCAGTGTGCCCAGGTCGTCTGTTGGAAGTGACGGCTTTGATACATTTTGCAAGCTTTACATGGGCTAATGTAAGTTTTAACGTTCTAAATGACTTCTTCAGTTAATCTTAGGGTTATTTATTTATTTAGTTAGTTATGTATTTATTTATTTATTTATTTACTTATTTATTTATTTTAATGAATAGAGGTGACATTACAAATGTCTTCTTTTAAGAGGATGGTTTTGTACAAGTCTCTGCACTAAGTGTACATTGCAAGGAATTCCAAAGCAGCGGTGCTTCCTTTTTAAAACAGACGTTCCAGCACACCAACCTATCTTCCTTTTTAAAACAGACGTTCCAGCATACCAACCTATCTTTCTTTTTAAAACAGACGTTCCAGCATACAGACCTATCTTTCTTTTTAAAATAGACGTTCCAGCATACCAACCTATCTTTCTTTTTAAAACAGATGTTCCAGCATACAGACCTATCTTTCTTTTTAAAACAGACGTTCCAGCATACAGACCTATCTTCCTTTTAAAAAACATGTTCCAGCACACCAACCTATCTTTTGTTTGTTCAGGGGAAGATAGATGTTCAAAAGGATGTTAAAATAATCGATTTTATTATAGTCCACTGTGGTGCTCAGAAGTTGTCTCCATACTGCATTATGCAAATGAGAAAATGGTGTAGTCAACGCGTGTCTGAACTGGCAACCAGTGTATAGAGTGACGTACAAATGCAACATCAGTACACTTCTTTGTGACTATCGTTTTAAATGTGCTTTGGTCTATCCAGTTCAGCAGTGGACCCAGTGGTATCATTGCAGGGAACACGCAGTTAGCCGTATAAAACCCCAATCGTTGGAGCCAGACAGATATTATGATAATAACGTGAAGCGCAAAAGCGTCAATGAATGACACACACGCTGATTTGCTTATCACTTCAATAATGCACTAGAACGACCTTCTGCTATCAGTATCCAACTATATGTGGCCGCACATTGCAATAGGATATGACTTGTACCCTGTCCATGTATGAACGACCTTCTGTTATCAGTATCCAACTATATATGGCCGCACATTGCTATAGGATATGACTTGTACCCTGTCCATGTACAGTATGACAAAGCTGTCTTCCATAATAATGTATATCATAACAACCACTATTATAGATACATAGTATATTGAACTGAAAGTTTATATTTCTATGCTGTACTGTCTTACGTCAAAATAGCGAATAATTCATCGAACTGATGACAGCAAAGGATAAAAAATTAGAATAATGAGAGCAGTGGTTGAGGAGTTGAAACAGTAATACTAGGTGTTGCTCAGGACAAGTTTCGTCAGTGTCTCTATATGTTGATAGGTTGAAGTGCTTTATTTGTATCAAAGAATAACCTCGACGCCACTGCAGCCAAGTCCTACAAACTTGTCGAAGATTCCAGACAGATAGGTCTATACAGAGTTGATAATATAGCGTGTACAGCACTTACAGTAGACCTCCACTTCTGTAAAGCATTGGACAGGGTTGTTATCAACAGAGCGTGTAATGGAGGTACAAGGCATGGTCATACAGGGTTGTTAGTAACAGAGCGTGTAATGGAGGTAGAAGACATGGTCATACAGGGTTGTTAGCAACAGAGCGTGTAATGGAGGTAGAAGACATGGTCATACAGGGTTGTTAGCAACATAGCGTGTAATGGAGGTAGAAGACATGGTCATACAGGGTTGTTAGCAACAGAGCGTGTAATGGAGGTAGAAGACATGGTCATACAGGGTTGTTAGCAACAGAGCGTGTAATGGAGGTAGAAGACATGGTCATACAGGGTTGTTAGCAACAGAGCGTGTAATGGAGGTAGAAGTCATGGTCATACAGGGTTGTTAGCAACAGAACGTGTAATGGAGGTAGAGGACATGGTCATACAGGGTTGTTAGCAACAGAGCGTGTAATGGAGGTAGAAGACATGGTCATACAGGGTTGTTAGCATCAGAGCGTGTAATGGAGGTAGAAGGCATGGGCATACAGGGTTGTTAGCAACAGAGCGTGTAATGGAGGTAGAAGACATGGTCATACAGGGTTGTTATCAACAGAGCGTGTAATGGAGGTAGAAGACATGGGCATACAGGGTTGTTAGCAACAGAGCGTGTAATGGAGGTAGAAGGCATGTTCATACAGGGTTGGTAGCAACAGAGCGTGTAATGGAGGTAGAAGTCATGGTCATACGGGGTTGTTAGCAACAGAGCGTGTAATGGAAGTAGAAGTCATGGTCATACGGGGTTGTTAGCAACAGAGCGTGTAATGGAGGCAGAAGGCATGGTCATACAGGGTTGTTAGGAACAGAGCGTGTAATGGAGGCGGAAGACATGGTCATACAGGGTTGTTAAGAACAGAGCGTGTAATGGAGGTAGAAGGCATGGTCATACAGGGTTGTTAGGAACAGAGCGTGTAATGGAGGCAGAAGGCATGGTCATACAGGGTTGTTAGCAACAGAGCGTGTAATGGAGGTAGAAGTCATGGTCATACAGGGTTGTTAGCAACAGAGCGTGTAATGGAGGTAGAAGGCATGGTCATACGGGGTTGTTAGCATCAGAGCGTGTAATGGAGGTAGAAGTCATGGTCATACAGGGTTGTTAGCAACAGAGCGTGTAATGGAGGTAAAAGGCATGGTCATACAGGGTTGTTAGCAACAGAGCGTGTAATGGAGGCAGAAGGCATGGTCATACAGAGTTGTTAGAAACAGAGCGTGTAATGGAGGAAGAAGGCATGGTCATACAGGGTTGTTAGGAACAGAGCGTGTAATGGAGGCAGAAGGCATGGTCATACAGGGTTGTTAGCAACAGAGCGTGTAATGGAGGTAGAAGGCATGGTCATACAGGGTTGTTAGGAACAGAGCGTGTAATGGAGGTAGAAGGCATGGTCATACAGGGTTGTTAGCAACAGAGCGTGTAAGCCTAATGGAGGTAGAAGGCATGGTCATACAGGGTTGTTAGGAACAGAGCGTGTAATGGAGGCAGAAGGCATGGTCATACAGGGTTGTTAAGAACAGAGCGTGTAATGGAGGTAAAAGGCATGGTCATACAGGGTTGTTAGGAACAGAGCGTGTAATGGAGGCAGAAGGCATGGTCATACAGGGTTGTTAGCAACAGAGCGTGTAATGGAGGTAGAAGTCATGGTCATACAGGGTTGTTAGCAACAGAGCGTGTAATGGAGGTAGAAGACATGGTCATACAGGGTTGTTAGCAACAGAGCGTGTAATGGAGGTAGAAGACATGGTCATACAGGGTTGTTAGCAACAGAGCGTGTAATGGAGGTAGAAGGCATGGTCATACAGGGTTGTTAGCAACAGAGCGTGTAATGGAGGTAGAAGGCATGGTCATACAGGGTTGTTAGGAACAGAGCGTGTAATGGAGGTAGAAGGCATGGTCATACAGGAATCGCAGACTTTGTGAGGGTGGGGAGGGGAACATAACTGTGGCGATATTGAATTTGGCCTACGTGACTGGCTAGGTGCCGCGGCCAAAGTCTTAAAGCTCTAGGTTCTATTCAAGTATGATCCGCGGTATAACGTTACCTACCCTACAATGTGAAGAATTTCTGTATTAGTATCACAGTACAAACAGTGTATTAATATCACAGTACAAAAACTCGGGCTGTGACAGAACCTAACCCCGTTTTGTTTAACGTCTGCCAAGTCTTAGCCACCAGTAATGTAAACACGGGTACTGTTAGTCTTATACACAATGAATGATTTTTATACAGCGCAGTAACATTGTTACAATGATCTTTATAAAGCACAATAACATAGTTACAATGACCTTTACACAGTGCAGTAACATTGTTACAAAGATCTTTATACAGCACAGTAACATTGTTACAATGATCTGTATACAGCACATTAACATTGTTACAATGATCTTTATACAACACATTAACATCGTTACAATGATCTTTATACAGCACATTAACATTGTTACAATGATCTGTATACAGCGCATTAACATTGTTACAATGGTCTTTATACAGCACATTAACATTGTTACAATAATCTTTATACAGCGCATTAACATTGTTACAATGATTTTTATACAGCACAGTAACATTGTTACAATGATATTTATACAGCACATTAACATTGTTACAATGATTTTTATACAGCACAGTAACATTGTTACAGTGATCTTTATACAGCACAGTAACACTGTTACAATGATATTTATACAGCACAGTAACATTGTTACAATGATCATAATAAGGCACATTAACATTGCTACAATAATAGTTATACAGCACAGTAACATTGTTAAATGATCTTTATACAGCACAGTAACACTGTTACAATGATCTTTATACAGCACATTAACATTGTTACAATGATCTTTAAACAGCACAGTAACGCTGTTACAATCATATTTATACAGCACAGTAACATTGTTACAATGATCTTTATACAGCACATTAACATTGCTACAATAATATGAATACAACACAGTAATATTGTTAAATGATCTTTATACAACACATTAACATTGTTACAATGATCTCATACAGCACAGTAGCATTGTTACTAAGATCTTTATACAGCGCATTAACATTGTTACAATTATCTTTATACAACACATTAACATTGTTACAATGATCTTTATAAAGCACATTAACATTGTTACAATGATCTTTACACGTCACATTAACAGTGTTACTATGATCTTTATACAGCCCATTAACATTGTTACATTGATCTTTATACAGCACAGTAGCATTGTTACAATGATCTTTATACAGCGCAATGAGATTGTTACAATGTTCTTTACACAGAGCAGTAACGTTGTTACAATGATATTTACACAGTGCAGTAACATTGTTACAATGATCTTTATACAGCACAGTAACATCGTTAAATGATTGTTGCAATGATTTTGACCTGGTAGTTCAGGTGATAGTTCATAGTGTTTTTTGTTTGTTTTTTTGTAAACCCGCTATTGGAATGGCTTTAGTGTTGGTCCAACTGCTAGCTCAAAGGGATAGTGTATAGTTTGGTGTTTGTGTTGTAAACCCGCTATTGGAATGGCTTTAATGTTGGTCCAACTGCTAGCTCAGGGGATAGTGTATAGTTTGTTTGGTGTTTGTGTTGTAAACCCGCTATTGGAATGGCTTTAATGTTGGTCCAACTGCTAGCTCAGGGGATAGTGTATAGTTTGTTTGGTGTTTGTGTTGTAAACCCGCTATTGGAATGGCTTTAATGTTGGTCCAACTGCTAGCTCAGGGGATAGTGTATAGTTTGTTTGGTGTTTGTGTTGTAAACCCGCTATTGGAATGGCTTTAATGTTGGTCCAACTGCTAGCTCAAGGGATAGTGTATAGTTTGTTGTTTGTGTTGTAAACCCGCTATTGTAATGGCTTTAATGTTGGTCCAACTGCTAGCTCAGGGGATAGTGTATAGTTTGTTTGTTGTTTGTGTTGTAAACCTGCTACTGGAATGGCTTTGATGTTGGTCTAACTGCTAGCTCAGGGGATAGTGTATAGTTTGTTTGGTGTTTGTGTTGTAAACCCGCTATTGAAATGGCTTTAATGTTGGTCCAACTGCTACCTCAGGGTATAGTGTATAGTTTGTTTGGTGTTTGTGTTGTAAACCCGCTATTGGAACGGCTTTAATGTTGATCCAACTGCCACATCGTGTGCTAGCTGAGGAATTTGTTTTGAAGCAATCTGGGAGGAGGTTTAAAATGCGACAGTGCAAGACCAATCGGTATTTAAAATCGTTTGTGCCTCATGCAATACAGTTGATGAACAAGAGTAAGAACATTTAATGCATAAAACCAAAAGTAAAAACAATTAGCCTGATAATAACTAATATTGGCTGCTTTTTCTTTTAATGAATCTTCTACCTTGTTATTTTTATGCCTGTGTCTGTGGTGAGTGCTGCTGGTGATGTATGCCTGTATTGGGTAAATGTCTATGAACTGGATGTATGTATGTGCGGATGGTGTCGGGGGGCTGCCGCTGTGTTTTGTGCAAGTTGTTTTGTGCAAGTTGTTATTGTTTGTAGACATCCTCATGTATATCAGATATTGTTGTGATTTTTTTAAAATAATTACAGAGCACTTATACCCCCATTGTAATTGCCAAATCTGGATAAATAAAGTTGTTTGAATTGAATTGAATTGAATAGCTCAAGGGATAGTGTATAGTTTGTTTGTTGTTTGTGTTGTAAACCCGCTATTGGAATGGATTTAATGTTGGTCCAACTGCTAGCTCAAGGGATAGTGTATAGTTTGTTTGTTGCTTGTGTTGTAAACCCGCTATTGGAATGGCTTTAATGTTGGTCCAACTGTTAGCTCAGGGGATAGTTTATAGTTTGTTTGGTTTTTGTGTTGTAAACCCGCTATTGGAATGACTTTAATGTTGAAGTCCAACTCCCAACGGGATAACAAGAATTTATTTCGCCAATTGACATATAATTTATAGATACAACAATCGGAATATTAGTTGGTGTTGGACAATGGCAGAATGTTTTATATTTAACAACATCTATCACTCTTTCTCTCTCTCTCTTACACACACACGCACGCATACACACATACCTACATATACAAATACACACATGCATGCACAACCACACACACTCGCACAAACATTCCCAAAGGCTCGCACACAGTCATCGCCTATACTAATACTTAACACATAAACACACCCACACACACACACACATACACTTCCTTTCACAGTGAAAGCATCAATATTACATGGTATTCCATAGCATACTGAAATGCATAAACAAATAGATATAGTAGAACCCAAAAGACTAGTCTAAAGTGATCACAAAAACATTGTGGATTATAACAGTTGCTGTAGTATCTAGATGTATATAGGGAGGAGCAGGGCGAGCGCACGGCATGGGAATCCGGCGTTTAGAGATCTTACAGTTTGTGGGTAAACGGAATCTTTAAAGCGGGAAGGATCCAAAGGCCAGAGGGGAGAAGTTCCAACAGGAGGCTGGAGGGGGAGCAGGGTGGGAAGGGTCAAAGATGATCTTGTCGGTTCTTTTGAGAGAACGGGTCGAGTAGATGGAGGTTAGAGAGGGAAGCTCACAGCCGACAATCCTGCCTTGCGCCATACGCACGACCCGCTCCAGCCGGTCTTTGTCGAGCTGCGTTGCTGTACCGAACCAGACAGTGATGGAAAACGTTAGGACGCTCTCCACCACAGCCCGGTAGAACTCGAGAAGAAGGTCTTTGGAAAGGCAAAACTTCCTCACCTGTCTGAGGAAGTACAGTCGTTGATTGGCCCGCTCCACGATTGTGTCAATGTTGGCACCCCAGCTGAGGTCGTCGGAGATGAGGGGACCCATGAACTTGAACGAGTCCACTGTCTCGATGGCTTTTCCATTGATGAGCAGGGGATAGTTTATAGTTTGTTTGGTGTTTGTATCGCAAACACGCTATTGGAATGGCTTTAATGTTGGAGTCCAACTGCTAGCTCAAGGGATATTGTATAGTTTGGTGTTTGTGTTATAAACCCGCTATTGGAATGGCTTTAATGTTGGTCCCAACTGCTAGCTCAAGGGATAGTGTATAGTTTGTTTGGTGTTTGTGTTGTAAACCCGCTATTGGAATGGCTTTAATGTTGGTCTATGTGCTAGCTCAGGGGATAGTGTAAACCCGCTATTGGAATGGCTTTAATGCTGGTCCAACTGCTAGCTCAGGGGATAGTGTATAGTTTGTTTTGGTGTTTGTGTTGTAAACCCACTATTGGAATGGCTTTAATGTTGGTCCGACTGTAACATGAGAATGGTTGAGGTGGAAAAAGGGGTTACATTGGATTTGAGGGAGATTGATGGAGTGAGTGAAGAGGATGTGAGTGTGTGTGTGAAGGGGATGCGATTGGATTGTTCATGTGGACTGTGGACTGTAGACTGTGGACTGTAGACTGTAGACTGTAGACTGTGGACTGTGGACTGTGGACTGTTGATAATACAGTGACAAAAAATAGGAAGGGGGAAACACAATTATTTTCTTTAAACTGTTAGAACTTGAGAACTTCGGGAAATTGCTAGTTGTTCACTTTTGAACGTCGGTCCAATAATTGTGGCGAACAGGGCACTCCCATAATGCGTGAATAAGGCGAGTTGTTGATGTAGGCACAATGTGCTGTACATAGGGCAGAGAGAGCAATAGACCTAAGGTATAGAACACGACCTGTGTGAACAATGTACACAGGGCAGAGAGAGCAATAGGCCTAAGATATAGAACACGACCTGTGTGAACAATGTACATAGGGCAGAGAGAGCAATAGGCCTAAGGTATAGAACACGACCTGTGTGAACAATGTACATAAGGCAGAGACAGCAATAGGCCTAAGGTATAGAACACGACCTGTGTGAACAATGTACATAGGGCAGAGACAGCAATAGGCCTAAGGTATAGAACAC
>CM072522.1:53978930-54021430 GCA_036898135.1 Oncomelania hupensis
AAAGCACTACTACTACTACTACTACTACTACTACTACTACTACTACTACTACTACTACTACTACTACTACTACTACTGCTGCTACTACTACTACTACTACTACTACTACTACTACTACTACTACTACTACTGCTAATACAACAGCAACTACTACTACTGCTACTACTACTACTACTACTACTACTACTACTACTACTACTACTACTACTACTACTGCTAATACAACAACAACAACTACTACTACTACTACTACTACTATTACTACTACTACTACTACTACTACTACTGCTACTACTACTACTACTACAGCTACTGCTACTACTACTACTACTACTACTACTACTACAGCTACTACTACTGCTACTACTACTACTAATGCTACTACTACCACTTCTTCTACTACTACTACTACTGATACAACTACTACTACTTCTACTACTACTGCAACTTCTACTACTATTGCTACTGCTACTACTACTACTACTACTAATACAACTACTTCTACTTCTTCTACTACTACTGCTACTGCTACTTCTTCTACTGCTACTGCTGCTGCTACTACTACTACCGCTGCTAATTTTTTGGCTAAAAAATTGGCAGATTTTGTTTATCAGTACAACTTATGTTAATCAGATGAATAAAAATTGATGCAACAACAACAACTACTACTACTACTACTACTACTACTACTACTACTACTACTACTACTACTACTACTACTATTACTACTACTACTACTGCTGCTACTACCACTACTACTACTACTTCTACTACTACTACTACTACTACTACTACTACTACTACTACTACCACTACTTCTACTACTACTTTTACTGCTACTATTGCTACCAATACTACTATTACTACTACAGCTACTACTATTATTGCTACTGCTACTACTACTACTACTACTACTACTACTACTACTACTACTATCCTTATTTATTTCCTTCTTTCCTTGTTTAATTCCTTTCTACCTATTTCCTTACTTCACAGAGACCCAAGAACAGTAGACTATTTTTGAAGAAACAAACAGCAGTTGCCTGAGATTCTATATCGTGTACCAAGAACAGTGGACTATTTTTTGAAGGAACAAACAGCAGTTGCCTGAGATTCCATATCGTGTTCCAAGACAGCGGTCAACAACACAACACTTAACAAAGGGCTGAACAATATAAAGCAACATTTAAGTAAAACACACTTCCAGTCCATAATAATCTAACATTTTCTATACCCAGCACATCACCAACGACGAAGTCCGACAGACCAGCCATTGGACAACATGATGACTGTGGTGAAGAAACGGAAACTCCGATGATATGGCCACGTAAGCAGAGCATCAGGCCTTGCAATGACCGTCCTGCAAGGCACGGTGTTATGAGAAGAGGGAGACAGAAAAAGAAGTAGGAGGACAACATTCGAGAATGGACTGGCTTGACACTGAGCGAGACCAGGATGTTTGCTGAGGACAGAGAAAGATGGAGTACGCTGGTTAAACGATCATCTGTGGTGCCCCAACGACCTTCGAGTTACGAGATAGGATAGGATACGATAGGTGATAACAGCGTGTTTTGTGGAGAGGATTGCATAGTGTGACTTTAGCCTTTGATGATAACAGTGTGTTTTGTGTAGACGATTGTATAGTGTGATTTACTACCTGTAGTGATAACATTGTGTTTTGTGTAAAGGAAGGAACCACGCACTTTGTGTTGACAATGAAGACTTCACCTCAGATTTGACAGTGTCACACTGACATATACTTTGAAGGTAAGGTTAACAGTCTTTGTGGAATACTTTCCTCTACTGTACATTAGACGTCCACTGCGGGTTGGGTGACCTTTTCTACAGCTTGTTTGCCTTGATGTAAATGCTCAGCAAACCATTGGAGAAGTTTAACTCGTATGCATGTGACCTCTAACTTAGTGAATAATCATTGGTGCCGTGCTCTGTCCAACGCATTTGAATATGAAAGAAGCTTGACTGACTGAATGAATAAACATTTAGGTTTAACGTCTACACCCACCATTGGCGACAGGGCAGACGGGTTGCTTGACTGGTTAGTGAGTCCATTGTTTTGCTCCTTCCCATGACCCTATACACCAAGGCCTAGTCTGTGCACGCACGCACGCATTTCGTAGCACGGACTTTAACGATCCCGACGCTCTTGTCCCAGACGGGTGAATGGCAGCTACACACCCAGCAAGCACTAGGTTCATTCTCCCCTGTTGCCAGTGGCCCAGGATTGTGTTAGGTATTAGTGTATTTTCTACACGGGATATGATATGTTGAGTTAGATATTAGTGTATTTTCTACACGGGATATGGTATGTTGAGTTCGATTTTAGTGTATTTTCTACACGGGATATGGTATGTTGAGTTCGAGTTTAGTTTATTTTCTACACGGGATATGGTATGTTGAGTTACATATTAGTGTATGTTCTGCACGGGATTTGGTATGTTGAGTTAGTTATTAGTGTATTTTCTACACGGGATATGATATGTTGAGTTACATATTAGTGTATTTTCTACACGGGATATGATATGTTGAGTTAGATGTTAGTGTATTTTCTACACGGAATATTGTATGTTGAGTTCGATTTTAGTGTATTTTCTACACGGGATATGGTATGTTGAGTTCGAGTTTAGTTTATTTTCTATACGGGATATGGTATGTTGAGTTACATATTAGTGTATGTTCTGCACGGGATTTGGTATGTTGAGTTAGTTATTAGTGTATTTTCTACACGGGATATGGTATGTTGAGTTAGATATTAGTGTATTTTCTACACGGAATATGATATGTTGAGTTAGATATTAGTGTATTTTCTACACGGGATATTGTATGTTGAGTTCGATTTTAGTGTATTTTCTACACGGGATATGGTATGTTGAGTTACATATTAGTGTATTTTCTACACGGGATGTGAAATGTTGAGTTAGATATTAGTGTATTTTCTACACGGGATATGGTATGTTGAGTTCGATTTTAGTGTATTTTCTACACGGGATATGGTATGTTGTGTTCGAGTTTAGTTTATTTTCTACACGGGATATGGTATGTTGAGTTACATATTAGTGTATGTTCTGCACGGGATTTGGTATGTTGAGTTAGTTATTAGTGTATTTTCTACACGGGATATGATATGTTGAGTTACATATTAGTGTATTTTCTACACGGGATATGATATGTTGAGTTAGATGTTAGTGTATTTTCTACACGGAATATTGTATGTTGAGTTCGATTTTAGTGTATTTTCTACACGGGATATGGTATGTTGAGTTCGAGTTTAGTTTATTTTCTATACGGGATATGGTATGTTGAGTTACATATTAGTGTATGTTCTGCACGGGATTTGGTATGTTGAGTTAGTTATTAGTGTATTTTCTACACGGGATATGGTATGTTGAGTTAGATATTAGTGTATTTTCTACACGGAATATGATATGTTGAGTTAGATATTAGTGTATTTTCTACACGGGATATTGTATGTTGAGTTCGATTTTAGTGTATTTTCTACACGGGATATGGTATGTTGAGTTACATATTAGTGTATTTTCTACACAAAATATGGCATGTTGAGTTACATGTTAGTGTATTTTCTACACGGGATATGGTATGTTGGGATAGATGTTAGTGTATTTCCTACACGGGATATGGTATGTTGAGGTAGATATTATTTAGAGATGCGGTGTGATGCTTAATATTTATAGATCGCATCCTCTTCCAATGTCCTGTAATAGTGTGTTTTTTTCTTCTTTTTTTTCTTTGGTAAAGATCACAGCTACATGATAGAAAAGTATGGCCGAACAAAACAGGATGTATGATATCATCCACAACCTAGTGTTGATACGCTCGCTAATTGGAAAAGGATTATAAGTTTCATTTAGCTCTTCCTGTTAAAGTCGTTGATAATTAAGCTGCTTTTTGGAGGCGTGTTTGAGTGCGAGCTATTGTAAAGGTGTATGTCTGTGTGTGTTTGTGTGTGTGTGTCTGTGTGTGTGTGTTTGTGTGGTTGTGTGTGTGAGTGTGAGCCATTGTGAGGGTGTTAACTATGATGACATAGATGAAGATGATAATAAAGATGACTATGCTGATAACATTGACTATCAGGAAAGGATTCAGATGGTATTGAAGATGAAGATGCCGATAACGAAAAAGTTGGCTATGATTATGAAGATCACTACGGTGATAATGATAAGATGACTGAGATAATGATGACGAAGAAGAAGAAGAAGAAGAAGAAGAAGAAGAAGAAGAAGAAGAAGAAGAAGAAGAAGAAGAAGAAGAAGAAGAAGAAGAAGAAGAAGAAGAAAAGAAGATGAAGACATTAAATTGAGCGTTAAACTATTGAACTTTATTCCCACTTCATAGCTTGAAAAATCCCGATGAGTCTGAATTCTGTGGAGTATGTGTTCATGTCTTCACACGAAGTCCGACAGACCAACACACAAGCCATTGGACGTCAGGATGACCTACTCACAGTGGTGAAGAAACGAAAACTCCGATGGTATGGCCACGTCACCAGATCATTAGGCCTTGCAAAGACCATCCTGCAAGGCTCAGTGCAAGGAGGTAGAAAAAGAGGGAGACCTAAAAAGAGGTGGGAGGACAACATTCTAGAATGGACTGGTTTTGACACTGAACTTTTATTTAGCGCTTTACCAACTCAATAAGGTACAGCAGGCATAGTGGGTACAGCAAATTCCAACCTTCGTTCTGCGGATGACATTGATGGGTTGGCTGGAGAGGAACAGCTGGAAAAGAGGTTTGATACCATCTCCAGAGACTTTGGAATGGAAATAAATGCAGTGAAGACAAAAATGATAACCAACAACACCAATGGCAGAAACACGGACATCAAAGTCAAAGACCAATCCCTCAACACGGTGAATAGCTTCACATATTTAAGAGCAATTGTATCAGACAATGGGTCCCGAAAAAACGTCCATTCCAGTATAGCACAAACAACTGCGGCCCTGACAAGATTGAAACCCATTTAAAAAGACAGGACCATCAGTCTACATTCCAAGATAAGGCTGCTGCGCTCCCGTGTCATCTAATCTTTCTGTACGCTTGCAACGGACCTACAACGAAGAATATAAAGCATGGAGATGAGGTCCTACAGAAGACTTCTGGGCATTTCCTATACCCAGCACATCACCAACGGGAAGTCCGATAGACCATTACACAAGCCATTGGACAACACGATGACATGCTCGCAGTGGTGAAGAAACGGGAACTCCGATGATATGGTTAAGTCACCAGAGCATCAGGCCTTGCAAAGATCACGAAACAATGAGGCAGTAGAAGAGGTAAACAGAAAAAGAGGTGGGAGGACATTCGAGAATGGACTGGCTTGATACCGAGCGAAGCCATGAGGTTTGCTGAAAACAGAGAAAGATGGGGTACGCTGTTTAAACGATCATCTATGGTGCCCTATCGACTTTCGAGTTACGGGATAGGATAGGTTAGGTGTGATTACCTCGACTATTCTTGGCCGTCTGACATAGCTGACAGTGTGTGGCTGACCGTCTGACATAGCTGACAGTGTGTGGTTGACCGCATGACATTGCTGACAGTGTGTGGTTGGCCGTCTGACATTGCTGACAGTGTGTGGTTGACCGTCTGACATTGCTGACAGTGTGTAGTTGACCGTCTGACATAGCTGACAGTGTGTGGTTGGCCATCTGACATAGCTGACAGTGTGTAGTTGACCATATGACATAGCTGACAGTGTGTGGTTGACCATCTGACATAGCTGGCGTTCAAATGTCAAAAAACAACAATAATTATGTCCGTTTTCTCCTTCAGTCACCTACATGATTGTAGTCATGCCAAGGAAACTGCTCGTTGTTCCTCGTATAGGCCTCTGTCATCTGGCTACCTGCCTGAGACTAAAGTACTTATTGCCAGCGTTGCTGATAGTCCATCCTGTCTGTAAATCTGTCACATAACGCTTCCTTACTCCCCTCCCCCACCCCTCCACTCCCACCGTAGGGGTACCGGGTGCTTCTGTATAAATAGTATCCCCACTTTGTGGACATTAATTTAGTGTTTAGATGACCACTATTTCTGTCATTCTTACTTGATCTTTCTCCTTCTAATCTGTTCTATTATTCTACTATCTTTTTCGCTAGATCAGTCACCTACATTGTTTTATTGAAAACTCTCCCAAAACTCCTCATTTGTATATGGGGTCTATTAAGTCAGCTTAGGGCTATTGGACACTTTCTGCCAAATGGTCACTAGAGCTTTCTATGGTTTTATTATTTAGAGATGTAGGCATTTTCTATGTATGCGTTTTGTTAATGTCGCGTCACCCGAGCGGGTTCCGCGACTTCAGCGCATAACACGAGTGAAGGAATAAAACTCAAACAAATAAACTAACACAAATGCCAGAATAACAATCACACTCTTTTATTCAACAATCTAAACATACATACACAGGACAAATGGGGAGCTAACCACCCTCCACCCCTATCAAGACCCCCGTCCCAATATTAACAATTCCCCCCCCCCTTTTGTTCAACCCCAAAACAGAACTAAACAGCAACAGGTTTTTTTTACAAAATGCACAACAAAATCACAATCAGTAAATCAATTCAAAATATAAAATTTTAACTAAGAAATGATGGAGCTGTGAATCTTTAATCTTCTAACTATTGTCCAAGTTAAACTGCAGAACTTAAGCACTGTCAAATGTCTGGTGCATGTAGCTCAGATGGAGCTAAACAGTCACTTTCACAATATAAAGGATGATTTCTTACAACTAAATGAAATATGTTTTTATGTGTGGCGCTGTGCAAGTCTGTGTGTGCGTGAGTGTGGTGTGTGGAGTTCCTGTAATAAAGGTAATGCTCCGATACAGAAGCAAAACAGGCAGCAGTGGCGGAGTTTACTTTCACGCTTCCCCACTGTAGAGGTAAGGTCACAACACAGAATCACGACTGCGCAAGTGGCAATGGTATGGAGGCACCCAGCTATACTGGCAAGGAATTAATCAGTGTAATACAGATGATACAGATGATGTAGTTGATACAACAGGTAACAACAAGTAACGTCATGTACAACAGGTACAACAGGTGACAACAGGTGACAACAGGTGACAACAGGTGACAACAGGTGACAACAGCCCAAACCTGTAAGCAGATACACAGTCTTAACAGCCTGCCTACAAAACATAAACACTATATAATATAACACGCCGTCCTCCGTCCGCCATCTTGACCTGTTTATGCATAACACTGATAACAATACAAGATGCTATGCATACATTTCAATAATATAATGCAACCCTTGATGCTTAATAATTCATATCTTCTATAAACACAGTCATTTATATAAATATACATCATCATTGCGACCACACTTCAATCACACAGTCCTAATTCATTCCATCCCATCTCCACCCTCATCATCTTTCCCAACTGTTATAACTACATCACGATTATCTCCCTTCAACCATCTATCTTGTCGTACTATACTGTAAACATGCTTTCTTCATAATCATCATTTCCTTCATGCCTCTCTAGCATAGTACCATTATCTCTCTCTCCATACATACACCCCCACCCCCCCTCTCTCTCTCTCCCTCTCTAACATGCATTCTCCATCGTCGCTGTTGACCCACTTTTACAACAACAACAGCAACGACATTTCTCAATCATATACATAATAAGAAAATCATAAGAAAATCATACAAAATCAATAAAATCATTATGCATCAAAATACATCCCTTTCGCCCTCATTCAACACCATTCATTCGCGTAAGCAGTCCCGGAATGCTTGCCACTAAGAAATTGAACTACAGGGTTTACTCACCGTCTCGGCCTCGACTTGTGACACGCCCACTTCTTCCCCAACACAGTACAACACAACACAACACACTGGTTAATCTTTGAGTTACTTCGTGTCTGGCTATTGCTGGTTATTCTCACTCAATAATAACACTGATAATGAGGACGAGGACACCTCAATTCTGTAACAGAAACTGAGTCTCGGTAGGTGTTCAATAGAGAACCACACACACCTTAGGAAAGAACCCTACATTACTTATAAATGGCAGTTACGTTCCTCCTCTATCCAACTCTAAGCATTCTTACCCCGCCGAGGGCGTAAGACCTTGGGTGGCTTGTATAAACAATTACAACACCCTTCCAAACTGACACCTAGTTCTAGTATATGACACACTGTCACAGAGTCACTGCTTGGTTAGAGCCGACCTCACGCAAAAGCACTCAAATCACTCTGCCTTACCAAATGCACCTAAGCCACAAGCAAACAGTCGAGTTCTCCTCAGTATCCATATCTCTTATTATGCATACCCCTGTTTCGGAATTTGGCCTACCCCTGTCTTCTACGTTACGCACGGACTTTACGACTACTGCACTCTTTCGTACGCAATAAGGAAACCGGTCAAGCTATTCTATGTACACTACATAACAGAGAAGTGCAACTTCGTACAAAATACAGCTTCCTCTGTACTGCTGAAACTCGTGTCGTCACACAACCCTCCCCCCCCCCAGTTTTTTAACACCTTGAAGAACCTTAACTACGACGCGAATTTCTATACCCCTATGCTACCTAATACTCCTACTGAGGAAAGCTGCTGGTCCGTCGTCTTTCCCTGTGGTACGCTCTACAATTCTGAACGATGGATGTAAACGAATCGCCCACTTCATCAGTCTGTTCTTATCTGCCCTGATGTGATCGTCGCCCCTGTTGAACGTAGATCGTGGTGCATTCCAGATTCTTTCCGTCTTTATGTCACGGGGTGTCTCTGATGCTGTCAAGGTTTTCCTGGTTTCCTCCTCCTCTACCCTTTCGTCGTCCACGACGATCGTGGCTACCGTCGCCCTGGTGTGAAACTTCTTTAGGAGATTGGCGTGGTACAGTTTACTCTTTCCTCGCATCCTGATCTGATAATCGCACTCGCCTACGCGCTCAATCATTTCGTATGGTCCTCGCCATGCTAGTTGCAACTTGTTGTGTTTCTTTGGCAACAGCAGCAACACTTGATCCCCTGCGTTGAACATACGCCGTTTCGCTTTCTTGTCGAAGTGCCGCTTCTGTTTGGCTGACGCGGTTTTGAGGTTCTCCTGCGCCAACTTGCATGTCTCTTCAATGCGATTACGCAAGTCTACCACGTACTGGCTACTCAGTTTCACCTCTTCCTCCTGTACCTCCTTGGTCCAGAGGTCTCGCAACACGGCCATCGGTCCTCGCACGGTCTTTCCATACAAGAGTTCGAAAGGAGAGAACCCTGTGGACTCTTGTGCTACCTCTCGATACGCAAATAGTAGCGCTGGAATGTAGCGGTCCCATGCTGTAGGTTGTTCCGTTGCTAACTTTTTGAGCATGGACACTAGCGTCCCGTTGAATCGCTCAACCAGTCCGTTGCACTGTGGATGATACGGCGTGATGGCTTTCCCGTGGATTGACAGTAGTCTGTTCATCTCCCGCATGACTTCAGACATGAATTGCGTCCCTTGGTCTGTCAAAACTTCCCTAGGAACGCCCACCCTCGACCAAATCTCCCACAGCGCCTCTACCACCCTCTCTGCCTCTATGCCCTTGAGCGGTACAGCCTCGGGGTAGCGTGTGGCATAGTCTACTACCACTAGGATATACATGTTTCCCCGATCTGACTTGGGTTTGATGGGTCCCACAATGTCTACGGCCACCCTCTGAAACGGTTCGTCCACCAGCGGAAGTTGCTGTAGTGGCACCTTTCTCACCCTTCCCCTCGGCACTACTTTCTGACATTCTGGACAACTGGCGCAATACCTCCTTACTTCGGCACACATCCCTGGCCAATAGAATGTTCCCCAGATCCGCTCCCTGGTACGTTTCCCTCCCAAATGCCCAGCCATGGGTGGATCATGAGCCAACTGAAGGATCCCCCCTCTCAACTGTTTCGGGACTACCAGTTGCGTTACCTGGCTACCTCTCTTAGTGTGTGTCACGCTACGCAGTTTGCAGTCGCGCGCCTATGTATATAGTTTAATCATCAGCCTGTACATAGAGGTTAAAAGTTACGGTAGTCAAGGGGAGAGAATCAGAATAAATTAATTAAGTTTATAATTAATAAAAGTAGCGAATGATTTGCGCCCGTGCGGAACGCACTATGTTAGAAAACAGCGTAGTTGGCTATTTTGTTATTGAGAAGATTAATTGCTGCCATGCGATATTCTATGTGTGAAATGCGTGCTCTAATCGCGAACGGTGTAGGGAATGAATTATAATTAAAACGAGTATATTCTGGAAGATTCTTAGCTAACCGTATAAAACCCCATGCACTGTATATTTTGATAGGAGCAGTAACACTTTCATATCGCTTTTGTAGCCAGAACCAACAGATCCGAGTGGGGTCAAGGTGCCAGTTAGTGACTTTGTCTGTGGGTCGTACCGATCAGACCGTCAACGAAAAAGAGCCTAATTAACGGAAGAGGAGGACTGTTTTGGGAACACTTTGGAAGTGTTTGATTAACTGGAACTGTTCTAAGCTGTTTAGAATACCAGCTGTGTATTCTCGGTGAAATCTGAGTTATCTACGTATAACGTCGGGTGACCTGTGACTCCGTCTAGGACTTCTTATGCCTGTGTAATCACCTTGCCTAACATCTGTGCCTGTGTGTTTGTCCCGTCGTTTGTGTGTCTTTGTCAACAGGCCGGAGGATCCACTGGTAGTCGTAAGTTATTTACCTCAATTTCTCAGTTGGCCATAGCGTTCGGGGGTTTGGGTTATGCATGCAGTGTGAATGAATAGTTAATTATGTTTTCTTAATTCTATTTTATGTTTCATATTGTTTGCTGCATAAATACCTAGCAATAGAGAGAGAGAATTTTCTAAAATGTATTATAAATTAAATAATTATAAATTGATATAAAAGAATTCACTGTTATGTAGCGAAGAGATGACAGAAAGGAGGTGATTGTGAATGTATATACGTGATGACAGAAGTAATGACAGGGAGGATGAGTAAGGATGTTGAAAGGGAGACAACCATTCCGATAGCGGGATGTTTGTGCAGTATATTGTAATATAATTATTAATGGTTGCGTATTTTTGTATGTATTGTTGTAGATGTACCAAAACCAAAACCTTAGAGCAGATCATTGATGGTGTGCTGAAACCTTGCTGGTGTGAAGCTTGTGTGCCTCGGCCTATTACGCCGGTGCTTCTGTGTGTCAACCTCGGTTGCGAAGGTTGTGGTATTCGCCCAGGGAACCTTATTTCGTTTATAAAGCACACGCACACACACTCCATCATACACAACAAATAACTATAACCATTGATAAACAATGGTGAGGAAAGATAATCGTTTTACATGTGATAAATTATGAATTACAGCACATTGAGATATATTTAATCTGAATTGATTGATAAACGTTGTTGAGTAATATTACCTACTAGATTAAGTAACCCTGTGATTGTATAGTTTTGTCTGGGGGAATTATTTCGCCAGATATTAATTAATTAATAATTTAGATTAATTTCTTACAAATTCTATTTTGCATAAAGGATAAATTTTCTTATTCATTTTATATAATATAAAAGACTTGTCGCAGCTATTTGAAGTTTAAGTGGAACAAAGTTTGAATATTTATAAGGATTTAAAGCAGTTGCTTACTGTATATTTACCTTGTTGTCAGTAAGCTGTTCCAGACATAATTATTATAAATCTCTTGTACATTTTGTAGTTAGTCATTTTCCATTTTGATTTAATTATCATTATTATTTTGAGCGAATTGTTTATGTATTAGTTTGGGGTTTTATTAGTGGGATTGAGGGTTGGTTGGTTGGGAAGTGGGATAAAGGGAGTTAATTTTTAGTGCGAATGAGTGTGTGAAATAAAGAAATTGTCTTGTTACTTCTGGTTTTGTCTTTTAGAGTTTATTTAGGTGTTGGTTTTTTTTTTCTCGTGTGAAAGAGCACACATGTCGAACCACTGTTGAGGCAGTTGGGACGTGACATTTGGTGGCAGCGGTGGGATAGATCTAGGAAGGGATAGGGGGAAGTAGTTAGGGTAGATTTATTTTTTGATTGTTTAGATACCAGAAGTCAGTGTTTGTTTCTTTGTCGTCTTGTGTGTCGGATGAGTGGCCAGTGGGTGGTTGGTCGGGAGTGAGGTTGCGCGCGCAAAAGGGTTCACACCCCGAGCGTGTGTGCACAAACGGGGGGTTGAGGTAAGCAACTTTGTCGTCGAGGCCTAGACGATAAGGGACTTCTCCGGCTCCTGTTACTGTTTACTTGTCATTTGTTCGACTGTTTGTATATGTGTTAATCGTTATTTGTTTCATTTGTTATTCACCCATTTTTTTCCCATTTTCATTCTTAGTCCGCGACTGTATGCTGACGAGGGCTGCGACTCGGAGAGCAGCTGAGCAGGCGCGAGCGATGGACCAGTACACGGAGGCCGACGCAGCCGCTTCGCGTCAGGCACCGATGGACGAGGAAACCACAGTGAGTACGCCTTTCGCTCATAGTACTCGCATGGCAGCTGATCTTACTCCTACTGCAGTTAAGGCCGGTGCAGGAACAAGTAGCGTTGGCATGGAGGTATACCTTAGATACAAGGAGCTAGGCGCTAGCATGGGGCTGAAGGGAGCGGGTCTAGCCAGTTTTGTAGTAGATGGGGCGAAGAGGGAGCAGGAGGCTGCTAGATTGGCGGAAGAGACTGCTAGATTAGCAAAGGAGACGGCGAGGCTCGAGAGGAAGATGGAACGAGAGGAGAAGAATAGAGCAGCAGAGTTAGCCCTGATGGAAAGAAGGCTAGAACAAGAGCGCAAAGATAAAGCAAGAGAACTGAAGCTCTTAGAAAAGAAAATAGAAGCCGAACGGGAAAATGTCGAGTTGCGTCTGCAAGAAGAGCGTGCAGCTAGAGAGCAGGCCCGGGAAGATGACAGAGAAAGGCTTAGGCTACAGTTGGAACAAGAGAAAGAACTAGAAGCCCAACGTAGGAGGGATAGAGTTCAGCCTGATAGCTACAAGATCAAGGTCCAACCATTTGATGGTAAAGAGGATATTGAGAGCTACCTTCAGCACTTTGAGCAAATAGCTAGAACTCAGAAATGGAGGGAAGAGACGTGGTCAGCTAGGTTGTCACCGTTGTTGTCAGGGGAGGCAAGAGAGACTTATCTGAAGTTAACTCCAGAGCAGATAGTCGATTTCGAAGTGGTCAGGGGGGCTCTTCTGAAACGTTTTAGGAGAGATGCTGACTACTACCGCAAGCAGTTCAGGGGGAGTAGGAAAGAAGGCACAGAGACTTTTCCGCAGTACTTGAGTAGAGTACAAGTCTTGGTGAAGAGATGGTTTTCTTTGGCTAAGAAGGATATAGATGATGCGGGCGTAGTGCTTGATGTCTTTCTGACTGAACAGTTGTTGTCAGTAATGAACCCTGAGTTAGAGCTGTTTGTGAGGGAGAGGCAGCCTGAGAACGGCGAGCAAGCAGCTGAGATTGCCCAGTTACATGTAGATGCGAAACGGACAGTGAGTAACAGACCAGTGTTCGGTAGCGTGCCATACAAGGGGGGTAATCGTGCTGTCAGTCAACCTGTAGGGGCAGCGAGGGGTGGACCTAGTGGCAACAAGGGTGAAGAGGATAAGAGGAGGGAACCTAGTGGGGAGAAACGTCCTGTGAAGTGTTTCAGGTGCGGGAAGCTAGGGCACGTAGCGAAGGAGTGCCGTAGTCCGAAACAGTTGCTACGTATCACTGTCAGTCCGGATTCAGGACCGATTCACTCGGAAATGACCAAGACTAGCTTTAGTACCATTCAGCCGTACAACCCGTGGAGCATGGGAACAGTCAGAGGTCAGCCTGTGAAGATTCTGAGGTCGAGAGATCGAGGTCATGTTCGCTGATCAGGTCAAGTCAGGGAGGTATCCTACAGCGTACGTAGAGATAGACTCAGCTTTCGTGAAGGGTACAGTAGAATTGATCGTCATCGAGCAAGTTGTACCTGATGTCATTCTTGGCAACTGGGTTACCTTCAAGGGAGGCTATCGTAGTCCAGTGGCTGTAGATGGGTTAGAGTGTGCGATAGCCGCCGTTCAGACCAGGGCACAGGCCAAGGCAGAAGGGAAGCAGGAGAAAGCACTGCCGATTCCGAAGCCATTCCAACTCGATGTGACGCCCGATCAGTTGGCCAAGTTGCAGGAAGAAGATCCCACTTTAGCTAGAGCTAGAGAGTGCGAGAAGCAAGGGACGAAACTCAAGTCAGGCAAAGCGATGGTTAGCTTCACCAAAAAGAAGGGTATTTTGTATAGAGTGCACCATCAGGGAGAAGAAGAGCTAACACAGCTAGTCGTGCCTAGCAAGCTCAGAGGAGAGGTGATGCGCCTGGCGCACGACCCTCCGATGGCCGGACACTTAGGTGGAAAGAGGACACGTGAGAGGATATGGGGGGTGTTCTATTGGCCAGGAATGTGCGGGGATGTTAGGCGTTTCTGCGAATCATGTCCCGAATGCCAGAAAACAGTTCCCAGGGGTAGGGTAGCAAAAGTTCCGCTGCAGAAACTACCTCTAGTCGATGAACCGTTTCAGAGAGTTGCAGTCGATATTGTGGGGCCTATAAAACCTATGTCAGACAGGGGCAACCAGTACATTTTAGTCATGGTAGACTATGCGACACGGTATCCTGAGGCCGTAGCACTGAAAGGCATAGAGGCTGAGAGAGTTGCCGAGGCATTGTGGGAGATCTGGACAAGAGTGGGAATTCCCAAAGAGATACTAACAGATCAAGGGACACAATTTATGTCGAACGTGATGACTGAAGTAAATAGACTTTTAGCAATCCACGGGAAAGCAACAACACCATACCATCCAATGTGCGACGGGCTCGTGGAGCGTTTCAATGGTACACTCGTGTCGATGCTCAAAAAGCTGACGAAGGAGGAACCGAAAGCATGGGACAGGTACATACCAGCGCTGCTCTTCGCGTATAGGGAGGTACCTCAAGAGAGCACAGGTTTTTCACCTTTTGAGCTACTGTATGGCAAGACAGTGAGGGGTCCCATGTCGGTTCTGAGAGATTTGTGGACGAAGGACAGTCAAGGAGAAGAAGTGAAGGTAGCTAGTCAGTATGTTGTGGACCTGCGAAATAGAATCGAGGAAACGTGCGCACTAGCGAAGGAAAGTCTGAAGAAAGCAGGCGAGAGGCAGAAAAGACACTTCGACAGGAAAACGAAACCAAGAACGTTTCAAGCAGGGGACAAAGTGTTGCTTTTGTTGCCAACCAAGCACAACAAACTAGAAATGAGCTGGAGGGGGCCATACGAAGTCGTAAGCCGTCGAAACGAGTGCGATTATCAGATTCGCATTGGGAACAAGGTGAGACTGTTTCACGCCAACTTACTGAAACTGTACCATCAGAGAGTACAAATTGCCACAGCTGTAGTAGTTGATGAAGCAGACGAATGGGAAGAGGTACCAACAGTCGAGGGCATACCCACCGTAGTGTTGAAACAGTCAGAGACGTTAGATGACGTGCATCTTGATGCAGATAGCCCGGAGATCCATGCAGGAATTAGGAGGCTATTAGTTCGTTACCCTGACATCCTGACTGACTTGCCTTTGCGCACCACGTTGGATGAGTGCGAAATACGACTGGATGACGACCGTCCAGTAAGGACAAAACAGTACCCGTTACCTCATTCAAAGATGGAGACAGTCAAGGCAGAGGTTGAGACGATGCTAGCTATGGGGGTGATCGAGCGAGCAGCTTCGCCGTTCAGTTCACCGATCGTTCTAGTAAAGAAGAAGGACGGAGCAGTCAGATTCTGCGTCGATTTCAGGAAACTCAACAGGCAGGTAATTTTCGACGCCGAGCCGATGCCAGACATAGATTATCTATTCAACAAACTCTCGAGGGCCAGGTACTTGAGCAAGATCGATTTGTCTAAGGGGTATTGGCAAATACCTATGAAGAGTGAAGAGAAGTGCAAGACAGCTTTCACTACCAACGAGGGTCAATTCCAATGGTGCGTCATGCCCTTCGGACTGAAGACCGCTGGTGCAGTTTTTTCACGTATGATGCGCAAGATGTTGATGCCATTGAAGATGAAAGAAGTCGACAACTTCATGGACGATCTCATGGTAGCCACAGAAACTCTAGAGAGACATTTAGAGTGTTTAGACATCTTGTTTAAACGTCTGAGGGAAGTACAGTTAGCGGCGCGTCCGTCCAAATGCTACCTGGGATTCCGCAAGCTGGAGTATTTGGGACACATAGTGGGAGAAGGCAAAGTGCAGCCGGAACAAGGAAAGATGGACAAGATCCAGAATGCACCACGTCCCACTACCAAGAAACAGGTCAGGTCATTCCTTGGATTGGCAGGGTACTATCGGAAGTTTGTGCCGAATTTTGCTGCGATAGCGGTGCCGCTGACCGACTTAACCAAGGGAGGCAAATCAGGTCCCGTACAGTGGTCCGAGGCTTGTGAAGTAGCGTTCCAGACGCTCAAAAACCGCATATCTAACGTGCAATGGCAAAACAAAGTATCTGCAGTTTTGGGCGAAAATGAGTTATTGATACTGCCGTATAGATGAGGAGGAGGAGCATCTTTTAAAAAAAATCCCGAATAAAAATGTCAAATTTTGACGAAGATATTGCAGTTTTTATGTTAGTATGTTGTGCTTGTTAAATATTTTTTAAGTACCAGAATAAAATGGCAAAACGAAGTAAGTGAGCAACGCTATAAATAGAACTGATTCAATAGTACACTCTCAAGTAACTGTTTTCTTCGCTAGCGTGAACAAAACGGCAAAACAACGTATGTCTTTTACCAATCACGCGCCAGCTTTGTTTTTGGTTGACCAATTAAAAAGACCGTTACTACCTGGGCTTGTCAGACAGTCCTGACTTTTAATGAGATGCGATAAACGATGAATAGTGACGGCGAGAAGCAGCCGCACTTTTCAAGTGCTGCCAGTGTTTTCAATAACTTGAAACAAAGGTAAGCCGCAGTTTATTCTTTTTGTTGTCATTGATTTATAATATTCTTGTATATAGTGTTCAGATAAAGCGGGTATAATTAAAAGAACTGATGTTTAGATTTCCATTGACATTGCTTTAGATATACTGTTTTTGCATCAAAAGTTGCATCAGCGTGTAAACAACTCTACCGTGTTTGTATGAATTATTTTCGATTCTATATATTTTTAACATCTTTTTGAATATTGATGTTTGTAGACTATTAGTGTCTAGCACAGCAATGTCAACGTAAAACCAAGTGTCAATTGTCAATATAATATGCCTATACTTTAGGCCCCTAAATAATTGCTCAATGTATTATTTTGTATTGCGATTACAGGCGATGAAAGCTAGGAAAAGCTAGGAATTTACCTTAGTTACCTTCAAAATCTTAGTAGCTAAAAACATTAACTTCCTATTTTCTTCGTTTTCCTCGTCTAGATCTAGCTTATGAAACGTGTGCCTGGTAATGGTTTTAGAAAGATGCAGCTTAATTGATACTTGATAGGGGCGATGTTGAAGGCTTTTTAAGACTGTTCATCGTTCTATTTAGTTGTTTACTAATATAGGCCTAGTGGCTTTTTGCGGCAATGAGTGGCATTAATATTAGGCCTAGATCTATTTTTGGCAATCTGGGTTATAGGTTGGTCTGCCCAGATATTATTATTATTATTATTATTATTATTATTATTATTATTATTATTATTATTATTATTATTATTATTATTATTATTATTATTATTATTACAAATTCCAGTTAAGTCCAGGGACATATTTTCTAACGTTAGAAAAAGTTAGTTGTTCCTTACTTTATTTACTTCGTAAAATTAGTGCAGTCGCTTCTGGCTGTAGCCTACATGTATAATGCATTTCATTTAAGGAGACGCACGCAGCGTGCGCTTTGATAACGCTGCGCTATGAAACTCACTTTCTTCGAATGTAAGGAAAATCTACCTGTTTCCTGCACTTAGGAAACACGCTAATGAGAAATGTACCCTTTCTAGAGCTTCTAGATGTAAATAGACAGTTTTACTACTTGAGGAGTCCACTTGCAAACAGGCTTAATCCACTGCGACAGCTTTTGACAAAAATTGCATTTTCTGGTTGCCTAGAATACATTTTTAAAAGAGGTGCAATTTTTTGAAACTGTTTTAAACCACTGTGCAAAATATTTTATAGTAGTATTTTATATAGTAGTAGAAGTAGTAGTTGTAGTAGTAGTAGTAGAGTGACAGATATTTGGTTCATTGTATGACTGTTCAACAAAACTCAGGGCAATTAATTTCCTTGTGCATTAACATTGGCACTTGGTTGAATAACATCTGAATTCCTGTATTCCCGTGTAAGATCTGATTCAGGGCATTTTTAATGTAACAAGTGCATTCTCTCTCTCTCTCTCTCTCTCTCTCTCTCTCTCTCTCTCTCTCTCTCTCTCTCTCTCTCTCTCTCTCTCTCTCTCTCTCTCTCTCCTCTCTACCTCTCTCTCTAGCTTGTCTTCTGATACATTTAAAATTTGTTTCAGCAATATCATCCGAGATGCAAGAGATGCTTCTTCACATATACCAGGTCCACCATGTTACGTTGAAACGCGAATGGTAGTACGTCGGAAACGTGTACGATAGATCTAATCGTTTCGTTTTGCAAAGTATTCAATAATGGAGTTTATTTACCTTTGATTTGAGTTTGCACTGTTGTTAGGAGAGGCTTTGTATAACGTTGATAATTTGCGTTAGTCGATATTATTTGAGAATCTTCTGGATATGCGTGTTTACTCTTGATAGAATTTTCCCGATGGATATCGAAGGTCGTGAATGTTCCCGGAAGTAGAGAAAATGTGTATTGACGTAAGTCAGTGATGACGATCTTTAGTTCGATTGGTGGCAGTACGTCATTTCTACCGTATTCGAAATCTTTCCGGAAAAGAGAGAGGTTATTTAATCGTGTGCCGAGTTCCTGTTGAGAGAAAAAAGTTGTTGATAGTGATTTGGAAAGTTGCTGTGAAAGTTGTTGAGTTGAATTGAGAATTGTATGCAGTTGTTGGTGTGTGCTGAATAAAAGTGGAAAACTTCATACGTCGACTTTGTGACTTGTATGCTGTTTGGACGGGCTGTGTGAATAAACGAATCTGAGTTACACCCTATCAGGAATTCAAGCATCGGGGCTGAATCAGATACTGATAGAAAACACCAACATCAAACTGAGTGTAACACACCAACAGGAGTCCAACCATCTACTCAGAAAGTTCTTCTGAAAGTTATTCCAGAGATGAAGTTCTTCTTTGCCTTGAATCAGATTCAGAGATCAATGCTATAGTTCCTGAAAGCTAACAAAAGAAAATAAGATCAAAAGTTGAGAGAAAGAAAAGAGATGCAGATAAACATCCCATCCATAAATCCTACAAATGCAGAAAGAAATGTGATGACTTTTAGAGAAGAATCAAGATCAACAATTCATGGCGAGTACTGGCAGATTGATTACAACGATAGAAAAAGGTTTGTGCAGCAGTGCATTGAGCGAAGATCGCCAACTCGTAGCAGATCTCCAAAGCGAGAAACAGAAAGTAGATCTTTTTCACTGGTGTCAAATGGACAAATAATTAAGTTGTGCAATTTTTTTTTTTTATTGCCACCTTACCTTCATAACAACAATTTGCAAATCATATAGACGTTCGAACGGCTGCTGATGTGGCGAGTGCGTACGAGCAAGCTATCAAGGGGTACTCTGAATCAGCCGACACAATTAACATCTGGGTAGACAATTGTTCAAGCCAGAACAAGAACTTGACTCTCTTCTCGATGCTGGCTGTGAATCGTGACAATAGATTGGTCTTTGTTGTTGTTATAGACTATGTTGCTGTGTAAAAGTAATCTGCATATCTGTTCACTTGATAAGGAAGGATTCATGGTTGTGATATTCAGATACATATTATACATAAATAAATAAATACAGTTTTGTTGTTATTGCTTTATTGAAGAATATTCCCAAAAGAACAAGAAATGAAGTAAAGGGACAAAAAGCAGTATTGTAAATCTATCGATACAGGTTTTTTTTCTTATGATATTAATTTTTCATATTATATTTATGCAGGTCCAAAATATTAGGAAGGTAAACTTTTGTTTTAATGTCGTTAACTTTATTTACAAAATAATTTTATTGAGAACAAAATAAAGTATTTACAGCTTTGACACCTCCTATGTGAACTGTCTTAATAACGGGCAGATTGGTAAATTGCATTCAATATAAGCGTTAGTAATTAATCTAAAAACAGGCAAAATCAGCTTTGAACACAAAACATTTTGTTTCAAGATATACCATAAACCTGGCATTTCTTTCACCCTTTCTCTTTTTTTTTTTTGAAGTGGAACACCAACATAGATGCACGTTAGTGTGCAGAAGAGAGTAATTTGAAAAAAATTAAACAAACAAACTTGTGTCTTGGTTTTCATTTAATAAAATATTTATTCAAACTAATTTTTGTGTTCAGTAATATACATGTATTTAAAAAAATTCTCCATCTCTGTCTTTCTTTCTCAGAATATATGATTGTTTGTGTGTATGTATGTATGTATGTATGTATGTATGTATGTATGTGTATATATATCTAACAACATCAACAGCCAAATTGGTATACTTCTTCTACTACTACTACTACTGCTAATATTTTACTACAACCACCAGCACCATCAACATCAACAACAGACAAATTGTTGCTATTATTATTATTATTATTATTATTATTATTATTATTATTATTATTATTATTATTATTATTATTATTATTAATTATTATTATACTAGACCTCCAGCTTAGAATAAATATTTACCAAAATTAAAAACTTTAATTTCTTAACTTGTCAAAGAGAAACATAATGTACAAGAACGTAGGCTTATCGATTAGAGAAACAGAAACAATACTAATTAGGAAAACAAACTAAAACTGCAGAGCACAACAGCAGGCCGATTAAAAGAACCCAAATCAGAATTCTTCAGTTATGATTATAATATCTTTAAAACATCATTGCATTCTGAGTATATGTGCAACTTCCTTCTCTAATAAAATTCAGACATAAACAAAAGAAAAAAAAACTAATTGACAGAAGGTTTCCATTAAAGTTTAAATCTAAATATCGAAACTGATTTGCGAAAAAAAGCGTATGTTGTTTTAGAAAGAAAGAAAAGAAAAATCGCTTTTCTGTGGAGATAATAATTAGATCAATTAAGTCGTGTAATCTATATTTAAAAAAAATTAACTGCATTTGTTTTATTACACATGCACAGGCCTGCATGAATAGGACTATACACAATCATGTAAACTGCGAGTTTGACTGTTAGTGAAAAAAGATAATTATTACAGTCAAATAGACTAAATTAGTAAACATTTTTACAAATCGGTGAAATATTAGCCCAAATTATGTATTCGGATGGGAGTATACACCGAGGTCTAGTCTGTGTTGCATACATTCCATCATAACGGACTTTATAGATCCTGACGCTCATGTCCTAGACGGGTGAGTGCCGGTGACAAGAACACACCCAGCATGTACCTAGGTTTTTCTCCCCCATCCCGGGCTGCCCAGGATTGTCTTCAGTTGTCTGGGGCGTTATTACGATGCGCCCGAAGGCTGCAAGTTGGCGCAACGGGCGGCTTGAGTTACATCCTGTATCGGCCAGCGCCTTGAGCAGCTCTTGAGCTGGAAAAGCGCTATATAAGAACGATTAAATAATAATAATAAAAAATAAATAACAATATTTATGAAATATAACAAGATTTGTTTTACGTTTTAGAACTAAAATTTAACAAGTACAGTTTTTTTATTAAAAGAAGAACGAGAGCTGTCAGGCGCCTGTGGTAAGCAGCAATAAATTTTCACAATAATCTTGTGTTCGAAAGAACTCACCCACATTTGCCTTTTTTAAAAATAAGCTGAGGAAAGTCAAATAATTTGGTAAAAGAGAGTATAACTCACTCGCTTTTACCGATTTTTAAGCAAGCGTTCCAAGTCGGAAATACAAAGACAAAACATAGTATTTTATACTTCGTTTTGCCATTTTTTTAACAAGCCTCCCGTGTGCACAATAAAATGAGATTGAAGTAACTTCAGAAAAAGACGAAATATCTTTCAAACTGCAAATGTGATGTATGTAATATTTTGCATGGAACATTTTTTTGTGATTTTCCGCAGATCTACGTCAAAAAAGGTGCGGGTTATAGCTCAACATACTGCGGAAACAGAAAAAGTCGATTTTCTCAAAACTTGCTTTTCGCAACATACTTTGTTTTGCCATTGCACGTTAGATATGCTCCAAACCTGTATGTTGTATGCCAGACATGGAGAAACCGTTAGTGCTACAGACAGACGCATCAGAGATTGGAATAGGGGCGATTCTGTGCCAGGACCAAGGTTTGGGTTTACAGCCAATCACATGTGCCAGCAAGAAGCTAAACCAGGCAGAGAGGAACTATTCCACCATAGAGAAGGAATGCTTAGCATTAGTGTGGGGGGTACAAAAGTTCAAGCAGTACCTGTACGATCGGACAGTCATTGTGCAGACCGACCACAGACCTTTGCAATACCTGCAGCAAGCAAAGACTACAAATTGTAGACTCATGAGGTGGGCACTTCAACTCCAACCTTTCGATCTGATAGTGGAGAGTATTCCAGGGAAGGAAAATGTACCAGCTGATTTCTTGAGCAGAACTGAGTAGCGTGGTTGTTAAGAACTAAAACTGTTAGTTTTCGTCTTGGTGGGGTGCTGTGTCACGCTACGCAGTTTGCAGTCGCGCGCCTATGTATATAGTTTAATCATCAGCCTGTACATAGAGGTTAAAAGTTACGGTAGTCAAGGGGAGAGAATCAGAATAAATTAATTAAGTTTATAATTAATAAAAGTAGCGAATGATTTGCGCCCGTGCGGAACGCACTATGTTAGAAAACAGCGTAGTTGGCTATTTTGTTATTGAGAAGATTAATTGCTGCCATGCGATATTCTATGTGTGAAATGCGTGCTCTAATCGCGAACGGTGTAGGGAATGAATTATAATTAAAACGAGTATATTCTGGAAGATTCTTAGCTAACCGTATAAAACCCCATGCACTGTATATTTTGATAGGAGCAGTAACACTTTCATATCGCTTTTGTAGCCAGAACCAACAGATCCGAGTGGGGTCAAGGTGCCAGTTAGTGACTTTGTCTGTGGGTCGTACCGATCAGACCGTCAACGAAAAAGAGCCTAATTAACGGAAGAGGAGGACTGTTTTGGGAACACTTTGGAAGTGTTTGATTAACTGGAACTGTTCTAAGCTGTTTAGAATACCAGCTGTGTATTCTCGGTGAAATCTGAGTTATCTACGTATAACGTCGGGTGACCTGTGACTCCGTCTAGGACTTCTTATGCCTGTGTAATCACCTTGCCTAACATCTGTGCCTGTGTGTTTGTCCCGTCGTTTGTGTGTCTTTGTCAACAGGCCGGAGGATCCACTGGTAGTCGTAAGTTATTTACCTCAATTTCTCAGTTGGCCATAGCGTTCGGGGGTTTGGGTTATGCATGCAGTGTGAATGAATAGTTAATTATGTTTTCTTAATTCTATTTTATGTTTCATATTGTTTGCTGCATAAATACCTAGCAATAGAGAGAGAGAGAATTTTCTAAAATGTATTATAAATTAAATAATTATAAATTGATATAAAAGAATTCGCTGTTATGTAGCGAAGAGATGACAGAAAGGAGGTGATTGTGAATGTATATACGTGATGACAGAAGTAATGACAGGGAGGATGAGTAAGGATGTTGAAAGGGAGACAACCATTCCGATAGCGGGATGTTTGTGCAGTATATTGTAATATAATTATTAATGGTTGCGTATTTTTGTATGTATTGTTGTAGATGTACCAAAACCCAAACCTTAGAGCAGATCATTGATGGTGTGCTGAAACCTTGCTGGTGTGAAGCTTGTGTGCCTCGGCCTATTACGCCGGTGCTTCTGTGTGTCAACCTCGGTTGCGAAGGTTGTGGTATTCGCCCAGGGAACCTTATTTCGTTTATAAAGCACACGCACACACACTCCATCATACACAACAAATAACTATAACCATTGATAAACAATGGTGAGGAAAGATAATCGTTTTACATGTGATAAATTATGAATTACAGCACATTGAGATATATTTAATCTGAATTGATTGATAAACGTTGTTGAGTAATATTACCTACTAGATTAAGTAACCCTGTGATTGTATAGTTTTGTCTGGGGGAATTATTTCGCCAGATATTAATTAATTAATAATTTAGATTAATTTCTTACAAATTCTATTTTGCATAAAGGATAAATTTTCTTATTCATTTTATATAATATAAAAGACTTGTCGCAGCTATTTGAAGTTTAAGTGGAACAAAGTTTGAATATTTATAAAGATTTAAAGCAGTTGCTTACTGTATATTTACCTTGTTGTCAGTAAGCTGTTCCAGACATAATTATTATAAATCTCTTGTACATTTTGTAGTTAGTCATTTTCCATTTTGATTTAATTATCATTATTATTTTGAGCGAATTGTTTATGTATTAGTTTGGGGTTTTATTAGTGGGATTGAGGGTTGGTTGGTTGGGAAGTGGGATAAAGGGAGTTAATTTTTAGTGCGAATGAGTGTGTGAAATAAAGAAATTGTCTTGTTACTTCTGGTTTTGTCTTTTAGAGTTTATTTAGGTGTTGGTTTTTTTTTTCTCGTGTGAAAGAGCACACATGTCGAACCACTGTTGAGGCAGTTGGGACGTGACAGTGTGTACCCGGTACAACACCCCTTTCTTCTTGCGAAACTCTGCCGACGCCCTACCTGACGCTATCGCCCCACCACTCTGTGCCAACGTTCTCGCCTTCGCGAGCGTGTCGTCGGTCTCTTGCATCTTGATAAGTTCTGGGGTACTAACAGAGATCTGGGATGGCTCAACTACTGCTAATGGTACCTCCCTCTTCTTCTCGGCCTTCACCTGCGCCCGGGTCTGCACTGCTGCAGCCATCGCGCACTCACCTCCGAACAAGGAAACAGGACTCTTTTCCCCGTTATCGAACGTTACCCAGTTACCCAGGATGATATCGGGCCCGTCCTCGAAAACCACCAACTCCACTCTCCCCCTGACCAGCGCACAATCCAACTCCACCCAAGCTGTAGGTAGCAGACCCACGTTCGATCGATTTGCCAAGCAAATCTCTACAGTCCGGCCTGTCAAATCCGCTGGTTTGACTAACCTGCCCGCGACTGCCCCTATCTCCGCCCCCGTATCTCTCAATACTCGAACGTCCTGCCCGTTCGCCCTACCTTGGCCCCATGAATCATAAGGTTTGATTGCGCACATGCTAGCCCGAGGTGCGGTCTCTGTGGAAATAGTCCGTCCCACCGTAAACTGGCCCACTGTCTGAGGTTTGACCTTGCAGTCCTTGACCACATGCTTTTCTGACCCACATCGGTAGCAACGACGTACCCCACTACCCCCTTCCGTTCTCCCTACCTTCTGACCCTGACTTCCCCGGTTGCTAGGTTGCTGAGGAGCTTCCGGTCATCTGGGAAAACTAAGTCGCTGACTGGGTAGTACGGGTGCCGGTGCTGACGCTGCCCGCTTGGCGTCTACCACACGCTGTGCTAACTCTGCTGCAGCATGACTCGTTGTGGGCAGATTCTCCCTCACATAGATTTCCAACTCGGTGGTCATGATGGAGAAAAGCTGCTTTCCAATGAAGGTGTCCTGAACCTGCTCTATGTCAGTGATGTCTTTGCCGGCGAGCGAAAACCATTTCTTCACCAACGATCCTAGTCTCACCACTAGCTGAGGAAACGTTTCTGCAGCCTCCTTCTTGGCCTCTCGAAACTGCCTACGATAGTAGTCGGCGTCCTTTCTAAAGCGTTTCAACAGAGCGTTTCTCACAGTGTCGAAATCCTGGGCTTGCTCGGGCGTTAGTCGAAGGTAGGTGTCCCGGGCTTCCCCTTGCAACAAAGGCGCTAGCCTAACCGCCCATACCTCCCTCCTCCAACCCTGAGTCTCGGCTACTCATTCGAACATCTGGAGGTAAGCCTCTACATCCTCCCTCTCCTCCAAGGGTTTAAGTTTAACGGAGTAGTTTGCCCCTCTGTCTCTAGCCCTATTCTCTCTCTGATCTGCTCTGTATTCATCTCTGGCCCTACGTTCTTCGTCCAGCCTCATCTCAAACATTCTTCTTTTCTCTTCCTTGGCTGCCCTCTCTTCCCTCTTCTCGTCCTCTAACCTCAGTTCCAACCGACGCCGGTCTTCCCTCTCAGCCTCTAATCTAGCTTCTAGACGTCTACGATCTTCTTCTCTCTCCCTCTTTTCTTCTGCCCTGGCTACTCTCTCTGCTTCTAATCTAGCCTCCAGAAGCTTCCTTTCATCCTCCCTAACTATCCTCTCTGCTGCTTCTCTCCTCATTCTCTCCCTCTTCTCTTCCTCCTTCTCTCTCCGCTCTTCCTCCCTCCTCATCTCACTAACTACATAGTGCGTCAACGCTCCATCACGGAAACCCAGACTTTCCCCAACCTGCCTAAATCTCTCGCTATCGCTGAGCGCGACCTCGACCTTACCCTGTGCACTGGGTGATCTGGCGTACATTTTAGGCATAGTCATTTGAGTACTCACTGCGGACGCCTCTTCCAGCAACCCTGTCACTGAGCCCTCAGCGTCCGATTGGGGGTCGTCTAGTCCTGCCTCTGCCCGGTATCTCGCGTCGCGGCGTTTCGCAGCTCGGGCATCCCGCGTGGCCATGTTGAAAAAGAAGGGAAGAACAACTGTTAGTATTACTTAAAACAAATAACACTTAACTGATACAAACACCTAACGGAACGAATACGCAACACAACAGTCACAGGAGCCGAGGAATCGTTCACCGTCGTACCCCTAAAGGCGAGGAAGTGAACCCTGCAACCCAATTCCCCGTTAACGCTTGCACTCCGAGTGTGAAGCCTAGTGCAACACACCCACACTCCCGCCAACCACCCGCTGCGTACCCTTACACACAACAACTCAAGCGCACAACATACACATCTGGCACTACCCTAACAAAATAAAATGAGGTTATCCCACTTCTGACACCAAATATGTCACGTCACCCGAGCGGGTTCCGCGACTTCAGCGCATAACACTAGGGAAGGAATAAAACTCAAACAAATAAACTAACACAAATGCCAGAATAACAATCACACTCTTTTATTCAACAATCTAAACATACATACACAGGACAAATGGGGAGCTAACCACCCTCCACCCCTATCAAGACCCCCGTCCCAATATTAACAATTACCTCCCCCCCTTTGTTCAACCCCAAAACAGAACTGAACAGCAACAGGTTTTTTACAAAATGCACAACAAAATCACAATCAGTAAATCAATTCAAAAGACCTTAAGCACTGTCAAATGTCTGGTGCATGTAGCTCAGATGGAGCTAAACAGTCACTTTCACAATATAAAGGATGATTTCTTACAACTAAATGAAATATGTTTTTATGTGTGGCGCTGTGCAAGTCTGTGTGTGCGTGAGTGTGGTGTGTGGAGTTCCTGTAATAAGGGTAATGCTCCGATACAGAAGCAAAACAGGCAGCAGTGGCAGAGTTTACTTTCATGCTTCCCCACTGTAGAGGTAAGGTCACAACACAGAATCACGACTGCGCAAGTGGCAATGGTGTGGAGGCACCCAGCTATACTGGCAAGGAATTAATCAGCGTAATACAGATGATACAGATGATGTAGTTGATACAACAGGTAACAACATGTAACGTCATGTACAACAGGTACAACAGATGACAACAGGTGACAACAGCCCAAACCTGTAAGCAGATACACAGTCTTAACAGCCTGCCTACAAAACATAAACACTATATAATATAACACGCCGTCCTCCATCCGCCATCTTGACCTGTTTTATGCATAACACTGATAACAATACAAGATGCTATGCATACATTTCAATAATATAATGCAACCCTTGATGCTTAATAATTCATATCTTCTATAAAAACAGTCATTTATATAAATATACATCATCATTGCGACCACACTTCAATCACACAGTCCTAATTCATTCCATCCCATTTCCACCCTCATCATCTTTCTCAACTGTTATAACTACATCACGATTATCTCCCTTCAACCATCTATCTTGACGTATCATACTGTAAACATGCTTTCTTCATAATCATCATTTCCTTCATGCCTCTCTAGCATAGTACCATTATCTCTCTCTCCATACATACACCCCCACCCCCTCTCTCTCTCTCTCTCCCTCTCTAACATGCATTCTCCATCGTCGCCGTTGACCCACTTTTACAACAACAACAACAACAGCAACGACATTTCTCAATCATATACATAATAAGAAAATCATAAGAAAATCATACAAAATCAATAAAATCATTATGCATCAAAATACATCCCTTTCCCCCTCATTCAACACCATTCATTCGTGTAAGCAGTCCCGGAATGCTTGCCACTAAGAAATTGAACTACAGGGTTTACTCACCGTCTCAGCCTCGACTTGTGACACGCCCACTTCTTCCCCAACACAGTACAACACAACACAACACACTGGTTAATCTTTGAGAGTTACTTCGTGTCTGGCTATTGCTGGTTATTCTCACTCAATAATAACACTGATAATGAGGACGAGGACACCTCAATTCTGTAACAGAAACTGAGTCTCGGTAGGTGTTCAATAGAGAACCACACACACCTTATGAAAGAACCCTACATTACTTATAAATGGCAGTTACGTTCCTCCTCTATCCAACTCTAAGCATTCTTACCCCGCCGAGGGCGTAAGACCTTGGGTGGCTTGTATAAACAATTACAACACCCTTCCAAACTGACACCTAGTTCTAGTATATGACACACTGTCACAGAGTCACTGCTTGGTTAGAGCCGACCTCACGCAAAAGCACCCAAATCACTCTGCCTTACCAAATGCACCCAAGCCACAAGCAAACAGTCGAGTTCTCCTCAGTATCCATATCTCTTATTATGCAGACCCCCGTTTCGGTATTTGGCCTACCCCTGTCTTCTACGTTACACACGGACTTTACGACTACTGCACTCTTTCGTACGCAATAAGGAAACCGGTCAAGCTATTCTATGTACACTACATAACAGAGAAGTGCAACTTCGGACAAAATACAGCTCCCTTTGTACTGCTGAAACTCGTGTCGTCACAGTTAATACTTTTTACTGATGTGTATTTTCTATTTTGTTTTTGTAAACGGGGGTTCTATAAATTAGAGTAAAGCCCAAGCGTCCCATGCATAAAATCCCTTTATTGTAAAGTGGCCAGCTGGCGGAGTGTCTTCAGTGTTACCGTTACAATTGTTTAAGCAGATCTTTTATACGGATCAGGGGTGAGTCCTCTTTCAACCAAGCTGGTGTCCTGATTCAGCTCTTTGCAGTCCGCTGGACCCTATAAACAATGACTGACTAACGAAAAACTAACTAACTAACTAACTAACTAACTAACTAAAGTATCTTCCCTATTACACATATGATAGCATCAACGGTCTGGTCTAGTATGACTTTTTTTCTTTCAGACCAACACCTTTACCACCTCAGCGAGACAAAACCTTTTGCAACAATTGGAATAAAGTGTGTAGACTTGACTTGATTTGACTTTTTAACAGGAATGAAAAATGTGAGAGACACGCAAGTCCGAGGCGCATAAGTCAGAGACGAATAAATCAGAAAGTAATAGATCAGAGAAGGTGGAGCGATGGCGACGAGCAATCCAGGCCCCACTGCACAGGACCAGTGGCGAGATTTTGTGATCAGCCTCTACCCTAACGCCACCACAGGAACCATTTGTGTGCCACCCTTCAACTTCAACCGTGTGCCTTATGCGAGACAAACTGTGCCAGGCACCAGAGAGGCAGCTTTTGTCCTGCCTGCCCCACCTGCTGCTGCTGTCCCACCTGCTGCTGTTCCACCTGCTGCTGTTCCACCTGTTGCTGTTCCACCTGTTGTCCCACCTGCTGCTGTTCCACCTGTTGTCCCACCTGCTGCTGTTCCACCTGTTGTCCCACCTGCTGCTGTTCCACCTGTTGTCCCACCTGCTGCTGTTCCACCTGTTGTCCCACCTGTTGTCCCACCTGCTGCTGTCCCACCTGTTGTCCCACCTGCTGCTGTTCCACCTGTTGTCCCACCTGTTGCTGTCCCACCTGTTGTCCCACCTGTTGCTGTTCCACCTGTTGTCCCACCTGTTGCTGTTCCACCTGTTGTCCCACCTGCTGCTGTTCCACCTGTTGTCCCACCTGCTGCTGTTCCACCTGTTGTCCCACCTGCTGCTGTTCCACCTGTTGTCCCACCTGCTGCTGTTCCACCTGTTGTCCCACCTGCTGCTGTTCCACCTGTTGTCCCACCTGCTGCTGTTCCACCTGTTGTCCCACCTGCTGCTGTTCCACCTGTTGTCCCACCTGTTGCTGTTCCACCTGTTGTCCCACCTGCTGCTGTTCCACCTGTTGTCCCACCTGCTGCTGTTCCACCTGTTGTCCCACCTGCTGCTGTTCCACCTGTTGTCCCACCTGCTGCTGTTCCACCTGTTGTCCCACCTGCTGCTGTTCCACCTGTTGTCCCACCTGCTGTCACATCTGCTGCTTTACCTGCTGCTGTCCCACCTGTCCCAGGTCCCAGTCACGGACTGTCGCCCCCACATGTGCTATGGACACAAGAGTCGCCTCACGTCGCCCCTGTTCGAGTCCAGGACAGCGACTTCATTGATGATTTTGGCCAGCAGCATGTGGTTACCAACCTGAAGGCCCTTGGAACGAATCAGCAGGAGGTCATGTTCATCCTCTCCCAACTCAATTTTGGACAATACCTGAATGAACCCACGTATGCTGCGTCCATTGCACAGCTACACATACCACTGCCAAAACAGTTGGACACGCGGCAAACCAAGTACTCACATGGCGAGGCAGATGTAATAATAATACACCGCCGTTACGGCGTTCTGATCGGAGAGCTAAAGTCTGTGGGCAGATGGCAGGCTGTCAAACAAAACGCCACTGCCCCTGACCGCGATGTGGCCAAGAGGGTAAAGAAAGCCATCACACAGCTGGACCGGTCAGAGAAAGTCATAAGTCACGTGGTCAGTGACCTGGCCCCCAATCTGACAGTGCGCAAAACGTTGTTCTTGCCCTACGTCACCAATGGCCAGCTACACAAAGTGCTGACGTCAAACAGTCCGTTATTGCAGGTAACTCTCTCTCTCTTTCTCTTCTCCTCAGAGAGAGAGAGAGAGAGAGAGAGAGAAAGAGAGAGAGAAAAAGAGAGAGGTAAAGAGAGAGAGAGAGAGAGAGAGAGAGAGAGAGAGAGAGAGAGAAAGAAAGAGAGAGAGAGAGAGAGAGAGAGAGAGAGAGAGAGAGAGAGAGAGAGAGAGAGAGAGAGAGAGAGATGTGAGAGAGAGAGAAATGTGGTTCTCTTGGCAGAAACGGTTGTAAGGCTGCAGAACCAGTTGAATAATTTACAACGCACGTCAGTTTCACTAGGTCTCAAAGTAAATGCAGACAAAAGTGACATTGTATTTAGGACAGACGGATATTTAGGTGCAAGAGAAAGGTGGATGTTTGACGGTAATACTAAGTCAGTTGTAAATGCTAACAAATATTTGGGTATTTACTTTTCAACCGAAATTTAGCTTTATAGCAGCATGTAAAAATCTATCTAGCAGAGCTAAAAAAAAAAGAAAAAAAAAGAAGAAAAAAGAACTTATTTGTGTAATAAAGAAACTAAACAACAAGTCAGTAGAATCTGAAATTTGGGGTTGGAGAAAGCAGCACACAATTATGAAAAGGCTCATTTGTTTGCATTAAAACAGATTTTGGCTGTAGATATGCGTCCACATAATGGCATTGTATACGGAGAACTAAACAGATATTCTATCTCTATTAATTATGTTGCTAATTGTGTTCGTTATTGATTTAGATAAACACAGATGGAAGCGCATAGAATTGCGGGGAAGCTTATTTATTGCTGTATAATCTAGACGCTAGAGGTAAGACTTGTTGAGTTTCTAAGGTACGATCATGTGTTTGTGAGATAGGGTTTGGCTATGTATGGATGCACTAAAGTGTTGGTAAAATCAAACAATTTCTACGTGCGTTTAAAGGACGCTTGACTGATTGTAGGTGGCAGAACTGGAATGAACATGCTAGTAATAGTGATAGATTTGCTTTCTATAGAATGTTAAGTCTTTCTATACATTATATACCAGTTTATCTGCAATCGAATATAGATAAGCAAATGAATTTTTTTCTTAATAGAGTTCGTTTTGGTGTATCAGACCTAGCTGTTCAGTATCACAGCTATGGGCAAGTGATTGATAGTAAGTTTGTCCCTTGTGTAAAGTATCAAGAGGGGACGAAGTATCAGACCTAGCTGTTCATTATTACAGCTATGGGCAAGTGACTGATAGCGAGTTATGTCCCTCCTGTAAAGTATCAAGAGAGGACGAAGCGCATTTTGTATTACACTGTCCATTTTTTTGAAAATTTGAGAAAACAGTTCATTGCTGCTAAGTTTATTACAAACCCAAATGTATTTAGCTTAAATATTTTGTTGCCATCGATTTGCAAAATAAAAATGTTCAAACGTTGTGTATATTTTTTTGTGGAAAGCGTTTAAAATGATGGCGTTAGCAATTTCGTAAGATTTACTGATTTGTTTCATCTGATTGAATGTTCATTATATATGACTATCTTATTTGTAAATTCACTGTACACACCCCTTCAATATGGGGCATAGGACTTGTACTAAATAAAACATTCGTAGTCGTATTCTCTCTCTTTCTGTCTCTCTCTCTGTGTGTGTCTCTCTCTCTGTGTGTCTCTCTCTGTCTCTCTCTCTGTCTCTCCCTCTGTCTCTCTCTCTGTCTCTCTCTGTCTCTCTCTCTCACTCTCTCTCTGACCATACCTCAGTTTTCACCTGCGCAGTAATTTATTATAATGTATGTGTTAGTAGGCCCATCTATAGCTACAGTGTCCCCCACAGTAGTAGGCCTATATATAGCTACAGTGTCCCCCACAGTAGTAGGCCCATCTATAGCTACAGTGTCCCCCACAGTAGTAGGCCTATATATAGCTACAGTGTCCACCACAGTAGTAGGCCTATATATAGCTACAATGTCCACCACAGTAGTAGGCCTATATATAGCTACAATGTCCACCACAGTAGTAGGCCTATATACAGCTACAGTGTCCCCCACAGTAGTAGGCCTATATATAGCTACAGTGTCCACCACAGTAGTAGGCCCATCTATAGCTACAGTGTCCCCCACAGTAGTAGGCCTATATATAGCTAACGTGTCCACCACAGTAGTAGGCCTATATATAGCTACAGTGTCCCCCACAGTAGTAGGCCTATATATAGCTACAGTGTCCCCCACAGTAGTAGACCAATATATAGCTACAATGTCCCCCACAGTAGTAGGCCTATATATAGCTACAGTGTCCCCCACAGTAGTAGGCCCATCTATAGCTACAGTGTCCCCCACAGTAGTAGGCCTATATATAGCTACAGTGTCCACCACAGTAGTAGGCCTATATACAGCTACAGTGTCCCCCACAGTAGTAGGCCTATATATAGCTACAGTGTCCACCACAGTAGTAGGCCCATCTATAGCTACAGTGTCCCCCACAGTAGTAGGCCTATATATAGCTAACGTGTCCACCACAGTAGTAGGCCTATATATAGCTACAGTGTCCCCCACAGTAGTAGGTCTATATATAGCTACAGTGTCCCCCACAGTAGTAGACCTATATATAGCTACAATGTCCCCCACAGTAGTAGGCCTATATATAGCTACAGTGTCCCCCACAGTAGTAGGCCTATATATAGCTACAGTGTCCCCCACAGTAGTAGGCCTATATATATAGCTACAGTGTCCTCCACAGTAGTAGGCCTATATATAGCTACAGTGTCCCCCACAGTAGTAGACCTATATATAGCTACAATGTCCCCCACAGTAGTAGGCCTATATATATAGCTGCAGTGTCCCCCACAGTAGTGGACCTATATATATAGCTGCAGTGTCCCCCACAGTAGTAGACCTATATATATAGCTACAGTGTACACCACAGTAGTAGACCTATATATATAGCTACAGTGTACACCACAGTAGTAGGCCTATATATATAGCTGCAGTGTCCCCCACAGTAGTAGACCTATATATATAGCTGCAGTGTCCCCCACAGTAGTAGACCTATATATATAGCTACAGTGTACACCACAGTAGTAGACCTATATATGTATATAGCTACAGTGTACACCACAGTAGTAGACCTATATATATAGCTACAGTGTACACCACAGTAGTAGACCTATATATAGCTACAGTGTACACCACAGTAGTAGACCTATATATATAGCTACAGTGTACACCACAGTAGTAGACCTATATATATAGCTGCAGTGTCCCCCACAGTAGTAGACCTTATAAATTAATAGCTTACAATGTCTGAAGAAGTAGTATGGCTATTATATTTTTGGGCATGTCCACATCCGATCTTAGCATCTTATATTGTTTCATCTTGTTCAAAGTGTAATATACTCTAAGTATATTATGCTTCTTGTTCATAGTGTTGTATGAATAGGCACTCAAGCTAATTTTATTGCCTATTTACGCTAAGTAACAATTTATTTCCCCATATGTTAACTTGATTTTATTGATTTTTTACAGTGTCCCCACAGTAATTATAACTTTTTTTTATTACATACTCTAGTGTCCCTCCAATGTAATGCATGTTATAATATACTCTAATGTCCTCAACATGTTTTTCAATTATTTAGCTTATGTATAGCTCTAGTGTCAATCATTTTAGTTATTATATTGCTACAGTGTCGACCACCATTTAGTAGGCCTCTATATAGCTAAATTTCATAAAACAGTTGGACCACCAAATTTATTTATATGTCTAAATGTCAAAATAGTACCTTATTATTATATGTTACTAGTCCCAATATAGTTAGTATATAGACTACAGTGTGTTTTCCCCCACAATAGTACCTATTTTATTGTCTATTTTCAAAGTAGTACATATTTATAGCTAATGTCCACAATTGTATATATTTTAGCTACAGTGTCCATACAATAGTAGGCCTATATATTAGGTAAATGTCCTACATATAATTTTTATATATACAGTGGTCTCCACAGTGATAGGCTATAATATAGGTATTACCAAAGAAGTCTTTCCAAGACAGTGGCTGCCAGTTATCCAACATTAGTATTATATATGTACAGTTATCCACCACAGGGAGGCCATAATTATTATATTACCATATCCATCCAATCCTATATATATACTACAGTGTCCACGACAATAGTAGGCCTATATAAAGCTAATGCTTCTGATATAGTGTCCAGCACAAAAAAACTAGGACTATAAAATAGCTATAATAGGTCTAATAAACTAAGGTATTTATACTGGCCACCACACTATTAGGCCTATATAAAGCTATGGCTTCTGATATCGTGCTCACGTCCCATATACGGTCAGGTGTCTGGGGACTGTAATCTACTAAAGTAACAAAACTAAAGTGCTCACAGCAGCTAAGTGTGGTCAGACTCACTGATCTTTACTTTCTTCAGTGGGTCAGACTTCAAATTAATCCACTGTGTAATTCACAGCGCCTATGTCATTGCCTTGGGGCAGCGGACGTCTCACACGCCGTACAGCTCTGTGTCTGTGCTGACCAGTTATCGCATCCCAGTACTTTCTGGGATGTGACTCCTGCTGTCCTAACCAACCTGACCAGCTGGTGGCGGCAAATCATGGCGTCTCCAGATCCTCAACTTAGTGGTACAAGCGGGGAAGAGCTGTACCTAGATGTAGCAGCTAGGTAACCATTTTTATGACTCATGTTTTATTAGCTTTTGTTTTACATTGATCACTGGTGTACTGTTAGCGTCAGTTCAAGCTGAACGTATGTTTTATATTGCCAATGTTAGTAATGGTGGTGGTGGTGGTGGTAATAATGATGATGGTGATGATGATGATGATGATGATGATGATGATGATGATGATGATGATGATGATGATGATGATGATGATGATGATGATGATGATGACGATACCGCGTTTGTCCTTACGAATTTCGTGCAGGTTCGTGGGGCCAGCCACTACAGTCAGTGTTCACTGCAGCGTCCCCCCACGTGTGGAAGTGCGGACTGAGGGCCAGGCGGTGGCAGAACTGGGAAAGAGGCTGTCACGTCTAGTGCTGACCCAGCAGCAGCTGGACATACTGACCAGAGATCCGCCTCTGGCTTGCATCACAGGGCCGTGGGGGACTGGTTAGTAATAATAATAACATTATTGTATACGCGCCTTAATCTAAATCAGACACAAAGCGCGGCGATCTGAAACCTACATATACGCTTTCACGTTGTAGACACTCCTACATACACAACAACACACATTCATCACTCAAACATGTGGTGTAAAAGGCCAGTCGCTATTAGAAGACGGAAAATATGTCTGATATAATAATATCTAATATCTAAAACAAATGATCTCAAAATAACAATACTAATACTTTAATATAGGATGCTATATACGCGCTTTTCCCCAAATTACTAATCAGGCTCAAAGCGCGGCGATCTGTACCATCTTACACGCTCACATGTTTCACCCACTCTCACACACACAGCAAACACATCTATCACTCAAACATGTGACACACCGATGGTATGGCCACAAAAAAACAAACAAACAAAAAAAAAATCTTTTGTTCGATTAGGCTGCGTGCTAAGATCCAAGATTTTCTATGAGAAGATAAGGAACTGAGAGGAAAACCTGACCCGTTTTTACACGGGCAGGTTTCCTACATCACTGTCCCAGACAAACCTCTTGAGTCCACTGTGCAGACTGGGGAGATGAAAGCTACACTGTACCACAGCAAACACATCTATCACTCAAACATGTGACACACACAGCAAACACATCTATCACTCAAACATGTGACACACACAGCAAACACATCTATCACTCAAACATGTGACACACACAGCAAACACATCTATCACTCAAACATGTGACACACACAGCAAACACATCTATCACTCAAACATGTGACACACACAGCAAACACATCTATCACTCAAACATGTGATACACACAGCAAACACATCTATCACTCAAACATGTGGTGTATAGGCAGGGAGATCGCTATTAAAAGACGGAAAGGAAATCCCATTGCTTTTGTTTGTCAATTGTTTAGATTGACTGCATCGAGTACCAATACTGAAGTAGTCAACTGAATATCCGATAACGGAATATCATCTAAGTTATCTCTATTATAAGGGAAACTGCATATTCAGTCATGACAGATTTAATTTCACAGTTTATTTGCTCTAAGTATTTTATATGAAGTAACAAAGACAAGTTGAATTTCAACAAACTACAAAAAAATGTCGAGTGTTCTCTTCTGCAAACTGCAACGTTATGGTGACTGCAGAATTATTATTTCTGTAACCAGGCTTTATATCCACCTTCTGAACAAACTACCATACAAGATCAGAAATGAGGAAGAAGTCTAAACGGCTTTGCTGGGGTTGGGGGGTGGGGGGGAGGGAGATGTGTTTCTACGCCAAGTATATCGTTGGTCGTCAGGATTAGTGGATCTCCATGGATCTGGAAAAAAACTTATGTTGTCTATCATTAGTTTAACCAGTTCATGAGCTCTTAACAATGTTTATCTGTCTGTAGTTGTTGCAGTCTAAATCGAAATCTAATACCAAGTTCCAGTCTCCCCCCAAGATTGCATGTTGACACTCTTCATACAGCTTTACCGTTTGCTCAATTCTATATATAAACTAGGATCATTATTGTTTGGCCCATACACACTAACAATCACAACATCTTTTTCATGCATCTTCAAGTGTATTATAAGCCAGTTGCCATTTATATCTCTGTGAACATTACATATTGTATATTCAAATTTATTTTTCATAAGAATCGCAACTCCCACTACTCTGTGGGTCACGTGTCGGACGGTGTCCTCACAGTAAACACATCCTACACACAACATCCTGAGCAGTGCACACCTCCATCCAGTGCCCAAACTGTAAACAGCGACTACACACAGTTTTGTTTCCATGTTTGTGTCTGCTTTTTGTGGTAAAATGTAGCTTTCATCTCCCCTGTCTGCACAGTGGACTCAAGAGGTTTGTCTGGGACAGTGATGTAGGAAACCTTCTGTCCGTGTAAAAAAAACGGGTCAGTTTTTCCTCCCAGTTCCATATCTTCTCATAGAAAATCTTGGATCTCAGCACGCAGCCTAATCGAACTAGGGATGTTTCGATTGTCATCACATGACAAAGGAATATCGGAGATCCACAGTTTCGTAGCTACTGTTTCCTTGCCATCATCTTTGAGAATGAAAAGATTTTTGTCAAACAATATGACCGTATGGCACTAAGCTTAATCCCTTCAGCTTCATCCCTGCAATCCACAACTTAAAGAAAGTGCGTCATCGTCTTTTTCAAAGTCTGCGATTTTGGGGAATCCTGTAAATTGCGTTAATGTTGTGAACACGCCAGCTTATAAAATGGCGATTGGATCTCGTAATACATTGATTTATGCTGTGTTTGTATTCATCCACGCTACTGTTGTCACCGGCCTTCATCCGTTTTAGCATCTCCGGATGACGGACACAGCGACTGATACAGTGCGATAATCTCCTTCCATTTAGCGCAAGATTAGTGCGAGGAGCAATCGCAAAACCATGCGGTTGTTACGTTGAAACGCGAACGAAAGTATGTCGGAAGCGTGTACGATAGATCTAATCGTTTCGATTTGCAAAGTATTCAATAATAGAGTTTATTTACCTTTGATTTGAGTTTGCATTGTTGTTAGGAGAGGCTTTGTATAACGTTGATGATTTGCGTTAGTCAATATTGATGTAGAATATTCTGGATCTGCGTGTTTACTCTCGATAGAAATTTCCCGATGCATGTCGAGGCAAGAGGACGTTCGGGAAGGAGAAATAATAATGTATGACGTAAGTCAGTGATGACGATCTTTAGTTCGATTGGTGGCAGTACGTCATTTCTACCATGTACCAAATTGTTCCAGAAAAGAGAGAGGTTATTTAATCGTGTGCCGAGTTGCTGTTGAGATAGTAAAGTTGTTGATAAAGAGTGTTGATAGTGATTTGGAAAGTTGCTGTGAAAGTTGTTGAGTTGAATTGAGAATTGCATGCAGTTGTTGATGTGTGCTGAATAAAAGTGGAAAACTTCATACGTCGACTTTGTGACTTGTATGCTGCTGAGCGGGTTGCGTGAATAAACGAATCTGAGTTACACAACTATCAGGAATTCAAGCATCGGGGCTGAATCAGATACTGATAGAAAACTCCAACATCAAACGGAGTGTAACAACGGTACATTTGTAAGGATGGTCATGAGTATAGGCTTTAGGCCTATTAATTGTCTTCTGCCGGAAAACCGAGAGCCATGGGAGACTAATCAGGCTTAACGACATTTCGGTTGTCCGGAAAAGATAAAATACATATGATGGCTGCTTCGCTTTAGTTTTGGATCACCTGAGCCCCTCTCTCCCCCCTCCCACTCCTCCTCATGCGCAATGAACATGTCTACCGACGTGGTGGATCGCGCAATACAAGACATCAACATCAATATCAACATAGGATCCATCATCTTATGTTACATTACATTACATGATCATTGCTTTAGGTCCAGCGGACTCTTCCGAGCCAAATCGGGAAAGAATACAAACATTTTTATAAATTATCAACAAAACACATACATATAAAATGCCTACATTGCTAAATAATAACACCATAGGAAGCCCTAGTGACCACCTGGCAGAAAGCGTCCAATATTCCCAAGCTGATCCAACAGACTTCACACACAAATAAGGAATCTTGTCCCGGAAGAGTGTTCAAGAAAAAAAGGTATGTGACTGGTCTAGCGAAGAAGAGTATAGTATAGCAGATTGATAGAACAGAGCAGGAATGAGAAAGAACAAATGAGAAAGACAGCGACAGTGGGAATTTAAAGCACTAAATTTCCAGAAAGTGGGGAAACTATTTTTACTAAAAAAAAACTGCACCCCAACCGGGGAATCATCATCTTACGTGGATCGTATGCATATACATAGGTGGCTATGGGATGGATGTACTGGGTAGCTGCTGTTACACTTGCCGTTGTAGTATGATGTCGTAACAGTGACTGTTTGCAATGCTTCACTGTTGCAATCTTTGCAGTTGTTCACTGTTGTAGCATGAGGTCCTAACAGTGACTATTTGCAATGCTTCACTGTTGTAGACTTACATACTGTATTTACTTATGCAAGTTGCAGATTTTACACGACTTTTTTGTTTACTGTGTGATTTCCTCAGTTCATGTCATATTTTATGCTTTTTACTCGCTTCCAGCGTTGACTTTTCGAGTATGTGCTTCTCATTGTCACCACCACCACCACCTCCACCACCACCACCACCATCATCATCATCATCATCATCATCATCATCATTATCATCATCATCATCATCGTCTTCATCATCATCATCATCAGCTCGAGGGAGCGTTGTAGCCTCGTGATCTAAGGCGGGACTAACTTGCCTTGTCCACAGGATGTGGGACTGATCTCGCCTCTGGGTTTTAAGTTTCTCCGAATATTATTTACTCTCGACTAGGGCTACGTCTCGCTGGTTTTCTCAGGGTACTCGGGTTTGCTCCCCCCCCACCCCCACCCCCTCATTCCCCAACAAAGTTTCAAATCACTACTAATATTGGCTGCTCTCGCTTTAAATTCCTCATGTCAAATTCATAATGCTGTAACTGACGTCATTTGATAATCCACTGGCACCTACTTGTTTATTTTTACTATTTGTTGTTTGCGTGTGTATGTGTGCACGCTTGATAGGTTTTTTATTAGCTGGTAAACGTGTGTTTGCATGTATGTTTTATGAATGTTACTGCCACATTGCAACATATTCCATGTGCATGTTTTATGTCAATTTGGCCAATAAACTTCGTTGATCGTTGATCGTTGATCGTTGATTAGATAGGTTGGGTTTGGTCGCGCCACAGGCTGCGACTACGCCTTCCCCAGAAGAGGCGGCCCACAATTTCCCTATAATAAAGGACAATAAATAGTTTTTGTTTAAATGTCCTCCTCCTCCTCATCATCATCATCATCATCATCATCATCATCATCATCATCATCATCATCATCATCATCATCATCATTTAATCAATATGATGGTTCACTGAGACTATGGCTGTGTGACCAAATGTAGCATCAAATGTCTTTACAATAGTCCTATTGCCCGTAAACTACTGTCACACCACACATAAATACACACAAGGTGCTAGATTTATATTGCTAATTCCAAGCTATACACGGATAACTGTTCTTCAAATCTCTTCCAAGACTCCTCATGTTGGGTCAGCCAGAGAATATTGGACGTTTTCTGCCAAATGCTCACTAGGGGTTCCTATTAAATTATTATTTAGCAATGTAGACATTTTATATGTATGTATTTTGTTGATATTTTATAGTGATGATATATTCTATTTTGTGTTTTTGTAAACGGGGTTTCGATAAATTAGAGCATAGGCTCAGCGTCCCATGAGTGGGATTCCTTAATTGTAAAGTGACCGGCTGGTGGAGTGCCTACATTGTTACCACTAGGGTTGTTTCAGCAGATCTTTTATACAGATCAAGAGTGAATCCTCATCTTTTAACCTCTTTTTGGTCTTGATTTTGTGGTCCTGATTCGGCTCTTTGCAGTCTGCTGGACCCTATAAGCAATGAATAACTAACTATATTTTAGTCGGATCGGGTGTGAGTCCTTTTTCAACCAATTTGTGATCCTGATTGGGATCTTTGCAGTCCGCTAAACTCTATAAACAAACAATGACTGACTAATTTGATCCTAAACTACAAGAGATACGAAAGTCAAAACTTGTAATATTTAGAAAAAACAGATTGATCTTTCATAAATGTTCCGTTTTTGTGTTGAACATGAAGAAGGTCAAGGTCATTTTAGATCGTACAAAAACAATTTTTTTAAAAATGTTTCATTGTAAAGTGCAATGGGCCCAATATTTTGTAACCCATAGTATGCTACAACTTTGGGTTATTTAATTAGAAATAAACATCAGAGGTCACGTAAAGGTCAAGGTCATCTCAAAGGTCAAGGTCATTCCAAGGGCAGTCTTTCTTGCATACTACAATTTTTTTTGGCTAAAGGATGAATGTTTTCTTTTTTTAGCTGGAGTGCAAGCTTATCTCAAGGTCAAGAGCATTGAAGGATCAAAGAAAATACTTTGCAAGCTAATGTCACCATTTCTTTTCTTTTTTCGGGCAGTCATTTTTATGTTAAATATTTTAACGGACCATGCGAGTCATATGGGCTTAACCCTTCTAGTTAGATTTTAAAGGCACGAGAAAAAATCGGGAGTTAGCCTGTTGTATGGTAACGAGCGCCTGTGGCAGTGGCGAGAGGTTTGATACCAAACA
>CM072522.1:54026430-54038930 GCA_036898135.1 Oncomelania hupensis
AATGCCGACTGTGCGTTGATTTTTAGGAGCAAAAAAAACCCAATAGTTTTCAAGGGATAACCTTTTTTTTTTTTTGGTGCACACTATAACCTTAGAGAAAAAAGTTTTACAAGGGACTGAGATAGTGGTAAAGGATGATTAAAGATTGCTTAGTCTAGCCTGCTTACAATAGTGACTCCGGTGTACAAAGTGTTAGTATAACGTTGGCACGTGCGATATACATCGCCTGGTCAGCATTTACTGCAGTTGCTGGCCGGGAAAGTTTATAGTTTGCATGGTCAGTTGCATGACGCATACAAGTACCTACTTCCGGCTATTTTTCCTATAGGGAGCGCCCGGACAGTTCTTAGTTCATGATTGGCTGGAGCCTGGCGCATTACCTTATCTAGAGAGAGATGCTTCTTGGGAAACTTGTAGTATTTAACCCACGACGAACAAAGAAATCTTCCTCTTATCTCCGGTCTCCTGCTCCTGACAGACCTAGAACAACTTTGCTCCATCTTGTCTAGGTGTAGCCCTTAGAGTGTTTTAATTCATAATGTGTCTAAGAGCAGGAGAGAATTTATAGTAATTGTAGAATATATATAGAGTATAAAGTGTAGGTGTACAATGTTTAGAAATTGGTGTGGGAGCAGAATTAGATGGTAAGTAGTCAGTGAGTTAGTTAGTGAGTGAAGATTGATTTTTAGGGCAAGAATTAGTACTTTCCCAAAGGAGGAAAGGAGAGTGGAAAAGAGAAAGAAAATGAGGTAAGATGAAATGAATTTATTTGAACATCGTATGTATTGTTAGTTAGAGTTTATGTGCATGAGAATTTTATGTTACTTGAATGATGTATACTAGTTAGATTAATAAAATTGGATAAATGAAGATAAGCTATAGTTTATTGTGATTTATTTGAGCGCATGGCAAACCCTTTGTGAACAGCAGTGAGATTGGTTTATTTTATATGTCTTATATATCATAACTTGGTTTGTCATGCCCTTTCCCCGTACAAGTATAAAATTAAGTAGTTTAGATTAACTCTCACAAGATAACGCAAATATAGAGTCGCGTTACATTGGTGGACCTGCGGGGTAGATGCAGCATTTCTTCCGTTTGCTTATCTTTAATATGGAACTCGAGCCATGTAATATCTAGATCAGGAGGTGTCCATACATTACGGAGCAAGTGGAGACAACGGACCCATCTATTCATAGTAGAATAATACTGACTTGGACAAGCTGGGAGTGTGGCTAGATAAATATCCACCAGGCGCTGACCATTAGAGAGTTCTAAGATAACTTCCGTACGATAAATTGTAGTCTTCAACAATAAACCAGCAGACCGAATAAGAACAATGAGTAGCAATGCGAACGTAACGAGTTCTAATGCCAAGAGAAAATGATCTGCTAATGGAGGTTCACACGCAGGAAGGGGAGAAGTTGGAGGTTGTGGGGTGAGATAAAGTGGAGCATTAGGCGAAGGAAGAGAGGAGGATGGAAGAAAAGGAGGGGGGAGTACTTCGGGAACCATAGGTACTGGTACCGGTGGGAATGAAATGGAATTCGCGTCCACAGCCAAGGGCTTGTTGGGTGTTAAGAGAGCAACCACCAGACACAAATTCTTAAAACGACGGTAGAGAATGAAAAGAACAACAGAGATAAAAACTGCGTAGGCAAATGCTACCATGTCACATATTTTGGTGTGTCGTAATTAATATTTATATTCAGTGCCTTGGACGCTTTGCAGTGGTTGTGACAATTATACTTTAAAAACAAACATTTTCCAACAAAACTTTCGTAACAGTGATCAACGTGTCATAGTGACTTTCTGTTACCTATTTCTCGAATCTACCTTAGTCTTCGGGGATGTCTTCATACCTTGACGAACATCAACGTCGCCAAGTGATGTCACCTTCACACCATGCAGTACCTCCCTTCTTCAGCCATCGCCTTACCCTGCCTTGGCCTTCTTGGACCCTTCTTCACGTCAACTTTATACCCGTTTACGATTGCATTAGACCTTTCATCTTCATTTAACGAAGCACCCCTGATGAAAGATCCCGCCTTCGCCTATTGTCTGAAATCTTCACAACCTTCGTTCCCACCTACACCCACTTGGACTGCTTGCCCCGACCCCAATTTGCCCACTTCATCCAGTTGCAGAGAACATCCCTCCTTGTATTCCCCGACCAAACATTCTACCACCTTCTCCCAAAGTTTTGGTCATCTCCCATGTTCCTCTATTACAGACGGGGGAGAGCAAAGACTGTCGCTAAACGAGGTTGGAGCTCTTCTCCTTTACTATGCTGTAATCTCCGTTCCCATTCCCTTTGTGTGCTCCACCTAAACGCACACTCCCATTCCCCTCGCTTGCTGCATACTCCTGGGTGCCTCGTCATGTGGGACTACTTCTTTCAGACACTACGTATTTCGTCATAATCTACGGTCGAATCCTGGTTGCAAGGTCCGCTACACCACGGTTTCTCCATCAACGGAGGTTTGCATGGTGCGGTGACGTCACAATCTTCTTCTGGCGACACTCCACGTTCCTTCGTTCATAGCAAGTCTACACGTCCGTCTTCAATATTAATTGTATTTACTTATGCGCAAACGCCTTAAGGTGCTGCTTGGCTTGTGGGGACAGTCCTCATGTGTCCTCATTGCCAAATGTCCTCATAGCCCTTTTGGTCGTTTCTCATCCTGGATCCATCGGTCTTCACTTCGGGTTCCTGCACTACCTTAAAATTTTTTGTGGCACATAAACTTTCCAGTAATTTGCCGTCGGACTTATTTGATTGTGTTTTTCGGTGTTTTGTGCTTACTTGTCATTTGGTGCATGCAACTTTCTTTTGCAATTTTTATATTTTGTAAGTCTTACCTCATCTTCGCCACTTCGCCTCCTCAGATCGCTTTAGTATCGTCACTTTGTACCCTCTTTGCTTTATTTTGTTTTGTTTTTTTCATGCTCAATTTTTAAGGAGCGAGGACGCTCCTTCGCAGGCCGGCGGCACTTATAACCTTAGAGAAAAAAGTTTTACAAGGGACTGAGATAGTGGTAAAGGATGATTAAAGATTGCTTAGTCTAGCCTGCTTACAATAGTGACTCCGGTGTACAAAGTGTTAGTATAACGTTGGCACGTGCGATATACATCGCCTGGTCAGCATTTACTGCAGTTGCTGGCCGGGAAAGTTTATAGTTTGCATGGTCAGTTGCATGACGCATACAAGTACCTACTTCCGGCTATTTTTCCTATAGGGAGCGCCCGGACAGTTCTTAGTTCATGATTGGCTGGAGCCTGGCGCATTACCTTATCTAGAGAGAGATGCTTCTTGGGAAACTTGTAGTATTTAACCCACGACGAACAAAGAAATCTTCCTCTTATCTCCGGTCTCCTGCTCCTGACAGACCTAGAACAACTTTGCTCCATCTTGTCTAGGTGTAGCCCTTAGAGTGTTTTAATTCATAATGTGTCTAAGAGCAGGAGAGAATTTATAGTAATTGTAGAATATATATAGAGTATAAAGTGTAGGTGTACAATGTTTAGAAATTGGTGTGGGAGCAGAATTAGATGGTAAGTAGTCAGTGAGTTAGTTAGTGAGTGAAGATTGATTTTTAGGGCAAGAATTAGTACTTTCCCAAAGGAGGAAAGGAGAGTGGAAAAGAGAAAGAAAATGAGGTAAGATGAAATGAATTTATTTGAACATCGTATGTATTGTTAGTTAGAGTTTATGTGCATGAGAATTTTATGTTACTTGAATGATGTATACTAGTTAGATTAATAAAATTGGATAAATGAAGATAAGCTATAGTTTATTGTGATTTATTTGAGCGCATGGCAAACCCTTTGTGAACAGCAGTGAGATTGGTTTATTTTATATGTCTTATATATCATAACTTGGTTTGTCATGCCCTTTCCCCGTACAAGTATAAAATTAAGTAGTTTAGATTAACTCTCACAAGATAACGCAAATATAGAGTCGCGTTACACACACACACGGGAACTTATAAGCCTTATAAGTAACAGTTCAACATGAAATGTAACTTATAACGATAGAACTGTAACTTATAACTGTGAAATGTTACCTCGAACTCAAAATTCGGAAAGTAACTTTATTTTGTGGAACTGTGACTTTGTTAAAATGCTACCTGGATGTGAAACGTAACTTAGTAAAACATGTTGAACTGTTGCTTAATATGTTGTAATGTAACTTAATGCGGTGGTTTAGTAAGACCTTCATTCATAGGGTTCCATAACATACTGAAATGCATAAACAGACATTTATGTGAGAACACACCACGTAAAACAATACTTTCAAACAGCTTCACATCACTTCAAGATTCTTTATTGTCCAAACATATGGCATGGATATTTGTTATGCAGTGCAAGAAAAGAGATCGAAATACAAATCTATCACCACTAGCACACATGCCTAAACAGATATCCAGTCACATACCCATGCAAACACATTAGACACACAGATAATTATTCAACAATACACAAAACCACTCAAACCCACCCATTCTTCCATGCCTTAGACCCATCCTAGCCATCCACAACACTTCACTCCTGTAACTATACACTCGTACTTGAAAACTTTTCATCCTTCCTACCACTCAACTCGTTGACTCACACATATATCCATGCACACACATACACCCATGTACACATATACACACATGCTTACTCGTGCACCCACCCCTCCATTCATGTCTGCATACACCTTGCACTAACGACAGCAACAATGGAATAGAATATAATATTATTAGGTTCCTGAAATAACTAGGTGCGACAAAGTACTAATGACTTCAGCAAAGCTATCTTTTTAAAATTACAATACTGAGTACTGGTAAAAACCTGATGAAGGTGACAATGGTGATTTCATAATAATAATAATAATAATAATAATAATAATAATAATAATAATAATAATAATAATAATAATAGGAGTAATAATAATCATAATAAAAAATAATCGTAATCATAAGAGTAATTATAAAAATAATAATAATAACAATACAACTACTAAAAAAAATACAACAGCAGCAGCAACAAAACTAATAATATATGGTAACAATGAAAGCAACAATAATAACAATACTAATAAAACTAATAATAATAACAACAAGGATACAAAACCAAGCTTCATGATGATCTAGGAGAACACAATTAGCTGTTCGTGGGTTTAATATCCATGTTAGTTATTGTCAACAAAACTACCTAGTTGGAAGTAATAATAATAAAAACAAGAAGGATACCAAACCAAGCTTCCATGATAGTTAATGTCAACAAAACTACCTAGTTGATAGTTATTGTCAACAAAACTACCTAGTTGGTAGAGTAGAAGAAAGAAGGATACAAAACCAAGCTTCTTGATGATCTAGGTGAACAAAATTAGCTGATCGTGGGCTTAATATCCATGATAGTTATTGTCAACAAAACTACCTAGTTGGAAGTTTCTCTCACCCCATCTCTAATCAAAAGGAAAAACGGATGGACAAATATTCACCAGCACATTGTGACAATTTGGTCCAACGTGGTCACAGTTGCACCTTCTGCACAAGTCAACATAGTGACTGGAATTGTAGAATCAATAATGGCATAGTTTTAAACAATGTTACCAATCACCCTTTCAACATGAATCATTACTGTGGCTTACATGTGCTATTTTGCGTGTTGATTCTACATCAAAAGCAGATACTTGCTTTTTTACCTTTGTAAAAGCAGGTATCTTAACTTCAGCACACATCAGTCCAACACTATCATGGATATTAAACCCACAATCAGCCAATATATATATATGTAGGCCTGTGTAATATTTCACTTTCTCATAATCTCTAGACCCATCTTATTTTTTAAAAAAGTCATCTGACATAGTGCTGGCATTCAGTTTCATACGAAGAGTGAGGTTTTCTGTTCTTAGAGTCTGAAGCTCAGACTCCACGGCTTCCAGGTAGGAAATGGTAATATCAGTCTGGACTTCCTGCTCCACAGTTCGTTTCAAATCAGTAGCTTCTTCACCCAGTTCTAAATCAGTGTCCCCTCCAAGATCACCCATAGATGCAGTAAACAGTAAACAGTAAACTTTATTGTCCAAATCTTTACAAAGTGGAAAATGATGCGTCACTTTCTGTGGTGTTCTCACCGTCCTCAGCATGATCTGCACAAATAAGAACCATAACAATACACATAAATATTTGTTTACTTCAAGCACATTCTATGTTTAGGTGATCATACTGCCTTGAAATGTTTCACTTTTGTTTTTTACTCAAAAGTATGAGTAAATGCCTATTTTGGGCAATCAGTGTTCCTCCCATCTATAAGACAAGATGTGGCTTTTTTTATATTAACCAAAATGAAAACTGAAGACAGTTTATTTAACTGTAGTTTTAACAAGAACAAGAAAGAACAAGAACAAGAAATTTATTCAGTCAAAAGGAATTAGGCCTCCGGCCTGTAGACATACAATAAGTGGGTACGTGAACAAATAAAAATCGGGAGCAGAAATGTGGAACAATAAGTATTATACAAAATTTTCACATCATCTTTCTTCAAGTCACAGGCATAACCCTCTCTCTTTCTTTCAAAGCATAGAAAATATACATTGCAATATCTCTCGTAACCTCGACACTTTCATTACTCAAAAGACGTTTCCAAACAATTATACAATCTCTCAGGTTCATACCAACGATGTGTTTAGACAGATATTTTGCTCTTACATCAACATACAGTGGGCAATCAAAAAAGAAATGACATTCATCTTCTATAACATCACAATGAATGCACAAAGGGTTAACTGCAGTGTATCTATGATGGATTTTCAAATCAGTAAGACCTAACCGGAATCTGGTGAAAAACACTCTAAACTTATTTATCGTTAGTTTAGCTAAATACATTTCTGGGCATAGTAATGACTTGAAAGATCGATAGAATTCAAACCTCTCACTTCCATTCAATTTTGCATTCCACTGCTGATGATAACAATCAATCATTCTCTGCCTCAAAGTTTTCAGAAATATTTTTTCATTCCCAACTCCATCTGACCAGACATATGAAAATCCATAATTGTCAAGCGTACACTTAACCATATTCGCCCAATTTTTCTGCTGAACGTTATTTCTAAAACTGCTGGTACACAACATTTCATACACCTGACGAGGAATTCTATTCACGTCCATTTTCCGCAGTGTAAACCAGTACCGGATTACGCTCAGGGTGCTGTCTATATACAAAGGATATCGCCCGGTTTCGCCGTATGCCATCGCATTCGGGGTCCTGGGGCCCACACTCAATAATCTTTTTAGAGCAAAAAGCTGGACTGACTCAACAACTTTATACTGTGTTGCTCCCCAGACCTCCGAAGAGTACAGCAACATCGGTTTGACCTGCGCATCGAACAACCTGAGGAAAAAAGACATGTTCATCTTGCCAAGACTCCACATGGTTCTCAAGATTTCAACCACCTTTCCCTTGCCTTTTTTTACAACTTGATCCAAAGCTGATATAACAGACAGCCTACTTGTCAACACAAAACCTAGATACTTATATTCGTTGACTATTTCTAGTTCAGTACCTTTCAGAAACCACTTTTCTTTCTTAGATAACCTACCCCCTTTCCTAAAAATCATCACTTTGGTTTTATCAAGGTTTACTTTTAAACCTAATTTGTCTGATGCTGTGTCAAGGTTATTCAACTGATTCTGTAAGCCTACAGGAGTAGAAGACAGTAACACAATGTCGTCTGCAAAAAGCAGCAAAAATATCTCCCTAAGCCCTGGTTGAAATTGAAAACCATGTCGACCTCTTGCTGTTAGTCTACTTCTTCAGAAACTTCACTAATTAGCAGAGAAAAAAACAAGGGGAGATAATAAGCACCCTTGCTTCACCCCACTAGGGCAATCAAAGAAGTCTGACAGGGTTGCGCCCCATCTCACACAAGACTGAACTGAGGCATACATTCCGTGTAATATTCGTAACATTTTTGTTGATGTTTTGACCTTATTTAGGACTCCCCAGAGGCTGTTTCTATTTACGGAATCAAAAGCCTTCATATAGTCGACAAAAGCGACATACACTTTGCTCTTTTGCTTAGAATTAATCGTTTTCTGTATTAAAGAAAATAAGGAAAAAATGTGGTCAGTGGTGGAGTAATTTTTCCTAAAACCTGCTTGTTCTTCACAGATTTTCCCCTCCTTTTCTGCCCACTTATACAACCTGGTGTTTAAGATCTTTGTAAAAACTTTGCTAGTAATGCTCAGTAAAGAAATGCCCCGGTAGTTTTCTGGGTTAGTTGGGTCACCTTTTTTGAGTAAAGGTATAATAACAGAACGAGTCCAGCTTTCCGGGAAGTGACCACTGTCATAAAGCTGGTTAAAAAGCCTGGTTAAAAATGGTGTTACAAACTGTTCTGCTGCCTTTAAAGATTCAGCTAGTATATCGTCTATCCCAGTTGCTTTCCCTGACTTCAGACTTCTAATTGCTTTCTTCACTTCCTCCTGGGTGATAGGGGCATCTAGATCAGGAACACAAATTTCGTCCTCTGGCATCCAAGTCTCGCCTTCATTTACCCCTACATAATCATTGCCATTAATAGTAGTCTCACCACCAAGAATGCGTTCAAAGTGATTTTTCCAAATATCAATATCAACTTGGGGAGTCTCTTTAGGTTTTCTGTTCAAACTACGTACAGTAAACCAAAATTTCTTACTATCTTTTTTATTTTCAAGTAGTGTTTGTGTCATTTTATCCTTATAGGTTTTCTTTTTTTCTTTCAAAGTGCTCAAATACACATTTCTTTTTTCTTTGTACAATAGTCTGTCTTCAGCGTACTTCGAGCGCCTGTACCGCGCCAGCGATCGTCTCGCGTCGATTTTCAAGTTTTCACAATCGCGGTCATACCACTTGCAACGATAACTACTTACTCCACCCCCTACTCTCCCTGTCTGACGCATACACTCGCTCGCTTCGCGCAACAGGCACGTGAATTTGTCAACGGCTGATTCAATACTGATCTCTAATTGCACTATCGCTTCATTCAGACACTCTACTGCATAATTGGATGCCAGAAAATTTCGAAACTCCTGTTCCTTTGACCCATCCCATCTCACTTTAGAGAAACTTGTTTTTAGTGGTGTCTCTACATTGACAGTCGGCAAATTGCAGCGTACATTCAAAGCAATGGGGGCATGGGGTGATTCAACACGACACACAACATCCATGGAGTACACAAACAATTCAAAATCAAAGGAACATAAAAAATAGTCTATAACACTGGAACCTTGATCAGATATAAACGTAGAACATTGGTTCACGCCTCTCTTAACGAAACCATTTAAGGGTAGAAGTTTAAAGACTGTACATAACTCAATCAATCTCTTTCCAAAATTATTTACAAAACAATCTTCTGATTTTCTTTCGAAAACGGTTGCAAAATTGTCCTCCATAGGAGCATAGTTGTCAACCTGGTCATCTTCACCATCCACCTCCAAGCCCCAATTCCCTATTCTGGCATTAAAATCACCGGCAATAAGGAAATATACTTTTTCACCCTTTTCTAATATTGACAGTACAAATTGCTCTAATTCAGTAAAAATACTATCATAGTCTTTCTGATCATAGTATGGGCTTCCAGGTGGGTGGTTATACAGACCAACAAAAACAATGTCTTTGTCCAAACCAAACAACTGTTTACTCAACTGAACACTGAGCATATTATCAATGCCTGTATCAACAACAGAAATATAATCCACCAAAGTTTTCTTAATAAGTAGTAATGTGCCTCCTGATCCCCTACCCATCTTGGACAGCTTCACAGCAGGTGAATGAAACACCAAAAAGTTTTTAAATTGAATGGTTGGGTCAAAGCTTGAAAATGTAAAAGTTTCTTGTAAACAAATCACATCAAATGAAGTAATAAAGTTAACGAAATCATGATCAGACAGCTTGTTAACTAACCCGTCCACGTTCCACGACAAAAATGAACAAAGTTTATTTGTAGTCCCTGGATTAACAATGTTTTGGCCTTGGCCACACCCCTAGGTGCTGCCCGATTTCGAACGAGACTTGCTGTTACTGTTACCCCACGCGTTATGCAGGGTCGTGGACTTCATAGCGCTGGTCCTAGTTGTAGGCCTCGCACCGCATGGCTGTGACGTCGACTGACTGCCGGGAGATCCCACTACGTCACCCTGGGATACCCTTGTGTCACTGCCACTCTCGTTGCTGAATGGCTGCCGGCCGGCCGCCGTGACGTCAGAGTTCTGTCTGACAGGGGAATCCCCAACGCTGGTCGCATCGTTGGATAGTCGCTCAAGAGGGGGGTAAGCTGGTTCGGAGTGGATGGTGATAGGATGATCAGAGGGTGGTTCTTCACGGGGAGGACGTGGGTTCATGACATGTAATCTCCCTTTCTTATAGTAAGCGGACTTACCCTCCTCCCTCAACTCTCTCAGCTTCGCCTGCTGCCGCCGTGTCAAGTCCTGTGCAAAAGTGAGACCGTGATTGTACATACTGTCTCTCGCTGCTTTGTTGTCCATCACTTTCATCAGGTCTCCCCATCTCTGGAATTTCGCTATGATTGGTCGAGGTTTCTTGTTATGTGGGGTAAACTTGCCGAGTCTGTGTGCCCTCTCCACTACATCATCACCCCACACTGTCTCTGCAAAATACGTTGACAACATGTCCCTTACCACAAATTCACAGTTCTCTCCTTTGCTCTCACTAACACCGAATATCTTCACGTTATTTCTTCTCGAGAATCCCTCCAGGCGATCGATTTCATCCTGCATTCCATCAACAGTGTCTGTCAAAGTTGCAATTTTTTGGTTCAAGTCACCAACGTCACTAGCCACTGACTTCCTTAGATCACTGATGTCCCCTCTCATTGCTTGAATCGCCACCGTTTGGCTTTCTATAGCACTGAAAAGTTTGTCAAGCTTCTGATCTAAGTTCTGTTTCCACTGAAAATCGTCAACTTTGGGAGGACCAGGATTTTCTTCCACATCACCGGATAACAGAAGCTTCATGCCACACGCCGCACCGTTGTACACAAGATACTGTAGTGTACACCCGGCTACCCGGTTCACTGCCATTAGGGATCCCCTAAGAATGCACAACACAGGTGACTGCCGCATCGTGACGTCGTCGCTCACTGTCAGTGTCATATCGAAGACGGTTTCGTTTACTGCCAACGTTCCACTGCTACAGCAAACATCAAGGTGGCAGAGGGGCATTTTCACTGAGGCTAGTATTGTGTTTCCAAGACAGAAACCTATTGCAGCCAGAAACAAGAGGCTTGTGTAGAACAGTAAAATGTCGCCTGTCCCTAACGGCCCTGATATCTCGCTCGCCATGTCCGACATGTCTGACATAACACCGCGCACAGTCCCACCTCTAAACAATCCAATTCTGGCACGCCACAAGTCCACCGATATCATTTTGGTTGTTTTATGAGAGTTACACCATTCACAGTACTTCTGACCACAGAATATTGTATCCAATGCCCCTGAATACAGTGTAATCTTACAAAGTTCTGCACCAACTTTCAAATACTAGCCCACACGCCGCCATGTTGTCACGTGACCCATTTAACTGTAGTTTAATACTGATTAATTGAGATTCATAATGATGAAGTGGTGGGAACGGGTTGTGGTGAGAAAAAAAAATTAACACTGGATCTGGGGGCATGCTTCTCTGGAAAACTGCATTCCTGTGCACTTACTAACAACTGCATTACCTTCAAAATGCATAATTTCATGGACTACATCAAATATCTAAATACGAAGGCGATGACATTATACATGACAATGTTAGATTTACAAACTTTAAAAATTGCATTTTAGAAAGGCAGCATTGTTTCAAAAACACAATTTCTTTACACTTGAAGATAAACTATGAAATATTTAATAAAGTAAATATTCATTACATACTGTTGTGGGCATTTCCTTGTTTCTGTTGCTCTCTCTTCTGTTTCCTTTCAAACCGGTCCACATCAGTGGATGCACATTAATGTTGTAGCCAAGGTGCAAAGTTGGGATCCAGTTGGGCGTATCATCTTGATAGAACTCCGCACGTTTTCCTGTCATCAAAATCAAGTCAAAATGTAATAACAACTACACTAAAATATTGACTTGCATGATAAACAAAACAAGCACTCTACCCGTCTCTAGTCTTTCCTCTGTGATTCTGGAAGAAAGGTAAACAATGTTTCTCCTCAGGTGTTTTGTGTGGTGTTTTTTTTTTAAATTATTATTTTGTATTCAAGTAAACGTGAAATTTGAAAAAAACAACAAATACAGTCCCAGTCTTTATATTTAAATTACGAAGCCTAAACGCACATTCTATCTATGAAATTTTTAGAACAGAGCAAAAGTCATCTAAAAACCCTCCAACACTCGACCTGCTCAAAAACGGCAGATTTCACTACTGCCAGGTTGTCGGTGAAAGTGGGCAGCTGCAACTTCGCAATGGCCTAGTAAGACCAATAACAAAATGCATGTGAACCATTGAACAATTATTG
>CM072522.1:54043930-54327906 GCA_036898135.1 Oncomelania hupensis
GTAACAGTGTATAAAATATAATGTACACATACCTGCAACAAAATATATACAGGTAATGTAACAGTGTATTAAATACAAAGTTAATACCAGAAGGAAATGATGCGTTATTAAAACACGTTCTATAATATCATGGTTTGTATCCACAAGGTTGCTAAAGTGGCAGTGATGATGATGATGATGATGATGATGATGATGATGATGATGATGATGATGATGATGATGATGATGATGATGATGATGATGATGATGATGCAAATTTCTGTAGTATTCACTAAGATGCTAAACTCAAAGAAAGATAATTATATAGCCGATAGATGATGACAGCGACAACGACAGTGGCGACGATGAGGTTGAGGTTGACGATTATTTGGCGTGGATGTAAAAACTGTTTGACTGTTGCAGCCACAATCGTGGTGAATGAATAGAGTGTGTTCACTAGCGATGCTGTTTCTCACTCAGTGGATCACTCATGCTGACGCATTGTTTCTTTTCAGATGAGCGAGACAACGTGGACACCAGAGACAGCCTCAGCCACCACCACCACTACAAAACTACTACAAGAGCAAATACAGCAACTACAACAACAACAACTGCAACAACAACAACTACAACAACATCAAGAACTTCTACTACTACAACAACAAGTACAAGAACTACTACAACATCAACTACAGCAACAACAACAACATCAACCACAGCAACAACTACACCATCAACCACAGCAACAACAACTACAACAACTACTACAACAACAACTACTACTAAGTGGATTACACCAGGGTCAGCCTCAGCCACTACCTCCACCACCACCAGCGCCACAAGGACGACGTTCTGAACAACAGGAACAGCCTCCACCAACAACAGTAAGAGACTCTGCAACAGCAACTCTCTCTCTCTCTCTCTCTCTCTCTCTCTCTCTCTCTCTCTCTCTCTCTCTCTCTCTCTCTCCTCCCCTTCCCACCCCATGTCTGTCTGTGATTACGATGAAGCGTCTTTATGCCAAACAGCTGGGCTTGTTTTGTTATGAACAGAAAGCTCCACTGTTGTTCAACATAATTCTATTTATTGTATTACAAGGCAATGTAGCGTGTGAAGTGATGGAGTGAGTCCACTAGCGATGCTGCATCTCCCTTAGTGCAACACTCATGCTGACGTCTTGGTCTTTTTTCAGATGGCCGCCACCACGTGGACACCAGGGACAGCCCCCACCACCAACACCACCTCCATCATCACCACTACCAGAGCCACAACGACGATGGCTGCCACGACAGTGCCGACTTCAGTAGAACTGTTTACAACAACAACAACAGTAAGAGTCACAGTAACAGACTCTCTCTCTCTCTCTCTCTCTCTCTCTCTCTCTCTCTCTCTCTCTCTCTCTCTCTCGCTCTCTCTCTCTCGCTCTCTCTCTCCCTTTCTTTCTGTCTTTTTTCTGTCTGTTTTTACTCTCCCCCTCTCTGTCCTCTCTTTGTCCATCTTTCTCATTCTTTCAGTCAGTCTCACTGTTTTTCTTTCTCCTGTCTGTTTCTCTCTTTTTTCCTTTCTATTTCTATTTTAGTCTGTCTGTTTCTCTCTTTTTTCCTTTCTATTTCTATTTTAGTCTGTCTGTCTCTACTCCTTGTCTTTCTATTTTACTTTTGTTCTTTTTCTGTCTGCATGTCTGTCGGTTTGTTTCTGTTTCTCTATTTCTCTCGTGTATGTCTGTGTGTAACATGAAGCCTCTTTATGTGTGAGCACATGGGCATGTCTTGACATCAACACAAACCTACACTGTTTTTCAACATTCAACATATATTTATTGTTTCTATAAATTACAACAAAATGTAATGTGTGTGTGACAATTTCCCATGAACAAAAACAAAGTCATGCAAAAATACAATGAAAACGTGCTTCATTATATCACACAAACACTAAGTATAGCACTGCATTGCAGTACAAGAAATTACGTTAACTTTCTCTTCCACAGACACTAGAGATCCGTAGGATCTCATCTTTGATATGATGATGATAATCATTGTTGTCAGGGTGGCGACGTGGTGATCGTCCTTAACGCTGATGCAATAGGACGTTAAGCTTCGTTGTTCCTCCTTCAATCTACAGGCACTAGACAATTGATAATCAACCTTTCACAGACACTCCATACCACAGGCACTAGACAATTAATAATCAACCTTTCACAGACACTCCACATCACAGGCACTAGACAATTAATAATCAAGCTTCCAGGCAATTAATCAACAGCTCCCACAAATGAAATGTACTCATGTACACATACTGCCAACATAAATGCATACAGGTAATGTAACAGTGTATAAAATACAATGTAAACATACTGCCAACATAAATATATACAGGTAATGTAACAGTGCATACAATACAATGTACACATACTGCAAACATAAATATATACAGGTAATGTAACAATATATACAATACAATGGTAATACAAGAGGGGAAACAAGCGTTAATAAAACACGTTGTATAATATCATAGTGCGTATCCACTAGGTTCTGACTACCAATTGCTGAAGTAACAGTGGTGATGATGATGATGCTGATGATGATGCTGATGATGATGCTGCTGATGATGATGATGATGATGACGATGATGATGATGATGATGATGATGATGATGATGATGATGATGATGATGATGATGACGACAACGACGACGACGATGATGATGATGATGATGATGATGATGATGATGATGATGATGATGATGATGATGATGATGATGATGACATTTCTTCAGTTTTGATTAGGATGCTAAACGCAGGGCTATATAATTCTATAGCCGATGGATGATGACAGCGACAATGATGAGGTTGAGGTTGAAGGTTAATTGGCGTGGATGTGGACATTGACTGTTGCAGCCCCAACAGTGGTGATACAATGGAGTGTGACCACTAGAGATGCTGTATCTCAGTTAATGATGATGATGATGATGATGATGATGATGATGATGATGATGATGATGATGATGATGATGATGATACACATTTGTTTAGTATTCACTAAGATGCTAAACTCGTAGCCGGGAGATGATAACAGCGAGTACGGAATTGACGAAGATGAGATTGAGGTTGACGATTAGTTGGCGTGGATGTGAACACTGTTTGACTGTTGCAGCCACAACCGTGGTCAATAAATGGAGTGTGTCCTCTAGCGATGCTGTATCTCCCTCAGTAGATCACTGATGCTGACGACTTGTCTCCTTTCAGATGGATGGGAACACATGGAATCCCGAGACGACCAAGGAAGATGGACCCCAGGGACAGCCTCAACCACCACCGCCACCACCAGTGCCACAACGACGACGACGACGACGATGGTTGCCACGACAGTGCCTACTTCAGTAGAGCTGCTTGCAACAACAGAAAGAGTCCGAAACAGAAACGGTAACTCTCTCTCTGTCTCTCTCTGTCTCTCTGTCTCTCTGTCTCTCTCTCTCTCTCTCTCTCTCTCTCTCTCTCTCTCTCTCTCTCTCTGTTTCTCTCTCTCTGTTTCTCTCTCTTTCTAGTTCTCTCTCTATCCCTCTCTCTCTCTCTCTCCTTCTCTCTTTTTTCTCTTTCGCTCTTTTCTCTCTCTTTCTCTCTCTTCCTTCCCCTCCCTCTCTCGTGTCTGTATGTGGGTACGATAAAGCGTCTTCATGCGTGAGCACCTGGGCTTGTCTTTACTTTGAAAAAACAAACAAACAAAAAAAACAAAAACAACAACTACATGTTGTTCTGACTATCCATTGCTGAAGTAACAGTTATAAAAAATGATGATGATGATGATGATGATGATGATGATGATGATGATGATGATGATGATGATGATGATGATGGTGATGGTGATGGTGATCGTGGTGGTGGCAATGATGATGATGATGATGATGATGATGATGATGATGATGATGATGATGATGATGATGAAAACTCATACTGATGCCTTGTGTTTTTCAGACGGCGGCGACCACGTGGACACCAGCGAAAGCCTCATCCACAACTCCACCACCACCACCTCCACCACCATCACCACCTCCATCATCACCCCCACCAGCATCATCATCACCACCAGCATCATCATCATCATCACCAGCCCAGCAACGTCAACAACGACGACGTCGCCGATAGTTAGGAGATCGTGACACTAAGAAACCAGGTTCCGCAGCAACGGCCACAGTAGAAGTAACATTGTCCGCAACAACCACAGCAGCGACGACGACAACGACACTGCCAACCACAGTAACCCTGACCACAACAAATACAGTGACGCTGTGAGAAACCACGAGGAGAGTTACACCATCAGCAACATCACCAACACTGGCAGCTCTGTCAGTAACAGCAGTAACACCAACGATAACAGTAACTCTTTCAGTAGCACCAGTAACATCAACGATAACTGTAACTCTGTCAGTAACAGCAGTAACACCAACAATAACAGTAACTCTGTCAGAAGCACATACAACAGCTAAAACCAAAAATAACAATCACAATATCAACCGCAGTAACTCACTGTTGTAGTAGCAACAGCAACGATAACATCAACTCCGCCAGTAGCTGCTGCAACGACTGCAAAGCACATTATATAACATCAACAACATGGACAACAGTAATTAACAACATCAACAACATGGACAGCAGTAACCAACAACATCAACAACATGAGCAACTAACAACATCAACAGAAGACATCTTATTGTGCAACTAGAAGGGCAAAGCCCACATGACTCACATGCTCCTTATGGAACTTGCAATATTCTACATGAAAATGGGTGCCCAGAAAAATCTTAAAACATACGGTGAAATTGAAATGCAAAGTAATGGTGATTGTGGGTTTTGCCATGATGTTGGAAATTGACCTCAAGCTCCCAATGGACACTTGTCATCCATTTCATTGTTTAGTTATTATCAAACGATAGGAATGTCTATGTACTTGTTTTATTACATTTCTTTATTTCATGTATTATCAAACAATAGGTATGTCTATGTACTTGTTTTATTACATTTCTTTATTCCATGTATTATTAAACAATAGGTATGTCTATGTACTTGTTTTATTACATTTCTCTATTTCATGTATTATCAAACAATAGGTATGTCTATGTACTTGTTTTATTACATTTCTTTATTCCATGTATTATCAAACAATAGGTATGTCTATGTACTTGTTTTATTACATTTCTTTATTCCATGTATTATTAAACAATAGGTATGTCTATGTACTTGTTGTATTACATTTCTTTATTCCATGTATTATCAAACAAATAGGCATGTCTTTGTACTTGTTTTATTACATTTCTTTATTCCATGTATTATAGCGTTTATCATTAACGTCTCTATAATTGTAATACTGATTAGTTTTCATGAAATAATCAAATACGAAGAATAAGTGAAATTTTTTTTTAAAATAATAGTGTTACTTTCTGATTGTCTGAAATAATTAACATTTGGAAAATTCCACTGGCCGGTTCAAGATGTGCCCAGAAAAAAAAACTTAAATCAATCGGTGACATTGAAATACAAAGTATTGGTGATTTTGGTTTTGCCATGATGTTGGACATTGACCTCAAGCTCCCAATGGACACTTGTAGTACAGTGATTGTGTTGATCCATTTCATTGTTTAGTTATTATCAAGCGATAGGAATGCCTTTGTACTTATTTTATTACATTTCTGTATTTCATGTATTATCAGATGATAAGAATGTCTTTGTACTTGTTTTTACTACATTTCTTTATTCCATGTATTATCAAACGATAGGAATGTCTATGTACTGGTTTTATTACATTTCTTTATTCCATGTATTATCAAACAGTGTTTATAATTAATGTCTCTATAAGTGTAATACTGATTAGATTTCATGACCAAATACGAAGAATAAGTGATATTTCTTATTCAAAATAATAGTGTTATTTTCTGATTGGCTAAAATAATGACCGTTTGGAAAATTCCACTGGCTGGTTGAAGATGTGTTAAATAATTTGTTAACTTTTCTGTACTTTCCATAATTGTGCAGCAAAGAAATTATTTATATGAACCGAATTGCGATGTTGAAAATAATAGTATAATGTAGAGAACGTTGCCATTCTCTCCTTAGTCATTGTAGACATAGCACATCTCAGTTGATGTAGCTGTTGTATAGTCATTGTAGACATAGCACATCTCAGGTGGTGTAGCTGTTGTATAGTCATTGTAGACATAGCACATCTCAGTTGATGTAGCTGTTGTATAGTCATTGTAGACATAGCACATCTCAGTTGATGTAGCTGTTGTATAGTCATTGTAAACATAGCGCATCTCAGTTGATGTAGCTGTTGTATAGTCATTGTAGACATAGCACATCTCAGTTGATGTAGCTGTTGTATAGTCACTGTAGACATAGCGCATCTCAGTTGATGTAGCTGTTGTATAGGCAAGTCAGTTAGTCAGTCGTTGTTGTTAATGTATAGTGTTGTATAGTCAAGTCTGTTAGTCAGTCGTTGTTGTCAGTGTATAGTGCTGTATAGTAAAGTCAATCGCCGTTGTCAATGTATAGTGCTGTATAGTAAAGTCAGTTAGTCAATCGCCGTTGTCAATGTATAGTGTTGTATAAGTCAGTTGTTGTTGTCAATGTTTAGTGTTGTATAGTAAAGTCAGTGAGTCAGTCGCCATTGTCAATGTATAGTGTTGTATATTACAGATAGTAATAAATCATGTTGTAGCGTGTTGTACTTACATTCGACTCCACTTTCCTGTTGAAGAATACGAAGTCTGTGCATTCATTTTGGACTTCAATTCACAGTGAATTGCTAGATTGATACGTTCTCTTTTCAATATTGATTTCATGTGCGAATTATGCGTTGATTTCTCGTTTTATCCTTACATAGCTTTTTAAATATATTTTTCCGTAATATTTCAATACCCTGAATTATTTCAAAATTGATTTTTGGGAATAACATATGGAAGACAGAAGTATTTTAACCCATATAATACCGAAAAAAATTTTTGTACAGTTTTTAACAAATCTTAAAAATTTCTTTTGCAAATACATTGAAATTAACAAATATGATCACATTTTGGGAGAAAAATATTTTTTTGAGTGGTTTCCACTGTGTGCGCCTGACGCACACATGGTACTGAACGGGGGCATGGACAATTAAAGGATAGTGCTTTGACATGGCTACTTTTTTTTTACTTTCCTTGTGGATTTCTTTGTGATAATATATTATTGAAGTAGTTGTCGAAGACGACATGATATGGGCGATTTGGCAGATCTGATAGAAGGTCCTTTACTACAGTTCCACCCAGGCCGAGTGGTCCATAGGTGCCGTTTGCTCGAGCACCAGCATGAGGCTCGAACTGGACAACATAACCCAGCGGGTCGGCCAATGGCCACAGTTTGAAGCCAAACCTTATGGGCTTTCCTTTGATGAACTGTTTAGAAGAGTGATGACCAAAATAGGGAATCATACTTTCATCTACTGCCAGCTCTCTCCCAGCTGGGTAATAGAGGAGACACTTTTCATTGAGCATGCAGTAGAAATTTCGGATCTTTGTTAGCTTGTCATTGGGGTCAAGGTTGGCATTATTAGTAAGGTGCAGATTTTGCATCATGCTGTAGAAGCAATTTCTGCTCATGGCAGAGGAGATGGCAGCATTATGGCAGTCTGAACTTCGAGACCAGTACAGGTGGCGGCGAGGAAGCTGGTTGTACCCAGACAGCAACAATATGGCCAGAAATGTCCGGAACTCCTTCCGAGTGGTATTGAAGCTGTGATCACCTTTGTCCCTTGAAGCATACAAGTTAGTTTGCTCAACAAGGTAATCTATCATCTCATCATCGAAAAACAACTCGAGAAACGCAACAGGGCCATAGTTTTGCTGCAGAAACGGTGGTGGCTGGAAGTTTGGCCATTGCTCTGGAAAGTTCTCCAGGAGGTCTTCTTTTCTCCACTGAGGTCTAGGCCGCTGTTGGCGTTGCTGCTTGGGTCAGTTTGCACCAGCCTCTCTCACTGAAGTTTACGGTGCTACAGATGGTCCTTCTTGTCAATCACTGTTCTTCTTCTTCTCCTGCTTCTTCTCTACCGTCGTTGTTGGTATCCGAGTCCTCATCTTCTGGTCCACTAATTCTGTACTCATTGCCATCAGCAGCGAGAATCCTCCCTTCGCCTTCGGCGAGTAGCTGTCGGTGATTCAAATTGTTTATCTCTCCTCCTTCTTCCTCACCACCACTATCTTCATCAGACAGCTGCCCATCTCCTGGCGGAGTCAAATAGATGTCAGCCTAAAAAAAACCCTCTTCTTCAAGTCTATTTAACACATCATGAACTGTTAAGTTCCTTTAAGCGTTTCTGAAATACAATAAAAATACAAACTACAAAATGTGCTGAGATAAAAAATCAAATTAAAATATATATAAACCATTTGTCAATTACTTATTTGAATATAAAAATAATTATTTAGCTACAGACAAACACGAGTATGAATTTATACTTAAAAGGTAACAAGAATGCTTAACATATGACTTGTAATTTCTATAATTATTTTTACATAATATACAATTTGCACCAAAAAACAATGTTCTCTTTCAGTACCATGTGCGCCTGAAGCGCACTTGTTAAAAAGCAAACACTGGCCCCGTTCGTTACCATGTGCGCTTCACGCGCACAGAGAGGTGACCATAGTAAAATCAAAAAAGTTCAAGGGGAATTTCAGAATTTTGAAAAAAGTAAAAAAATATATTTTAGTTAGCATAATAAAGAAATGCATTCAACAATTCGATCTTCAAAATATCGTAACATAACAAAATGCTATTCACCGCAATTGAGATGACGAATTTGAAGCCATAATTTTATTTTATTTTCAAACATGCGTACGAGACATCATGATTGATGACAGCAAGCGGCGGAAGTCAGTGACACATGGGAAGCTAATCATCAAACTATTATAAAACAATAGTTTCAACAGTTTTCTCCCATAGGCTATTTTTTTTTAGATAACAAAACGTGAATGTGCGCGTGAAGCGCACAAAGTATTATATGGGTTAAGAAATAATAATTAATTTTGAAAAGTAATTCGTTAATTGTGAATACCTTGCTCTTTGAACTGACTTTTTCATGGAAAAAAGCGCTATATAAATATCCTTATTATTTCTTATTATTTAATACCTTGTTTGTACAGTAAGGTTCATCTTGCTTGAAGTCTTATAAACGTAAAATATATATCTTGATCTTGTTGGTATTTGTTCTCAGTAACTGATGTTACACCCCCCCCCCCCCCCGTGTGTTTGCAGGGGAGTTTCAGTATAAATAGTTTTTCTCCTTTCTGTTGTTGTGTTGTTGTTGTTGTTGTTGTTTGTAGATTATAGTCACACGACACTTTCGCATATAGGTGACTACTGGACCGATTTATACTGACACCAGCGGGCCAGTTGTTGGTAAAGGGGAAAATAATATGATCACACGTTGACCAATCCGGGATTCGAACCAGCGACCTTTCGGTTACTAGCAAGACGCTCTTACCAACTGAGCTACCCGGCCCCTTATTTCTGAAAATTTAGTGCTTTAAATTCCCACTGTCGCTGTCTTTCTCCTTTGTTCTTTCTCATCCCTACTCTGTGTGTGTCAGGGTAACGTCGTTTCTACATGCCCACACATACACACACACACGCGCGCGCGCGCACACACACACACATACACCCACACACAAACACACACACATTTTTCTAGAAACGACGTCGTGATGACTGTCATGAAACTCTACATACATTATGTTGACACACTTACCATTTCTTGACATTATTTTGACATTCTCCATTTTTTGAAGCTATCCCTAACCCTAACCCAAACCCTTCACCTAACCTAAGCCTAACACAGCCCTAACCCTACCGGAACACTATTTTGACATCAAAATAACGGGGTCGTCAAAAGAAAGTCGGTAGAGTTTCAAGTGTATGTCAGAGTAACGTCGTTTCTACATAGCCACATGTTTTTTTTTTTTTGTGTGTTTGAGTGTAGAAAGAGTTGTGTGTGAGCAAGCGTACTCGAGTGAGGAACTTTTTCGCATTCGTGACTGTATGAACGGCAAGTACACTCCAAATTTGTTGATTTTTATCGCCGAATCCGACATGTCTTCCCGCGCGATGACGTAGCCATATGCTCCCAACATATGACGCTACCACGCGACAAGCCTACGCGCAAGCGAGGTAAGCGCGGCGGGTTACTTGTTCGTTCGCAGTGGCTCTTTACGTCCTTCTCAGTCTCCCCTGCACCCTTCTCTCCAACATCTGTAAGCTGACCAACAAGTTCGACGAACTATAATTGTATCTTTTCCGTACTCAACGCAACTTCCGTGACTGTTCTATTGTATGCCTCACTGAAACCTGGCTTTAACCCTCCCACCCCGATGCTGCTTTCCAACCCCAATGCTTCTCCATCTTCCGTGCCGACCGCAAACTTGTACTACTGTATCTGGAAAGATGGACGGAGGCGGCGTCTGTTTCATGATTAACGATCGCTGGTGCGCCGACAACACTGTTCTCTCCACCTTCTGCTCCCCCCCCCCCCACCTTGAAGCTATCTTCCTCAAGTGTCGCCCCTTAATGACGAATGGTTGAATCCAGCTTCACTGCTGTAATCAGTGAATCAATAAATAAATTTAAAAAAATAAATAAATAAATAAAGTAATCACACTGTCTAAATGCATTGTTATACAGGGTGTTCCAAAAGTCTTGGGCACATTAAAAAATCCCCATATCTCAATTACTATGAATGGTAGTAAGATAACAGTTATGCCATTTTAAAGCTAATTACATTAAGTTTTTTGTAAAGCTGTTGATTTTTTAATTTATTTTCAGACCCATTAATGGCGTTCACTCAACCAGAAAATGCTGGGACGCGTTTGGCAAGAATTTGACTATCGGCTTGATGTGTGTTGTGTGACCATTGGTGCTCACATTGAACATCTTTGAACATTGCATATAAAAATTGAGATTACAAGCTTTCTGTATTTACCAGATGCGTTTTTATATCCTTAAAAGTTTCGGAAATATTCAATGTCAAAATGTGCCCAAGACTTTTGGAACACCCTGTACATGCCTAAATCCAGCTTCACTGCTGTAATCACACTATCTGCATGCATTGTTATACATGTCTCAATCCAGCTTCACTGCTGTAATCACACTGTCTGCATGCATTATTATACATGTCTCAATCCAGCTTCACTGCTGTAATCACACTATCTGCATGCATTGTTATACATGTCTCAATCCAGCTTCACTGCTGTAATCACACTGTCTGCATGCATTATTATACATGTCTCAATCCAGCTTCACTGCTGTAATCACACTGTCTGCATGCATTGTTATACATGTCTGAATCCAGCTTCACTGTTGTAATCACACTGTCTGCATGCATTATTATACATGTCTCAATCCAGCTTCACTGCTGTAATCACACTGTCTGCATGCATTATTATACATTTGTAAACTGGGTGTGTGGGTGTGGTGGTATAAAGAGATGTCATTCACACACACAAGTGGGTTACATATGTCCACGAAGACCAGGCGTTTTGTGTAAGTTCAGGCAAGAAATTTATTGCTTCTAAGGGATGAAATAGGACAAGAGACGACCCTGAAAACAAATAATGGGCCTCATAAATATAGGTATCTATAATCTTTAAATGTTTATAAAAGTAGTAATCAAAATATTATTCATAATTGTAAACAATATATAATAACTATAAATATACATGATATTTATATAATGTGGTAATCCAAACATCCGGTAGGTCACTTCTGGTGACTCCAAATTAGAGCTCACAATGATAAGTTCTATGCAAAATGTACCAACAAGAAAATGAAATGGGCCAAACTTTGGAAGGTTATAATAAATAAATGACTTAATGAATAAACTCGACGTTTTACTACATGATGAAAATACATCATCATCATCATCATCATCATCATCATCATCATCATCATCATCATCATCATCATCATCATCATCATCAACGATAATAAATTTTCGATAATATATCAAACGTGATAAATCTTATACAAAAAGAATTAATACATTATATTTTAGAATAATGATGACTTATGAAAATCCTTTTGTTCAAATCACTACATATTTCCGAAAATATATTTCGAAGCAAGTCGAGTTCACCAAAAGATACTACAGAAATATATTTACAAACGTGATATAAATATAAAACCAGAAAACAAATGCAAAGTTCACAATCAATGCAATATTCAAAAACAAGAAAATATTCAACGTACCGATTCAGTGTGAAACAGGTCCAAGAATATAACACAAACTTGAACTTGAAAAAGTAACAATAAATAACTTCAAAACTATCACATCCTATGATAGCTGACCACAAGCTGACCAAACTGACTGAGACGCTGCGAGCGCTAAGGCTACGAAAAGACTGACAACTTCCTCTCTGATAATATTTCCAAAATCAGAATTATGTTCATGACAAATAATCTCTGCTTTACAATTTCTCAATCCAGCTTCACTGCTGTAATCACACTGTCTGCATGCATTATTATGCATGTCTCAATCCAGCTTCACTGCTGTAATCACACTGTCTGCATGCATTATTATATATGAAGGGTTGCATGACAAAACGCGCTATACGCCAAAAGTAACAAAATCGAGTTATATCCCTTGACACACTCAGCTCCTATAGCTGCAACTGCCTGTAAAAATATTTCTTCACAAAACGCGCTATAACCGTTACTAACGGCCAGCGAAACATGACAGTTCTTTACAAAACGCGCTATGAGCCACGGCCTCTTTTTGACAAAACGCTCTATATCCGTTCAGCCAATCAGATCGCCCGAAAGTGTTATATCCGGCCACACCTCCAGTCTTGTTGATAAGTGTAAACAAAGCGATTTATTTAGCACATTTGATTTATAATCTTAATAAAACGGAGCCATCCGTCAAAATTTATGATGGATAACTTTGATGACAGTTTGGAAGAAGTTAATTTGACAATTGGAGGGAGGAGAAAACGGAAGGATAAGACTACACACAAAAAAGAAATAGTGAAGCGAGCACGTCATTTCAGTGGTGGCAAAATCCCAGCCATTGCCTACTCAGACAATGACAATGCAGAGTGCAAAGGCTGCTTGGCAGCAAACCTGACACCCACAGACCTTGCTCTAAATCAAGAGAAGTTTTATGATTCCTTAAACAAGGCGAGATCAGCTTTTTGTTTGTTGAACATCATTATTACGGGTTGTTCACAAATTGCGTAACACCTAGGCTAGGAAAGAGGGCGGGGAGGCGACCAATACGATGTGACAAAGAGGGGAGGGGAGTAGGACATGCGCTACATAAAGTGTGACCGAGTTTATTTTAACTGCAGATAATGTTTCTGTTAACACAAAAGTGCGGTTAACTATTAAAGTCATATCAGGACCACTCGCATTCTTATTCATATTGATTACTCAAGTCTTGTTAATAATAATATTATCATCCCTATCATTAATATCAATAGCCTATTATTATATTTAGTAAATAATATCCGTGGTGAAAATAATTGATTAATAGTCAGGTGTATTACCTTTAGTTATTATGGTTAGCATTGTGTTATTATTGTCTATAAACTTATAATCTTTGCACTTTACTTTACATAATTATTCCAATCCTATCCTATCCTATCCTGTCCCGTAACCCGAAGGTCGTAGGGGCACCACAGATGATCGTTTAACCAACATACTCCATCTTTCTCTGTCCTCAGCAGCCCTGATCGCTTCGCTCAGTGTCAAACCAGTCCATTCTCGAATGTTGTCCTCCCACCTCTTTTTTTTCGGTCTCACTCTTCTTCTACCTCCTTGCACTGTGCCTTGCAGAATAGTCTTTGCAAGGCCTGATGATCTGGTGACGTGGCCATACCATCGGAGTTTCCGTTTCTTCACCACTGTGAGCAGGTCATCGTGTTGTCCAATGGCTTGTGTGATGGTCTGTCGGACTTCGTCGTTGGTGATGTGTTGGGTATAGGAAATGCCCAGAAGTCTTCTGTAGCACCTCATCTCCATGCTTTGTATTCTTCGTTGGAGATCTGCTGTGAATCCAGTGAATTTTAAATAGTATTGAGACAACTTTAAATAGTTTTTTTTGCTAGGTAACGGATATAGTGCGTTTTGTGAAATAGCCTTTCGCTGGATATAATGCGTTTTGTCAAAACAGTCAATATAAAAAATGGTCCAGTAAATATGATCTCAAACATTGATTTGGTGATTTGTGTTTTTAAGAAAGCTTTAATGTTCTCATTTTTTTAGTATAAGTACAAATAAGGAATATCTGCTACAAGGCCTGCCTTTAAAAACTGCCAAATATCTCAACTTGACAAATTTGGATATAGTGCGTTTTGTCATGCAACCCTTCATATGTTTGAATTCAGTAGTGTGATTATACTAATGCTTCAATCCAGCTTCACTGCTGTAATCACACTCTCTGCATGCATTATTATACATGTCTGAATTCAGTAGAGTGATTATACTAATGCTTCAATCCAGCTTCACCGTTGTCATCACACTGTCTGCATGCATTATTATACATGTCTCAATTCACTGTCTGCTGAATTCCTATTGTTCTTTTTGCACAATAAATACTTCAACTCACAATGACTGCTGTGTTCTTATTAAAGTTGTATGGTTGGTGCTAATTCAGGCAAAGAATTTTTGGTCAAGATTGGTGTTTTCTTTCTTCGATCTTAATATGTAATGTATGTTTACTTATTTTTGTATGCATGTATGTGTCCTTGCTATGTTGTAACAGGTTGCTTGCTAGTTTGCTAGTTTTCTTGAGAATAAAATGGGCCAAGAAATGGACAAAGAGGGCTCAGTGGTTCTTCCTTTTCCTCCTTCCTCTGCAGACCCCTTCCACTGCACCATCTCTCCCTATCGATGCTAAATCATGATATCATAGAAAGCCCTACTGACCATTTGACAGAAAGCATCCAATAGCCCCAAGCTGGTCCGACAGACCCCATACATAAATGAGGAGTTTTGGGAGAGTTTTCAACACAAAAGGTAAGTGACTGGTCTAGGGAAGTTGTTTAGTTAGTTGGCCATTGTTTATAGGGTCCAGCGGACTGCAAAGAGCCCAATCAGGACCACAACGTGGTTGAAAGAGGACTTACCTTCGATCCCTATAAAAGATCTGCTGAAGCAACTGTTTGTCAGGGTGGCGACGTGGTGATCGTCCTTAACGCTGATGCAATAGGGCGTTAAGCTTCGTTGTTCCTCCTGTAAGAGTAGTACTGAAGGCCTCCACCAGCCGTCACTTTACAATACAGGCATCCTATACATGAGCCATGCTTAGGCTTTACTCTAATATACCGAACCCCCGTTTACAACAACATAAACATCATAATAAAATATTAACAAAACACATACCTACAAAATGCCTACATTTGAATATAATAATACCATAGGAAGCCCTAGTGACCATTTGGCAGAAAGCGTCCAATAGCCCCAAGCTGACCAGACACCATACACAAATGAGGGGTTTGAGGAGAGTTTTCAAGAAAAAGGTGGCTGATCTAGCAAAGAAGATAGTAAATTGATAGAACAGATTAGGAACGAGAAAGAAAAAATGAGAATGACAGAAATAGTGGTAATTACAAAGCACTAAATACCACAAAGTGGCGATGCTATTTATACAGAACCCCAGGGCACTCCCACGGGGGGCTGAAGTCAGGATTCGAACCCACGTCACCCAGGACACACTTACACAAGCCGTGTGCTCTGGCCACTGAGCTATCCCTGCCGACGATTGTATTTGTTATTTGGGATTTCTTTTGTTTGTTCGCTGAATGCATGTTAATAAAGTTGTCCCTGTAACCTCTACTTCACCTCTCTTAGTCCTTTATTCTATCAGTGACATTGTAATGTACACACAACACCATGCTCAGTTTTACATTGTTATAAATATTTTAATACTTTATTTACAAAGCATTTTTCTTTGCTGTTAGAAACATGCAATTACATAGCCTGTACACAACAACAAAGTGCTGTGTTACACAGTCTGTACACAACAAAAAAGTGATGTATTACACAACAACAGAGTTAGTTATTCATTGCTTACAGGGTCCAGCGGACTGCAAAGAGCCGAATCAGGACCAAAAAATCAAGACCACAACTATGCTGAAAGACGGCTCAACCCTGATCCGCATAAAAGATCTGCTGAAACAACCCTAGTGGTAACACTGAAGGCCACTCCACCAGCCAATCACTTTACAATAAAGACATCCCGCGCAGGGGATGTTGAGGCTATACTCTCATTTATCGAACCACCGTTTACAAAAACAAAATAAGACTATAGGAAGTCCCAGTGACCATCTGGCAGAAAGCGTCCAATATTCCCAAGCTGATCCAACAGACCTCATACACACACATGAGTTTTGTCCCAGAAGAGTTTTCAAGAAAAAAGGTAGGTGAGTGGTCTAGCAAAGAAGAGTATAGAATAGTAGATTGATAGAACAGAGTAGGAATGAGACAGAACAAAGGAGAAAGACAGTGACAGTGGGAATTTATTAAAGCACTAAATTTCCAGAAAGTTGGGATACTATTTATACTGGAACATCCGGCATCCCCACGTGGGACACAACTGTATTACACAGCCATGAAATAAAACCAAAACTGCGTTGTGAGCACGCTGTCGTTTGTTGAACTGGATATTACCTGATTATTGCTTTAGGTCCAGCGGAAATAAAGTAATAATACAAATATATTAACACAATATTAATTTTTAAATAAACTAATTACTTCAATAGATTCCACTAATTTCATTAATTCATTCAATTCCATTGTTTTGGAATGATTTATGGAACACAGAGATCTCCTATATTAGCTCCTGTAGTTGTAGCAAGCATAGGTAGTCATAGTAAAAAAGGATCTGTTGAGCATTAAAAGGACCGTTTTTATCTACAATTTTCACATTTATACCTACATGCAGTAATTCATCACAGCCATTGTCATGTACTATCAATCCTGAAACAAGCAATCTAACAGCAGGGTGACTCTCTTGTTGTCTCCTTTACAATCGATGGTAAAATGCTACAAATCATACAACTGGTATCACAAAGGTGGATACAAACATCCCATGCTATACAATGGTGGTTACAAACATCCCACGTCATACAAAGGTGATTACAAATATCCAATACCATACAATGATGGTTACAAACATCCCATGCCATACAATGGTGTTTACAAACATCCCATGCTATACAATGGTGAAATTCAAGGGATAAAAAAATATTGTATTTTTCTACCCCTTGTTTTTCAATATATGCTTCTTTTAGTATTCAACTTGACAACTTGAGTCAACACTTATCACATGCATAATGTGTCTTTATAGTATGTGACAACTGGTGATACCTCAAGCTCCTAGCATAAATGTTGTCTCTTTTACTTTCAATGGTTAAATGTTTCACATAATATTCACTAACAGCATTCAACATAATACATACATTGCACACCATTTTCTCTCCAGAATATGTTTGGGATACTATGTTCAAATTTTTATTTGAACAATGTTCACAATATTATTCGAGCCAATATATAGAATTGCTGTCAAGAGTTAGTTGTTTATAGGGGCCAGCGGACTGCAAAGAGCCAAATCAACTTGGATGAAAGAGGCTGTCAAGAGTTTTAGGCATTTAGACTAATTTTACCTTAAGAAACACTTTCAAATAAACTGGAAAGCTTGGTTTTGTCTGAAGACTCCTGTTGTTTTTATCTTTCTTTCTGCCTCCAGTCTATGTGACTGTAAGCTTCTTCAAGTACTTTCACTTTAGTTGTATCAACATGTGTTCCTTCAAATCGTCAGCCACAGAGAAAGGTTTAATACAAACATCACACACAGGATTTTTTTTCTTCTGAACATGTAAGTGTATGTCTCTTCAACTGGCATGATAAAAGATTTTCTTACAAACGTCAAACACATGAATTTTTGTCTCCAGAATGTGTCAACTTGTGTTTCTTTAAATCGCTAACCCTAGTGAAAGCTTTATTACAAACATCACACACATGATTTTTCTCTCCTGTATGTATAAGCCTATGTACATTCACATAACCAGCCTGAGTGAAAGCTTTATTACAAACATCACACACATGATTTTTCTCTCCTGAATGTATACGCTTATGTACCTTCAAATCACTAGCCCGAATGAAAGCTTTATTACAAACATTACACACATGATTCTTCTCTCCTGTATGTATAAGCTTATGTAACCTCAAAGTGCTGGCATGACTGAAAGCTTTATTACAGATATTACACACAAGATTCTTCTCTTCTGGTATGTTTAAGCTTATGTTCCTTCAAATGGCTAGCCTGAGTGAAAGCTTCATTACAAACTTGATTCTTCTCTCCTGTATGTATACGCTTATGTACCTTCAAATCACTAGCCCGAATGAAAGCTTTATTACAAACATTACACACATGATTCTTCTCTCCTGTATGTATAAGCTTATGTAACCTCAAACTGCTAGCACGACTGAAAGCTTTATTACAGATATGACACACATGATTCTTCTCTTCTGTATGTATAAGCTTATGTAACTTCAAATGGCCAGCCTGATTGAAAGCTTTATTACAAACATCACACACATGATTCTTCTCTCCTGTATGTATACACTTATGTAACTTCAAATTGCCAGCCTGAGTGAAAGCTTTATTACAAACATCACAAACATGATTTTTATTTCCGGTATGTATAAGCTTATGTACCTTCAAATGGCCAGCCTCAGTGAAAGCTTTATTACAAACAAAACACACATGATTCTTCTCTCCTGTATGTGTAAGCTTATGTAACTTCAAATGGCCAGCCCGAGTGAAAGCTTTATTACAAACATTACATACATGATTCTTGTCTCCTGTATGTATAAGCTTATGTACCTTCAAATGGCCAGCAAGACTGAAAGCTTTATTACAAATATCACACACATGTTTCTTGTCTCCTGTATGTATAAGCTTATGTTCCTTCAAACCACTAGCCCGAGTGAAAGCTTTATTACAAACATCACACACATGATTCTTCTCTCCTGTATGTATAAGCTTATGTACCTTCAAACTACAAGCATGAGTGAAAGCTTTATTACAAACATCACACACATGATTCTTTTGTTCTCTGGTCGTTTGTTTTTGCTTTGTCTTTGTTCTACACTTCTGATCTGTGAGACTTGCTTCACTGTGGGGAGTGACTGAGGCAAAAGAGAACTTGACTGACAATGACTGTGGTGTTGAGTTGACAGCAAGCAGTTGTGTAGCACATGCATTTGGCATCTGAAAAAGGAAACCAAGATTTACAACAAACACTGACTATTAATTGTTGACAGATGTATATAAGAAACACTGACTATAAAGTATTGATAGGTGGATATAAGAAACACTAAATATTAAGTGTTGGCAGATGTATATAAGAATCACTAATTATAAAGTGTTCACAGATGTATATAAGAACACTAACTATGAAGTGTTGACAGATGTATATAAGAAACACTAACTATAAAGTGTTGACAGATGTGTATAAGAAAAACTATAAAGTGTTGACAGATGTATATAAGAAACACTAACTATAAAGTGTTGACAGATGTAAATGAAAAGGGGGATGGGGAATGACAGGTGGGGGAAAAGGATGAGGAGGGGGGGGAGAGGTAATTGCCTGATGAGTTCCTACTTCATCACTAAGAACTTAGATTGAAGACAGACTACAGTCATTGTCTGATGAGTTCCTACTTCATCACTAAGAAAATTAGACTGAAGTGAGACTACAGACATTGCTTGATGATTGCTACTTCATCACTAAGAAAATGAGACTGAAGTCAGACTACAGTCATTGCCTGATGAGTTCCTATTTCATCACTAAGAAAATGAGACTGAAGTCAGACTAGCTACAAAAGTGCTGAACATTTACAATCCCTGAATTATTAGACATCATCCAAATGTATTTTAACCTTGTAACTCATTTAAGCATGACCTGTACTTTGATCTAACCTATATAATGTGCAGAACAAATAAGATCTCATCATCAACATCATCATCATCATCATCATGGTCCTGATTTGGCTCTTTGCAGTCCACTGGACCCTATAAACAATGACTACCTTATCTTTAGTATTTTTTGTATTAATATAATCGATCATTAGTATTATACCATTATCACAGCAACAATGAATCTGAAAAAGAGAACCAAGATTTACACAAAATACCAAACTATAAAGTGTTCATCATCATCATTATTATAATTATCATCATCATCAAAGTGGTCCTGATTCGGCTCTTTGCAGTCTGCTGGACCCTACAAACAATGACTAATATTTAGAATTCTGTATTAATATAATTGATTATTATCACTATACCATTATCACAACAACAATGTGTTAAGTATCTTGATAATAGTTAAAATAAGCCTACTTCAGTCCTGACAATTACGAGGATATTTCAATTTGCAATAACAACCAGTGTCACAAACCTGTATTAATTTCTCATTTCGGGTGCCTGTGGTGTGGATTATTTGTTTTATAGCTAATCACTCTTCTGTTGCAAATAACTTTATTAGTTTTAGGTTTGCATGTGTAGTTGGTTGGCATTATGTATGAATCTGATTAGATGTTTTCATATGGTTCAAAGATCCATAATTGTATCAGCAGTTAGACTTTGGATTTTTTTTTTAGATCTCAACAAGTAACATTGCCTTGATGTTCATTGGTGTGGCGACCAAAATTGGTGACCAGAATTGGATAAACAGGTTGTTGTGTATACACTATTTCTAGAAATAGTTGGAATAACCAGTAACCAGGGAAAGTTCCTATTCCTTGTGAGTATCAAATATTTGTTTGCTTCGTTGTGTGCATTATGGATTAAGAGAGAGAGAGAGAGAGAGAGAGAGGAGGGATGAGGTAGAGTGTGGTGGAGTTAATGGTAGTTGTTGCATTCACCGAAATTGCTTCAATCATCTAGTTCATTTGAATTTATTATTTCATGGTTTGCCTTTCAAACCTAAATTTAACGTGATTATGAAAAAAGAAACCATATGAATAACTCGTTAACACTATATCTAATAGTGGCTATGTAGGCCTGTGTCTGTGTTTCTGTCGAGCGGCAGGGTGCTGATGGACACAATTAGGGTGTTGCGGATGTGTCCCTATTATAAGTCCACCCTATGTACCCAGTACCCAACCTTTCAATGGACGGATGACGGGTTTCCGCATTTTCCCCAAAATATCCTCATGAATGGTCGTCCCCGAGCCATTGGGCGTAGAGGTCGGTCGTGTTAGTTTTCACAATTCCTGAAGGTTTCTCATGTTAGGAAGAGTGATGACAAGCGACTGGGTCCATGGTGTAGGTCACTCCCCACTGCCAGATCTTGTTACAGATTATGGTGAGGGCGGCAATCATCGCTTCTCCTCCTGCTTGAAGCAATTCGGCGGGTATGTTGTCCACTCCCTCTGACTTCTCCTTCTTCAGTGATTGGACTGCTGCCTCAACTTTTTGTCTGAGAGTTGGGAGGATTTTTTCTCTTATCTGTTCTGAGGACATGGTAGAACTGATGGGTCCCCGTTTGGTGTGTGGTTGTAGAGGTCAGAGCAGTACTCTGTCTATCTGTCCAAGACTTCTTGTTCTTCTGTAAGGCATATGCCAGACTTGCTTTGGATCGTGGGGACCTTGGGTTGTTTAACATTTGTCATCTGCTTCTCTGTCTGGTAAGCCTTCTTGCTGTTGTTCCTGTTAAGTCTGTTCTCTATTTCCTGGCATTGATCTTCTGTCCAGTTCTTCTTTCCTGTACATTTTCGGATGTCACTGTTGAATTTTCGGTACGCATCAGCTCCCTGTGGTTTTTCATCTCTTTTCGTTTATCATACATGTCCAAAAGTTGAGGTATGATCCACAGTTTCTTCTTTGGGCAGCAGTGCTTGCCAAGGATATCAGTGTCGGAATCTGTCACTGCTGAGTTAAAGGTGGTGGTCATGCTGTTGACATCTACTTAACCAGATCCCAAAATGAACAGTTTGAAATGTGCAGTTCCTTATGAGAGACAAAAAAAATTAAAAAGGTGTTGCTTGTTACCCGAATTGTTCGTGACCTGAGGCGTTTGTAATCGAAGGTATCACTCTATATAGCATCCATTAATAATAATAATAATAATAATAATAATAATAATAATAATAATAATAATAATAATAATAATAAAGTGGGATTATATAGCGTGATACCCCAGCTCAGGGCTGGGCTCACTGCTCTTAACATACGATAAATCTTTAAAACAAACATAAACAATAAAACAAGGTATGCAAGCATTCACACCAACCGTACTCACAAAGGCATACAAGGGAACAACAACATATGCAATACACTACACATGCAGAAATAAAACAAAAAAGAAAAAATACAATAATACAATGGCATATTACATGTAGATAATAAGATTCACCATACAAATTTAAAATTTAACTAAAATATTTGTTACATCTAACAATGGTTAATTAACACAATGATCAGATAAAAAAGACAAGACCATCCTCCTCACTATTGCAGAAATAAAATATTATCAATAACATAATGCAGAAACTAATGCAAAAATAATTATATGAAAATAGTTAGATACTCATGTAGCCATGCTGGCTACAAGTAATTTCTGACCTTACGATAGGTAGGCCTTATACTCTGTCTCTGTTATGTTTAAACTAACTGTATGCAATAACTTGAGATATACTTTTCATATCCCTTAAAGCATATAACAGTTAGACGCAGCATTAAATTCTCTATTAGAATATATAAACTTTATTTGTGATTTATGTAGCAGTTTTGAATGAGAGCACGATGTTTAGAATAGCACGATGCATATCACGTTGATAAAGACACAGCGCTGTTGTATGCTAAGCCGCAGCTGATACTGGCCAGCTGGTGATAGTTCTAAGGCCTTTTCCCACGCTCCTTTTTAACACATGAAAAGAATATAATTCTCAATGATGCTACAGCAAAGATCCTCCACTGTAACACCTTAAATGTGATATTTTCCCATGCCTTAGACAGTTCATTCTCTAATCGTAGATACTTAAATTAAATATTAATTTTATAGGGACAGACACATCGGAAGAGAAACAGAGAAACAGTTGTCAGAAGGGTCTAGATGTAATTATTGTTGATGTGTTAGGTGTTTTCTAATTTAGTCCGTCATAGTCAGAACCCATAATAGTAACCATGCCATATTATATATCGTTGGAAAGAGGAGACGTTGTTCTTTGTTTGTCATTATAATTATAATTATTATTATAATTATTATTATTATTATTATTATTATTATTATTATTATTATTATTATTATTATAATTATATTAAATTAAAGAGTTATTAAGAGTTTAGAGTCGTGACACTCTTAAGAGCAGCAGCCCACTTTCTCATTAATTGCGTATTAATTTTATTTCTTAGCAGATAGGCCCGATATTATCATATTAGGAAAAAGGTAGTATTTTCGCGTTTACACTGATATATATTTTGTATAGTATTCGTTAGTGTTTCATGCACTATACGTAAAATAAAGATTAGCAACAAAAACAAATTAGCGAGAGAGGCAAACGTTTTGATGGGCGCGCGGCACGCGTAAGCATCGGTTTCAGTATGGCCTGCGGGTCCCAAATTAAAGCACGAACGGGCTCAGTTTTGCGCTCAGAACACGGGAGAATGGAGAACAGGGAGAATGCACAACACGGCAGAACACACAGCACAGGGCAGAACACACAGCACAGGGCAGAACACACAGCACAGGGCAGAACACACAGCACAGGGCAGAACACACAGCACAGGGCAGAACATACAGCACAGGGCAGAACACACAGCACAGGGCAGAACACACAGCACAGGGCAGAACACACAGCACAGGGCAGAACACACAGCACAGGGCAGAACACACAGCACAGGGCAGAACACACAGCACAGGGCAGAACACACAGCACAGGGCAGAACACACAGCACAGGGCAGAACACACAGCACAGGGCAGAATGTAGCTGTTATCTCCACGAACACTGCCTTTGCTCTCTCAGTATGATGTACTTCCAATAAAACTTTTCAACGGTCATCAACGAACTGGTGTTGGGGAGAGAGAGAGTGTGTGCAAATGATACATCATCTCTCCAACAAACCACCACCAACACCACTACACTCAGATGTAAATGTACAGACTATTTACATGTCAAACCATAGACGGCACCCCACCGGCATCCATTATCGGTCAGAGAGTAAGAGTCAATCAGGATAATACAGTTTGAAAACAGATAACACAGATAACAGATAACAGAACTTTATTTCGCCAAGTGACAAGCACGAGGAATACACTTTGATGTTGGCACACATATTTATACAAAACACAATAACACAGCCAACCACACCTACGCGCAACCATCCACTTGCTGACACACTCATACAAGACTAGGAATAATACTGACTGGAAATTAGTAGAAACAGAATGATCAAATCAAATAGACACACACATCCACACAAACGTGCGCGCTCTTCTCCGTTATCTCTCGCTCTCTCAATTCTCTTCTCTTATCTTACACAAGCACTCTACATACATCTATAAATTCTCTCTCTATCACTTCCTCTTCTCACTCTCTCTCTCTCTCTCTTCCTCTCTTTCTTTCTGTCTTTTTTTCACTCACTTCTCCCCCCCTCCCTCTCTCTCTCTCTCTCTCTCTCTCTTTATCTCTCTCTCTCTCTATCTCTTTTTCTCATGCATAAGTCACTGAGATAGTCCGGGATCATCGGGTGCCAGACAAGGAGTTGAGGTTTGTCACTGCTTGTGGAAAAAAACTGTTCTTGAAGCGGCAGGTACGGGTCTTCATAGTTCTGAGCCTTTTGCCAGAAGGAAGCAGCTCGAAGAGGTGGTATCCGGGTTGGGAGGCATCATCCACTATCTTTCTGGCTCTGCTCATCAGGCGTTTGGTATAGATGGAGGCCAGAGAGGGGAGGTCGGTGTCAATGATTTTGCTGGCAGCGGAGACAATATGGTCTAGTTTTTCTTTCTGTTGTTGGGATGCACCCCCATACCACACACAGATGGAAAATGTTAGAACGCTTTCTACCACAGAGCGGTAGAACTGGGTGAGGATTTCCTTCCTCAGGCCAAATTTTTTGAGCTGCCTGAGAAAGTACATCCTCTGCTGTGCTCGCTTGATGATGGAGTCGGTATTGAGATCCCAGGTGAGGTCGCAGGAAATGAGTGAGCCCAGAAACTTGAATGACTCAACTGTCTCGATGGGATGGCCGTTGATGAAGAGGGGGTCAATGGGAGTGGCGTTCCGACGAAAGTCGATCACCATCTCTTTGGTCTTGGAGGCGTTCAACTCGAGACTGTTGTAATTGCACCATGACACCAGCAGGTCGACTTCCTGCCTGTAGGCTGACTCATCTCCATTGGATATGATGCCCTCAACGGTGGTGTCATCGGCAAACTTTACGAGTTGAACTGACTCGTGATGGGAGGTGCAGTCATTGGTGTACAGGCAGTATAGAAAAGGAGACAGGACACACCCCTGGGGTGCGCCTGTGCTCAGGGTCAGGATCTGCGAGATGTTGCTGCCTATTTTCACTGACTGGGGGCGGTTGAGGAGGAAGCTCAGAATCCAAAAAGAGATGGAGGGGGAGAGGTTGAAGAGCTGAAGCTTGTCGAACAGGGTCTGGGGGACAATGGTGTTGAAAGCAGACGAGTAGTCTACGAAGAGGAGGCGGGCGTAGCGATTAGGGGTTTCTAGCTGCTGGAGGATGAAGTGAAGGGCCAGAGCGACGGCATCGTCGACAGACCGGTTAGCTTGGTAAGCAAATTGGCACGGGTCCAGTTTGCCCTTGGTAGCGGACTGGAGGTGCTTGAGTACCAGGCGCTCCAGCACTTTCATCACCAACGAGGTCAGGGCCACAGGGCGGTAGTCATTGAGGGAGTTAATTTGGGGTTTCTTGGGAACAGGTATGATGGTGGAGGTCTTGAAACAGCGGGGGACAGTGGACAAGAGAAGGGAGGAGTTGAAAATCTGGGTAAAAACTGGAGCCAGTTGGGAGGAGCAGTGTTTGAGGGTGGGGGCTGATACTCCGTCAGGACCACCTGCCTTTCTGCTGTTCTGCCTATTGAAGAGAGACTCCACCTCCGACTCTGTGATGGGGAAAGGTGGAGGCTGGTGGGAAGCAGAATCAGGAGGGGAGACTGTGACAGGGATGGTGTTCTGTCTGTCGAATCTGGCATAGAACTCGTTCAGCTTATCTGGGAGCTGCTTGTCGTCAGCATCAGCTTGGCGTCCTTTCTTCTTGTAGTCAGTGATGGTTTGCAGACCTTGCCAAACTGCCCTGATGTTGTTGGACTGAAAGTGGGCCTCTAGCTTTTTCTTATAATCCCACTTTGCACGTCTGGTGGCCTTTTCTAACTCATATTTGGCCCTTTTGTAGCTGATCTTGTCGCCGCTTCTATGGGCTTCTTCCTTTGCTCTTAGGCTTGACTTGAGGCTGTTGTTGAACCATGGCTTGTCATTTGGCCAAGATCTGACTTCTTTTGTTGGAATGCAGCCTTGTTCACAGAAACTAATGTAGGAAGTTACCACATCAGCTTGCTCATGGATGTCAGCACAGGAGGTGGTCAGTGCCTGCCAGTCTGTACAGTCAAAACTCGCCTGTAGTACCTGGATAGAGTCTTGATTCCAGCGCTTGACAGTACGGACCTGTGGTTTGCCTGACTTTAGTTTCTGGCGGTAGGAGGGAAGAAGGAACACCATCACGTGATCAGATCGGCCGAGTGGGGGGCGGGGTATAGAGCGGTAAGCGCCGCTAATTGTGCTGTAGCATAGGTCAAGGGTCGCTTTCTCTCTCGTTGCACATTTGACGTGTTGTTTAAACTTGGGCTGTTGTTTTCTTAAGTCAGCATGGTTGAAATCACCCAGAACGATAACGTGACAGTCAGGGTGTGAATTTTCAATGTTTGTGATCTGTTTGGAAAGTTCTTTGATGGCAGAAGTAGCGTGCGCTTTGTCAGGGACGTAGACGCCAACCAAAACAATGGAGGAAAACTCTCGTGGAAGGTAGAAGGGTCGACACTTTACAGTGAGAGTTTCAAGGTTGGGTGCACAGTGTTTGGATAAGATAGACACATCTGTACACCATCGGTCGTTGATCATAAAACAAATGCCGCCACCTGACTTTTTCTGTGAATCGTCAGGCGTGCGATCGGCGCGATGAAGCGAAAAGCCGTCGGGTTGTACTGCAGCGTCGAGAGTAGAGGGAGACAACCACGTTTCCGTGAAGCAAAACACCGAACAATCAGTAAAGTCTCTTTGAGTGCTTATTAGGTAGCGTAATTCATCTTTCTTGTTGTCTAGGGATCTAACATTTGACAAACAGATGGCAGGGAGGGGAGGGCGTGAGGCGCGTTGGCGAAAACGAACGAGCACTCCAGCTCGTTTACCTCTCTTGCGTGTGCGGCGACCGGGCGAAGCGGCCACGTGGTTTTGATTTGCGCCGGCGTGTGTACGAAGAATGTCAAAGGGAAAAGAGAAAAGTTCTGGTCTGTACTCACAATCCGCAAAATCACGGATGAAAAGTAGATGTTCTCTTGAATATTTCAGCACACATACAGTCCTTTCGAAGCAGATACACAACACTATCAGTCCAAAACACACAACCAACATCTTGTCGCCCTGTATCGGCGCCATCTTACCGGAAGTATGGCCTGCGGGTCCCAAATAAAAGCACGAACGGGCTCAGTTTTGCGCTCAGAACATGGGAGAACAGGGAACAGAGGAGAATGCACAACACGGCAGAACACACAGCACAGGGCAGAACACACAGCACAGGGCAGAACACACAGCACAGGGCAGAACACACAGCACAGGGCAGAACACACAGCACAGGGCAGAACACACAGCACAGGGCAGAACACACAGCACAGGGCAGAATGTAGCTGTTATCTCCACGAACACTGCCTTTGCTCTCTCAGTATGATGTACTTCCAATAAAACTTTTCAACGGTCATCAACGGACTGGGGTTGGGGAGAGAGAATGTGTGCAAATGATACATCATCTCTCCAACAAACCACCACCAACACCACTACACTCAGATGTAAATGTACAGACTATTTACATGTCAAACCATAGACGGCACCCCACCGGCATCCATTATCGGTCAGAGAGTAAGAGTCAATCAGGATAATACAGTTTGAAAAGATGGGTCTTGAGTGCGTTTTTAAAGTCTGGGTGGTCGGTATGTTTTGGATGTGTGATGGGAGAGAATTTCATTGTTTGGGAGCATAGACAGATAAAGATCGTTCACCATATGTCTTAGTGCGTGTCTTGGGAACTATTATTATTATGTTATTATTATAATTGGATAACTGTACCACATAGTTATTGTGTGGAAGATTTGTAAAAGAGACGTCAAGTTCCATTATTACCTCAGACTCCATTGGAAGTAAATCTATGTATCTTTCGGGCTTCACCCACACCATCTTTGTCTCCAATGGGTCAGTGCTTTCTGTAACAAAGAAGTCAGCAAATTAATCATGGGTGATAGCAGTAGCACTGTTGGTTAGGACTGTGGTTTTCTATGCCAAAATTTGAGAGTACAAACCCTGCAGAGGATGAATACAATACAATACAAGATTATTGCTTTAGGTCCAGCGGACTCTTCCGAGCCAAATCAGGACCAGAGACGATGAATGTGTATGACTTAGATACAAGACTTTTTAGGTCACTCTGCAGAGAATGAATATCTAAGACTTAGATAAAAGACTTTTCAGGTCACCAGTGTTTTTTCCAGGTACTTTAGTTTCCTCCCACCCTTCAATAATAGTGTCGTGTGCAGTCAATTTAAATAAAAAAATAAAAATATCCCAAAATTAAAATTTGATTTCCTTTCTGTTTTGTAATAGCCACTTTTCTTTACACCAAATGTTTGACGGATGAAAATGTGTATGTTGAGTAGGTAGGAGTGCAGTGACTGGGACACTCTGCTGGACTCGTTGCTAGACAAAAAGGTCAACTTCATCACCTCTTATGTCCAGTTCTGTATCGACATGTTGGTGCCAACTAGAGAGGTGAAGACCTACCCCAAACAACAAGCTTGGGTGACAAAGGAGGTAGCAGACAGCTTGATGAAGAGGAAAATCCAGATGACGTTAAGCTGCAGAAGGAAGTCAGAAGAATGATCCTGAACAACAAACGGAAGCTCAGAGACAAGGTCGAATAAAGCTTCGCCTCCAACAATCTCAGGAAACTGTGGAGCAACCTACAGACCATGACTGTCTATAAGCCGTGCAAGAGGGCCTTGAATGTAGAGGACCAGCAGAAGTTGGCGAACGACCTAAACACCTTCCACACCCGCTTTGCCACCACCAACTTCTCATCTGAGCAAGCGAGTACTCTGGCTGACCTGAGTGAGAGAGACAACAGGAAAGAGGTCGTGACAGAGGAAGAGGTGAGTCGGCGCTTTAGACAGTGAACCCCAGGAGTGCTTGTGACCCAGATGACGTTCCAGGAGCTGTCCTCAAGTATTGCCATGACTCCTTTGCCCCAGTGTTCACCATCCTATTCCAGGAGTCGTTGGAAACTGGACACATCCCACCCCTTTGGAAGTCTTCCAACTTTATCCCTGTCCCGAAAAGCCCTCTCCCGCAATCCTGAATGATTATCGCCCCGTCGCTCTGACAATTTCCTTTAAGTGGCTTGAACGCATTGTTCTTCAACGGCTGCTTGGGGAAATGTGCCCACTCCATGACCCCATGCAGGTCGCTTACATGCTCAACAGAAACAACGAAGACGCCATCACCACTGTAGTACACAATGAGTTGAGGCACCTAGAGACGCCATCATCACCATAGTTCACTCTGTGTTGAGACACCTAGAGAGGCCGAAGTCATATACCAGAATTCTTTTCCTGGATTTTTCATCAGCTTTCAACACCATCCAGCCTACACCTGATGATGAGGAAACTCATGAAAATGGACACCAACTCCCATGATCATCAGATTGCTCTGCAGCTTTCTCAAAGACAGGCTACAAGCCCTAGGTCGTCCATTTCCGTGAAGGCATCAGGATATCTTCACACCAACACAAGGGTTCCTCAGGGATGCGTCCTATCACCAGCACTCTTCACCCTCTAAATGGCCGACTGTCATTGTACGGCTGAAGACACCCTGCAAGTAAAGTTTTTTTGACGACACATCCTTGACCGGCCTTATCACAACGAGCGAGAGCTCGTACCGCTGCTCCGTAGAAAACCTCATCAGGTGGTGTGATGACAACAATCTCCTCCCCAACCTCTCTAAGACAAAGCAGGTTACAGGAGGGTCACTCTGACACTCGACCCACTGGTCACTGGGGGTGAGGTGTGGACCCGTACAAGTACTTGGGCTCCATCATCGTTAACACATTCGACTGGTCCCCAACGCTCTGCAGCTCCTCAAGAAGGCCAACCAACGCCTCTACTTTATGAGGAGGCTGAATGCCTTTAATGTGAGCTCCTGGGTGTTGGAGCTTTTCTTCGAGCTGACGGTGGAGTCCGTATTGCCTTACAACAGCCTGTGCTTCTTCGGCGCCTAAAAGAGCAGGACAATGCCAGGCTGGCAAAGGTCACAAAGACTGCTGGCAAGCTTACTGGCAGCTCTGTCTTTGACTTTCAGGCGCACTTCGAGGCAAAAGCAGTGCGACACAACCCATCCGCTGTGTGACGAGCTGCTGGTATAGACCTCCTCCAGATCCATCAGGTTTAACAGTCGCGCAAGGATTGACAGGTTCCCCTGGCACTATTCCTTGACTTCATGAAATCTGATTACTTAGTCAGTCTGATAAAGTTAGCTAAACAGCAAGAATGTTTGCCTGCCTGTGTGCGTGTGTGAATGTGTGTGCACGCGTGATTTAAGTGAGTGTCAAATAGCATGCCAGTGTGTGTGTGTACTGTGTGTGTGTGTACTGCGTGTGTGTTTATGATCTAGCATATAGTAGATTTACAGCGTCTAATACAGTATTTGTTGTTGTTGTGAAAACTGTGCATTGTGGATCTTTATATGTCTGGTATGTGTGTGTGTGTTAACTTTTCAAACGGTCCTATTTTGTGATTTGGCTTAGCATGTGATGATTATGTGCATAGGTTGCGTGCGTCGTACACCTGTGGTTGATGTTTGTGCATGATTGTGTCAGTTTGGGATGGTGTGTCGAGGTGTATGCAGGAGTGTACAACACAAGTAGGTTTGGAGTGTGGGACAGTAGTTGTTCTAATTTATTTTATGTCTTGCACTATTTATTTTTTTGTTTCTACATGTCATTCTTTTAAAGATATTCTACATTTTACATTTACTATATTTGTGCATCCCAAAGGGGAATTTCTATGTACATTTGATAGATGAATAAAGTCTCACTTTCAGTCAGTCTCTCAGTCTTCTGTATCACGTGAGCGTGTATGTTGTTTACAGATCACTACTCTAAGTCCCATTTAGTAATAGGGCACAGTTAGCATCCATTTATTTATTTACTTCTTAATATAGTTAATTTCTAATCATAAAACAAAAGAGCAGTTTTTAATCACTCAAGCTTGAATTACTATGGGGTTCAAACCAGAAAAAATTCCTACCCATAAGAAATGTTCCTGCCACTAGTAGAACTGAACTCTTATTCATTGGCACACATGCATGTAACATAGCCCACAGCCTATTCTACACTTTAGGTAGAGAAAGTTAAAACTATACAGCATCAAAGCCACAATCGCAATATAAATAACATGAGAATTATTGTTAGGTATAAAACACTAATATACTTACTGTATCCCTCTGTATCACTGTCAGGCTCTGTCTTCACTTTACACAACTCTGAGTCATGTGGCAGCTGGAATAAATAATGAGCGCACATTACTTTACAACAACTATCAGTACATTTCGATTACTATGCCACACAGTTAATGTGTTGATTTGTACAAAATACATCAAGCTCTATAATTACCTCAGGCTCCACTGGATGTATATAAATGCATCTCTCTAGCTCTGTCTTAACACGCACTGTTTTCGTTTCCAATAACCCACTGCTTTCTGTAACAAAGAAATCAGCAAACACATAATGGCAGTGCCTTCTGGAATTGATTTTTTTTCACTGGCACATAAAGCAAGATATTGAGCTCACAGTCTGTTCTATACTTAAGTGAGATCTAGAGAAGCAAAACTGTCAAGCATTTCAGCTACAATCACAATATGGTTAAAAAAAAAAATCTTGACCCAAAAAACTTATGACAATTATTACGATAATACACTAACATATTTACCATATTCCTCAGTGTCACAGTCAGGTTCTGTCTTCACTTTATACAACAGTGAGATATGTGGCTGGATCATGTCACTGTCAGGAGCTGTCTTGCTTTCTGATTCTTCTTTTATGTAGAACTCACTGCCAATCATATTAGCGGTACCTCTGACAATCTGTTCACTGCTGCTGTCAGAAACACAATGGATTTCTCTTCCTGCAATTTCTGAAAAAAAAACCAGCTTTCATGTGAATAGTTCCTGACAGCAAGCACAGTGATGAACTGAAAAGTCATAACCTAAAAATTTCAATCTTTAACGTAAGAATTTCAATCTTTTCCTCTCACCTAAACATAACAGGTGACATAGTCAATAAACTTCCAAAGAGCAATCAAAGCTTAACAAAGTACTGGTCTATTTCACGATTTCCTATTAAAACAATCATGCAGAAACAACTTTGCCTTAAGATCAGCACCCTGTACTCATTCACTGCAAAGGTAAGGAAAAAAAAAACTGTTAGTGGGTGTGCTAATCTAACCCTTATCCTAACCCTTTTCTGTGAAAGACACTTTTTAGGGAGCTCTGATGTTAACAGTTGCCACCACTTTGTGGCATCTCAAAAGAAAAAAAAAGCAATTTACATTATATTAAAATAAATTTTGAACAAAGAAAAAACAATTAATAAGCCCTCCAATTCACATAACGGTAACAGGAAAATGACAAAGCTTTTATTCCGACTGTACATTAAATTATTGTGTATAGATACCACGACGTTGATCTTAACTGTCCTGTACTGGCTGTAGTTGTAAACAGTGTCCATGTTCAGGGAACTCTTCAATAGCGGAGCCAACTCACCTTGCGCATGCCACGCTTGCAATCTCATCCAGTCTACCACTGGTTCCTCAGCAATGTCAATCTCCAGCTTCACCTCAGGCAGCACTGGACTGTCTTCGTCCTCCATAACAGATCAATATAAGCACGGACCTTCCGTGAATATAAGCACTCAACCTGCAAAGCAACTACACAAAACCAACACGAACAGGGGAAGTCATACTTGACACCGGAAGTTTGCTAAGAAAACTCTACATACCGTCATAATTTTCTTTGCTAACGTTATAGTTGAAAACCACGTGGCGCGTGAGTTCTTTAAAAGTTATTATAAATATATTAATGCTTTTCTGTGATAATCTTATACCAAAGATGCATGAAACAAGCAGGTACTTATAAAGAATTCAAAGAATTAATTCGGGTAAGGCTACAAAGAGGAGTTATCAGAACACAAAGCCAGATTTTCATTTAATAAATTAGCTTCGTATGTTTTCGAAGATATATTAACTTAGCATTGTAATGAGGAACAAATATGTACATAACAGTCAAGGAATGCTAATTGTTACAAAGACAAGAGAAAACGGCATAATGAAAATGTTGGAGCTAAACTCTTCATCAGGCGGACACAACAGAAGAGACAACAAAACATTACATTACATTACATAATTGTTGCTTTAGGTCCAGCGGACTCTTCCGAGCCAAATCAGGACCGGACAACCCCTGATCCGCCTAAAAGATCTGCTGAAACAACCCAAGTGGGAAAACTGAATGTCATCCACCAGCCAGTCACTTTACAATAAAGACATCCCAAGCAGGGGACGGCCGAGGCTTCACCCCAACTTATCAAACCCCCGTTTACAAAAACAAAATAGAATACAATCATTATAAATTATCAACAAAACACATACATATAAAATGCCTACATTGCTAAATAATAACATCATAGGAAGCCCTAGTGACCACCTGGCAGAAAGCGTCCAATATTCCCAAGATGATCCAACAGACCTCATACACAAACAAGGAGTCTTGTCCCGGAAGAGTTTTCAAGAAAAAAGGTAGGAGACTGGTCTAGCAAAGAAGACGATAGTATAGCAGATTGATAGAACAGAGCAGGAATGAGAAAGTGCAAATGAGAAAGACAGCGACAGTGGGAATTTAAAGCACTAAATTTCCAGAAAGTGGGGATACTATTTATACTGAAACCCCTGGCACCCCAACGGGGGTGACACCAAAACAGAACTCCAAGAAAGAAAGAAATGATAGAGAGAAAGGAGGCAAGACAAAGAATCCATAGTTGTAATAATAGGTGAGTGATAGTCAAAATATTCAAGAACTGTACATTTTAAAATAACTTGAGCAGATTTTAAGATTAAAATATTTAGCATACTTTAGCATTAGTAAACAATTCTGAATACTCATGTTCTTATCTTGGTATATCTTTTACATTCATATTGCATTTGTAAGATTGCATTTGTTATTTTGTGGCTTCTTTTGTTTGTTTGCTGAAAGAACGTTTATAAAGTTGTCCCTGTAACCTCTACTTCATCTTAATGTTTATAAAGTTGTCCCTGTAACCTCTACTTCATCTTAATGTTTATAAAGTTGTCCCTGTAACCTCTTTCTTCATCTTAATGTTTATAAAGTTGTCCCCGTAACCTCTACTTCATCTTAATGTTTATAAAGTTGTCCCTGTAACCCCTACTTCATCTTAATGTTTATAAAGTGGTCCCTGTAACCTCTACTTCATCTTCCTTTGTGCATGCCTATGAGTCATGTGTGACAAATATATAATTAGATACGTTTTGAAACTAATATGGGCTATCGATCTAGAGAGAGAGAGAGAGTCTTTGTTATTTGTGATATCATGTACTTTCTTAGTGTGTAAAGTGTCCTCCGTTTATCTGTCCTCTTTTTCCTCTCCACTGCATGTTGCTTCTTCTTTCTATCGTTTTCTTTTGTTTGGTTTTATTGATTTTGACTGACGAGACGTATCATCACTTCATTGGCCAACCCGACGCATCTTTTTGGTTTTATGACTGGACTGTTCATTTTTTCCTTTCATTTGATTTTCTTTGGTGCCTGTCTTTCTTACCCCTCTAACTGTGTTTCTTGTGATTCTTCTTTGTGATTGTCGTGTTTCTCCCCCCTCTCTCTCACCCTCTCTCCGGATTTATTGCTCTCTCAAGTCAGTGGCAAAAGCGTGCCGAGTTTTGATATGGGTTTGAATATTATTGGTGAACTGTGTTTCGTTTGTAAATATTGTTTGCGTATTTTTTCTCATGAGATCGGGATTATGACGCAAGACTGAGTTTTGGTAGTAACGCATATATAAGTTTGTGTCAACCTTTTTCTGGTTAGTTAGATTGCTGGGTCTGAGAGAAGGTTGCGTCGTTTTTAGTTTATATGATATAAAAGTTGTGCTCACCTGTTTTGAAAGATAGAGTTTAAATGTGATGTTCACGATTTGTAGAGTTTTGTGGAAAGCCTTTATTTTACCTGCCTTTGGTACCAGACGTTATCGTCGCCTTTTGGATCTGTGTGGTTTCCAAACGTCTTACAGCGGTCATAAGGTACTTATAGTTATTTTGCGTTTTGCATATGTTTTTGTTGCTTTGTGCAAATGATTATGACTTTTATGATTTTCTCGTTTTAGTGACTCATTTGATGCCTTTTCTGCAAATTAATTTGATTCTGATATTCTTTAAGCTTTTGATTTTCTAATGCTTAATAGAATTCGTTTTGATTTAGAACTTGGTCTTTTGTCAGAAGAATTATTGAGGTGAACACTTTGTTCAAGATTTGTAAACAAGGACAAGTCAAGTTTATTTGTTTTTAGCTTGTGGTCAGTCATAATGCGCTGATTATGCTGAACGTCTTGGCTTGATTAAAGCTAATTGTCATCACAATTTGTCGGACTAAGTTTTGACGAATAAGATAACTGTTTTTGTCTTTAATGAAGATAACGTTTTTTGTTGGATTATCGGCCTTATTCGAAATGTTAACCCACTTGGGTATTTATACCGTTTTTCCTTAAAGCTTTGCTGTTTTGTCTCTGCAAAGGTAGTTAGCGACGTTTTGGGACTTCAGGTGTATTTCCTAGAATATGTTGTTAAATGTTTACGTATGTTAATTCATTTATAAATGTTTTACTGAGCTAGGTCATCGACGAGTATTTCCTAGTTTAGGCATCGTACCGAGGCTCGTTGGGTGAACGTAGCCGAATTGTTTGTATAAATGAATTGACTAATGTTAGATGAGCATAGTCAAATTGTCTTGCGCCAATTGTTTTGAGGCTTTAAAGAATAAACGTAGCCTAATCGTCGTGTAAGTTAAAGGAACATAAAGCGTTCGTTCTTTCGTTTGTTCTGGCTTGGTTCCACGTAACTTTAGCTAAATTGTCTTTTTTGAATTCAACTAAAGTATTTGTTTCTAAATTATCCTCCGGTATGTGTATTCTTTCCGTCTCATTGCTTTGATTGTATCTTGTTGAATAAGGGTTTTTGATACATTGTTTGGTACACTTGCTAATGTTTCTTGTGTTTATGTTTCTTTCTTTTCGCAGTATTTTACCACACATCGTCTAGCACAAGAAGCAGTTCACAGTCACGTATACAGAAATTAGTTGTCCCCATACTGATATGTACACACACATACGTATTATTATATGAGACGTTGACATTTTCGTGAATGTTCCTTGACTACGAATAAATGAACTCTATGCTACTTCTGTGTTTCGTGTGCGTCATTACTTGACCAGGCCCTAAATTATACGAGGCGTTTGACGAGCGAATGGAAATAACCTTATCTAAACGGCGGCGATTACATCCTTCATTCCTTATTTATTCTATCAGTGACATTTTAATGTAAAAACAACATCAAATTGTCAGGTTTAAATTTGTATAAACATTTTAAATCTTTATTTACATAGTATTATTTTAGCTGTTAGAAACATGCAATTACATAGCCTGTACACAACAACAAAGTGCTGCATTACACAGCCTGTACACAACAACAAAATGCTGTATTACACAGCCTGTACACAACAAAGTGCTGTATTACACAGCCTGTACATGACAACAAAGTGCTGTATTACACAGCTTGTATAAAACAACAAGCATTCTACATATTACATACATTGCACGCCATTTTACCTTTTGCTTATCGTTTGGAGTGCAATGTTCATATCTTAAGTTGAATAATATTCAAATTATCATTCTGGCCAATAAATACTATTGCTGTCTTATGCATTTAGCCTTGCTTTACATTGTGAAAAGGTGGAAAGCTTTTTTTTTTAAATTTATTTGATGACTCCTGTTGTTTTTATCTTCTTTTCTGCTCCAGCTTCTACTACTTTAAGTTTCTTCAAGTTCTCCATTGGAATGAAAACATTATTGCAAACGCACACTGTGTCTTCTCAGTATGTACAAACGTGTGTTTCATAAATTGTCAGCATGAATAAAAGCATTCAATATTACAAATATTACACATACATTTTCACTTCAATATATATCAACATAGTGATGCTTCAAATCGTCAGCCAAAGAAAAAGCCTTTCTATAAACATCACACACACGATTTTGTTTCTTCTCTATGAATAAGCTTATGTGCTTTCAAATCACTGACCTCAGTAAAATCTTTATTACCAATATTACACACATGATTCTTCTTTTCTGTATCTATAAGCGTATGTATATATATATATATATATATATATATATATATATATATATATATATATATATATATATATATATATATATATATATATATATATATATAATTAAACAGACATAGTCAGCAATACACAGCAAAATCATGTCATAATTATATAGCATAATTTGACAATGATGCAAACTGTCTTCTTTTCCCAGTTTAGTGTCCTCTGAGACTACTGGATATACCGGACATTTGGGCTTTATTTGCTACAAGGGATGAGAGAGAATAGGGGACATCAAAACAACTGGCTATAATTATCTAAGTGAAGTCAATGACAAAATAAATTATACTGTAATAACATTGTTACCCAGGTTGATAATATTGCAGAGAATAACAGGTTTTACAAAACAGGTTAAAAAAAATAATACATAAATATTAACACTATATTAATTTTTAAACAAAAGTATTACTTAGATATTATCCATTAAGTGTTATTAATCCAATCAAATGTTTGGAATGCAATCCTGGAACACTAGAGATCTCCTATATTAGCTCCTGTAGTTGTAACAAGCATGAAGTAGTCATAGTAAAAAGGATCTGTTGAGCATTAACACAAAAGGATAGATTATATCTACATTTTTCACATGCATACCTACATGCAGTAACTCATCACATCTATGTTCATGTACCATCAATCCTGAAATAAGCATTCTAACAGCAGGGTGACTCTCTTGTTGTCTCCTTTACAATCAATGGTAAAATGCTACACATCATATAATAAGCAATCTAACAGCAGGGTGACTCTCTTGTTAGTCTCTCTCTTAATAGTCATCAGGAACATTGTTTGAAACCCGAGTTCACACTGTTGCCATCCAGACGCCGATATGCTATGCCCATCTGTAAGGGAAATCTGCGTTCTAAATCTTTTATTCCCAGTGCAATCCGACTTCTTAATAGTACTAACCGCTTTTAGTTTTCGGCACTTTGGGGATCTTATTTGTTATATAGTGAGAGTCTCCCTTTAGTGTCTATGTGTACTGGCTGAACTTTTTAATCAACTTGTTGAATTTTGTTGACTTTTGTGATATCACTTGTGATCTTGATTCGCGTGTGTGTGCTTGTGTGATGTTTTTTAAATTTATGTATTTCTTGTTTTTTTTTTTTTTTTTTTTTTTTTTTTGTTGTTGTTTTTTTCCAAAAACGGTTTATGATACATTTTTTGAGTTTCTTTATGCTGCCTCATAAACTTATAATGTAATTGCCCTTTGGGATGAATAAAGTTGTATTCTATTGTATTGTATTGTATTGTTGTCTCCTTTACAATCAATGGTAAAATGCTACACATCATATAATAAGCAATTTAACACAAGGGTGACTCTCTTATTGTCTCCTTTACAATCAATGGTAAAATGCTACACATCATATAATAAGCACTTAGAGCTAGATTAATAGGTAAGTGCTATATAAAAAAGCGTGTAATATTAATAATAATAATAATAATAATAATAATAATAATAATAATAATAATAATAATAATAATAAGCAATCTAACAGCAGGGTGACTCTCTTGTTGTCTCCTTTACAATCAATGGTAAAATGATACACATCATAAAATAAGCAATTTAACACAAGGGTGACTCTCATATTGTCTCCTTTACAATCAATGGTAAAATGCTACACATCATATAATAAGCAATCTAACAGAAGGGTGACGCTTATTGTCTCCTTTACAATCAATGGTAAAATGCTACACATCATATAACTGGTATCACAATGGTGGTTACAAACATCCCATGCCATACAATGGTGCTTACAAACATCCCATGCCATACAATGGTGGTTACAAACATCCCATGCCATACAATGGTGGTTACAAACATCCATGCTATACAATGGTGGTTACAAACATCCCATGCCATACAATGGTGGTTACAAACATCCATGCTATACAATGGTGGTTACAAACATCCATGCCATACAATGGTGGTTACAAACATCCCATGCCATACAATGGTGCTTACAAACATCCCATGCCATACAATGGTGCTTACAAACATCCCATGCCATACAATGGTGGTTACAAACATCCCATGCCATACAATGGTGGTTACAAACATCCATGCTATACAATGGTGGTTACAAACATCCCATGCTATACAAAGGTGGTTACAAACACCACATGCCATACAATGTGTGTTACTAACATCCCATGCTATACAATGGTGGTTACTAACATCCCATGCTATACAATGGTGGTTACAAACATCCCATGCCATACAATGGTGGTTACAAACATCCCATGCTATACAATGTGTGCTACAATCATCCAATGCCATACAATGTGTGCTACACTACAAACATCCCATGCTATGCAATGTGTGCTACACATATCCCATGCTGTACAATGTGTTACAAACATCCCATGCCATACAATGTGTGTTACAAACATCCCATGCCATACAATGTGTTACAAACATCCCATGCCATACATTGTGTGTTAAGAAAGATCCCTTGCTATACAATGGTTAAACCAGGGGTCACATATATTGCATGTATTATATTTCATACCCCGCATTTCTCAATCTATGCTTCTTTTAGTTCTCAACTTGAGTCAACACTTATGCATAATTTGTCTTTACAGTATGTGACAACTGGTGATATCTCAAACTCCTAACATACATGTTGTCTCCTTTATATTCAATGTTTAAATGTTACACTGACAGCATTCAACATATTACATACATTCCACACCATTTTCTCTCCAAAATATGTTTGGGATACTATGTTTAAATTTTAATTTGAACAATTTTCACATTATTATTCGAGTCATTATATAGAATTGCTGTCAAGAGTTAGTTGTATAGAGAATCCAACAGACTGCAAAGAGCCAAATCAACTTTGTTGAAAGAGGCTGTCAAGAGTTTTAGGCATTTAGACTTATTTTACTTTGAGGAAAAAACTTTCAAAATGAACTGGAAAGCTTGGTTTTATCTGAGGACTCATTGTGTTGTTTTTATCTTCTTTTCTGCCTCCAGCCTATGTTACTGTAAGATTCTTGAAGCACACAATTTAAATAAAAGCATTATTGCACAGCCGCTAATTGGCTTTTCTGTATGTACAAACATGTGATTCATCAAATTGTCAGCATGAATAAAAACATTAGATATTACACACATGTCACATACACTTTTACTTCAGTATGTATCAACATGTGTTGCTTCAAATCGTCGGCAACAGAGAAAGCCTTAATACAAACATCACTCACATGATCTAAACATGTAAATGTATGTCTCTTCAACTAGCAAGCTAAAAGAAAAGATTTTCTTACAAACGTCAAACACATGAATTTTTGTGTGCAGAATGTGTCAACTTGTGTCTCTTCAAATTGCTAACCAAAGTGAAAGCTTTATTACAAACATCACACACATGATTCCTCTCTCCTGTATGTATAAGCTTATGTATCTTCAAATTGGAAGTGTGAGAGAAAGCTTTATTACAAACATCACACACATGATTCTTCTCTCCTGTATGTATAAGCTTATGTACCTTCAAATTGCCAGCCTGAGTAAAAGCTTTGTTACAAACATTACACACATGATTCTTCTCTCCTGTATGTATAAGCTTATGTACCTTCAAATGGTTAGCCAAAGTGAAAGCTTTATTACAAACATCACACACATGATTCTTCTCTCCTGTATGTATAAGCTTATGTTTCTTCAAACTGCCAGCCTCAGTGAAAGCTTTATTACAAACATCACACACATGATTCTTCTCTCCTGTATGTATAAGCTTATGTTTATTCAAATTGTCAGCCTCAGTGAATGCTTTATTACAAACATCACACACATGATTATTCTCTCTGGTATGTATAAGCTTATGTCTATTCAAATCGCCAGCCCAAGTAAAAGCTTTATTACAAACATCACACACATGATTCTTCTCTCCTGTATGTATAAGCTTATGTACCTCCAACTGGTCAGCCCGAGTGAAAGCTTTATTACAAACATCACACACATGATTCTTCTCTCTTGTATGTATAAGCTTATGTACCTGCAAATTGCTAGCATGAGTGAAAGCTATATTACAAACATCACACACATGATTCTTCTCTCTGGTATGTATAAGCTTATGTCTATTCAAATGGTCAGCCCAAGTAAAAGCTTTATTACAAACATCACACACATGATTCTTCCCTCCTGTATGTATAAGCTTATGTTTCTTCAAATAACAAGCCCGAGTGAATGCTTTATTACAAACATCACACACATGGTTCTTCTCTCTGGTATGTATAAGCTTATGTCTATTCAAATAGTCAGCCCAAGTAAAAGCTTTATTACAAACATCACACACATGATTCTTCTCTCCTGTATGTATAAGCTTATGTTTCTTAAAATAACTAGCCCGAGTGAACGCTTTATTACAAACATCACACACAAGTTTCTTTTGCTCTCTGGTCTTCTGTTGCTGCTTTGTCTCTCTTCTACACTCATGATCTTTGAGACTGACTTCACTGTGGGGAGTGACTGAGGCAGAAGAGAACTTGACCAATAATGACTGTGGTGTTGAGTTGACAGTAAGCAGTTGTGTAGCACATGCATTTGGAATCTGAAAAAGAAAACCAAGATTTACAAAAAAATACTAACTACAAAGTGTTCATTATCATCATCATCATCATCATCATCATCATCATCATCATCATCATCATCATCATCATCATCATCATCATCATCATCATCATCATCATCATCAAAGTGGTCCTGATTCGGCTCTTTGCAGTCCGCTGGCCCCTATAAACAATGACTAACTAATATTTAGTATTTTTTGTATTAACATAATCAATTATTATTATACCATTATCACAACAACGATGTGTTGAGTTTCTTGATAATAGTTAAAATAAACCTACTTCATGCCTGACAATTATGAGGATATATTAATGAATATGCAATAACAACCAGAGTGTCATGAACCTGTACTAATTTCTCATTTCGGGTGCCTATGATGTGGATTAATTACTTTATAGCTAATCAATCGATAGCATGGCCACATCACCAGATCATCAGGTCTTGCAAAGACCATCCTGCAAGGCACAGTGCAAGGAGGTAGAAGAAGAGGGTGACCGAAAAAGAGGTGGAAGGACAACATTCGAGAATGGACTGGTTTGACAACGAGTGGAACAACCAGGGTTGCTGAGGACAGGGAAAGATGGAGTATGCTGGTTAAACGATCATCTGTGGTGCCCCTACGACCTCCAAGTTACGGGATAGGATAGGATAGGATAATCACTCTTCTGTTGCAAATAACGTTATTAGTTTTCGGTTTGCACGTGTAGTTGGTTGGTGTTATGTATGAATCTGATTAGATGTTCTCATACAGTTCCACAATCCATAATGGTATCAGCAGTTAGACTTTAGATGTTTTTTTGAGATCTCAACAAGTAACATCGTCTTGATGTTCATTGGTGTGGCGACCAAAATTGGTACCAAGAATTGGATCAACTGTTGTGTATACGTTACATGTATATCTGGAAATAGTTGGAATAACCAGTCACCAGGGAAAGTTCTTATTGTGAGTATCGAATATTTGTTAGTCTCGATGTGTGCATTATGAAGTAAAAGAGATAGAGAGAGAGAGAAAGAGAGAGAGAGAGAGAGAGAGAGAGAGAGAGAGAGAGAGAGAAGAGGGGTGAGGTAGAGGTGTGGTGGAATTAATGGTAGTTGTTGCATTCATCGAAATTTCTTCAATCATCTAGTTCATTTGAATACATTATTTTATGGTTCGCATTTCAAACCTAAATATAACGTGATTATGAAAAAAAGAAGCCATATGAATAACTTGTTGACACTACATCTAATAGTGGCCATGTAGGCCTGTGTCTGTGTTTCTGTCCAGCGGCAAGGCGAAAATGGATACAAGAGTGTTGCAGATGTCCGGGTGGGAGTTTCTTCATGTCCATATTCCCAGTCCACCCTATTTACCCAGTACCCAACCTTTAATAGATTGATGGCCCTTTCTGCATTTTCCCCAAAATATCCTCATGAATGGTCGTCACCGAGCCATTGGGCGTAGTGGTCGGTCGTGTTCAAGTGATGTTGAGAGCTCTACGATCGCATCAAAGTCGTTGACATCTCATGCAATTTTAACGAGAGTGAGTCTGCAACGTCTTCTTTCAGCTACGCATCGTAAGTACTCTACTGGTGGTCCACAAAGGCTTACATGTAAGGGTGGAGAGCCGAAGAAAGGATTGTCATCCCCTTTCGCTTAAATCACGCTTCATGTTAATCATCATTGCAGTCTTTATCGCGGTTTATCGGTCGTCTAGGTCGACATTACTGTCAGAAATGATTGGAAGCCGACGACGCTGTAGTTACTTTGAGAGGGCAGAGTTCTAACCCTTTGTAGTGGCGTCAAGGAAGGCTAATCTCATCATCATCGTCATAGTAGGCATCATCTTCATCATCACCGTCATACACATCATTTCTCAGAATTCCTTATGTTCTTTGTGTGCCACATGTTTGAGTGATAGATGCGTTTGTTGTGTGTGCCACATGTTTGAGTAATAGATGTGTTCGTTGTGTGTGCCACATGTACATGTAGGAGTGATAGGCATGTTTGTTGTGTGTGCCACACGTTTGAGTGATAGATTTGTTTGTTGTGTGTGCCACATGTTTGAGTGATAGATGTGTTTGTTGTGTGTGCCACATATTGGAGTGATAGATGTGTTTGTAGTGTATGCCACATGTTTGAGTGATAGATGTGTTTGTTGTGTGTGCCACATGTTTGAGTGATAGATGTGTTTGTTGTGTGTGCCACATGTTGGAGTCATAGATGTGTTTGTTGTGTGTGCCACATCTTTGAGTGATGGATTGTTTTTTGTGTGTGCCACACTGGCTGAAACATGTCAGTGTGTATGTTGTGTGTGCCACACTTGCTGAAACATGTCAGTGTGTATGTTGTGTGTGCCAAACTGGGTGAAACATGTCAGTGTGTATGTTGTGTGTGCCTGTTACGTTGAAACGAACGAAAGTATGTCTAAAACGCGCACGATAGATCTAATCGTTTCGTTTTGCAAAGTATTCAATAATGGAGTTTATTTACCTTTGATTTGAGTTTGCATTGTTGTTAGGAGAGGCTTTGTATAACGTTGATAATTTGCGTTAGTCGATATTATTTGAGAATCTTCTGGATATGCGTGTTTACTCTTGATAGAAATTTCCTGATACATGTAGAAGCAAGAGGTCGTTCTGGAAGATATAAAAATATGTATTGACGTAAGTCAGTGATGACGATCTTTTATTCGATTGGTGGCAGTACGTCATTTTCTACCATGTACGAAATCTTTCCGGAAAAGAGAGAGGTTATTTAATCGTGTGCCGAGTTCCTGTTGAGACAGTAAAGTTGTTGATAGTGATTTGGAAAGTTGCTGTGAAAGTTGTTGAGTCGAATTGAGAATTGTATGCAGTTGTTGATGTGTGCTGAATAAAAGTGGAAAACTTCATACGTCGACTTTGTGAATTGTATGCTGTTTGGACGGGCTGTGTGAATAAACGAATCTGAGTTACACAACTATCAGGAATTCAAGCATCGGGGCTGAATCAGATACTGATAGAAAACACCAACATCAAACAGAGTGTAACATTTTGGGGGTCAAGCCGCGATTCACGCCATAGCCAAGGGTTCAACTGCTACAACAAGCGAGTCAACGTTACGAGAGGCAGTCATCGAGGGTAGCCGCCAACGAGTTGCGTCGAGAGGGGCCAACATACTGGGACTACATCCGATAGATTCGGGTTGACTGCAAGGGCGTGTAGTCGCTGAAGAGTTGCTTCGTGAGCGAACAACAGATCGGGACTACGTGGCTACCGTAAGACTACGTCGAGGGACAGTCTCGGAGCTACATCGCCAGTGTTACAGCGAGCGTCGAGCGGACGTCGCGTCTACTTCAGCACAGGAGCGTATACATCAACACCAGCGTGGTGCAGCGTCGCATACGACGAGGACAGCGGGGCCTGCGTCAGCGAAGGCGACTAGTGACAAGCATCAGCGCTACTGCAGAAAGCGTGCTGTTCTAGAACAGTCTAGAAAGGTACAGCACAGTCAAGAACTTTCCAGAAAAAAAGAACTTTCCAGAAAAGAACTTTCTAGAAAAGAACTTTCTTTAAAAGAACTTTCCAGAAGCATCAAGATGGCTGACTTCTGGCAGAAAGGGATTCAACTGAATCTAAAAGGGAAACAGCTGACGGAGTACGTCAAGTCCCAGGAGAGAATACAAGAAAGAGAATTAGAAGAGCAGCGTCGCCGTGAAGAAAGAGAATTAGAATTGAAGCGTCTGGAAATTGAACAGCAGCGGCAAGAAAGAGAAGAGCAGCGTAAAGAAAGAGAAGATGAGCGCAGGCGTGAGGAAAGAGAAGCTGATCGGCAGTTCCAACTAGAGTTGGCGCGCATCCAGCAACAGCAGCATGCGCCACAAGTTATCAGTGACAACACGGCTCCAAAATTGCCAGCTTTCGTCGACGGGAAGGACCAGATTGACTGTTATCTGGCGAGATTCGAAAGGTTCGCTGAAAGCTCTAACTGGCAACCTCAAGACTGGGCAATTCGACTGAGTGCACTTCTGACGGGGCAAGCTCTCGAAGTTTACACCAGACTGTCGAACGATGACGCCAAAAACTACGACGTCTTGAAAGAGGCCCTGTTGCAGTGCTATAACTTTACAGAGAAGGGCTACCGTAAACGCTTCCGTGAATGCCGGCCTAAGTCAGACGAGACGCCAAAGCAGTTTGTGGAGCGCCTGTCGTCATATCTACACAAGTGGGTGGAGTTATCAGGCGAAAGGAAGTCTTACGACAGTCTCCATGACCTGATCGTGAAGGAACAATTTCTCAATGCCTGTCACAAGGACCTAGCGACCCACTTAGAAGAACAAAAGCTGCAGACGCTTAAAGATGTGACTGAGGCTGCTGAAAGATATCTTATCGCTCATGGGAAAACCCTGGGGCCACCCAGCGCGACGAAACATTTTCAGAAGACTGGAAACCATGTGAACCAGATCCAGGGAAGCCAGACGAGCCAGAGACAGACAGACTCCACGCCTCCTCCCAGGGAAGGGCATTCAAGGGGCTGTTTCACCTGCAACGCTACAGACCACAGAGCTTCTAACTGTCCTCAAAACAAAAGTAGCGGACAGCGGAGCAGTACGGACAACGCAGCGGCGGGCAACCGGCAGAGGCGGTTCTCCAATCAACGGCAAACCAGTAGATCTGACCATCAGGTGTGCGGCGGGAGCGTCATTCTTCCGAGTGAGACCGAGCGCACAGCTACCCCTGCGGACGTGCAAGAGTGCATGACCGATGGCCAACTTCTCCTTGCCAACGGAAAATCCATCCCCGTCGTCGCCAGCGCAGCTGTGACCGTCCAGAACATGCCTGTTTCAAAGGGACGCGTCGGAAATCATGAAGTGACTGTTTTAAGAGACTCTGGCTGCAGTGGGGTCATCGTCAGAGAAGACCTAATCGCTAAAGAACAGTTCACTGGCGATTCAAAATGGACACTTATGGCCGACAGCAAATGTGTGAGAGCGCCAGTTGCGAAGATTCATGTCAACACCCCTTTCTACATAGGCGAAGTCGAAGCGGTTTGCCTGAAGAAGCCGCTGTATGATTTGATGATCGGGAATATCGACGGCGCGAGACGACCCGACGACCCCGATCCAGAGTGGAGTCCTGCCTCAACCCAACGCGTCGAAGTTGTGGAGGAGGATCCACTGCCATTTCCCGATGGAGACCTTACAGAGCTGCTACGGGATAATGTGGTTACTCCGGCTCAGCCCTGCCGACCAGAGATCGTCGGTGCTGTTACTACCAGGGCCCAGGCCAAGAGAGACAAGACGTCTACGCCACTGAAGGTCGCCGACAACTCCAAAGCTGCCATCGTGGACAGAGATAAGCTGATCCAGCTCCAGGAAGCTGATAGCACTTTAAACAAGTACAGGAACCGCCAAGATCACGTGACCAAACGCAGTGGCACGGTCTATTTTGAGGTGAAGGCCAAGATCCTGTACCGAATCTTCCAGCACCCGAGGGTCAACGGAGGGAAACCACTACGTCAAGTCTTGGTACCGTTACCTCTAAGGCGCCAAGTGATGGAAGTAGCTCATGACTCTATCATGGGAGGTCACCTAGGCATCAGAAAGACGTCAGACAGAATCCAGGCGGTGTTCTACTGGCCAGGACTTCATGCGGACGTCAGCCGTTTCTGCCGATCATGTGACATTTGCCAGAAGACCATACCTCGAGGAAGGGTCCCGAAAGTGCCTATGCAGAGAATGCCTCTGATCGACCGACCTTTCAAGAGGGTGGCCTTAGACTTAATCGGCGAAATAAGACCTCCGAGTGAAGAAGGTCATCGATGGGTACTGACTTTAGTGGACTATGCGACTCGGTACCCAGAAGCAGTGCCACTGAAGAAGATTGACACTGAAACTGTAGCAGAGGCACTGGTGGACATGTTCAGTAGACTTGGAGTGCCTGAAGAAATTCTGACAGACCTCGGGACGCAGTTCGTCTCTGACTGCATGAAGGAGGTCAACAGACTGCTTAGCATCCGGCATTTGACTACGACACCCTACCATCCAATGTGCAACGGGCTTGTTGAAAAGTTCAATGCTACGCTGAAGTCCACCCTGAAGAAACTGTGCAGCGAGCAGCCCAGACAATGGCATCGTTATATCAACGCCTTACTTTTCGCCTACAGAGAAGTACCGCAGGAGTCCACCGGCTTTTCTCCGTTCGAGCTGCTGTACGGAAGAACCATCCGAGGGCCGATGCACATCCTAAAAGAACTGTGGACGAAAGAAGTAGACACCCCAGAGGTGAAGAACAGCTACCAGTACGTGTTTGAGCTATGGGAGAAGCTGGAGCAGACTCTCGAGATAGCCAGAGAAAACCTGAAGAAGTCCCAGGACTGTGGAAAGCACTACTATGACCGTAGGGCTGTGAACAGGAAGTTCAAACCTGGCAACAAAGTGCTGGTGCTGCTACCTACCGATCACAATAAGTTGCTGATGCAGTGGAAAGGCCCGTACGAAGTGGAGACCGTGGTGGGAATCAACGACTACAAGGTGAAGGTCGGCCAGCATTCCAAGATATACCACGCCAACCTCCTTAAGCTGTACGTGGAAAGGCCATCAGAGACTGTGCACGCAGCCACAGCAGCTGTGACCGACGACAGCTTTGACAGCGAAGAACTGTTGGAACTGGGAGACTTCCACAGCAAAGAAGGCATCGATGATGTTAAGCTAGGACCGAGCTTGACGGAAGGTCAAAAGTTGGAGCTCAAGGACCTTATGGGCGAGTTTCCCCACAACTTCAGCGATGTCCCTGGCTCTACAACTTTGGTCGAACACGAAGTCCACCTCACTTCGAATATCCCTGTTCGATCCAAGCCCTTCCCGATCCCTTTCAAGGCCCGTGAATCCTTGAAGAAAGACATCGATGAGATGCTGAAGATGGGCATCATTAGGGAGTCCAGTTCCCCTTACGCATCCCCTGTCGTGGTCGTGAAGAAGAAGGACGGGAGCAACCGAGTATGCATCGACTACAGGAAGGTTAATAAGATCACCGTCTTCGACCCTGAGCCGATGCCTACCGCAGCAGACCTCTTCCGCCAACTATCGGGGAGTAAAATCTTCTCAAAGATTGACCTCAGCAAGGGTTATTGGCAAGTCCCCGTGCGTCAACAGGACATACCAAAGACTGCTTTCGTAACTCCTGATGGGACGTACGAGTGCCTAAGGATGCCCTTTGGCATGGTCAACAGCGGAGCTACCCTGAAGAGAGGAATGAGGAAGATGCTCAAAGGGATGGACAACGTCGTGTGTTACTGGGACGACCTGCTAGTCCACACCCGCACCTGGAAAGAGCATCTGCAGACCTTGAGGGAGCTGTTTCACCGTCTCACAGAAGCCAACCTGACCGTGAGACCCAGTAAGTGCATTCTGGGGACTGACAACGTAGACTTTATCGGCCATTCGCTGAAAGAAGGACAAAAGGGGCTTCTACTAGAAAACGTCACCAAGATTCTGAACGCTCCACGTCCCCAAACCAAGAAGCAGGTGCGATCTTTCCTGGGGTTGGCTGGATACTACAGGGAGTTTGTACCAAACTACTCCGCCATCACAGCACCCTTGTCGGACCTGGTGCGGAAAGGCTGTCCAAACCAAGTGCAGTGGGGGCCGTCTCAGGAGAGGGCATACCAGACTGTGCGCGACCTCCTTTCGAAGGATCCGGTGCTACGACTGCCTGACACTTCCAAAGAATTCGTCTTAAGAACAGACGCAGCGGACGAAGGCATCGGCGCCATACTGATGCAAGAACACGAAGGGAAACTATTTCCGGTCAGTTACGCCAGCAAGAAGCTGTCCAGGGCTGAGAAAAATTACTCGACCATGGAGAAAGAGTGCCTTGCCATCATATGGGGAATCCGGAAGTTCGAACTGTACCTTCAAGGAGTGAAGTTCGTGCTACAGACTGATCACAAGCCGCTAACTTACTTGAACTCTGCCAAGTTTGTGAACAGTCGGATCATGAGATGGGCTATGTACTTGCAGAACTTTAACATGCGAGTAGAATCTATCAAAGGATCGGACAATGTTGGTGCGGACTTCCTCAGCAGAGTGTGTGAGTAAAGAACATTGACTGTGTGAATGAACTGTGAACATTGACAATATCCAGGCAGATTTGAAGATGAAAACCATTGACTCTGTGTGAATGAGCTGAGAACATTGACAGTGTTCAGACAGTCTGAAATAAGTTTTAATTCTGAACTTTGTTTGTGCATTACGTTTCAACGTTGTTGAAAGAAATTGGGTAAATTTCTTCTTGAGTGGGGGGTTATGTTACGTTGAAACGAACGAAAGTATGTCTAAAACGCGCACGATAGATCTAATCGTTTCGTTTTGCAAAGTATTCAATAATGGAGTTTATTTACCTTTGATTTGAGTTTGCATTGTTGTTAGGAGAGGCTTTGTATAACGTTGATAATTTGCGTTAGTCGATATTATTTGAGAATCTTCTGGATATGCGTGTTTACTCTTGATAGAAATTTCCTGATACATGTAGAAGCAAGAGGTCGTTCTGGAAGATATAAAAATATGTATTGACGTAAGTCAGTGATGACGATCTTTTATTCGATTGGTGGCAGTACGTCATTTTCTACCATGTACGAAATCTTTCCGGAAAAGAGAGAGGTTATTTAATCGTGTGCCGAGTTCCTGTTGAGACAGTAAAGTTGTTGATAGTGATTTGGAAAGTTGCTGTGAAAGTTGTTGAGTCGAATTGAGAATTGTATGCAGTTGTTGATGTGTGCTGAATAAAAGTGGAAAACTTCATACGTCGACTTTGTGAATTGTATGCTGTTTGGACGGGCTGTGTGAATAAACGAATCTGAGTTACACAACTATCAGGAATTCAAGCATCGGGGCTGAATCAGATACTGATAGAAAACACCAACATCAAACAGAGTGTAACAGTGCCACATGTTTTTCGTGCTTTAAACCTGATGGGTTGTTTGGGGAAGGGCACCTACAGTGGTACCTCTGGAAACATTCGTAACCCCAAACAATGAAATCAATAAAATTGAGGCAATCTGTTTCATGATGAAAGGAATCATTCTTTTTTTTATTTATATCCAGTAGTTTACCTGACAAAAGGCCAAGAATGTGGATACTTGTATTAAATAAAGAGAAGAAAAGCAACCACATAAATTAATGTAAAATAAAATACAATAAAAACAAAAAAGCAGAGGATGTGAAATTGTCACTTTCTTTGCTATGGTGAATCATTAGTTTCAGGCTTTTTGTTGTAGTTTTTCTTGACAGCCCACTGGAAATCTTTCTGTACCAACAAACTATTAAGGGGATCAGCCCTCTGGGAATCTGCGTGCACCAACAAACTATCAAGGGAATCCGCCCACTGGGAATCTTTGTGCAGCAACAAACTATGAAAGGGGGAAATTTGTCCTTCCCAACTCCAGGCACTGTTCCTTACCCAGACAAAACATTTTTCAAGTTGTTCCTAACCCATATTGTTTTATGACATGAGGCGTTCGTAACCTGAGGTACCACTGTATATAGCATCCATTATTATTATTATTATTATTATTATTATTATTATTATTATTATTATTATTATTATTATTATTATTATTTGGATTACTGTACCAAATAGTTGTGTTGAAAATTTGTAAAAGAAAAGTCATGTTTCATTATTACCTTAGACTCCATTGGAAATATGTCAACAAATCTCTCTGTCTTCACCCAAACCATCTTTGTTTCAAATGGGTCAGGGGTTTCTGTAACAAAGAATTAATCAAATGTATCATGGATGAGGGGGTGATAGCAGGAGCACCAATGGTTAGGACTGTGGTTTTCTATGACCAAGGTCGAGAGTTCAAACCCTGCAGAGGATGAACTTACGTGACTTAGATACAAGACTTTTCAGGCTACCAAATATTTTCTCCAGGTACTTCAGCGTCCTCCCTGTTGGATGCAGTCAACTGAAATAATTTTTTTTTAAATCTCCCAAAATTAAAATTTGAATTTCTTTCTGGTTTCTAATAGCCACTTTCCTATACACCACATGTTTGAGAAATGAATGTGTGTTGTGTTGGTAGGAGTGTGTGTATCATGTGAGCATGTATGTTGTGTTGGTAGGAGTGTGTGTATTATGTGAGCATGTATGTTGTGTTGGTAGGAGTGTGTGTATCATGTGAGCATGTATGTTGTGTTGGTAGGAGTGTGTGTATCATGTGAGCATGTATGTTGTGTTGGTAGGAGTGTGTGTATTATGTGAGCATGTATGTTGTGTTGGTAGAAGTGTGTGTATTATGTGAGCATCTATGTTGGTTACAGATCACAACTCTTTTAGTCTGATTTAATAATAAAGCACAGTTAGCATCCATTATTATAATATTATTATTACTATTATTAATCTTTATTTATTAACTTTTACAAATTGAATCATAAAACAAAAAAGCAGCTTTTAATCAATCAAGTCTGAATTAATATGGGGTTCACATCGGAAAAAAAACTCCTACCCATAAGAAATGTTCCTGCCACTAGTAAAACTGAACTCTTCTTCATTGGCACACATGCATGTAGCTTAGCTCACAGCCTATTCTATTCTTTAGGTCTAGAAAAGTGAAACTGTACAGCAGCTAAGCTACAATCATAATATAGATAACACCATGACAATAATTGCTAAATATGAAACACTAACATACTTACTGTATCCCTTTGAGTCACTGTCAGGTTCTGTCTTCACTTTAGACAACTCTGAGTCATGTGGCTCCTGAAATCAATTTGAGAATATATTACTTTAAAATCAATTATCAGTACATTTAATGACTGTACAACACAGTTAATATGTTGAAGTGCTGTAATGACTGTACCACACAGTTCATGTGTTGAAGTGCTGTAATGACTGTACCACACAGTTCATGTGTTGAAGTGCTGTAATGACTGTACCACACAGTTCATGTGTTGAAGTGCTGTAATGACCTTACCACACAGTTCATGTGTTGAAGTGCTGTAATGGCCTGTCTTAAGTGTAAGGTTCGGGGACGTTCAAAATCTTTTTTTCGAGGTTCTCAAATCCAGAACCTAGGTTCCTGAACCTTTTTTTTTTGATCCAATAATTCAATAACCTATGTTTGGGATTGATAACCTACCAAAACTTCCAATTAAGACAGGCCATCAGAGAGGCATCATGCTGGACTATTAGCTCATACTCCATTGTATAAGTGACATCAAGCTGGACTATTAACTCAGGCTCCATTGCATAAGAGACATCAAGCTGGACTATTAGCTCAGACTCCATTGTATAAGTGACATCAAGCTGGACTATTAACTCAGGCTCCATTGCATAAGAGACATCAAGCTGGACTATTAGCTCAGGCTCCATTGTGTATGAGACATCAAGCTGGACCATTAGCTCAGGCTCCATTGTATAAGAGACATCAAGCTGGACTATTAGCTCAGGCTCCATTTATAAGAGACATCAAGTTGGACTATTACCTCAGACTCCAAGGTTTAAGAGACATCAAGCTGGACTATTAGCTCAGGCTCCATTGTATAAGAGACATTAAGCTGGACTATTACCTCAGGCTCCATTGGATGTATATCCACATATCTCTCTGTCTTCACCCATACTGTTTTTGTGTCCAATGGCCCACTGCTTTCTGTAACAAAGAAATCAGCAAACACATCATGGGTGAGTGCCAGAGTGGATGATAAAATGGAACAGTTGTTGTCACTCACATCCATATTCCTGTGTGGATCATACCAACTTGTAATCACTAAAAACAGTTTACTTCAATGAAAAATTGGTTTTGACGCTTCTGGAATTAAACACTCGTTCACTGGCACATAAGGCAAGTTATTTAGCTCACAGCCTGTAATACACTTAAGTGAGATCTAGAGAAGCAAAACTGTAAAGCATTTCAGTTACAATCGCAATATAGTTTTAACAACAAACAAACAAAAACACAAAAACACACAAAAATTATGACAAGCATTAAAAGAAAAAAGAAAGAAATGACTCCTATATAGCTCACTTATAAGCTCAGAGAGCTTTTTAAAGCGCTGGCCACTACTATCCAGCAATCACAAAATAGTTTGCTGAAGTCCTATCAGGGTTCTCCTTTATGCTGAGATTGGGAATAATCACGCCTTAACTCATTGAAGTCGTGCCGTAAACGGTTTGACTGCACTCGCGGTGCCGCGGAGGAGCGTGCCGTAGTTATGTTTATGTGGCGTGTTTACATTTTTTTAATAACAGAAAATGAGTACCAGGGAACTAAGCAATACACATACTAGAAATGGACTTTTTAAAGTAGATTGCTTCCCTTTGACAATATTTTTGACAAAGATATTATTTTTATTTTATTTGATTTTTCTCTAAGACTCCAGTTTTGTTTGGAAAATTTTGTTTTACAATATTACAGTAAAGTATCATAGTTATGTGACAAATGCCTCTTCAGATTGTGCTTTCATGATTTTTTTTAGTAAAATTCATTTCTACAGTGTTTTTACATCATAAAAACAAGAATCAAATATTTTCATAACAAAAAATGGGTGCAACATATAGGTATTGTGCTTCTTAAAAAAAACTTTTTTGGGGCAAAAGTGATGTGTTTTTGGTGCAAAATATTTTTTTTTCTAGAGGATTATAGCAGATAAATGGTAAGTGAAATTAAAAATACATACTTTAAACTTTCATTTGCAAATTATTTTATGTTTCTATGTTGTCTAGTACATTTGGTGGTAATTTTTTTAAAATAGCCTAAAATCCTGCGACTCTGGAATGATGCGGTCTGGCACTCTGCGACTTCAATGAGTTAAGACCTTCAAAATCACGCCTTAGAATCACTGATCAGCTGTGAGGAATAGGTCTTAAATGTTACAATTGGTGCAAAAAACATGTCTAAAAAAACCAATCTACAGCGTGAAAATATCCTGAAGGTATAGTCCTTTCTAAAATTAATACGGCCATGCGACTAAATTAGCTCGTTGTTCACTGGTTTATCTTTTGCACTATCAACCAATCACAAAGCTCCTAAATCATCTTGCTACGACTGGGAAGTGACATCATAGATTGATGTGATGTACATTTGTGATGCATCGTATGCTGAGGTTACTTCCCTTGTTTCACTACGAAACCATCAATCATGACATTCTTCTATCTGCTTTTTCCCGCTCATTAAAATGCTTAACAAGGAGAGAACAAAATCCTCTAAATTATAAAATAAAAGTGATTCCACTTTTTAGATTTACTGCAGATGGGGAGCCCTGACTATTATACATTATTATACTTACCATATTCATCAGTATCACAGTCAGGTTCTGTCTTCACTTTACACAACAGTGGGATATGTGGCTCCATCATGTCACTGTCAGGTGCTGTTTTGCTTTCTGATTCTTCCTTTATGTTGAACTCACTGCCAGTCACGTTAGCAGTACCTCTGACAATCTGTTCACTGCTGCTGTGAGAAACATGATGGCTTTCTCTTCCTGCAATTTCTAAACAAAACAACAGCTTTCATTTGAATATTTCCTGACAGCAAGCATAATGATGAACTGAAAAGCCATCACATGAGAACTTATATGTTTTCCTCCCACCTAAATATTACAGGTGAAACAGTAAATAAACCTCCAAAGTGCAATCAAGGATGAACAAAGAACTGGTCTATTTCACTATTTCCAATTAAACAAATCCTGCAGAAACAATGTTGCTGTAGTTAAGATCAGCACCCAGCATTCACTGTACAGTCCACACAAAAGGTCAGGAAAAAAACAAACTATTTTGTTGGTGTCAGGGTGTGGGTGTGCTAAACCTGACATTTATTTTAATCCTTTTCTGTGGTACCATTCTTCAAGGAGAGCTGATGTTAACATTTGCCACCACTTTGTGACATCTCAAATGAAAAAAAAAAACACAACAATTTACATTGTAGTAAAATACATTTTAAACAAGGCAAAAATAAACGATGAGCCATTCAATTCACATAACAGTAATACGAGACTGACAGAGCTTTCCTTTTGACTGGCGTGGAAATTATATTTTTTTTGTACTGGTTGATACCACGATGTTGATCTTAATTGTCCTGTATTGGCTGTGTCGTAAGAGGACTAGTTTTACTCTGCTTATTTTAATATTTAGCTTGGTTAGTCTATGTAATATTAGAATTTCATTGTTAGCCAGCAGCAGACGACGGAAGTAACCAAGCGTAGCAGTAGCATACTGCCGACTACACACAGTGGTAGCTGACGGTAAGCAAAGGCAATGACATCATCGCAATTACGTTAGGTAAGTCAGTTATCCGCCAATGAGAACACAGCTTAGAAGGGACTCAACTAGGTCTGACTACTTCGAATGTAGAGAAGAACCGGCAGTCGTGTTAAAACCGAGGAAGAGTAAAGAGCTACACAGGAGCAGTAGTTCTCTCCAGAAAAGACTAGGACGCAGTACTTGTGTAAATCCGAATTCACTCAAGTAGCCACTGGCCTGATATTGTCACGAAGGTAAATGAACATATTTCTGTTTCATCGTGATGTATTATATTATTGTTGAATTATGTTTGTGGAATTTGATATGCATAGAATTGAATTGTTAGCCCGCCTTTGCCTGACACGTGGAGAAGCCGACCACGAGGCAAAAGACGACCGGCAGACGCCATCTTGAATTATGTACGGAACCACTGTTGTTTAACTTATATGTATGCTTACAAACCAGTGACTGTACAAATGAATGTGTATAATATTATTAATTCTTGATGTGTATAAGTAGCCATGTTTTAAATTTATGAATGCATAGGAAATTAGAGTGGAGATTCCAGTGGATCATGGACTTAGCAGAATGTTCATCGCTTATATATGTAGATGTGGAGCTAATCACTGAGGGCTATTACGACCTTCAGTGAGACGCTCTGCACACACCTATCATTCAAGGTTGTGCAGAATTTCGTCTCATATGTTACAGACGAACAGGCGTTCTGTAGTGCGCCCAACACTGCCTCAGACGAAACCACGTCGACGCATCAGTTGGCTGCAGCGGTATGCTCAGCATTGTGCGAGGAAAGCCAACCAGTCCACCCACAGGGAAAAACCAGAAGAAGACAACACAAGTTGTCAACAAACCGACCACAGCACAGCACGCCAGACTCACAGTTAAGTCTATAGTCATGTGTGCACACAAAAAACTGAGAGCTACAGGACCACAGTAGTCCACTTCTCATGAACTATAACATCCAGTGCCCAAGGATGAACTATTAGCTGCATAGACTATCAGCGATCGAATTATTCACAGTGACCATAGAACGTTTAAGGTAGATTAGTACTTAGAAAATCTTGTATAGAGTAGAAGAAATAAATGTGTGATGTTTAACTGTTATCAAGTGGCTGGACTACATATGATTCATAGCTGTGGGAAAGCTAGTGTGACAGTAATCTTTTACCATTTTTCTATCTATCTCTGTAACCCAGCCTTAACACAGACCGAGCTAAATAAATAAATTTATTATAGTAATCCACAGGGTGACTAACTAGCAGTTCCCATCGGATAAAGCGTGAGGTTTACATCATTCCATTATGCAGAGCCCAGCAACCCATAAAACCCACGTGACAGGCTGTAGCTGTAAAATGTCAGTTTCCATGTTCAATGATGAATGTTTCATCACCGGAGCCAACTCACCTTGCGCATGCCACGCTTGCAATCTCATCCAGTCTACTACTGGTTCCTCAGCACTGTCAATCTCCAGCTTCACCTCAGACAGCACTGGACTGTCTTCGTTCTTCATAAAAGAGCAATCAATGCAAACACTAAACGTTGCAAAACAACTGCACAACCTCAACATGAAAAGGGGAAGTAATACAGAAAGTTTGCCAAGGGAAAAAACTCTCCATACCATTACAAATGTATTCACTAACGTTTAAGTAGAAAGACACCTGGCACAAAGGAAGTATTTAAAAACTTATTATCAATATAATAATGCTTACCTGTGAAACATTCTTTATATCAAAGGTGAATAGAACAAGCGGCTACTTATAAATTATTCAAAGAATTAATTCGGGATAAGAGGAGGAGTTACCAAAAGAGGATTTCAAAGCAAGATTGTCATTTATTAAATTAGATTTGTATGCCTGCAAGTCTGGCATATGCCTTACAAAAGAACAAGAAATCTTGGATAGATGGACAGAGTACTGCTCTGAACTTTACAACCACACACCAAACGGAAACCCATCAGTTCTAGCATGTCCAGAGAACCCAGTTACTTGTCATCACTTTTCCCAAAACAGGTAACCTTCAGGAGTGTGAAAATTACTGCACCATCAGACTCATCAGCCATCCCAGCAAGGTCCTTCTGAAAATAATACTCAACAGTTTGAAATCCCAAGCTAAACAAACCATAGCTGAAGAACAAGCAGGATTCAGGGCAGGGTGAAGTACCACTGAACAGATTTTCAACCTCAGAATAATCTGCAAGAAATACCTACAGCACCAATAACATCTATATCATGTGTATGTAGACTTCAAGAAGGCGTTTGATAGAGTCTGGCGTGCAGCTCTGTGGGCAACCATGAGAGTGTACAACATTAGACCTAAAATTATTGAAGTCATCATAAGCCTGTATGACAAGGCTACCAGTGCAGTCCTCCATAAGAACGCCATCGGAAACTGGTTCAGAACAACAATCGGTGTGCATCAAGGATGCCTACTCTCTCCAATCCTCTTCAACATCTTCCTAGAGCGCATCATGTCAGATGCCCTTGCAGATCACGAAGGCACAGTCAGCATATGGGGTAGAGCATGCAATCTCCAACCTTCGTTTTGCGGATGACATTGATGGTGTGGCTGGAGAGGAACAAGAACTTAAACAGCTGGTACAGAGGCTTGACACCACCTCCAGAGCTTATGGAATGGAAATAAGTGCAGAGAAGACCAAAATGATGACCAACAACACCAATCAACATGGACATCAAAGTCCATGGTCAATCCCTCAACACAGTGCATAGCTTCAAATATTTAGGAGCCATTGTATCAGACACTGGGTCCTGACAGCTAACTTGTTGTTTTCCAAACTAGTTCCAGTCATTTGCTAAAAAAGGCAATCACCGAAGTCAAACGAAGCTCTCTGATGCATTAGGAAATGATGCTTGCATGACTATGACTAGTTAAACATTCAAATGATCGCTGTTGCTTCTAATTCTGTTCAATTTACACAGATTAGTATTTTGCAATGGTAAACTTTGTTAAGATGAGCATCAGTATTATCGACCATATTTAATTGTTGCGTCCCTTGATTTTGTTAGTTATCACCAGTAGCCTTATAATAGCATTCCCCATTTCCTGCATAGACACTGTTATATACATAGGCCTAATCTACATGATAATAGTATAAGTCAGTCTCCTCGCAGCGAAGAAGCGTCATTAGCTGAATATAATTATTAGGCCTGTATTGTTTGTTTTATACGTAAATAAATGTATAAACTATATCTATTCTAATTAACAAAATTTAGGCCTATACTTTATAGAATTCGAATCATTAAATTTCCGGAGAAGGACGAATAAGCTAAGCGAAATCTTTTTTTTTGTTGATAACTCTACATCAGAGTTAAATTAATAGTTCATTAGGTTATTCATTGCTTACAAGGTCCACTGGACTGCAAAGAGCTGAATCAGGACCACAAAATCAAGGCCATAACTTTGCTAATAGCAGTAGTAGTAGTAGTAGTAGTAGTAGTAGTAGTAGTAGTAGTAGTAGTAGTAGTAGTAGTAGTAGTAGTAGTAGTAGTAGTAATAGTAAGCAGCATATTTAATTAGTAAAAACTTTAATTTATTTATTTATTTACAGGGGTGAGATTTAACCCAGGAGACTAACTAGCCCGCCGGGCTAGCTAGTAAGTAAAGTGAGGTAGCCCGCATGGTTTTTAGGCAGCCCGACAATCGTTCACTTCAATACTGCTGCATGTGCTAGAGTCTGTTGATCACGTTGAGGGTTCTTGCCTCTCAGGATGATCGGGTGAGTCTTGTAGCTATGGGGTTCGGACGTGGTGAGGTAGATTCTAGAAATAAAGTTCCACATTTTCGGATCAACAACCGTCACCTTGACAATACACCTAATTTGTAGCGAGTGTCTTTTTCACAAACAAAGCAGACAGCGCGCTTGGCGCGAAAGAGAAGTTGGCAAAGGGAAATAACGCTCGCGTATGTTTCATACTCGTAACAGACGAACAGTGACCTAAAAACGCTTCGGACCGAGCTTCTAAAAGTCTGCAAGTAGTATCTTTTTTTTTTTAGGTCGCCAGGCGTGCTGGCTCAATTATAAAGTGAGGTCGCCCTAGCGGGTTTTAAGTAGCCTCGGGCGACCGGGTGACCGCTAAATCTCACTCCTGATTTAGTTTTGTTTGTTATTATTTGTTTGTTATTATTATTTACTTTTTTTCTTTAGAATAGTGTGCTGCTGTGCGTGCTCAATGGTGTAAATTTGGTTAGTGACATTTTGTTTGTTTTTGCTGAAGTTGGGTGTAGCCCGAAATATTCAGATGGTGTATCTGGTTATTTTTTCTTATCGATTTACCAAAGTTTTCAGACGATTTATGGAAATGTCCGCCTGCCACGCAACATTTCTTTATACACATTTTTCATTAAAATACATAAAACAAATTCACTGTATCAGTTAACAAGAGTAATATTAGTTCAATAAATAATTGCTTTCAGTGTTTTGAGACCATTATAAACTAGCTCTGCCTTGTGTTGAAGGGATATCAACGTGTCCATAGAGCTTTGAAATTTTGTCTTGGTTTTATTATTGGTATAGATGTGAAATATCGTTGTATGTGTGCATTATGTGTTATGTATTCTTTTGCTCTTTATTACTAATTGTGTCAGTATATTAATCATCATAAAATAAGAATAATACAAACTGCTTCAAAATGTGAATCTCAACTTGACTTACAGCTTGTAGCTGTGCAGATCAAAACGGATTTAGATCTAGAAGCAACAGCGGCTATTTTTATGCAAGGATGTTTCACGTAGTCTTGCAAGCATTCGTTTGTAAAACATTGGATAGATTCGCTCGACTCCGAGAGCTTCGTTTGACTTTGATAATTGCCATTTTCGGCGAATAACTGGAAATACTTTAGAAAAAATAAGTTTGCGTCCTGACAGGAAGTCCTCTCCAGGATCGCACAAACTGCTGCCCTGGCAAGGTTGAAGCCCATTTGGAAAAGCAAGACCATCAATCTACATTCCAAGGTAAGGCTGCTGCTCTCCCTTGTCATCTCCATCTTCCTATATGCTTGCAAAACATGGACCTTCACAGCAGATCTACAACGAAGAATACAAAGCATGGACTATAACACTTTCCTATACACTTGCAAAACATGGACCCTCACAGCAGATCTACAACGAAGAATACAAAGCATGGACTGTAACACTTTCCTATACACTTGCAAAACATGGACCCTCACAGCAGATCTACAACGAAGAATACAAAGCATGGACTATAACACTTTCAAAGATGTAGATAAAAAAGGCGGGATGGGGATTTGGGATGGAGAAGGGAGAACTGCCTGATTACTTCCTACTTAATCACTAAGACAATAACATTGAAGTCAGACTACAGTCATGGCCCGATTACTTCCTACCTCACCACTAACACAATAACACTGAAGTCAGGCTACAGTCATGGCCTAATTACTTCCTACCTCATCACTAAGACAATGACACTGAAGTCAGGCTTCAGTCCTGGCCTGATTACTTCCTACTTCATCACTAAAAAAATAAAACTGAAGTCAGACTTCAGTCATGGCCTGATTACTTCCTACCTCACCACTAACACAATAACACTGAAGTCAGGCTACAGTCCTGGCCTGATTACTTCCTACTTCATCACTAACACAATAACACTGAAGTCAGACTACAGTCACAAAAAGTGCTGAACATTTACAATTCCAAATTAACAGACATCCAAATGTATTTGTGCACTTGTACCTCATTAAAGCATGACACTGTGCTTTGATCTAATGTATATAACGTGCAAAACAAGTAACACATCATTATCACTATTATTAGTATTAATACCATCCTTATCATCATACCCTTATCACAGCAACTATGTGTTAAGTTTCTTGATAATGTTTAAAATAAGCCTACTTCAGTGCTGAATTTTAGGACATATAAACTACCGGTAAATGTGGATTCATATGGGATTTATATGAAAATCTACAGGCGGTCCTTGACCAAGTGCCGAAGAAGGACATAGTCATAGTGCAAGGCAACTGGAATGCCAAGGTTGGCCAAGATGCCCACCACAACTGGGCAGACACTTGTGGACCCCACTGCAACAACGAGACAAATGACAGGGGTCTGAGACTCTTGGAGTTCGCCAGATACAACAATCTGGTACTGGCAAACACGCTTGGTCTCCACAAAAACTCCAAACGGTGGACATTGCATAGTCCCAGCGGGGAGCATCACAACCAGATAGACTACATCATGGTCAAGAAATGCTTCAGATCAAGCATCAACATTGGCAGGACACGCACTTGTCCAGGAGCAGACACACGATCTCGATGATGATGTCTTTCCAGCTCCACTTGACGAGAGTAAATTCAGAATAGAGCACTAGATTGAAGTTCGACCTAGACAAACTGCAAGACCCGGAGGTGGCAGAACTATTTCAGGTCACAATTGGAGGGAAATTTGCACTGCTGCTCATTTTGGGGGCTGGTGAAGTAGATGTCAACACCATGACCACCACGACCACCACCTTCAACTCAGCTTTGACAGATGCCGCCACTGAGATCCTTGGCAAGCACCGACCAAAGAAGAAGCCGTGGATCACACCTGAACTTTTGGATCTGTGTGATAAACCCGAAAAGGCATGCGCACAGCAAATGAGATCTGGATAGAAGATCAATGCCAGGAAATAGAGAACAGTCTGAACAAGAATAACAGCCTACCAGATTGCGAAGCAGCTGACAAGTGTTAAACAGCTCAAAGTCTCCACGATCCAATGCAAGTCTTGTATATGCCTTACAGAAGAACAAGAAGTCTTGGACAGATGGACAGAGTACTGCTCTGACCTTTACAACCATACACCTAATGGAGACCCATCAGTTCTAGCATGTCCTGAGAACAAAGAAGATGAAATCCTCCCAATTCTCCAGAAAGAAGTTGAGGCAGCAGTGCAATCGCTAAAGAAAGGGAAGTCAGCGGGAGTGGACAACATACCCGAGGAACTGCTACAAGCAGGAAGAGAAGCGACGATTGATGCCCTCACCATTATCTGTAACAAGATCTGGCAGAGTGGGGAGTGGCCTACACCATGGACCCAGTCGCTTGTCATCACTCTTCCCAAAAAAGGTAACCTTCAGGAGTGTGAAAATTACCACACCATCAGCCTCATCAGCCATCCCAGCAAGATCCTCCTGAAAATAATACTCAACAGGTTAAAACCCCAAGCTGAACAAATCATAGCTGAAGAACAAGCAGGATTCAGGGCAGGGCGAAGTACCACTGAACAGATTTTCAACCTCAGAATAATCAGTGAGAAATACCTACAGCACCAACATCTATATCATGTGTTCATAGACTTCAAGAAGGCGTTTAACCGAGTCTGGCATGCAGCTCTATGGGCAACAATGAAAGTGTACATCAGCCCTAAAATTATTGAAGGCATCAAAAGCCTGTATGACAAGGCTACCAGTGCAGTCCTCCACAACAGCGCCATCGGACAATCAGTATGCGTCAAGGATGCCTACTCTCTCCAACACTCTTCAACATCTTCCTAGAGCGCATCATGTCAGATGCTCTTGCAGATCACAAAGGCACAGTTAGCAAAGGGGAAAGAGCAATCTCCAATCTTTGTTTTGCGGATGACATTGATGGATTGGCTGGAGAGGAACAAGAACTTGGACAGCTGGTACAGAGGCTTGACACCACCTCCAGAGCTTATGGAATGGAAAAAAGTGCAGAGAAGACCAAAGTGATGACCAACAACACCAATGGCATCAACACGGACATCAAAGTCCAAGGACAATCCATCAACACAGTGCATATCTTCAAATATTTAGGAGCCATTGTATCAGACAATGGGTCCCGACAGGAAGTCCTCTCCAGGATCGCACAAACAACTGCAGCCCTGACAAGATTGAAGCCCATTTGGTAAGACAGGACCATCAGTCTACATCCCAAAGTAAGACTGCTGCGCTCCCTTGTCATCTCCATCTTCCTATATGCTTGCGAAGCATGGACCCTCACAGCAGATCTCCAACGAAGAATACAAAGCATGGAGATGAGGTGCTACAGAAGACTTCTGGGCATTTCCTATACCCAACACATCAACGACGAAGTCCGAAAGACCATCACACAAGCCATTGGACAACACGATGACCTGCTCACAGTGGTGAAGAAACGGAAACCCCGTTGGTATGGCCACGTCACCAGATCATCAGGCCTTGCAAAGACCATTCTGCAAGGAGGTAGAAGAAAAGGGAGACTGAAAAAGAGGTGGGAGGACAACATTCGAGAATGGACTGGTTTGACACTGAGCGAAGCCATCAGAGCTGCTGAGGACAGAGAGGGATGGAGTGTGCTGGTTAAGCAATCATCTGTGGCGCCCCTACGACCTCTGGGTTATGGGACAGGATAGGATAGGAAATGTGGATTACTGTATCACATAGTTATTGTGTTGAAGATTTGTAAAAGAAACATCAAGTTCCATTGGTACCTCAGATTCCACTGGAAGTGTGTTAATGTATCTCTCCATCTTCATCCAAACCATCTTTGTTTCCAATGGGTCAGTGCTTTCTGTAACAAAAAATCAGCACATTTATCATGGACAAGTGGGTGATAGCAGTTGCAGTTAATTAGGACTAAGGTTATCAATGCCAAAGGTCCTGAGTTCAAACCCTGCAGGGGATGAACGTATCTGACTTAGATACAAAACTATTCAGGTCACCAAGTGTTTCAGTTTCCTTCCTCCCTTCAATAATGGTGTTAAATCCAGACAATTCTTTTTTAAATCCCAAAATAATGAAAATTCAAATGTTATTTCTTTTTCGTCTTATAACAGCCACTTTCCTTTACACCACATGTTTAAAAAGATGAATGTGTGTTTTTTGTATTGGTTGGAGTGTATGTTGCTTACAGATCAGTACTCTTTGAGTCTGTTTTAGAAAGAATGCACATTTAGCATGCATTATTATATTATCATTATTCTTCATTTATTTACCTTTTAATGTAATCATTAAACTAAAGAGCAGTTTTTATTGCTAAAGTCTGAAGGACTATGGGGTTTAAACCAAAAAAAATCTCACCCATTAAAAGATATCCCTGCCACTACTAGAACTGAACCCTTGTTGACTGGCACACATGCATGTAACATAGCTCACAGCCTATTCTATACTTTAGGTCTAAAAAGGTGCTACTGTAAGCTATGTACCATCACAATATAGATAACAACATGACAATTATTTCTAAGTATAAAACACTAATATACTTACTGTATCCCTTTGCGTCACTGTCAGGCTCTGTCTTCACTTTCCATAATTCTGAGTTATGGGACTCCTGAAATCAATGATGAGAAAATATAACTGTACAACAACTATCAGTGCATTTGGATTACTGAACCAAACAGTTCATGTGTTGAAGATTTAATCACTTTTTAATCCCTTTTTATAGCGCTTTACCAACTCAAAAGCCGCTGAAAGCACTGACCGATACAGGCTCTACCTCAAATCACCCAAGACGCCCACCCGCAGCCTTTGGGCGCATGGTCTGACACCCACACCACAGAGCACAATCCTGGGCAGCCAGGGATGGGGAAGAAGGACCAAGTGCATGCTGGGTGTGTTCTTGTTACCGGCACTCACCCGTAAAGTACATGAGCATCAGGATCTTTAAAGACCATTATAATGGAATGTATGCGACAAACATTTGTAGGAGAGATAAGAAGGTCGATTATTCAGGGTGGAGAACAACTGAATCAAGAAATCTCTGAAATCCGGCCGGGGCACAGGGGCCAAGCCCCGGTATTCGCCCCCCTGGAAGAAAATGAATTTATGCTATTTTGAAAGTAATTTAGGGCCTCTCCTGAAAGCAAAAAGCACAAAGTAAACATGAATAGAAACAACAACAACCAAAAAAAAAAAGAATGTTTTATGCACATGTCTTTCAAAAAAGTTAAGAATCTTGATTTGTAGGCCTAACAAAGTTTGAGGTCCACCACTGTTACACACAAACTCCACATTTCAAACTTTACTGGGCACACGTTTGTCTATTTTTTAGCTGTAAACAGGCAAGAATTTTTTTTAATTTTAGAGATATTTAGGGGTACGTTAGTAAAAACACTACGTCTTAGGTATTAGTGCAAAATGAACAGAAATAAATCTTTTTTGATTATCTACCTTTTTATACTTCTCTTGTCATGTCTTGTTTTTGATTACTCCATGTGTATACAATAAAAAAGTTTTAAAAAGTCCAAACAAGCCCCCTCCTCTTCTTCACTTTCATGCCAGTCTGAAAGATCGTATGCATGCACACTACTGACACTAATTGTCTAATGTCAGTACCGATCTCTTCCTCCGACTCCAAGTCCATTTCTCTCACTTTAATGTCTGATAAATGGAAGCCTGTAAACTCTTCTTCATCAGTCGAAGAATCCAAACCATCCATTTTAGACACACACACAGAAAATTTTGAAAAAAAAATCGAAAAAACGAACGCATCACAGAGAAAACTTGTGGAAATGCAGTCGAATGTTTTCACAACAGAATTTAACCGGAAGTCAATTGCCGGAAGTCTCGCAATCTTTCAAACAACGCGAGAATATAACCACAGTTGATACGGACGCTTTTGGACGTTTTGCCTGTTTAGACCTTCGGCCGCTTTTGGCCGCTATGCCCAGTAAAGGGTAGCCCTCAGCTTCTCACACTCGGAACTCAATATTTTTTTCTCGGAAATGCAAATGCCTTCCGCGGAAATCCGCGGATTCGCGGAGAATTCTCCACCCTGATTATTACCTCAGGCTCCATTGGATGTCTTCACCAACACCGTTTTTGTGTCCAATGGCCCACTGCTTTCTGTAACAAACAAATCACCAAAAGGACATCATGGGTGAGTGCCAGAGTGGATGATAAAACTGAACACTTGCTGTCACTCACATCAAAATGTAGCAGAGCGAAGTACTGTTCCTATTATTTGAAACAGTCTTCCTCACACACCACTCACATCAAAATGTAGCAGAGCAGAGTATTGTTCCTATTATTTGAAACAGTCAAAATAGAATACTAACTCGTAACATCATTATAAAATATCAACAAAACACAAACATATAAAATGCATGCCAAATAATAACATCATAGGAGGCCACAGTCACCATTTGGCATAAAGTGTCCAATAGACCTCACACACAAATGAGGAGTTTTGTCCCAGAAGTGTTTTCAAGAAAAAAGGTAGGTTACTAGCCTAATGAAGAAGATCGTAGATTGATAGAACAAAGTAGGAATGAGAAAGAACAAAGGAGAAAGACAGCTACAGTGGGAATTTAAAGCACTATATTTCCAGAAAGTGGGGATACTATTTATACTGAGACTCCCAGCAGTCCCCGGGAGGCTCTAGGGGCAAGAGGATGGGGAGACTTGAAAAATACACACAATTCACAAATATTACTCTTATTCTACAGCCATTCAGTATACACACTGCCTTCAAAATATAAACTTCAAGCCTAAACTCTACTATTCCTAAACTCTAATAGTAGCCTAATACTATTCCTAAACTCTAATACTAATCTTAAACCTAACTACCTGTACTGCCCTTCCCTATAATTAAAGATCCACTAAATAATATAAATTATAAGACTAATGAGTAATGTCTCACTAAATAACTTCAATAGTAGCAAAAACTATAAACCTAACCAAGAAATGCCCCACAAATAACCCTAACACTAGCAACTAACTAATAAACCTAACACCGATAAGACTAACCAAAGCCCCACTGACATTGTGCACCGGTTTCCACCGGCCCTGCAATATGAGCAACATACACAATCCCTTTCTACATTTATATCTTTAATAAATACACCATATCTAACAAAAACAGTCAAAATATAACAACAATAATCTCATAAAGTACAAATGTAAAATGAACACAAAACAAACTGACAACATTCACAATTTCACAGCATTACTACCATGATTAGCAAAACCAAAATAAACCATGCACTGGTTATAAGTATAACTTATACAGTTATATTAGGCCTATCCAATATCGGCAGTGCACAACATCACTTATCAATCCTCCCATCCGCTATTAAAACCACATTACATTTTTTAGAAGAAACAATTCTTAAACAATTGGCAATATCCAGATATACTTCCCTCATCCTTGTAACAGCCCAAAGTCTTTTGGCATTTTTTTTTTCTTTAGTTCTTTACTTTCTAATAACGGAAAGAAGGCCATAAATATACATGAATACCCACATTGCAGACAATGTAAATACCTTTTTCCGTCGGAAAAATTTAAATAATCATATCGAGAGCATTATAAAATTCTTATTACTAAAATGCTAATACAAAATTGTCCATTAATTTACATTTTCCCTTCGAGACGAATTGTCGTGCTTCTCAGGGTCTGAAGGCAAAATGGCGGAAGGGAGCGCCTATTGGCAATCGATTGCCTTGGCTTTAGGTTTTCAAATTCAACGCTATTGGCAATCGATTGCCTTTAGGTTTCCAACGCTATTGGCAATCGAGGCTCCTGTGCAGTCAGAATACTGTTGTATTCTACTTAGATAACGTGTTGCAGATAGTAGGCCTATTCAGTAGCCAGAGATGTGTGTGAAAAAAAAGTAAACAACAGTTATTCCCACTCGATTACGTCACTACTAACTGAAGTTACCTCCCTTGTGGTTTAGAAAACGCACAACAATACAATGCATAATTAATTAAGCTGGAGTGGCCACTGCATCTCGTTTGCATGCTACAGCCTCTACTACTACTACTACTACTACTACTACTACTACTACTACTATTACTACTGCTGCTACTACTACTACTACTACTTTGTATACTGTTTTTCTTTCAGCAGAATTTATTTAAATATTACTTTTGTTTTAAAATTATGTTTGTGTGTTTTATTTAGATTTTCTTGTTAGAAAAGCAATATTAAGGAATTAAAATTATTAATCTAGATATATATCTACTACAATTTTCTTAGATTTTATTTTGCTTTTTTTATTTTATTTATTTATTTATTTCTTAGGCCTATTATTATTATTATTATTATTATTATTATTATTATTATTATTATTATTATTATTATTATTATTATTATTATTTATTTATTTATTTATTTATTTATTAGTTTTTAATACTGGTTTTCTTTCTGCATTTTGTAAAAATATGTATTTTATTTCATAATTATGTTTAAATGTTTTAAATTGATAGAAATTTGAGAGAAATCACTATCTTTTATTCTTATTTATTCAAATAGCACTCCATCATCGCGTTCTAACTGTTTTAGGGCTTTTGAAATTCAACATAGGATGCAAACGTCGATCCTTCTTTGATGGCAGCCATTTTGGAATGAACGTCGAAGGGCTGTCTTAGATACTAGCCATCGCATTACGGAAGTGACGTTGCGTATCTAAAAATAGGTTTTCGCGGAAAACCCCTTGGATACATTAAAAATCAAGGGAGGTAATTCATTCCTTTCGACCTTAGAGACTGTAAACAAACACACGCTGTAGAGAGAGCTAAAATATAAGACAAAAACAAAAAAGAGGAAAATGAAGTTGTAAAAAAAACCGCTGTATGAAATGGAGAGTATAATATAAGTCTGCTGTATAAAATGGAGAGTATAATATAAGTCTACTGTATGAAATGGTGAGTATAATATAAGTAATCCTACTGTATGAAATGGTGAGGATAAATAAATCTACTGTGAAATGGAGAGTATAATATAAGTCTACTGTATGAAATGGTGAGTATAATATAAATCTACTGTACGAAATGGAGAGTATAATATAAGTCTGCTGTATGAAATGGAGAGTATAATATAAGTCTGCTGTATGAAATAGTGAGTATAATATAAGTCTGCTGTATGAATGGTGAGTATAAAGTCTACTGTACGAAATGGAGAGTATAATTTAAGTCTAATGTATAAAATGGAATGTATAATATAAGTCTACTGTATGAAATGGAGAGTATCATATAAATCTACTGTATGAAATGGAGTCTTCTGTATGAAATGAAATAAATGAAATGAAAGCCTTCGGTATGAAATGGAGAGTATAATATAAAGTATACTGTATGAAATGGAGAGTATAATAAAAGTGTGCTGTATAAAGTGGTGAGTACAAAATAAGTCTGCTGTATAAAATGGTGAGTATAATATAATTCTACTGTATGAAATGGAGAGTATAATAAAAGTGTTTTGTATGAAATGGTCAATATAATATGTCTACTGTATGAAATGGAGAGTATAATAAAAGTGTGCTGTATGAAATGGTGATTATAAAATAAGTCTGCTGTAATACATTATATTACATTATTATTGCTTTAGGTCCAGCAGACTCTTCCAAGCCAAATCAGGACCGGACAACCCCTGATCCACATAAAAGATCTGCTGAAATAACCCTAGTGGTAAAACCGAAAGCTCTCCACCAGCCAGTCACTTTACAATAAAGACATCCCACGCAGGGGATGGCTGAGGCTTCACCCCTACTTATTGAACCCCTGTTTACAAAAACAAAATAGAATACAAACATCATTATAAATTATCAACAAAATACATACATATAAAATGCCTACATTGCTAAATAATAACATCATAGGAAGCCCTAGTGACCACCTGGCAGAAAGCGTCCAATATTCCCAAGCTGATCCAACAGACCTCATACACAAATAAGGAGTCTTGTCCTGGAAGAGTTTTCAAGAAAAAAGGTAGGAGACTGGTCTAGCGAAGAAGACGATAGTATAGCAGATTGATAGAACAGAGCAGGAATGAGAAAGAGCAAATGAGAAATACAGCGACAGTGGAAATTTAAAGCACAAAATTTCCAGAAAGTGGGGATACTATTTATACTGAAACCCCCGGCACCCCAACGGGGGTAGTCTGCTGTATGAAATGGTGAGTATAATATAAGTCTACTGTATGAAGTGGAGAGTATAATGAAAGTGTGCTGTATGAAATGGTGAGTATAAAATAAGTCTGCTGTATGAAATGGTGAGTATAATAAAAATTAACTGTATGAAATGGTGAGTATAGTATAAGTCTACTGATGAGTATAATAAAAGTGTGCTGCATGAAATGGAGAGTATAATATAAGTCTGCTATATGAAATGGTAAGTATAATAAAAGTGTGCTGTATGAAATGGTGAGTATAATATAAGTCTACTGTATGAAATGGAGAGTATAATATAATTCTACTGTATGAAATGGAGAGTATAATATAAGTCTACTGTATGAAATGGTGAGTATAATATAAGTCTACTGTATGAAATGGTGAGTACAATAAAAGTGTTCTGTATGAAATGGTGAGTATAATATAAGTCTACTGTATGAAATGGAGAGTATAATAAAAGTGCTGTATGAAATGGTGAGTATAATAAAACTGTGCTGTATAAAATGGTGAGTATATCATAAGTCTACAGTATGAAATGGAGAGTATAATAAAAGTGTGCTGTATGAAATGGTGAGTATAAAATAAGTCTGCTGTATGAAATGGTGAGTATAATATAAGTCTACTGTATGAAATGGAGAGTATAATAAAAGTGTGCTGTATGAAATGGTGAGTATAACATAAGTCTACTGTATGAAATGGAGAGTATAATATAAATCGGCTGTATGAAATGGTGAGTATAATATAAGTCTACTGTATGCAATGGAGAGTATAATAGAAGTGTTCTGTATGAAATGGAGAGTATAAGTCTGCTGTATGAAATGGTGAGTATAATAAAAGTGTGATGTATGAAATGGTGAGTATAACATAAGTCCTCTGTATGAAATGGAGAGTATAATATAAATCGGCTGTATGAAATGGTGAGTATAATATAAGTCTTCTGTATGCAATGGAGAGTATAATAAAAGTGTGCTGTATGAAATGGTGAGTATAATACAAGTGTGCTGTATGAAATGGTGAGTATAACATAAGTCTACTGTATGAAATGGAGAGTATAATATAAATCGGCTGTATGAAATGGTGAGTATAATATAAGTCTACTGTATGAAATTGAGAGTATAATAAAAGTATGCTTTATGAAATGTTGATTATAAAATAAGTCTGCTGTATGAAATGGTGAGTATAACTATAACTATAATAAAATTCTACTGTATGAAATGGAGAGTATAGCCTAATATAAATCTGCTGTATGAAATGGTGAGTATAATATAAGTCTACTGTATGAAATGGAGAGTATAATAAATGTGTGCTGTGTGAAATGGTGAGTATAATATAAGCCTACTGTATGAAATGGTAATTATAATATGTCTACTGTATGAAATGGAAAGTATAATACAAGTCTGCTGTATGCAATGGTGACTATACTATAAGCCTGCTTGTAAGCATGCCACACAGGAAAATTAAAAAAGCATAAAATAAAATAATAATAATATTAGCATAAATAAATAATAATATATATAATAATAATTTAAATAATTATTTAATATTGCTGATTTTGTTATTATAATTTTCTTTCACAATCATTTATGGATTAGAGACAGGCAGAGAGAAAGAAAGAGAGAGAAGGAAATTAAAAGCCAGAAAGGATCATAAACAAATTATAAATAGTGTTAAATATTACAGAATAAGCGAAGCTTTACGTCCTATAATAAAATATGTTAAGGACAATAAAAACGGGGGTCAATAAACCCCATTAGGACGTCAAAGAAAAGACCAAATACCAATCTTTCCCATGTCTGGACAGAGGAGGTGCAAAATAAAATGAGTAAGATGCTAAAAATGTTTAAAATTTATTTTTAAAGGATTTAAAAAGGGAATGATAATTTAGGAAAGATTTTCAATAAAATAAATTAATGAAAAAATTATAAATATCAACTCAACCAAGACTATTAGCCACAATAATGTGGTCAATTAATCAACACAAAAACCAACCAAACAAAAAGCCAAAACCAAGCGGCCCTATGAACAATAAAAGAAAGAATAAATTCTCTGGTTAAAATATCCCGATTTAATAGCCCCTAAGGCCGGGCCATAACAGCTCTGGATTTAGTCCAGGGGGATCAAGGCGTTATCATAAAATTAAAATGATAAAAGATCTAGATAAGGATTAAAATTACCAAGTTGGTATCCCACTAGAGGGTAGCTAAAACAATTTTACCGGTTAGCAAACTAATTAAGAACAATACTCCAATGAGGACAAGTGCAATTATGAAAATCGGTATTAAGAAGACAGTATTCCTTTCTCTCTCCTTTATTTCCCTTTCTTTCTAAAAAGGTTAAAAAGGTTTTTTCTTTCCCTTTTTTCCCTCTTTTAATTAAAAAAAAAAGTATATAATAGGATACAAGGCCAAGCAGCAGGTCAGAAATCTGACCCTGCTGCAGCCAAGTCTGACAAGGAGAGACTCTGGGTTGTTTAAATAATTAACAGTTCTCCAAAGAGAATATACTTAATAAAACCACAGTTTAAATTAATAGCAATATTTCTAGCCATTTAAACATTAACTCAGGGAGGCACAATTTGCCTCTAATCATCAACGGAATCATGGTCGAATGATGGTCTAATTCTCTCCAACCTAATAACCATCCAGTCTAACCAGAAATATCCTATAATTATCCAGAGGGGTTCTAATCAATTGTATTCATTTAACATAACTCAGGATAATAAAATCCAGTTAAAATTAAAAGTAATATATCTAATATTAGACATTTATTTAAAATTAGCTCAAGGGCCGTCAAAAACCCTGATCATTAAATATTACAACTTTATTTAATCTATTTATATATTACTCAGAAGGTCATGCTACCACAACAGCCATATGGCCGTACATGGTCACAAATCAGTCTCAACTGTAGATGGGCTGCATTGAGGATATGTTGAGGGAGGTTGTCTATTATTTTCCGATGTTTCTCTCTAGTCTACATAGACTTGTTGATTTTTTTTACGACTTTTTGGCCTGTTACATATGCAGCTTCTCAATGCCAGAGTGAACGCAGAATAACGACAGCCGTATGGCCGTACATGATCACTAATCAGTCTCAACTGTAGATGGGCTGCATTGAGGATAGGTTGAGGAAGGTTGTCTATTTTTTTTCTGATTTTTCCCTCTAGTCTACATAGACTTGATGATTTTTTCCAGACTTTTTAGCCTCGGTCACCTGCCTAGAGAGAAGGCAGATGGTTTGTTATGTAAAATGTGGAACATAGAATAAGCCTGTTACATGAGATGGTGAGCATATTGTAGGCCTAGGGTCTGTTACATGAGATGGCATACATAAAATAAGTATGTTACATGAGATGGTGAGCACACTATAGCCTATAGGTCTGCTACATGATATGGCGAGTACAATACCAGTCTGATACATGATGTGTGAGCATAAAAATTGGTCTGCTACAGAGAATGGTGAACATAATACAAGTCTAATTCATCAGACAGTGAGCATAATATATGGCTGTTATATGAGATGGGAAACAGAATAAATGTGTAACATGAGATCTTGAGCATAATATAGGTCTGTTACATAAAATGGTGAACTTAAGTTAAGTCAGTTACATGAGACGGTGATCACTATATAGGTCTGTTACATGAGATGGTGAGCATTACTCAAGACTGATACATGAGTATAATTATGTGAAGTACATGCTGAGAAAAAGATTTATACAAGTGGTTCTGGACTGCAACCTCAGAAACCCTTAGTACAGCAACTAAGTGCTCTGACTACATGAGGTACGTAAAAATTAGGTATTTTAAATTATTATTATTATGATGTATTTCATATAAAATTATTGTGCGTGTGGTTGTGTTTTTTTTTTTTTTTTTTGGGGGGGGGCAAAACATTTTAATGCATATCACAATGCTTAGATATGTTATAATGCTCCTACACAGGAATACCTTGCCCATCACAGGCATTGTCCCACCCAGTAACAATATTTTGTGCACCAGGGGAACCAGTTGGTTATTGGAAACTACCTCTCATTGGGTGCATAACACCTTGATCTACCCTGAGTACAGACTGATCTGTGTTGGAAAATTCCACCACATATGGGAATTTAAACTGGGAGTTCCTAGCCCTTAATTTGAGACCTTATTAGCATCCTGTATTATTATTATTATTATTATTATTATTATTATTATTATTATTATTATTATTATTATTATTATTATTATTATTATTATTAACTAGGCCATGAATGCTTGTAGTTAGGTAATTATTACCAATAATTAATAATGTAGCCTAATGTAAGATGGCTAAGACCAAGCAATTATTAAACATGATGTTGTGAGGACCATACAGGACTGCTACGCGAGATGGCGTGGAGCATACTAATCTACTGCATGATATGGCAAGTACCATACAATTCTGATACATGATGTGGTGAGCATCAAACAGGTCTCCTACAAGACATTGTGACCAAATAATAATAATAATTTTAAAAAATGCACTTAGAGTATAGCAGAAACTAGATAATCATGAAATATCTAGTGTTAAATAACTGTTAACCAACACTGCCCCCCCCCCCCCACCCCACTCACAAAAAAAAAGCCACCACAGACACAACACACAAAAATCTACAAGTACTGTGCCCTGCATATCAGGCACATAAAGTCATGTGTTTTTTAATTTTTTTTGGTTTCTTGGTCTTGGCCAGCACATTCTGGCCAGTGTGACCACCGGCTACAAATGCAACAGATCACTTTGCTTGTTGTGGTTTCATACAGTAGACTTATATTATATTGACCATTTCATACAGAACACTTTTATTATACTCTCCATTTCATACAGTAGAATTATATTATACTCACCATTTCATACAGCAGACTTATTTTATACTCACCATTTCATACAACAAACTGTTATTATACTCTCCATTTCATACAGTACTTTTATTATACTCACCATTTCATACAGCAGACTTATTTTATACTCTCCAGTTCATACAGCACACTTTTATTATACTCTCCATTTCATACAGTAGACATTTATTATTCTCACCATTTCCTACGGCACACTTTTATTATACTCTCCATTTCATACAGTAGACTTTTATTATACTCACCATTTCATACAGCAGACTTATTTTATACTCACCATTTCATACAGCACACTTTTATTATACTCTCCATTTCATACAGTAGACTTATATTATAATACTGACCATTTCATACGGCACACTTTTATTGTACTCTCTATTTCATACAGTAGACTTATATTATACTCACCATTTCATACAGCAGACTACCCCCGTTGGGGTGCCGGGGGTTTCAGTATAAATAATATCCCCACTTTCTGGAAATTTAGTGCTCTAAATTCCCACTGTCGCTGTCTTTCTCATTTGCTCTTTCTCATTCCTGCTCTGTTCTATCAATCTGCTATACTATCGTCTTCTTTGCTAGACCAGTCTCCTACCTTTTTTCTTGAAAACTCTTCCGGGACAAGACTCCTTATTTGTGTATGAGGTCTGTTGGATCAGCTTGGGAATATTGGACGCTTTCTGCCAGGTGGTCACTAGGGCTTCCTATGATGTTATTATTTAGCAATGTAGGCATTTTATATGTATGTGTTTTGTTGATAATTTATAATGATGTTTGTATTCTATTTTGTTTTTGTAAACAGGGGTTCGATAAGTTGGGGTGAAGCCTCAGCCATCCCCTGCATGGGATGTCTTTATTGTAAAGTGACTGGCTGTTGGAGAGCTTTTGGTTTTACCACTAGGGTTGCTTCAGCAGATCTTTTATGTGGATCAAGGGTTGTCCGGTCCTGATTTGGCTCGGAAGAGTCCGCTGGACCTAAAGCAATAATAATGTACTAATGTAATACAGCAGACTTATTTTATAATCACCATTTTATACAGCACACTTTTATTATACTCTCCATTTCATACAGTAGAATTATATTATATTGACCATTTCATACAGAACACTTTTATTATACTCTCCATTTCATACAGTAGAATTATATTATACTCACCATTTCATACAGCAGATTTATATTAAACTCTCCATTTTATACAGTAGACTTATATTATACTTACCATTTCATACAGCAGACTTATATTATACTCTCTATTTCATACAGTAGACTTATATTTTATTCACTATTTCATACAGTAGACTTTTATTATTCTCTCCATTTTATACAGAAGACTTATATTATACTCGCCATTTTATACAGCAGACTTATTTTATACTCACCACTTTATACAGCACACTTTTATTATACTCTCCATTTCATACAGTATACTTTTATATTATACTCTCCATTTCATACAGAAGGCTTTCATTTCATTTCATTTCATACAGAAGACTCCATTTCATACAGTAGATTTATATGATACTCTCCATTTCATACAGTAGACTTATATTATGCATTCCATTTTATACATTAGACTTAAATTATACTTCATTTCGTACAGTAGACTTTAAACTCACCATTTCATACAGCAGACTTATATTATACTCACTATTTCATACAGCAGACTTATATTATACTCTCCATTTCATACAGCAGACTTATATTATACTCTCCATTTCGTACAGTAGACTTATATTATACTCACTATTTCATACAGTAGACTTGTATTATACTCTCCATTTCATACAGTAGTGAGTAGATTTATATTATCCTCACCATTTCATACAGTAGACTTACTTATATTATACTCACCATTTCATACAGTAGACTTATATTATACTCTCCATTTCATACAGCTTTTTTTTTTTAACAACTTCATTTTCCTCTTTCTTGTTTTTGTCTTATATTTTAACTCTCTCTACAGGGTGTGTTTGTTTACAGTCTCTAAGGGCGAACGGAAGGAATTACCTCCCTTGATTTTTGTGGATCAAGGGGTTTCCGCGAAAACTTATTTTTAGATACGCAACGTCACTTCCGTAATGCGATGGCTAGTATCTAAGACAGATACTAGCCATCGCATTACGGAAGTGACGTGGCTAGTATCTAAGACAGCCCGAACGTCGAAAGGAAAGACAACCTCAATTCCGTGAGATTCTACATCCGCCGATTGCCTAGGCTATTTATAGCACGCGCCGATTGCCAATAGGGTTTGAAACCTAAAGACAATCGATTGCCAATAGTCACTTCGGCCACAAAATAACAAGTGCAATTTTAAAAATGTAAGATAAATGTAAAAGTCATATCAAAATAACACAAGTATTCACAATTTTTACTATTTTTACTAATGCTAAGTTAATTAATCTTTTTGGAGGCATACGAAACTAATTTAGTAAATGACAATCTGGCTTTGTAATTCTCTCTTTCGGTAACTCCTCCTCCCCCTTACCAAACTTTCGGAATTACTTCCCCTGTTCATATTGAGGTTGTGCAGTTGTTTTGCAACGTTGAGTGCTGCATTGCTCTGTTATGGAGGACGAAGACAGCCCAATGCTGTCTGAGGTGAAGCTGGAGATTGACATTGCTGAGGATCCAGTGGTAGACTGGATGAGATTGCAAGCGTGGCATGCACAAGGTGAGTTGACTCCGGTGATGAAACAGTCGTCATTGAACTGTATGGAAACTGATATTTTACAACTAGCCTACAGGACAGTTAAGATCAACACCGTGGTATCAACCCGTACAGGAAAAATATAATTTCCACGCCAGTCAAAATGAAAGCTTTGTCATTCTCCTAATATTCTCCTAATACAGTTATCTGAATTGAATGGCTCATCATTTATTTTTTCTTTGTTTAAAATGTATTTTACTACAATGACTCTTGAAATGTAATTTTTAATTTGAGATGTCACAAAGGGGTGGCAAATGTTAACATCAGCGCTCCTTGAAGAATGGTATCACAGAAAATGAGTTAAATAAGTGTCAGGTTTATCTCTTGCCTTTCCTTGAGCGCCCACAATCATAATGTTGATCTCGTGGCACTTTACTAGCACACCCTAACACCAACACAATAGTTTGTTATTTTCCTTACCTGGCTTTTGTGTGGACTGTGCAGTGAATGCTGGGTGCTGTTCTTAACTACAGCAACGTTGTTTCTGCAGAATTTGTTTTAATTGAAAATAGTGAAATAGACCAGTTCTTTGTTCATCCTTGATTGCACTTTGGAGGTTTATTTACTGTATTTAGGTGAGAGGAAAAGATATAATTTCTTATTTGATGTTTTTTTTTCAGTTCTTTATCATGCTTGCTGTCAAAAAATATTCCCATGAAAGCTGTTGCTTTGTTTAGAAATTGCAGGAAGAGAAAGCCATCATGTTTCTCACAGCAGCAGGGAACAGATTGTCAGAGGTACCACTAACATGACTGGCAGTGAGTTCAACATAAAGGAAGAATCAGAAAGCAAGACAGTGGCACCTGACAGTGACGTGATGGAGCCACATATACCACTGTTGTGTACTTGTACAGTGAAGACAGAACCTGACTGTGACACTGAGGAATATGGTAAATATATTAGCGTATTATAGTCAAAGCTCCCCATTTGCAGTGAATCTAAGGAGAGGAATCACTTTCATTTTATAATTTAATGGATTTTTTTCTCTCTCTTTGTTAAGCATTTTAAGGAGTGGGAAAAACGCCGATGGAAAAATGCTATGATTGATAGTTTTGTAGTGAAACAAGAGAAGTAACAATGGCACATGAGCCATCACAAACCTACGTCACATCAGACTATGATGTCAATTCCTAAGCGTAGTGAGATGATTTAGGAACTTGGAGATTGGTTCATAGTGCAAAAGATAAATGAATGAACATCAAGATAATTTTTCAGTCGCATGGCCGTGTTAATTTTTTTATAAATGCATTCACGATTTTTTCATCCGGTAGGCTGTTTTTCAGGCGTATTTTCTGCACCAATTGTAACATTTAAGATGTATTTCTCATAACATGATCAGCGATTCTAAGGCGTGATTTTGAGGGTATTAAGGTGTCATTATGCCCAATCTCAGCAAGATGGAGAACCCTGATAGCAATACTTGTCATGTTTGTTTTTTTTTGTTTTGTTTTGTTTTATGTCATTTAAAAAAAACTATATTGTGATTGTAGCTGAAATGCTTTACAGTTTTGCTTCTCTAGATAAGATAAGATAAGATAAGATATTACTTTATTAATCCAAAAGCATGGAAATTACATTGTCTGTCAATTAAACATGTCCATTCATTCTTCTTTTACACACACATAAATATTTATACATTATTAATGATCTTCAAACACATGGACATATTTTCATAATGCAGATATTTCAATTAAGCAGTAAAACAGGTTAACGTAAGAACAGATAAATATGAGAATTTAAAATTAGTGTGTAAACATATAAACTATTTATACAAAAACATTAAAAAAAGAACAATAATTAAACTAACTAAGCTGCATGAGAGTTGTAGTGTATGTTTAGTAAGACCTACTGACTTGTTTGTTATGTGCTTGAATGGCAAGTGGTATGAATGAGTTCCTGTACCTATTTGATGTTCCCGCTGGTGCCCTAAAACGTCCACTCCTGTCTATCCGTCGAGAGTCAAATTCCAAGAAAAGTGGATGGTTACTGTCAGCCAAAATTGCAGTCAGCTTTTTTGTCACTTGTCTGCTATGTATCGTCGCTATGTCATCCTGTGCCCTCCCAACCACCCCACTAGCCCTTTTTATCTGTTTGTCCAATCTTCGTTTTTCTGTTTGTGAAACGTTTCCTCCCCAACATGAAATTCCAAAAGAAATTATGCTTCCTATTACAGCTGTATAAAACATAAATGTAAAATGTCCTGTTTTACATTAAAGGATCTCAGTTTTCTTAAACAAAACATTCTACTTTGCAGTCGCTTGTATTTTGTGTTATCTTTCCAAGTGAATCTATCATCGATAACCACACCTAAATACTTATATATTCACTCTCTCTACTTCTTCTCCTTTGATAAAGATAGGATTAAAATCAAACTTGTTTCCCTTCCTAAAATCAATTATTATTTCTTTTGTTTTGCTTACATTAAGATCTAGAAAATTTGAATCACACCAGTTGACAAAGCTATCTATTTCATCTCTGTACATGTTGTCCATGTTGTTGGTAATAAGACCAGAGAGTGCTGTGTCGTCTGCAAATTTTATCAGGGGACAGGATTCGTGCTTTTGTCTATGGTCTGCAGTGTACAAAGAAAACAAAAAAGGTGCTAGAACAGTTCCTTGAGGGGCTCCTGTATTAGTCAACACAATATTAAAATTGTATACAATAGAATTGGAATTGTTTTGAACTCTGACAAACTGAGGTCTATTTGTAAGATAGTCAAAACTCCATAGAATAGTTCTAATATTAACATTCATGCCTGCTAGTTTTTGAACAAGTGAATGACATTGCATAGTATTAAAAGCACTACTAAAATCAAAGAACATAAGCCTGACACAAGAATTTGCATTTTCTAAATGTGAGTACATTTTGTTGAGGACAAAAAGAACAGCGTCTTCAACATTTCTCTTACTTCTATAGGCAAACTGCAGTGGGTCAATAAAATCTGATACTAAAACATATAACTTATTAAGAACAAATTTTTCAAAAACTGTCATCGTGACAGAGGTTAAAGCAACAGGGCGAAGATCATTAAAAACTTTGACTGGATTCTTTTTAGGAACAGGTACTATGCATGACATCTTCCAAAGAGTAGGTACAACAGACTGAGTAAAAGACATGTTAAACAGAACAGTAAAAATACCAGCAAGTTGGTTAGCACAGGTTTTTAGTAACTTAGGTGTAACTTTGTCAGGACCAGCAGCCTTTCGAGTGTTTAACTTAGTAAATGCTAAGCTTACATCCTCCTCACTAACTAATTGACGTTCAACCTCTCCTTCCTCCCCTTTCCTCCCCATTAATCCTTCCCTTAACTGCTCTCTCTGACTAGAAAAATCTTGAAAGTCAAAACGACAGTAGAACTTATTGAGGTCATTTACATATTCTTGAGTACATTCCCCAAGTTGTGCACTCCCCCCTTTCTTACCTTTGAACCCAGACATTAATCCCATTCCCACTCACTTAAGTATATTACAGGCTGTGAGCTCAATAACTTGCCTTATGTGCCAGTGAACCAATGTTTAATTCCACAAGTGTCAAGAACAATTTTCATTGAAGTGAACATTTTAGTGATCACAAGTTGGTGTGATCCACACAGGACTATGGATGTGAGTGACAACTGTTCAGTTTTATCATCCACTATGGCACTCGCCCATAATGTGTTTGCTGATTTCTTTGTTACAGAAAGCAGTGGGCCATTGGACACAAAGACAGTGTGGGTGAAGTCGGAAACATATATTAATGTACAACCAGTGGGGCCTGAGGTAATAATCGAGCTTGATGTCTCTTATACAAATCAACACATGAACTGTGTGGTACAGTAATCCAAATGTACTGATAGTTGTTGTAAAGTAATATATTCTCATTATTGATTTCAGGAGCCACAAGACTCAGAACTGTGTACAGTAAAGACAGAGCCTGACAGTGACACAGAGGGATACAGTAAGTATAGTAGTGTTTTATACTTAGCAGTAGTGTTTAATATTTAGCAGTAGTGTTTTATACTTAGAAGTATTGTTGTATACTTAGCAGTAGTGTTTTATACTTAACAGTAGTGTGTTATACTTAGAAATAATTGTCATGCTGGTATCTGTATTGTGATTGTGGCTTAGCTGCTGTACAGTTTGAACTTTCTTGACCTAAAGTGTAGAAAAGGCTCTGAGCTATGCTACATGTAAGTGACAGGAACATTTCCTATTTGGGGGAATTTTTTTTGGTGTAAGCCCCATAGTAATTCAGCCTGTCTCTTCTCATGCTACACACGTGTGTATGTGTGTGTGTGTTTCTGCATGTATGTGAGTGTGTGTTTCTGCGTGTATGTGTGTGAGTGTGTGTGCATGTTATTTCGATTCTGAGACATATTCCTTGTGTTTTATCTTAGCAATAAAATTATTTGACTTGGCTTGAAAGAACTGTGCTTATGTTTTATAATTAAAGATAAATAAGTCAATAAATAAATGGATGCTAAATGTGCCTTATTATTAAATCAGACTTAAAGTGGTGATCTGTAACCAACCTACACTCTCACATGATAAAAGAGACTGAGAGACTGACAGACTGAGACTTTATTGGTCTATGAAATGTACATGGAAATTCGCCTTTCAACTGCACAAATATAGTAAATATAATATATAGAATCTTTGTTTTTTAAATGACATGTAGAAACAACAAAATAAATAGTGCAACACATACAATTACACTACTACTATCCCACATCCCAAACATACTTGCACTGTACACTCCTGTGTACACCCCGACACACCACCACAAACCAGCTCCACCACGCACAAACACCAACCACAGGCGTATAATGCATGCTAACCATGTACATGCATAATCATTCCATGCTAAGCCAAACCACAAAACAAGACTGAAAAATTAACACATACACACACACACACACACACACAAACTCGCAGGTAGGTATGCAAACATTCTGGCTGACTGGCTAAATTTATAAGCCTGACACACTGACTAACTGATCAGATTTCATAAAGTTAAGGAATAACGTTTGTGAGTCGAATGGCGCTCGGCAGAAGGGACCGGCATAACCTGTCAGTCCTCGCTCGGCAACTGATATTCCTGCCAGACCTGGGTGAGGTCTTCACCAGCAGGTCATCACACAGCGGATGGGTTAGTTCACGCTGAATGGCCCCCAGGCGCTTTACTGCTTTCACCTTAAAGAGCGCCTGTAGGTCTGCCAATAATATTGCCAGCCAGCCTGACCTTTGACCTGCTGTTTTAGGCTGCTGAAGAAGCACAGACTGTTGTGGGTCAGTACGGACTCCACCGTCACCCCATAGAAAAGCTCCCAACACCCTGAAGCTCACATTAAAGGCATTCAGCCGTCTTATAAAATAGAGGCGTTGGTTGGCCTTCGTGAGGAGCTGCAGAGCATTGGGGATCAGTCCAACTTGTTATAGATGATGGAGCCCAAGTACTTGTTTTGGTCCACCACCTCCACCATTTCACCCCAATGACCAATGGGTCCAGTCTCGGAGTGCTCCTCCTGTAGTCAACAATCATCTCCTTTGTATTAGAGACGTTGAGGAGATGGTTGTCGTCGCACCATCTGACAAGCTCTTCCACGGCGCAGCGGTACGAGCTCTCGCTCTTTGTGATAAGGCCGGTCAGGGACGTGTCATCATAAAACTTCAATTGGAGGGCGTCTTCAGCAGTACAGCAACAGTCGGCCGTGTAGAGGATGAAAAATGCCGGAAATAGGACGCAGCCCTAAGGAACCCCTGTGTTATTATGAAGGTATTTAGATGCCTTCATGGAGATGGACGACCTAATCACAACGCGTTGTAGTCTGTCTGTGAGAAAGCTGCAGAGCCATCTGATGATCAAGGGGTTGGCATCCATTTTCATTTTCATCAGTTTCCGCATCATTAGGTGAGGCTGGATGGTGTTCAAAGCTAACGAAAAATCCAGGAAAAGAATTCTGGCATATGACTTCGGCCTGTCTAGGTGCGTCAACACAGAGTGGACTACGGTGATGATGGTGTCTTTGGTGTTTCTGTTGGGCGTGTATGTGAACTGCATGGGGTCATGGAGTGGGCGCATTTCCCCAAGCAGTCGTTGAAGGACAATGCGCTCAAGGTACTTAAAAGGAATGGACGGTTGCGGGAGAGGGTTTTGTGAGAGCGACAGGGTGATAGTCATTCAGGTTTGCAGTAGAGAGTTTCTTAAGGACAGGGATAAAGTTGGAAGACTTCCAATGGGGTGGGATGTGTCCAGTGTCCAACGACTCCTGGAACAGGATGGTGAACACTGAGTCATGGCAGTTCCCGGGTACAGCTCCCGGAACGTGAACTGGACCACAAGGACTCCTGGGGCTGACCTGTCTAAAGCGCTGACTCACCTCTTACTCCCACAGTGCCTCCCCACTGTTGTCTCTCACTCAGGTCAGGCACAGTACTCGCTCGCTCAGTGAGATGTCAGTGGTGTCAAAGCGGGCATGGAAGATGTTTAGGTCGTTGGCCCACTTCTACTGGTCCTCTATATTCAAGGCCCTCTTCCACAGCTTATAGCCAGTCATCGTCTGTAGGTTGCTACACAGTTTCATGGGATTTTTGGAGGTGAAGCTTTCTTCGACCTTGTCCCTGAACTTCCACTTGTTGTTCAGGATCACTCTTCTGACTTCCTTCTGCAGTTTTTTCACGTCACCTGGAGTCTACTCACTGAACGCCTTCTTCCTCTTCATCAGGACGTCTGCCACCTTCTTTGCCACCCAAGGCTTGTTGTTGGGGTAAGTCTTCACCTCTTTAGTTGGCACCAACATGTCGATACAGAACTGGACATAGGAGGATGACGTCGACCTTTTCGCCTAGCGACGACCCATTCTGCAGAGCGTCCCTGTCAGTGCACTCCTACCAATACAACAAACACATTTTCATCTGTCAAACATGTAGTGTAAATAAAAGTGGCTATTAGAAAACAAAAAGGAAATCAAATGTTAATTTTGGGAGATTTGTATTTTTTTATTTAAATTGACTGCATCTGACACCATTATTGAAGGGTGGCAGGAAACTAAAGTACCTGGAGAAAACACTGGTGACCTGACAAGTCTTGTATCTAAGTCATAGACATTCATCCTCTGCAGGGTGACCTGAAAAGTATTGTATCTAAGTCATAGACATTCATCATCTGCAGGTTGACCTAAAAAGTCTTGTATCTAAGTCATAGACATTCATCCTCTGCAGGGTGACCTGAAAAGTATTGTATCTAAGTCATAGACATTCATCATCTGCAGGTTGACCTAAAAAGTCTTGTATCTAAGTCATAGACATTCATCCTCTTCAGGGTGACCTGAAAAGTCTTCTATCTAAGTCATAGACATTCATCATCTGCACGATAACCTGAAAAGTCTTGCATCTAAGTCATAGACATTCATCCTCTGCAGGGTTTGTACTCTCGAATTTTGGCATAGAAAACCACAGTCCTAACAAACAGTGCTACTGCTATTACCCATGATCAATTTGCTGACTTCTTTGTTACAGAAAGCGCTGACCCATTGGAAACAAAGATGGTGTGGGTGAAGCCTGAGAGTTACATGGGTGTACTTCCAATGGAGTCTGGGGTAAATTGGAACTTGACGTCTCTTTTACAAATCTTCCACACAATAACTATGTGGTATAGTAATCCAATAATAATTTTAAAAATAATAATAATAGTAATAATAATGGATACTATATACAGTGATACCTTTGGTCACGAACAATTCGGGTTACAAACAAAACCTTTTAAATTTTGTTGTCTCTCGTAAGGAACAGTGCACATTTCAAACTGCTTTTTTGGGAGCTGGTTAAGTAGATGTCAACAGCATGGCCACCACTTTCAACTCAGCAGTGACAGATGCCACCACTGAGATCCTCGGCAAGCACCGCCCAAAGAAGAAACTGTGGGTCACACCTGAACTTTTGGACCTGTGTGATAAATGAAGAGATGAAAAAACCACCTCACAGGGAGCTGATGCCTACCGAAAAATCAACAATGACATCCTGAAATGTATGCGTACAGCAAAGGAGAACTGGACAGAAGATTAATGCCAGAAAAAAAGGGAACAGTCTGAACAAGAACAACTGCAAGAAGGCTTACCAGACCATGAAGCAGATGACAAATGTTAAACAACCCTAGGTCTCCTCGATCCAAAGCAAGTCTGGCGTATGCCTTACAGAAGAACAAGAAGTCTTGGATAGATGGACAGATAACTGCTCTGACCTTTACAGCCAAACACCAAAACGGGACCCATCAGTTCTAGCATGTCCCCAGAACAGAGAAGAGGAAGAAATCCTCCCAGTTCTCTGAGAAGTTGAGGCAGCAATGCAGTCACTGAAAAAGAGGAAGTCAGCGGGAGTGGACAACATACCTGCCGAATTGCTTCAAGAAAAACAAGTGATGATTGGCACCCTCACCATTATCTGTAACAAGATCTGGCATTGTGGGGAGTGGCCTACACCATGGAACCAGACGCTTGTCATCACTCTTCCTAAGACGGGAAACCTTCAGGAGTATGAAAATTCCCACACCATCAGCCTTATGATCCATCCCAGCAAGGTCCTACTGAAAATAATACTCAACAAGTTAAAACCCCAAGCTAAAAATATCATAGCTGAAGAACAAGCAGGATTCAGGGCAGGGCGAATTACAGTACTACTGCACAGATTTTCAACTCAGAATAATCTGCGAGAAATACCTACAGCACCATCTATATCATGCTTTTGTAGACTTAAGAAAGCATTTGACCGAGTCTTTACATGCAGCTCTGTGGGCAACCATGAGAGTGTTGGCCAAGATGTGCACCACAACTGGGGAGACACAAGTGGACCTCATTATTGAAGTCATCAAAAGCCTATATGACAAGGCTACTAGTGCAGTCCTTCACAACAGCGCCATCGGAAACTGGTTCAGAACAACAATCGGTATGCGTCAAAGATGCCTACTCTCTCCAACACTCTTTAACATCTTCCTAGAGATGCCCTTGCAGATAACGGAGTTACAATCAGCATAGGGGGTAAAGCGATCTCCAACCTCAGTTTTGCGGATGACATTGATGGATTGGCTGGAGAGGAACAAGAACAGCTGGTACAGAGGCTTGACACTACCTCCAGAGCCTATGGAATGGAAATAAGTGCAGAGAAGACCAAAGTGATGACCAGCATCTATATGGACATCAAAGTCCCTCAACACAGTGCATAGCTTCAAATATTTAGGAGCCATTGTATCAGACAATGGGTCTCGACAGGAAGTCCTCTCCAGGATTGCACAAACAACTGCTGTCCTGGCGAGGTTGAAGCCAATTTGTAAAGATAGGACCATCAGTCTACATTCCAAGGTAAGACTGCTGCACTCCCTTGTCATCTCCATCTTCCTATATGCTTGCGAAACATGGACCCTCATTGCATATCTCCAACGAAGAATACAAAGCATGGAGATGAGGTGCTACAGAAGACTTTTTGGCATTTCCTATATCCAGCACATCACCAACGACGAAGTCCGAAGACCATCACACAAGCCATTGGACAACACGATGGCCTGCTCACAGTGGTGAAGAAACGGAAACTCCGATGGTATGGCCACAAAACGAGATCATCAGGTCTTGCAAAGACCATCCTGCAAGGCACAGTGCAAAGAGGTAGAAGGAGAGGGAGACTGAAAAAGAGGTGGGAGGCCAACATTTGGGAATGGACTGGTTTGACACTGAGCGAAACAATCAGGGTTGCTGAGGACAGGGAAAGATGAAGTATGCTGGTTAAACGATCATCTGTGGTGCCCCTACGGCTTCCGAGTTACGGGATAGGATAGGGTCCCGACAGGAAGTCCTCTCCAGTATCGCACAAACAACTGCTGCCCTGGCAAGGTTGAAGCCCATTTGGAAAGACAGGACCATCAGTCTACATTCCAAGGTAAGACTGCTTCTCTCCCTTGTCATCTCCATCTTGCTATAAACTTGCGAACCATAGACCTCTAAGAATTTCTTATACCCATCACATTACCAACGCCGAAGTCTGACAGGTCATCACACAAGCCATTGGACAACACGATGACATGCTCACAGTAGTGAAGAAACGGAAACTCCGATGGTATGGCCACTTCACCAGAACATCAGGCCTTGCAAAGGCATCCTGCAAGGCACGATGCAAGGAAGCAGAAGAAGATGGAGACAGAAAAAGAGGTGGGAGGACACCATTCAAGAATGGACTGGCTTGACACTGAGCGAAGCCATGAGAGTTGCTGAGGACAGAGAAATATGGAGTACGCTGGTTAAAAGATCATCTGTGGCTGGCCCAACGACCTTCGAGTAACGGGATAGGATAGGAAGGAAGAGTGGGTTACGAAGGACAAATTTTCCTTGATAGTTTCTTGATTCAGAAAGATTCACAGTCGGCTGCCAAGAAACAGCGACAAGAAACTCCTGAAACTAATGATTCAGAATAGCAAAGAAAGTGACACATTTCCCATGATCGTTTTCTTGGTAAAAAAAAAAAGTTGAAATCTTTATTTTGTTTTTACATTTAATTTATTTGGTTGTGTTCTTTCTCTGTATGTAATACAAGAACACATAGTCTTTCTCCGTATATAATACAAATACACGTATTCTTTACCTTTTGTCAGGTAAATCCGGATGTAAATAAAAAAGAATGATTCTTTCGTCTTGAAACGGATTGTCTCTATTTCATTGATTTCAATGTTTGGGATTACGAACGTTTCCAGAACTTGGTTCATAATTCGAAGTACCATTGTAGGTGCTGTTCCCCAAATCACCGATCATTGCGGTGATCTGTACCAACATAGGCACACAGACATGTTTCACCCAGTATGACACACACAACAAACACATCTTTCACTCAAACATGTGACACACACAACAAACACATCTTTCACTCAAACATGTGGCGCACACAACAAACACATCTATCACTCAAACGTGGGGCACACACAACAAACACATCTATCACTCCTACATGTACATGTGGCACACACAACAAACATCTATTACTCAAACATGTGGCACACACAACAAACACATCTATCACTCAAACATGTGGCACACAAAGAACATAAGGAATTCGGAGAAATTTGACGCAAACACAATATTAAATGCTAAACAAACTTAACTTACAAACGGACTATCACTCATTCAACAGATATTGAGTAACATAGAAAGTCAAAATGGTGATGGTGATGTAATCGCTGACCATGACGAGGACGATGATGAAGACGATGATGTGTATGACGGTGATGATGACGGTGATGCCTACTATGACGATGATGATGATTGAGATTAGCCATCCTTGACGCAACTACAAAGGGTTATAACTCTGCCCTCTCAAAGTAACTACAGCGTCGTCGGCTTCCAGTTATTTCTAACAATGTCGACCTAGACGACCGATGAACCACGATGAAGACTGCAATGATGATTAACATGAATCAGCGATTGCAGCGAAATGGGATGACGATTCTTTCTTCGGCTCTCCACCCTGTAAGCCTTCGTGGACCACCAGTAGAGTACTTACGATGCGTAGCTGAAAGTAGACGTTGCAGACTCACTCTCGTTAAAATTGCATGAGATGTCAATGCCTATGATGCGATCGAAGAGCTCTCAACATCACTCGAACACGACCGACCTCTACGCCCAATGGCTCGGGGATGACTATTCATGAGGATATTTTGGGGAAACTGCAGAAAGGGTCATCAGCCAATTAAAGGTTGGGTACTGAGTACATAGGGTGGACTGGGAATAGGGACACGAAGAAACTTTCCACCTGCACATCCTCAACGCACTAGTGTTCATCAGCGCCCTGCCGCTGGACAAAAACACAGACACAGGCCTACATGGCCACTATTAGATGTAGTGTCAACGAGTTATTTATATGGTTTCTTTTTTTCTTAATCACGTTAAATTTAGGTTTGAAATGTGAACCATGAAATAATGAATTCAAATGAACTAGATGATTGAAGCAATTTTGATGAATGCAACAACTACCATTAATTCCACCACACTCTACCTCACCCCTCCTCTCTCTCTCTCTCTCTCTCTCTCTCTTTCTCTCTCTCTCTCTTTCTCTCTTACTCCATAATGCACACACCGAGACAACCAAATATTCGATACTCACAAGGAATAAGAACTTTCCCTGATGACTGGTTATTCCAACTATTTCTAGACATACATGTAACGAATACACAACAACCTGTTGATCCAATTCTGGGTACCAATTTTGATCGCCACACCAATGAACATCAAGGCGATGTTACGTGTTGAGATCTTAAAAAAAACCACATCTAAAGTCTAATTGCCGATACATATATGTATTTTTGAACCGTATGAGAACATCTAATCAGATTCATACATAACGCCAAACAACTACAAGTGCAAACTGAAAACTAATAACGTTATTTGCAACAGAAGAGTGATTAGCTATAAAACAATTAATCCACATCACAGGCACCCAAAATGAGAAATTAATACATGTCTGCGACACTATGGTTTTTATTGCAAATTAATGTATCCTCGTAATTGTAAGGACTGAAGTAGGTTTATTTTAACTATTATCAAGAAACTCAACACATTGATCGAGGGGTCTGCGCGTGCGCAAGGAGCAGACGTGTTTTGTTTTCCTGCGTCTGTTCGCTCCCGATATTTTCAGTATTTCTGATGTCTTAACCCCCAAAACTCCGTAAATCAAACCCATTCCCCCCCCCCCCCCCCACCCAAGATCACCCGGAAAGAAGTCTGCGTTGTTTTTACCACCTGTCAACGCGCCTTTCACTGGATTTTTATACTTTAAAGTGTGTCGTGAGTACTGCACCATGTTCGACTGCCTACTTCCGATCTGAGCATGCCAGACGAAAAGTATGTCAACAAACTTTTCGCTGTTCTTGATCGTCTTCATCGCTTTTGGATACAAGACTTTTGTTGCCGATGCTGAGATCCCTCAAGATGTAGACATTAATACCCTCACCTTTAGCGGCAAGAACTTGTTCAGATCTCTTGGCACTGGATACTGCCTGATCGTGAGTTCTCTTTCCCGAAGACCACTCGCCAACAAACTAACGCGATGCACAATTCGTCAAAGATTAGTGCTTCTCTACCTATCAGCCATTCTACTAAGTAACTCTTTAAGCATTGGTACGACTGCTTCTGACAGTAGTCACCTCTCATGGCTGTGTGGCACTTGCGACTGCACAGTGGACTGGGGCACCAGAGGCATTGCATGCAACACGTGCGGACAGTGGTACCACGCCCACTGCCAGAGCATTAACACCACCCTCTACGAACACCATGCAGCTCTCGGAGAAGATGTCTCATGGCACTGCGCCATCTGCGGCAACCCCAACAGCCAAACAGTGTTTGACCTATACGGCACAGATGACTCCTTACTCCGATCACTGCCAGATGCCTCCTGCACCACTCCTACGGGACTGCACATGCGGCGTCCCCAACACTCTTCCACTCCAACAAGAATCAGCCAACAGGATAGACCCACAAAGAGACCCTTCGGCTTCTTAACCATAACCTTCAGTGCTCGTCCGGCAAGAAAGCTGAGATTGAAAACTTAGTATATAGTACCAGACCTGACATCTTCATTGCCACTGAGACCTGGCTAGACTCTACTATAGGAGATAATGAAGTGCTTCCTGACGGATTCGGAACTTTTCGCAAAGATAGAAACCGACATTGGGGAGGTTTTTTTCGTCGCAGTTAAGAACACTTTAGACTGTTCAGAGGCCACAGAACTACAAGAAGATGGGTGCGAACTCATTTGGGTGCGCATCAAACTCCAAGGTAGACGGACCCTCTACGTGTGCGCCTACTACAGGCATGACGTATCGGACGCCGAAAGCTTGGCCCTCTTTAGGACTTCCCTTACAAGAGCAGCTGCCATCCCCAATGCCCACATCGTCGTCGGCGGTGACATGAACCTGCGCGACTGGGACTGGAAGCACATGGTGCTCAAACCTGGCAGCTCCTACCCATCGCTTCACCGTGAGTTTGTGGATATTCTGCAAGACCATGGCATGGAGCAGATGGTAGAAGAACCAACACGTGGAGCAAACACGCTCGACCTCATCTTTACCAGCAACCCCCACCTCATACCTCATGTAAACTTACTCCCAGGGATTTCTGACCACGACATAGTCTTCTACGAAATTGCCATCCACCCCCAGAAAAAGAAACAACTCCCAAGACTCATACCACTACATGCTGGCTAACTGGGAAGGGATCAGGAAAGTACTATCAGACCTACTGGTGAGGATGGAGTCAGAGAATACCACCGCAAGTACAGAAGAGCTCTGGACTATGTTTAGGGACTCTCTCAGAGTGGTAATAACCGACTTCATCCCACACAAGCAAACAAGAGCAAAGGAAAACAAACCATGGGTAACTCCCCAACTTCGCAAGCTCATCAAGAGGCGAGAACGTGTGTACAAGAAGATGAGGAAGCTGGGCACGGAAAACCTCAAGGAGGAAAACAAGAAGCTGTGCAGAGAGATCCAGCGACAGCTTCGTAGATCCTACTGGTCCTATCTGAATGACACATTTGAAGATAGCGACCCCCAGCAAGCTAACAAACACAAAAGGTTCTGGACCTACATTAAACATCAACGGTCCAACAACACAGGCGTCGCCGCACTGAAGGTCAACGGCCGTTTAGTCTCCGACCCCACGGCACAAGCAGAGGCCCTCAGTAGGCAATTCCAGACCGCATTCAGTGAGGGAAAACAATACACTGCAGATGAGTTCCACCACAAATGCAGGATGCCAGCTAGGGACTTCCCAGTGATTGACAGCATCACCATCGTCACTGAGGGAGTCAGGAAACTCCTACACAACCTGAAGCCCAATAAGGCACCGGGCCCTGATAACATCACACCCAGAGTGATAAAGGAGCTTGCTGGTGACATTGCCCCCATCCTCACTATCATCTACCAGTCTTCCATCAACACCGGCAGACTACCAGCTGATTGGAAAGAGGCCAATGCAACACAAATTTTCAAGAAAGGGAAGCACTATGAACCATCCAACTACAGACCAGTATCCCTGACCAGTGTATGCTGCAAAGTGCTGGAGCACATCCTTACCAGCACCATCATGAAACACCTAGAGCAGAACAACATCCTCTGCAAGCAGCAACACGGCTTCCGGGGTCGTCGCTCCTGTGAAACACAACTTCTCGAGTTCTCAGACGAGCTCATCACCAACCTCGGTCCTGATTTGGCTCGGAAGAGTCCGCTGGACCTAAAGCAATAATCATGTAATGTAATGTAATCAACCTAGCAGCAGGGACGCAGACTGACGTCATGGTCCTCGATTTTGCGAAAGCGTTCGACCGCGTCAATCACTCCCTCCTCGTCCACAAGCTGAACTATTGCGGCGTCCGTGGGCCAAGCAGTCGTTGTGGACGGCGTCAGGTCCCAGTCTATCAGTGTCAAGTCAGGCGTCCTCGGGCCCTGCCTGTTTCTTCTGTACATTATTGACCTGCCTGATCCCCTTACCTCACCCGGCCGGCTCTTTGCTGACGACACAGCCGTCTGTGACAAGATGCCGTCCACTGCTGATGAAGCCCGGCTCCAAAGTAACCTCTACCTGCTGACAGAATGGGAGGAGCGCTGGGACATGGCTTTCCACCCCAGCAAGTGCAACAAGCTGTCTGTCACCAGGAGCCTGAAGACCCACAACACTCAGTACCAGCTTCATGGCCATGCACTCGAGGCAGTCACAAGTGCCAAGTACTTGGGCGTCATGCTGACTAGCAACATGAGCTGGACTGAACACGTCAATTCCATCACTGCAAAGGCCAACAAAACCCTGGGGTTCATGAAAAGGAATCTAAAAGTCAGCTCTAGAAACACCAAAGAAACTGCTTACATGACGTATGTGAGACCGATTCTGGAATACTGCTCCACAGTATGGGACCCCCATGAACAACAGAACATTCGCCAGATCGAAAAAGTGCAACGTCGAGCTGCCCGCTTTGTGCTGAGGCGCTATCATAACACCTCCAGCGTGTCGAACATGCTACAACACTCTGCAGTGGCCTTCCTTGGAGAAGAGGCGGAAACTCTCTCGGCTTTCCATGCTATACAAGATCCGTCATGAACTTTCTTGCGTCAACTTTAATGAAAAGCTGCAGCCCCCACCACCACGACAGCGCCGTGGCCACAACCAGCAATACACTCCCAAATAAACTGCCGCACCCACTACCAGCAGGCCTCATTCCTGCCGAGGACTGTTAAGGACCGGAACTGCTTACCACAGTCAGTGGTAGAGGCCTCAACTCTTGACACATTTGTGTCAAGGGCCTCTGCCCACCTCTGATCCACAACAGCCATGCCCCTCCCCTCCCCTCCCTAACCTCCAACCATTCAACCTCCCCACCCCATACATACCCATCAGCAGTGCCTAAATTCATATTTGCGCAGACCCCTAATAGTAACGTAGTTATCGACACGACGATTGTGGTTACTTATCAGAAAGAAGAAGAACACATTGTTGTAATAATGGTATAATAATAATAATAATCGATTGTATTAATACAAAAAAATACTAAATATTAGTTAGTCATTGTTTATAGGGTCCAGCGGACTGCAAAGAGCTGAATCAGGACCACTTTGATGATGATCATAATGAACACTTTATAGTTAGTATTTTTTTAAAATAAATATTGGTTTTCTTTTTCAGATTCCAAATGCATGTGCTACACAACTGCTTACTGTAAACTCAACACTACAGTCATTATTGGTCAAGTTCTCTTCTGCCTCCGTCACTCCCCACAGTGAAGTCAGTCTCAAAGACCATGAGTGTAAAAGAGAGACAAAGCTGCAACAGAAGACCAGAGAGCAAAAGAAACTTGTGTGTGATTGTAATAAAGCTTTTACTCGGGCTAGTGATTTGGAGGTACATAAGCTAATACATACAGGAGAGGAAAATCACGTGTGTGATGCTTGTAATAAAGCTTTCACTGAGGCTGGCCATTTGAAGGAACATAAGCTTATACATTCAGGAGAGAAGAATCACGTGTGTGATGTTTGTAATAAAGCTTTTACTTGGGCTAGAGATTTGAAGGTACATAAGGTTATACATGTACATACAGGAGAGAAGAATCATGTGTGTCATGTTTGTAATAAAGCTTTCACTGAGGCTGGCAATTTGAAGGAACATAATCTTATACATACAGGAGAGAAGAATCATGTGTGTGATGTTTGTAATAAAGCTTTCATTAGGGATAGAAATTTGAAACAACATAAGCTTATACATACAGGAGAGAAGAATCATGTGTGTGATGTTTGTAATAAAGCTTTCACTCAGGCTCGCCATTTGAAGCAACATAAGCTTATACATGCAGGAGAGAAGAATCATGTGTGTGATGTTTGTAATAAATCTTTCAATCGGGCTGGCAATTTGAAGAAACATAAGCTTATACATACAGGAGAGAAGAATCATGTGTGTGATGTTTGTTATAAAGCTTTCACTGAGGCTGGCCATTTGAAGGAACATAAGCTTATACATACAGGAGAGAAGAATCATGTGTGTGATGTTTGTAATAAAGCTTTCACTCAGGTTGGCCATATGAAGGACCATAAGCTTATACATGCAGGAGAGAAGAATCATGTGTGTGATGTTTGTGCTAAAGCTTTCACTCAGTTTGGCCATTTGAAACAACATAAGCTTATACATACAGGAGAGAAGAATCATGTGTGTGATGTTTGTAATAAAGCTTTCACTGAGGCTAGCAAATTGAAGGAACATAAGCTTATACATACAGGAGAGAAGAATCATGTGTGTGATGTTTGTAATAAAGCTTTTATTCAGGCTCGCTATTTGAAGGAACATAAGCTTAAACATGCAGGTGAGAAGAATCATGTGTGTGATGTTTGTAATAAAGCTTTCACTCGGGCTGGCAATTTGAAGAAACATAAGCTTATACATGCAGGAGAGAAGAATCATGTGTGTGATGTTTGTAATAAAGCTTTCACTCAGTCTGGCCATTTGAAACAACATAAGCTTATACATACAGGAGAGAAGAATCATGTGTGTGATGTTTGTAATAAGGCTTTCACTGAGGCTGGCCATTTGAAGGAACATAAGCTTATACATACAGGAGAGAAGAATCATGTGTGTGATGTTTGTAATAAAGCTTTCACTCAGGTTGGCCATTTGAAACAACATAAGCTTATACATACAGGAGAGAAGAATCAAGTTTGTGATGTTTGTAATAAAGCTTTCACTCGTGCTGGTGAATTGAAGAAACATAAGCTTATACATACAGGAGAGAAGAATCATGTGTGTGATGTTTGTAATAAAGCTTTCACTCAGTCTGGCCATTTGAAACAACATAAGCTTATACATACAGGAGAGAAGAATCATGTGTGTGATGTTTGTAATAAGGCTTTCACTGAGGCTGGCCATTTGAAGGAACATAAGCTTATACATACAGGAGAGAAGAATCATGTGTGTGATGTTTGTAATAAAGCTTTCACTCAGGTTGGCCATTTGAAACAACATAAGCTTATACATACAGGAGAGAAGAATCAAGTTTGTGATGTTTGTAATAAAGATTTCACTGAAGCTGGTAATTTGAAGAAACATAAGCTTATACATACAGGAGAGAAGAATCATGTGTGAGACTTGTAATAAAGCTTTCACTTTGGTTAACGATTTGAAGAAACACAAGTTGACACATTATGGACTAAGAAGAGAAAAATCATGGTTGTGTTTTTGTATTAAGTCTTTCTCTGTGGCTGACGATTTGAAGCAACACATGTTGATAATATTGAAGTGAAAATGTACGTGACATATGTGTAATATCTAATGCTTTTATTCATGCTGATAGTTTGATGAATCACAGTTGGTACATTCAGAAAAGACAATTAGCGGCTGTGCAATAATCCTTTTAATTCAATTGAGGACTTGAAGAAGCTTACAGTGACATAGCCTGGAGGCAGAAAAGAAGATAAAAACAACATAATGAGTCTTCAGATAAAACCAAGCTTTCAAATATTCCAGTTCATTTTGAAAGTTTTTCTTGAAGTAAAATAAGTCTAAATACCTAAAACTCTTGACAGCCTCTTTCAACCAAGTTGATTCAGCTCTTTGCAGTCTGCTGGACCCTATAAACATCTAATTGTTGAAAGCAATTCCATGTATTGGCTCAATTAATATTGTGAACATTGTTCAAATTAAAATTTAAACATAGTATCCTAAACATATTCTGGGGAAAAAATAGTGTGCAATGTATGTAATATGTTGAATGCTGTCAGTGAATATTATGTGTAACATTTAACCATTGAATGTAAAGGAGACAACATTTATGCTAGAAGTTTGAGGTATCCCCAGTTGTGACATACTATAAAGATACATTATGGATGTAATAATTGTTGACTCAAGTTGAGTACTAAAAGAAGCATAGTTTGAGAAACGCAGAGTAGGACATATAATACATGTATAGTTATTGTGTTGAAGATTTGTTAAATAGACATCAAGTAAAATTATTATCTCAGACTCCATTGGAAGTATCCATATATATCTCTCTGTCTTCACCCACACCATCTTTGTTCCCAATGGGTCAGTGCTTTCTGTAACAAAACCAACATCTATATCATGTGTTTGTAGACTTCAAGAAAGCATCTGACCGAGTCTGGCATGCAGCTCTGTGGGCAACCATAAGCGTGCACAACGTCAGCCATAAAAGTGTTGAAGTCATCAAAAGCCTGTATGACAAGGCCACCAGTGCAGTCCTCCACAACAGCGCCATCGGGAACTGGTTCAGAACAACAATCGGTGCGCGTCAAGGAATCCTACTCTCTCCAACACTCTTCAACATCTTCCTAGTGCGAATCATGTCATATGCCCTTGCACATCACGAAGGCATAGTCAGCATAGGGGGAAGAGCAATCTCCAACCTTCGTTTTGCGGATGACATTGATGGATTGGCGGGAGAGGAACAAGAACTTGAACAGCTGGTACAGAGGCTTGAAACCAACTCCAGAACCTATGGAATTGAAATATGTGTAGAGAAGGACAAAATTATGACCAACAACACCAATGTTATCAACATGGGCATCAAAGTCCCAGGCCAATCCCTCAACACATCTTCAAATATTGTGTGTAGGAGAGAGAGAGAGAGAGAGAGAGAGAGAGAGAGAGAGAGAGAGAGAGAGAAAGAGGGGGGGGGGAGTTGAAATAAGGTTTTTCGATTAGAAATCTGTAGGTGTAATGGATTATTGTGAATTCTTAATATATGTGAATTTAACATCTGAATATTGTGTATGATGATGATGTCCATTTATAACGCGCATCTCCATCCATTTTTGAATGCACAGTGCTCGATATGGAAAAATAAAGAATAACAAAACCGACAGGAAAGATAAAGTTTGGTGTGTGTGAGTATTATTAATGTATATACATTTAAAATGTGATTCTGCGCTTGCTGTAATAAAGATTGTGTTGTATTGTATGACGGAAAAAAGGAGAATAAGGTCGCGGGAAGACATGTTGAATCGAGCTCGGGAGAAGCATCCACTCCTTCCACCTTGTGCTTGTAGAAAGAAATGTTATGAAACACTTAACGAACAAGACAGAAATCGCGTGCACTCTGAATACTGGAGTCTTGACCACACAAGTGGGACATTTATTTATTACAATTGAAAAAGAAGAAAAACTGGAATACAAATTATTATTATTAGTCAATGATTTTATTCGATTCAGCCAATAATAATGATTGCCTGAGTACTGTAAGTTTCTGCAGGAACACGTTACAATCAAACCTAGTGAAATAAAGTATTCCCGCCTTCAATCAGTTGCATTGTCATTGTTTGGTTGGTTGGTTTCTTTCTTCAATTCCATTCTTCCTTTTCTTTCTTTCATTATATATTATACTATTCTTTTAATTTGCACCCAGCGGCTTCTGTTTAATATTACTTTCTATGCATACTCATATTGGCGCTTCTGCTGCTCATTCTTTTCCGTTTCTCCTTTCACATATACACACGCACACATATACACACGTACACATATACACACGCACACATATACACACGCACACATATACACACGCACACATATACACACGCACACATATACACACGCACACATATACACACGCACACATATACACACGCACACATATACACACGTACACATATACACACGCACACATATACACAATCAGAGGACAAAGCCCGTCCAGTGTTGTGAAAAACATGTAATTCACAAAATCTCATTATTGTGCATTATTTTTTCATAAAAATACGCGTTGTCAAATAAGTGAATGGCTATCACATACAATATTAAAAGCAACTTATACATAAAATATATTTTTTGTTAAGTTAAACATAAAAAAATAATTTTAAAATATGAACAATGTATCTGTGATAGTTATAAACATAACCTAATTATTTTTTTTTATATTATGTCACCACGATGACGTCACTCAATATATACCATAGTTTCGTTTTATGCTGAAGGCATGTGTACACTTAAGTTTACATAAGAAGCAAACGAAAAACAAACAACAACAAAAAGTATTCTTTAATTTAACAAAACCGAAAAAGTCCTGATGATTACGTCAATTGATTTCCTAAGTTTGGTTTTTATCTTTGAGGCACAGTAAAGTTTAAGTGTATACCAAACTTGAATCAAATTCCTCCAGTAGTTTGGAAGAAAATATGATTTTTATTTTAAATGACGCCAACATGATGACGTCACCCGACATGCATATTGTTTTGGAGACATCGGGCATTGTTCACTATTTCCTAACTAAATACCAAGTTTCACAGAAATCCGTCCATTGGTTTCGGAGAAATGTGAGCGAATGTCTCCTCCGGACAGATGCAAGACACCGATGGACGGACGGACGGACAAAGCCCAAAATAATAGTTCCAATGGTTTTCAGCTTGGGAACTAACAACAAAGACTATAAAACTAAACAGATTTATAGACTAGATTGCTTGTTCAGAGTTATAACGAAATAATTTGACAGAATAAAGCCCATTTTTAAAATTAGTTCTATCATCCTCCTTAGAAGACTTTTTGGCATTTCCTATAGGCCTACCCAGCACATCACCAACGACGAAGTCCGACAAACCATCACACAAGCCATTGGACAGCACGATCATCTGCTAACAGTGGTAAAGAAACGGAAACTCCGATGGTACGGCCACGTCACCAGATCATAAGGTCTTGCAAAGACCATTCTGCAAGGCACAGTGCATGGAGGTAGAAGAAGAGGGAGACCGAAAAAGACGTGGGAGGACAACCTTCGAGAATGGACTGGTTTAACGATCATCTGTGGTGCCCCTACGAGCTCCGAGTTACGGGATAGGAAAGGATAGGATCTTCCTTTCAAATAAGTTGGCAAACAAAATCAAGTCCATTCACTTCGATTTGTATTATTTTTTAACAATACTTTTTTCTTATAATAATTTGGCAGAACAGAGTAAGTCCCACATACACTGTTCTGCCAATTTATTTAACAATGTTTCATTGAAAGAAAAAGATGGTAGAATGAAGTATGTCCATAAAATTCATCAAAAACACAGAAAACCACGCAAACAAATACTGCAAACAACCATGAGCAAATGTAGTTTGATGATCTGGATCTGTTTACTACACAAAACAGCACAATATAATTGTATAATCTGAAAAATCAATCAAAACACAAAAAAGTCGATTTTCTCCAAAGTAGCTTTTCTGGACTTGCTTTACTTTGCCATCGTACGGCAGAACGTCAGCAAAGAAAATTATGACGGTATATAGTTTTTCTGAGCAAACTTCCGGTGTCACGTATGACGTCTCCTGTTCATGTTGGTTTTGTGTAGTTGCTGTGCACGTTGAGTGCTTATATTGATCTGTTATGGACGACGAAGACAGTTCAGTGCTGTCTGAGGTGAAGCTGGAGATTGACATTGCTGAGGAACCAGTGGTAGATTGGATGAGATTGCAAGCGTGGCATGCGCAAGGTGAGTTAGATCCGCTACTGAAGAGTTCCCTGAACATGGAAACTGACAGTCGTGGTATCAGCATCGTGGTATATGTACAAAAAATGTTAATTTACAGTCAGAGAATGAAAGCTTTTTCATTCTCCTGTTACCGTCATGTGAATTGGATGATTCATCATTTGTTTTTTCTTTGTTCAAAATTTATTTTACTACAATGTAAATTGCTTTTGTTCGTTTGATATACAGATACAGACTCTTTATTGTCCCCACATGATATGCCACAAATTGGTGGCAAATGGTAACTTCAGTGCTTCTTAGAATGTCTCATTCACAGAAAAGGATTGGGATAAGGGTTAGATTAGCACACCCACACCCTAACACAAAACAAAATAAAATTCCCTTACCTTTTTTTTTGACTGTGCATTGAATGCTGGGTGTGAACTGTGCAGTGAATGAGTACAGGGTGCTAACCCTAACTATGGCAAAGTTGTTTCTGCAGGATTGTTTTCATTGGAAATCATGGTATATAGACCAGTACTTTGTTCATCTTTGATTGCACTTTGGAAGTTTATTTACTGTGTCACCTGTAATATTTAGGTGAGAGGAAAAAATATACATTCTTATGTGATGGCTTTTCAGTTCATCACAATGCTTGCTGTAAGGAAAAATTCACATAAAGCTGTTGTTTTGTTTAGAAATTGCAGGAAGAGAAAGCCATCATGTTTCTCACAGCAGCAGTGAACAGATTGTCAGAAGTACCACTACTATGACTGGCAGTGAGTTCAACATAAAGGAAGAATCAGAAAGCAAGACAGCACCTGACTGTGACATGATGGAGCTACATGTCCCACTGGTGTGTAAAGTGAAGATAGAACCTGACCATGACACTGAGGAATATGGTAAATGTGTTAGTGTATTATTGTAATGATTGTCATGTTGTTGGTTTTTTGTCTTAATATTTTTTAAAGCATCTTGTGATTGTACCTGATATGCTTGCCAGTTTTGCTTCTCTAGACTTCACATAAGTATAGAACAGGCTGTGGACTCAATAACTTGCTTTATGTGCCAATGAAACAAAAAATTCAATTCCAGAAGGCACTGCCATTATGTGTTTGCTGATTTCTTTGTTACAGAAAACAGTGGATCATGGGACACGAAAACAGTGTGGGTGAAGACAGAGCTAGAGAGATACATTGATATACATCCAGTGGAGCCTGAGGTAATAATTGAACTTGATGTCTTTTGACCAAATCAACACATTAACTAGTACTGTGTGGCACGGTAATCCAAATGTACTGATAGTTGTTGTAAAGTAATATATGCGCTCATTATTTATTCCAGGAGCCACATGACTCAGAGTTGTGTAAAGTGAAGACAGAGCCTGACAGTGATACAGAGGGATATAGTAAGTGTGTTAATGTTTTATATTTAGCAATAATTGTCACGTTGTTATCTATATTGTATTTGTGGCTTTGCTGCTGTAAAGCTTGAACTATTTCAACCTAAAGTGTAGAATAGGCTCTGAGCTTTGTTACATGCATATGTGCCAATGCACAAGGGTTCAGTTCTACTAGTGGCAGGAACATTTCTTATGGGTAGGAATTTTTCTGGTGTTAACCCCTTAATTCAGGCTTGAGTGAATAAAATATTCTCTTTTGTTTTATAATAAAAAAATAAAAATTAAATAAATAAATTGATGTAAAAATGTGCCTTATTATTATTAAATGGGACTTAGAGTGGTGATCTGTAAACAACATACACGCTCACTTGATATAGGAGGCTCAGAGACGGACTGAACATGAGACTTTATTCATCTATCAAATGTACATAGGAATTCCCCTTAGGGATGCACAAATATAGTAAATGTAAACTGTAGAATATCTTTTAAAGAATGACATGTAGAAACAAAAAAATAAATAGTGCAACACATCAAATAAAATAAAACTACTGTCCCATACCCCAAACATACTTGCGTTGTACCTATCCTATCCTATCCTGTCCCGTAACTCAGAGGTCGAAGATGCACCACAGATGACCGTTTAACCAGCATACTCCATCTTTCTCTGTCCTCAGCAACTCTTATGGCTTCGCTCAGTATCAAACCAGTCCAATCTCGAATGTTGTCCTCCCACCTCTTTTTCGGTCTCCCTCTTCTTATACCTCCTTGCACTGTGCCTTGCAGAATGGTCTTTGCAAGACCTGATGATCTGGTGACGTGGCCATACCATCGGAGTTTCTTCACCACTGTGAGCAGGTCATCGTGTTGTCCAATGGCTTGTGTGATGGTCTGTCGGACTTCGTCGTTGGTGATGTGTTGGGTTTAGGAAATGCCCAGAAGTCTTCTGTAGCACCTCATCTCCATGCTTTGTATTCTTCATTGTAGATCTGCTGTGAGGGGCCATGCTTCGCAAGCATATAGGAAGATGGTGATGACAAGGTAGCGCAGCAGTCTTACTTTGGAATGTACACTGATGGTCCTGTCTTTCCAAATGGGCTTCAACCTTGTCAAGGCAGCAGTTAATTGTGCGAACCTGGAAAGGACTTCCTGTTGGGACCCATTGTCTGGTATAATGGCTCCTAAATATTTGAAGCTATGCACTGCGTTGAGGGATTGGCCTTGGATTTTGATGTTTACGTTGATGCCATTGGTGTTGTTGGTCATCATTTTCGTCTTCTCTGCACTTATTTCCATTCCATAGGCTCTGGAGGTGGTGTCAAGCCTCTGTACCAGCTGTTCAAGTTCTTGTTCCTCTCCAGCCAATCCATCAATGTCATCCACAAAACAAAGCTTGGAGATTGCTCTACCCCTATGCTGACAATGCCTTCATGATCTGCAAGGGCATCTGACATGATGCACTCTAGGAAGATGTTGAAGAGTGTTGGAAAGAGTAGGCATCATTGACGCACACTGATTGTTGTTCTGAACCAGTTCTCGATGGCACTGTTATGGAGGACTGCACTGGTAGCCTTGTCATAGAGGCTTTTGGTGACTTCAATAATTTTAGGGCTGATGTTGTACACTTTCATTGTTGCCCATAGAGCTGCATGCCAGACTCAGTCAAACGCCTTCTTGAAGTCTATGAACACATGATATAGATGTTGTTGGTGCTGTAGGTACTTCTCACTGATTATTCTGAGGCTGAAAATCTGTTCAGTGGTACTTCGCCCTGCCCTGAATCCTACTTGTTCTTTAGCTATGATTTGTTCAGCTTGGGGTTTCAACCTGTTGAGTATTATTTTCAGGAGGACCTTGCTGGGATGGCTGATGAGGCTGATGGTGCGGTAATTTTCACACTCCTGAAAGTTACCTTTTTGGGGAAGAGTGATGACAAGCGACTGGGTCCATGGTGTAGGCCATTCCCCACTCTGCCAGATCTTGTTACAGATAATGGTGAGGGCATCAATCATCACTTCTCCTCCTGCTGGTAGCAGTTCCGCGGGTATGTTGCCCACTCCCGCTGACGTCCCTTTCTTCAGCGATTGCACTGCTGCCTCAACTTCTTCCCGGAGAATTGGGAGGATTTCTTCTTCATCTCTGTTCTCGGGACATGCTAGAACTGATGGGTCTCCATTTGGTGTATGGTTGTAAAGGTCAGAGCAGTATTCTGTCCATCTGTCCAAGACTTCTTGTTCTTCTGTAAGGCATATGCCAGACTTGCTTTGGATCGTGGAGACTTTGGGCTGGTTAACACATGTCAGCCGCTTTACAGTCTGGTAGGCCTTGTTGTTGTTGTTCTTGTTCAGACTGTTCTCTATTTCCTGGCATTGATCTTCTATCCAGTTCTCCTTTGCTGTGCGCATGCCTTTTTGGATGTCATTGTTGTGTTTTCGGTAGACATCAGCTCCCTGTGATGTGTTCTTTTATTTTTTTATCTCTCTTCGTTTATCACAGAGATCCAAAAGTTCAGGTGTGAACCACGGCTTCTTCTTTGGCCGGTGCATGCCAAGTATCTCAGTGGAGGCATCTATCACAACTGAGTTGAAGATGGTGGTCATGGTGTTGACATCTACTTCACCAACCTCCAAAATGAGCAGTGGTGCAAATTTCCCTCCATGTGTGGCCTGAAATAGTTCTGCCACCTCCGGGTCTTGCAGTTTGTCCAGGTCGAACTTCAGTCTAGTGCACTTTGCTGTATTTACTCTCTTCAAATGGATCCGGAAAGACATCATCTAGAGATCGTGATCACTTCCGATGTTGGCCCCTGGAAAAGTGCGTGTCCTGCCAATGTTGATGCTTGATCTGAAGCGTTTCTTGACCATGATGTAGTCAATGTGGTTGTGATGCTCCCAGCCGGGAATGTGCCATGTCCATCGTCTGGAGATTTTGTGGAGACCAAGCGTGTTTGCCAGTACCAGATTGTTGTATCTGGCAAACTCCAAGAGTCTCAGGCCCCTGTCATTTGTCTTGTTGTTGCAGTGGGGTCCACATGTGTCTCCCCAGTTCTGGTGCGCATCTTGGCCAACCTTGGCATTCCAGTCGCCTTGCACTATGACTATGTCCTTCTTCGGCACTTGTTCAAGAACCGCCTGTAGATTTTCATAAAAATCCTCCACTTCTCTGTCGTCATAGTCTGATGTTGGGGCATAGGCCTGGATGATGTTGATGTTGGAAGGGGCTGCTCTCAGACGGATGGTAATGAGTCTACTGGAGACTGGACGGCAACCCATGACAGTGGCTAAAATGTTCTTGTGGGCCAGTTCTTCTAATTTTCCTTCCGCAGTTAGGGTCCTGACATTCCAGGTTCCTATGACGATGTTGTTTCTCGTGCGGATCTTGCTAAATTGTCCATCAGTAGCATACTTATCACCTCCATCTTGGTGACCAACGGAAGGCGCAGTCCTTGTTGATCCAGGCGACGACCGATCCGGTATTGAATTAGTGGATAGTTTCATCATGTGGTGTGTCTTGGGCAAAAAAGACCTGGCGGTGCCCAATACTCTCCAGGCTTTTGGCCACAGCCAAAATCCACGAATGCAGTGTGGCTCACCTTGGCCCTGAGCACGTGGTCGTTGAACCTGTAGTAGCGTGAGGTTCCTCCGCCCTGACCGGTGACTTCTGTGTAGAAGACTTTCGCCCGGTGATGCCGTGCGGACATCATATTTGTTAGTCGCCTCCTACGACACGCCGGGAAACGTTTGGTCTATTCTATGTAATGCCCGAACCCACAGGACATGGTAGGAACTGTTAAATAAAAAAATAAAACCATAGTAACTCAGCAGCTAACAGTAACATCAACATTTTTTTACAATGTTACTGTATGATTGCGGATAAATTCTTTTCTTTTCATCTTAACCTTTTTTTTCCCTGCACAAGATGACAGTGATTATTTTAACTAGGAGTTATTTCTTTACATTATTTAATAATAATAATAATAATAATAATAATAATAATAATAATAATAATAATAATAATAATAATAATAATAATAATAACAATAATAATAATAAATAACAATAATAATAATAATAATAATAATAATAATAATAATACAGGATGCTATCACGCGCTTTTTCTTCAAGACAAGCTCAAAGGGCGGCGACCTGAAACAATCGCAATTACAGATTATTTCTTTTAAATAGGACTATATACATGTATATATTTGATGTCCATTTGTTTTTACTTTTTAAAATAAAATGAACTAAATTATTATTATTATTATTATTTTATTTTATTTTTTTTAATATTATTTTTTTATTTTATTATTATTATTATTATTATTATTATTATTATTATTATTATTATTATTATTATTATTATTATTATTATTATCATTATTATTATTATTATTATTATTATTATTATTATGATAATTATTATTATTATTATTATTATTATTATTATTATTATTATTATTATTATTATTATTATTATTGACCATCAATCAGTTTGTTGACTCTGGCCTTGTCCTCATCGTTGAGGTCTTTGAAGCCTTCCAAATCATTCGGCTGTTCAATTTTCTTGGTGGTGGCTCTTGCTCTAATGAAGGTCTCAAAGATGCAGTCTGGATGATAGCCTACCACTGCTTCATGTCGCCGCCAAAGGGATTTGTCACCACTTTGCCGATACGCAGCGCTCTTTTCTCGATCTTCTGCTTGCAGTTTTTGCAACTGGATGTTCCCAGCTTGGCATAACCAACCACGTACTTGTTATCTGCCATACTGCTATGATGCTTCTTGTGGCACCGAGCCACTGGTTGTTGCCTGCATGCCTTATGTGTAGCAGATGCTCCCAGCTTGGCATAACTAACCACGTACTTGTTATCTGCCATACTGCTATGATGCTTCTTGCTGGCACCGAGCCACTGGTTGTTGCCTGCATGCCTTATGTGTAGCAGATGTTCCCAGCTTGGCATAACCAACCACGTACTTGTTATCTGCCATACTGCTATGATGCTTCTTGCTGGCACCCAGCCACTGGTTGTTGCCTGCCTTATGTGTAGCAGATGCAACAGTTACACTCACAGCAAAAAGAGGTCGTCTTTAGATAGACTGTTCCAGTTTCTTTGTGAATATCTACTTAGTCTTTGATTCCAACAGTGTTTCAGTCCTAAATATTTCGCTACTGTCAATCTAAAGTGAAACACAGAGGCAAATGATCGGTTTGTGCTGCCAGGCGGAATGTAAATAAATTTGACACATGTATGTAAAATTTTTACATACATCCAGAACAATGCTAGCGTTAATGTTGGGGGTATATGCCGCCCATTCCATGCATGTTACACTGGAATTAAAGTTTACACACTTAAGAGCACTACGAGCGGTGCTTGGTTGTCTCTCTCGTCAACCTGCTGTTGACCGATTTCCGGCCTTTTCATTACGAGCTTGTTTCTGTTTGGGATGAGCAGTTTGTAAACAATTTCGCTGCAGATGACAGCGGCAATTTCAGGCTAACTGGTTCATTTCATATTTTTATACCTGTGTGTCTTGTTGTCCAGACCAAACTAATTACAAATTGCTAATTTTAACTTTGTTATTGCACCACATAAATGCAGTGTCGGCACTTTTGTTTCATCGCTCCACTTACTAGCCTGTTTAGGCTAGCAGATCACACAAAAGGATTAAAATAATTAAGTGTCAGGTTTAGCACATCCACACCCTAACACCAACACAATTGTTTCTTTCCTGACCTTTTGTGTGGACTGTGCAGTGAATGCTGGGTGCTGATCTTAACTACGACAACGTTGTTTCTGCAGGATTTGTTTAATTGGAAATAGTGAAAAAGACCAGTTCTTTGTTCATCCTTGCTTGCACTTTGGAGGTTTATTTACTGTGTCATCTGTAATATTTAGGTGGGAGGAAAAGATTTACATTTTTATGTGATCGGTTTTTCAGTTCATCATTATGCTTGCTGTTAGGAACTTTTCTTGTGAAAGCTGTTGTTTTGTTTAGAAATTGCAGGAAGAGAAAGCCATCATGTTTCTCACAACAGTGGTGAAAAGAGTGTCAGAGGTACTGCTAATATGACTGGCAGTGAGTTTAACATAAAGGAAGAATCAGAAAGCAAGACAGCACCTGACAGTGACATGATTGAGCCACTTATCCCACTGGTGTGTAAAGTGAAGACAGAACCTGACTGTGATACTGAGGGATATGGTAAGTATATTAGTGTATTATAGTTTGGGCTCCATTTTTGTAGTAAATCTAAGAAGTGAAATCACTTTCATTTTATAATTTTAAGGATTTTTTTCCTCTCCTTGTTAAGCATTTTAAGGAGTGGGAAAACCTAAGTTCTCAAAGCACTTCAAAATTGGTATTGTTAAACTAGATTAGACATTATTTTCTATTAAGATTATTAATTCATGCCATTATGTCAAATGGTGTAGGAATTTCTTTTTGTTGGGTTCCGTCACATTGTGGCATTTATTTTAATGAAGTTGTGGATACTTTAGCAAAGGAAGGGTCATTGTCAGTAGGCCTAAGTGACAACCACATTGTTAGACCATCTGCATCGGAACTCATTTCGTTGGTAGAAAGATCAGTGTACTCTACCTTAACTTAAAGTACTGGAATAGATCATTACTCATGTTCTAGAAACATGTGTAGAATAATCAATAAGCTAAGAGTCAACTCATGGAATACTAAATATTTAGCTAATGCTTTGTGTCCATGTTCTCAACCAATTTCCGTTGAACATCTGTTAAAAACTTGCCCAATATTAACTTCACAATATTTAAACAAAAATATTAAAACAAGTGAACATTCCACTGTTGAACTGCTGCAGTATCCAACAATTATTACCATAGCACAAATTATTAGCCAGTCTCTAGTGAGCAAATTTTTGTGATTATTTTGCTTGATCCTTGTATGTGCTTTTTGCATTTTGCGTGTGATTGTGTGTATGCGTGCGTGCATGGTCTAATATCACAAACTGTGAAAAGACGTTAAATAAAAGTATTGATTGATTAATTGATTGAAAACCTATGGAAAAATGCCATGATTGATGGTTTTGTAGTGAAACAAGGGAAGTAACCACGGCAGACAAATCTATGTCACATTAAACTATGATGTCACTTTCTAAGCCTAGCGAGATGATTTAGGAACTTTGTGATTGATTGATAGTGCAAAAGGTAAACAAGTGAACATCAAGCTCATTTTTCAGTCGCGTGGCCATGTTAATTTTTGAAACGTGTTACGTAAAAACGTGAATAGTAGTATGTCTGAAACGCGCACAATAGATCTAATCATTTCGTTTTGCAAAGTATTCAATAATGGAGTTTATTTACCTTTGATTTGAGTTTGCATTGTTGTTAGGAGAGGTTTTGTATAACGTTGATAATTTTCGTTAGTCGATATTATTGGAGAATTCTCTAGATTTCAGTATTTACTATCGATAGAAACTTCCCGATAAATATCGAAGTATGAGAACATTCCCGGAAGCAGAAGAAATATGTATGACGTAAGTCAGTGTATTATAATCTAAATAAATATATGTATAACTACTTATGGTGTATTGAATGAGTGTGTGGGTGTGGCTGTCTCACGCTCAGTATAAAGGAGTGTGTTCTACCTCTGTTTACGTTAAATTCTCATCCTTCACCACACACATGCTTTCAGACAAGGACAAAGTCTACACAATTGTTTCTCTTTGCCCTCCTGTTATACTATTTGTCATTCAATTATAAACATACACATTAAACCATCTTCACATACACTAAATTCACAGATACATTAAATCATACAATTCTTTCCAGCATATAAATAAATTCACACATACGATAGTCGAGTGCACACAGTTAGTGTAATACTCTCACCCAGGCACTTGGGTGAGTGCACGCAGATTACTCAGTAAGTTCACGCAGTTTCTGTTAAGTGCACACGGTTAACTTAGTAAGATCACCCAGTCCATTTGGTAGGTGCACACAGGTTACTCAGTAAGTTCAACACTAGCAGAAGTCGTTGTCCCTTTCTGGGGACGTCACTCGACTCTACTCTTTTGCATTAGCATCACTTCGATGACTCAGAGATCATATACTTCACAGTTTCTGTTTACTAACCTATTTCACGGATCAAGCACTCCAGGCGCGGACTTATTAGCCGTCGCTGGAGTCACAGCCACCCACACTGAAGACGCTGCAGATGTCTTCGTGGCGTAGATCTGGAGATTTACTTCGGCACCGTTGTTGCAATTCTGCACCAGTGATGGTATCCGAAGGAGAGGCAATGCAAAGATGGTGTCCACATCCGGTCAAGCCAGTGATGTCATGGGGACCAGATCCATCCGCCGCACATCAGGGGTTCTTTGCTCCGTAACCGCCCCGCTGTATACAACATGTACACAATCGTAAATTTTTGCTCTTATCCTTAAAGAGACTGTATGTCTTTATAGCTCACATTGAGCAAGGATCATTTCCCTTTGTAGAATGTCTCTACACGCCACCACAATCACTACAATCACTATTATCAGCATTCCTGTGACAATACCTAGTATAGCCACTTTACACACAATGGACTATGAGACAATATTACAAACACAGCTCACCTTCATTTTATAACATATTTATACCCATTCATTCATCAATAGATATTCAAATTACACAACTGAAATACGTTCCTATTTCAGCCCATATCTTCACATATGACTGAATATAAAAATGGCATCATAATTACAAACTGAGTCACACATACATGTATACACATGATCAAATAAATACTGACCCGAGTTATCGAACTTTGTTTTCAAACATGGGTTCGTCTGTACCCTAAACGTACTACTTTACAAAAAGCAATATTCTTCCTTCTTTGTAAAGATAGCTTAGCAGTTCATTACAAATACCACTAATAATAATAATAATAATAACAAATACCTGTATTCTTATACAGCTAAAGTCCTAAAGAAAATCAGGTCTTTCTCGAGCACCCACGAATGCGTCCTCTCGCTTAGGCTGATGTTTCGTCTCTGCTCTAACAACAGCTCAGAAACTAAATTATAATTTCTACCGGAACAACAGTGACGTCATAACGTCTTTCTATATAACTCCGTACAAAACGCGTTCGTTACACTACCCCCCTCCCAAAGAAAAAAAGAACCGACCGAGGTTATTTTTTACAAGTTCTGAGGATAATGTCAAAACACAGCAACGACCACGAAACCTTGATCTATGGAACCGATTGATCACGATCAGCGCGTGACAACAGATCCGCGAACACATTCTGTGTACCTGGAAGTGGTTCAAGAGTGAATCTGAACTATTGTAAGGACACGAACCATCATCCTGGATAACGCCAATACCTACTGTAGGGACAGTATGCTTATCTGCAGAAACATCCACATGAGAAACACAACACTGAGGTTCCACAACCTCGACATCTGGAAGCAAAAAAGTAGAAATGGAAGCTTTCGGTTTACGACCGAACATCCGATCAACAAGACTGAAGCCTGCACTTTCTGACGGCAATTCTCTACATTCGAAGAGCAATGTAGGAAGATAGAGATGCCGAGCTTTCGGTTGAGAATGAACAACCTTTCGAAGCATAGATTTCAGAGTGCCATGAAACTGTTCAACAGTACCATTTGCTTGAGGATGGTAGGGCGAAGTACGTATGGCTTGAGTACCACACAAAGCATGAAACTGTTTCATCAAATCTGAGTTGAACTGAGAACCTTGATCTGAAAGAATTTCCTTGGGAAAACCTAACCTTGAAAAAATACTCATCAAAGCTTCAGCAACAGCAACAGAAGAAATGTCTTTCATAGGAACAGCTTCGGGAAACCTAGTAGCTAAGTCAATCAAAGTCAGAATATATCTGTGACCTTCAACAGATGGAGGAGACAAAGGCCCTACTAGATCAATAGCGACCCTCTCGAATGGAGTCGAGATAAGAGGCATAGTCGCCAAAGGAACAGGGGGGACTTTCCCTTTTGAAATTGTCTTCTGGCAAATGTCACAAGTGTGAACATAAGCACTCACATCAGCAGAAACACCAGGCCAAAAGAATTGGGATAGAATCCTAGTCAAAGTTCTACGAACTCCACAATGACCTGCCAAAAGTTGATCATGCGCAGCAATCATGACTGAAGTGCGAAGTTTTTCAGGAACAACAACCTGATGCAAAATATCCTTGGATTTCTGATACCTTCTGTACAAAATATCATCTTTAAAATAGAAAGTATAAGTAGCAGAACCAACAACCTTTTCTTCACCTGAAACAGCTAACTTAAAACAACCTTGCAAAGAAGCATCATCTTTCTGCAATTGAATGAGTTCAGCACGAGTGACCTTCAAGTCATCGCACACAGTGACAAGAGGTTTGTGCGGGAGATCCTGCTTCCTAGCCTGAGCACGAGTAGTGACAGCAGCAACAGGAACATCAGCAGCAGCAGCAACTTTGGTATCTTGAGTCTGCTGAACAATCAAACCTGGAATATTTCCTACAATCAAGTCAGCAACTGGATCCTCAAGAACACAACAAACCAACTCTCCAACAAAATATGGGCAAGAAACAACAACTTTAGCCTGCTGGTAGATGTTTATCTCTCCACCAAAAGTTTTACAACGAACAGTACCTGGTACATACTGCTCATCAGAAACCAAACGTTTTCGAACACCACAAATGGTAGCACCTGTGTCTCGCAGAACTGAGCAAGCAGTAGAATTTACAGAACCAACTTCTAAATGCAAGTGACCAGGTGTCTGATCAAAAACAGAACAAACAACTTCAGAGTCTACAGGGACAACTGCACAACCAGAGCTTGATTTATTTGTCTTATCATCTGAAGCTGTGGCTTTCTTTACAACAAAGGGACAAGCTTTTCTAGTATGACCACCAATGTTGCAAACAGGGCAAGGGTTTTGACTATTTCAAAGGGGACATTGCTTAGGACCATGACCTTTACCATCACAAAGAGGGCAATTATCAAAATTGGTGTAAAATGAACCACCTCCACGTCTATAAGATCCCCGAGTTTGATCAAAACGACCTTCGACCTTTTGGTTCGAATCTGTGTATGTTGGGTCTTTCTTTTGAAAACCACCACGATTCCTCCAATAGCCACAACCTCGATAGTTGGAGTAACCACCGCGAGAATCTGCAGAGCCAGCAGCAGCTTGCGATTCCTCAGCTACATCAACTGATCCTACTGAACCGAAAATTGTAGCAGCCGATTTGCGTGCTAAGTTCTTTCCGGGACGAGCAAGACGATAACTTTCAGCGGTTTTAACCATATCATCCAATGTGACAAGTCCACGCTCGCGAATGAAAGTAGCGAGATCTTGTGACACACATTCTAGAAACTGCTCACCTAAAACAAGATTCATTATTCCTTGCATGTTTCTAGGAACACCGGACAAAGCTATCCACCTATCAAACAATCTGTTCAGTTCAATACCAAATGTTTGGAAAGGTTCGTTTGAGTCTGGTCGGACTTCACGGAATTTCTTGCGAAAACCTTCAGCAGTACACTGGAACTTCTTAAGCAAATTGTCTTTCAAAGTTGGATAATCAACCTGACCATTTGCAGCAAGACTGTGGTATAAGTTCAGTGCATTACCTTCTAACAAAGCTGAAAGAAATGTAACCCATTTGCTTCTATCCCAGCCAAGGGCTGTAGCATGAGTCTCAAAACGAAAAAGGTATGAATCTATGTCATCTTGTCTTTCTTTGAAAAGAGGCAACTTGGGGTAAACAGGCCTAGCACCAAAAGAATTACTATCTCTACCTCTGTTTCCATTACCAACATCTTGTTCATCAAGTCTATGCTCAGAACGGAACTCAAATTCCTTTTGTTTTGTTTTCTCTTTCTCTAACTCAACATCTGCTTGTTTATTCGCTTGTTCAACTTCTGCTTGTTTTTTTAGCTAATTCAACCTTTTCTAGCTCAACATCTGCTTGTTTTTTTAGCTAATTCAATGTCTGCTTGTTTTTTTAGCTAGTTCAATTTCTGCTTCTATTTTTTTTTCATCTCTCAATCTTTGTCTCTCAAGACGATCAAAACAATCCTGTACATATTTCCCACGTTCTTTTTCAGGAATACCCAAAGTTGTAGCTTGAGCAATAAAAGATTGGAACAACTGATCATAATCATCAGACATGGCTAAGTACAATGTAGATCACAACCAACAAAAAAAATTACTATAAAAGTATCAAAGTGTTCAACCAGTAAATCAATAAAATATCAAAGTATCAACAATGAAATGGCAAAATGCAATCAATCAAACAACTATAAATTGCCCAACGGATCTTATGAAAACAATTAAGGTTTTTTCAAAAGCAGCTTTTCAATACAATGCACAATTCAAGTTATAATGAAAGCAGTCAAGTCTTAATGTATACAAAGCAAATTATATATTATATTATCCCAATATGTTTTACAAGTTCTGAAGCAATGACAAAATTTCTTAAATATCAAATGGAATACACTAAGTCAATATATTCACAACATATGTTGAAGAACTTCAACTGAAGTTGATAATAAACACAATTAATATACAATGAAAGGTTAAATTATGAAGTTAAGTTTGTATCCAAATATTTGTTCAAACAGTCTTTTAGTTTTAAAGTATGATAATATTATTATGCATAATCACAGTAATGAATCTATTCACAAGTATTTAAAGTTTATATTAATGTCAATAGGAATTAAAAAAAAAATTAAATAAATTTCTAAGTCAAATAAAATATATCAAACACACAAACATCCACAATCAAATTTGTTACCTCCCTTTCCCCAAGAGAATAATTATATAAACAGTGTAAAACAACTATCCTAATGAAAAATATATACAATGCCCACAAAGGAAAAATTAATTAATCAAAGTTATTAAATAAAGAATTATGAAATGAGAAAAAAAACAATTAACTCTCAACACAATAAACACTAGAACTAAATAATAATATAATACCAAGTTGACGCCAAAGGAAAATAAACTCAACAAAATAACAAAGTCTTATGAAGATTAACTTTATAAATAATAAAAATCAATAACTGTCACAATAACTACTATACTATTCTATATTTAATTAAATTCAAAGTCAAACAGAATTACTAAACCACAAAACAAAATCACAAATAAAAAACTATCAGCACTAACAATCCAGCATGAAACAAAGGAAACAATGTATCAACAATTAACTAAATCAAGAGAAACAATTTAACAACAACCAAGCTAAATCAAGGGAAACAATTTAACAAGGATAACCCAGTATAATTACATACATTTAAATACAGAAAATTACCACATCAAAATCAATGCAAATCAAACAACACAATGAATAAAGAAAGCAAAGTAAATTAAATGGGGCTGAAATCCTAACACTCTAACCTACTTAAAATAAGGGCAAAGAGAACATACACCCAAACACACGCATGAAAGGACAGAACCCTACACAGCAAAGAACTAACCAAAAACAAACAATCCCACTAACAGAAGAACAGAGCTGAAAATAAGAAAATAGCAACCCACAGACAAAAAAAGAATTAAACCCTTAGTGCCCAGAAACTGTACACAGGCACAGCCGTTACGCCGGAGACGGCATTGTCACACAAAACAAAACATCACAGTCATACACAATATAATCAAGAAGTCCAAGGGAGATAAGCCCACTAGTCTAACAGTATATATATATATAATAACTAGTGGTGCCCTCACTAAATATAAATATGTATGACTTAATGCTAACACAGAGAGAGTCTAGGGTCACCAAATGTAACGGAGGGTTTTTGTGTATTATAATCTAAATAAATATATGTATAACTACTTATGGTGTATTGAATGAGTGTGTGGGTGTGGCTGTCTCACGCTCAGTATAAAGGAGTGTGTTCTACCTCTGTTTACGTTAAAAGCTCATCCTTCACCACACACATGCTTTCAGACAAGGACAAAGTCTACACAATTGTTTCTCTTTGCCCTCCTGTTATACTATTTGTCATTCAATTATAAACATACACATTAAACCATCTTCACATACACTAAATTCACAGATACATTAAATCATACAATTCTTTCCAGCATATAAATAAATTCACACATACGATAGTCGAGTGCACACAGTTAGTGTAATACTCTCACCCAGGCACTTGGGTGAGTGCACGCAGATTACTCAGTAAGTTCACGCAGTTTCTGTTAAGTGCACACGGTTAACTTAGTAAGATCACCCAGTCCATTTGGTAGGTGCACACAGGTTACTCAGTAAGTTCAACACTAGCAGAAGTCGTTGTCCCTTTCTGGGGACGTCACTCGACTCTACTCTTTTGCATTAGCATCACTTCGATGACTCAGAGATCATATACTTCACAGTTTCTGTTTACTAACCTATTTCACGGATCAAGCACTCCAGGCGCGGACTTATTAGCCGTCGCTGGAGTCACAGCCACCCACACTGAAGACGCTGCAGATGTCTTCGTGGCGTAGATCTGGAGATTTACTTCGGCACCGTTGTTGCAATTCTGCACCAGTGATGGTATCCGAAGGAGAGGCAATGCAAAGATGGTGTCCACATCCGGTCAAGCCAGTGATGTCATGGGGACCAGATCCATCCGCCGCACATCAGGGGTTCTTTGCTCCGTAACCGCCCCGCTGTATACAACATGTACACAATCGTAAATTTTTGCTCTTATCCTTAAAGAGACTGTATGTCTTTATAGCTCACATTGAGCAAGGATCATTTCCCTTTGTAGAATGTCTCTACACGCCACCACAATCACTACAATCACTATTATCAGCATTCCTGTGACAATACCTAGTATAGCCACTTTACACACAATGGACTATGAGACAATATTACAAACACAGCTCACCTTCATTTTATAACATATTTATACCCATTCATTCATCAATAGATATTCAAATTACACAACTGAAATACGTTCCTATTTCAGCCCATATCTTCACATATGACTGAATATAAAAATGGCATCATAATTACAAACTGAGTCACACATACATGTATACACATGATCAAATAAATACTGACCCGAGTTATCGAACTTTGTTTTCAAACATGGGTTCGTCTGTACCCTAAACGTACTACTTTACAAAAAGCAATATTCTTCCTTCTTTGTAAAGATAGCTTAGCAGTTCATTACAAATACCACTAATAATAATAATAATAATAACAAATACCTGTATTCTTATACAGCTAAAGTCCTAAAGAAAATCAGGTCTTTCTCGAGCACCCACGAATGCGTCCTCTCGCTTAGGCTGATGTTTCGTCTCTGCTCTAACAACAGCTCAGAAACTAAATTATAATTTCTACCGGAACAACAGTGACGTCATAACGTCTTTCTATATAACTCCGTACAAAACGCGTTCGTTACACTACCCCCCTCCCAAAGAAAAAAAGAACCGACCGAGGTTATTTTTTACAAGTTCTGAGGATAATGTCAAAACACAGCAACGACCACGAAACCTTGATCTATGGAACCGATTGATCACGATCAGCGCGTGACAACAGATCCGCGAACACATTCTGTGTACCTGGAAGTGGTTCAAGAGTGAATCTGAACTATTGTAAGGACACGAACCATCATCCTGGATAACGCCAATACCTACTGTAGGGACAGTATGCTTATCTGCAGAAACATCCACATGAGAAACACAACACTGAGGTTCCACAACCTCGACATCTGGAAGCAAAAAAGTAGAAATGGAAGCTTTCGGTTTACGACCGAACATCCGATCAACAAGACTGAAGCCTGCACTTTCTGACGGCAATTCTCTACATTCGAAGAGCAATGTAGGAAGATAGAGATGCCGAGCTTTCGGTTGAGAATGAACAACCTTTCGAAGCATAGATTTCAGAGTGCCATGAAACTGTTCAACAGTACCATTTGCTTGAGGATGGTAGGGCGAAGTACGTATGGCTTGAGTACCACACAAAGCATGAAACTGTTTCATCAAATCTGAGTTGAACTGAGAACCTTGATCTGAAAGAATTTCCTTGGGAAAACCTAACCTTGAAAAAATACTCATCAAAGCTTCAGCAACAGCAACAGAAGAAATGTCTTTCATAGGAACAGCTTCGGGAAACCTAGTAGCTAAGTCAATCAAAGTCAGAATATATCTGTGACCTTCAACAGATGGAGGAGACAAAGGCCCTACTAGATCAATAGCGACCCTCTCGAATGGAGTCGAGATAAGAGGCATAGTCGCCAAAGGAACAGGGGGGACTTTCCCTTTTGAAATTGTCTTCTGGCAAATGTCACAAGTGTGAACATAAGCACTCACATCAGCAGAAACACCAGGCCAAAAGAATTGGGATAGAATCCTAGTCAAAGTTCTACGAACTCCACAATGACCTGCCAAAAGTTGATCATGCGCAGCAATCATGACTGAAGTGCGAAGTTTTTCAGGAACAACAACCTGATGCAAAATATCCTTGGATTTCTGATACCTTCTGTACAAAATATCATCTTTAAAATAGAAAGTATAAGTAGCAGAACCAACAACCTTTTCTTCACCTGAAACAGCTAACTTAAAACAACCTTGCAAAGAAGCATCATCTTTCTGCAATTGAATGAGTTCAGCACGAGTGACCTTCAAGTCATCGCACACAGTGACAAGAGGTTTGTGCGGGAGATCCTGCTTCCTAGCCTGAGCACGAGTAGTGACAGCAGCAACAGGAACATCAGCAGCAGCAGCAACTTTGGTATCTTGAGTCTGCTGAACAATCAAACCTGGAATATTTCCTACAATCAAGTCAGCAACTGGATCCTCAAGAACACAACAAACCAACTCTCCAACAAAATATGGGCAAGAAACAACAACTTTAGCCTGCTGGTAGATGTTTATCTCTCCACCAAAAGTTTTACAACGAACAGTACCTGGTACATACTGCTCATCAGAAACCAAACGTTTTCGAACACCACAAATGGTAGCACCTGTGTCTCGCAGAACTGAGCAAGCAGTAGAATTTACAGAACCAACTTCTAAATGCAAGTGACCAGGTGTCTGATCAAAAACAGAACAAACAACTTCAGAGTCTACAGGGACAACTGCACAACCAGAGCTTGATTTATTTGTCTTATCATCTGAAGCTGTGGCTTTCTTTACAACAAAGGGACAAGCTTTTCTAGTATGACCACCAATGTTGCAAACAGGGCAAGGGTTTTGACTATTTCAAAGGGGACATTGCTTAGGACCATGACCTTTACCATCACAAAGAGGGCAATTATCAAAATTGGTGTAAAATGAACCACCTCCACGTCTATAAGATCCCCGAGTTTGATCAAAACGACCTTCGACCTTTTGGTTCGAATCTGTGTATGTTGGGTCTTTCTTTTGAAAACCACCACGATTCCTCCAATAGCCACAACCTCGATAGTTGGAGTAACCACCGCGAGAATCTGCAGAGCCAGCAGCAGCTTGCGATTCCTCAGCTACATCAACTGATCCTACTGAACCGAAAATTGTAGCAGCCGATTTGCGTGCTAAGTTCTTTCCGGGACGAGCAAGACGATAACTTTCAGCGGTTTTAACCATATCATCCAATGTGACAAGTCCACGCTCGCGAATGAAAGTAGCGAGATCTTGTGACACACATTCTAGAAACTGCTCACCTAAAACAAGATTCATTATTCCTTGCATGTTTCTAGGAACACCGGACAAAGCTATCCACCTATCAAACAATCTGTTCAGTTCAATACCAAATGTTTGGAAAGGTTCGTTTGAGTCTGGTCGGACTTCACGGAATTTCTTGCGAAAACCTTCAGCAGTACACTGGAACTTCTTAAGCAAATTGTCTTTCAAAGTTGGATAATCAACCTGACCATTTGCAGCAAGACTGTGGTATAAGTTCAGTGCATTACCTTCTAACAAAGCTGAAAGAAATGTAACCCATTTGCTTCTATCCCAGCCAAGGGCTGTAGCATGAGTCTCAAAACGAAAAAGGTATGAATCTATGTCATCTTGTCTTTCTTTGAAAAGAGGCAACTTGGGGTAAACAGGCCTAGCACCAAAAGAATTACTATCTCTACCTCTGTTTCCATTACCAACATCTTGTTCATCAAGTCTATGCTCAGAACGGAACTCAAATTCCTTTTGTTTTGTTTTCTCTTTCTCTAACTCAACATCTGCTTGTTTATTCGCTTGTTCAACTTCTGCTTGTTTTTTTAGCTAATTCAACCTTTTCTAGCTCAACATCTGCTTGTTTTTTTAGCTAATTCAATGTCTGCTTGTTTTTTTAGCTAGTTCAATTTCTGCTTCTATTTTTTTTTCATCTCTCAATCTTTGTCTCTCAAGACGATCAAAACAATCCTGTACATATTTCCCACGTTCTTTTTCAGGAATACCCAAAGTTGTAGCTTGAGCAATAAAAGATTGGAACAACTGATCATAATCATCAGACATGGCTAAGTACAATGTAGATCACAACCAACAAAAAAAATTACTATAAAAGTATCAAAGTGTTCAACCAGTAAATCAATAAAATATCAAAGTATCAACAATGAAATGGCAAAATGCAATCAATCAAACAACTATAAATTGCCCAACGGATCTTATGAAAACAATTAAGGTTTTTTCAAAAGCAGCTTTTCAATACAATGCACAATTCAAGTTATAATGAAAGCAGTCAAGTCTTAATGTATACAAAGCAAATTATATATTATATTATCCCAATATGTTTTACAAGTTCTGAAGCAATGACAAAATTTCTTAAATATCAAATGGAATACACTAAGTCAATATATTCACAACATATGTTGAAGAACTTCAACTGAAGTTGATAATAAACACAATTAATATACAATGAAAGGTTAAATTATGAAGTTAAGTTTGTATCCAAATATTTGTTCAAACAGTCTTTTAGTTTTAAAGTATGATAATATTATTATGCATAATCACAGTAATGAATCTATTCACAAGTATTTAAAGTTTATATTAATGTCAATAGGAATTAAAAAAAAATTAAATAAATTTCTAAGTCAAATAAAATATATCAAACACACAAACATCCACAATCAAATTTGTTACCTCCCTTTCCCCAAGAGAATAATTATATAAACAGTGTAAAACAACTATCCTAATGAAAAATATATACAATGCCCACAAAGGAAAAATTAATTAATCAAAGTTATTAAATAAAGAATTATGAAATGAGAAAAAAAACAATTAACTCTCAACACAATAAACACTAGAACTAAATAATAATATAATACCAAGTTGACGCCAAAGGAAAATAAACTCAACAAAATAACAAAGTCTTATGAAGATTAACTTTATAAATAATAAAAATCAATAACTGTCACAATAACTACTATACTATTCTATATTTAATTAAATTCAAAGTCAAACAGAATTACTAAACCACAAAACAAAATCACAAATAAAAAACTATCAGCACTAACAATCCAGCATGAAACAAAGGAAACAATGTATCAACAATTAACTAAATCAAGAGAAACAATTTAACAACAACCAAGCTAAATCAAGGGAAACAATTTAACAAGGATAACCCAGTATAATTACATACATTTAAATACAGAAAATTACCACATCAAAATCAATGCAAATCAAACAACACAATGAATAAAGAAAGCAAAGTAAATTAAATGGGGCTGAAATCCTAACACTCTAACCTACTTAAAATAAGGGCAAAGAGAACATACACCCAAACACACGCATGAAAGGACAGAACCCTACACAGCAAAGAACTAACCAAAAACAAACAATCCCACTAACAGAAGAACAGAGCTGAAAATAAGAAAATAGCAACCCACAGACAAAAAAAGAATTAAACCCTTAGTGCCCAGAAACTGTACACAGGCACAGCCGTTACGCCGGAGACGGCATTGTCACACAAAACAAAACATCACAGTCATACACAATATAATCAAGAAGTCCAAGGGAGATAAGCCCACTAGTCTAACAGTATATATATATATAATAACTAGTGGTGCCCTCACTAAATATAAATATGTATGACTTAATGCTAACACAGAGAGAGTCTAGGGTCACCAAATGTAACGGAGGGTTTTTGTGTATTATAATCTAAATAAATATATGTATAACTACTTATGGTGTATTGAATGAGTGTGTGGGTGTGGCTGTCTCACGCTCAGTATAAAGGAGTGTGTTCTACCTCTGTTTACGTTAAAATCTCATCCTTCACCACACACATGCTTTCAGACAAGGACAAAGTCTACACAATTGTTTCTCTTTGCCCTCCTGTTATACTATTTGTCATTCAATTATAAACATACACATTAAACCATCTTCACATACACTAAATTCACAGATACATTAAATCATACAATTCTTTCCAGCATATAAATAAATTCACACATACGATAGTCGAGTGCACACAGTTAGTGTAATACTCTCACCCAGGCACTTGGGTGAGTGCACGCAGATTACTCAGTAAGTTCACGCAGTTTCTGTTAAGTGCACACGGTTAACTTAGTAAGATCACCCAGTCCATTTGGTAGGTGCACACAGGTTACTCAGTAAGTTCAACACTAGCAGAAGTCGTTGTCCCTTTCTGGGGACGTCACTCGACTCTACTCTTTTGCATTAGCATCACTTCGATGACTCAGAGATCATATACTTCACAGTTTCTGTTTACTAACCTATTTCACGGATCAAGCACTCCAGGCGCGGACTTATTAGCCGTCGCTGGAGTCACAGCCACCCACACTGAAGACGCTGCAGATGTCTTCGTGGCGTAGATCCGGAGATTTACTTCGGCACCGTTGTTGCAATTCTGCACCAGTGATGGTATCCGAAGGAGAGGCAATGCAAAGATGGTGTCCACATCCGGTCAAGCCAGTGATGTCATGGGGACCAGATCCATCCGCCGCACATCAGGGGTTCTTTGCTCCGTAACCGCCCCGCTGTATACAACATGTACACAATCGTAAATTTTTGCTCTTATCCTTAAAGAGACTGTATGTCTTTATAGCTCACATTGAGCAAGGATCATTTCCCTTTGTAGAATGTCTCTACACGCCACCACAATCACTACAATCACTATTATCAGCATTCCTGTGACAATACCTAGTATAGCCACTTTACACACAATGGACTATGAGACAATATTACAAACACAGCTCACCTTCATTTTATAACATATTTATACCCATTCATTCATCAATAGATATTCAAATTACACAACTGAAATACGTTCCTATTTCAGCCCATATCTTCACATATGCAGGGTGGAGAATTCTCCGCGAATCCGCGGATTTCCGCGGAAGGCATTTGCATTTCCGAGAAAAAAATATTGAGTTCCGAGTGTGAGAAGCTGAGGGCTACCCTTTACTGGGCATAGCGGCCAAAAGCGGCCGAAGGTCTAAACAGGCAAAACGTCCAAAAGCGTCCGTATCAACCATGTGGTTATATTCTCGCGTTGTTTGAAATATTGCGAGACTTCCGGCAATTGACTTCCGGTTAAATTCTGTTGTGAAAACATTCGACTGCATTTCCACAAGTTTTCTCTGTGATGCGTTCGTTTTTTCGATTTTTTTTCCAATTTTTCTGTGTGTGTGTCTAAAATGGATGGTTTGGATTCTTCGACTGAGGAAGAAGAGTTTACAGGCTTCCATTTATCAGACAATAAAGTGAGAGAAATGGACTTGGAGTCGGAGGAAGAGATCGGTACTGACATTAGACAATTAGTGTCAGTAGTGTGCATGCGTACGATCTTTCAGACTGGCATGAAAGTGAAGAAGAGGAGGGGGCTTGTTTGGACTTTTTAAAACTTTTTTTATTGTATACACATGGAGTAATCAAAAACAAGACATGACAAGAGAAGTATAAAAAGGTAGATAATCAAAAGAGATTTATTTCTGTTCATTTTGCACTAATACCTAAGATGTAGTGTTTTTACTAACGTACCCCTAAATATCTCTAAAATTATAAAAATTCTTGCCTGTTTACAGCTAAAAAATAGACAAACGTGTGCCCAGTAAAATTTGAAATGTGGAGTTTGTGTGTAACAGTGGTGGACCTCAAACTTTGTTAGGCCTACAAATCAAGATTCTTAACTTTTTTGAAAGACATGTGCATAAAACATTCTTTTTTTTTTTGGTTGTTGTTGTTTCTATTCATGTTTACTTTGTGCTTTTTGCTTTCAGGAGAGGCCCTAAATTACTTTCAAAATAGCATAAATTCATTTTCTTCCAGGGGGCGAATACCGGGGCTTGGCCCCTGGGCCCCGGCCGGATTTCAGAGATTTCTAGATTCAGTTGTTCTCCACCCTGCATATGACTGAATATAAAAATGGCATCATAATTACAAACTGAGTCACACATACATGTATACACATGATCAAATAAATACTGACCCGAGTTATCGAACTTTGTTTTCAAACATGGGTTCGTCTGTACCCTAAACGTACTACTTTACAAAAAGCAATATTCTTCCTTCTTCGTAAAGATAGCTTAGCAGTTCATTACAAATACCACTAATAATAATAATAATAACAAATACCTGTATTCTTATACAGCTAAAGTCCTAAAGAAAATCAGGTCTTTCTCGAGCACCCACGAATGCGTCCTCTCGCTTAGGCTGATGTTTCGTCTCTGCTCTAACAACAGCTCAGAAACTAAATTATAATTTCTACCGGAACAACAGTGACGTCATAACGTCTTTCTATATAACTGCGTACAAAACGCGTTCGTTACAGTGATGACGATCTTTAATTCTGATTGGTTGTAATGCGTCATTTCTAGAACGTCCTGTCGTCATCTCAAATGAGAGAAAAAAATTATAAAATGGATGCCCTGTGTGTGGGTAGAGGTTGTTGTTGATAGTGAGTTGGAAAGTAAAATTTGAGAGTGGAAAAGCGATTGAGCGATTGTATGCAGTTGTTGATGTGTGCTGAATAAAAGTGGAAAACTTCATACTCGACTCAAGACTTGTTGATGAGTGAGCAGGCTGCGTGAATAAACGAATCCGAACTTACACTCATCAGGAGAATTCACGCATTGGGGCTGAATCTACTACTGATAGAAAACACCACCATCGAATGAGTGTAACATTTTGGGGGCGAAGCCGCGATTCACGCCATAGCCAAGGGTTCAACTGCTACAACAAGCGAGTCAACGTTACGAGAGGCAGTCATCGAGGGTAGCCGCCAACGAGTTGCGTCGAGAGGGGCCAACATACTGGGACTACATCACCGATAGATTCGGGTTGACTGCAAGGGCGTGTAGTCGCTGAAGAGTTGCTTCGTGAGCGAACAACAGATCAGGACTACGTGGCTGCCGCAAGACTACGTCGAGGGACAGTCTCGGAGCTACATCGCCAGTGTTACAGAGAGTGGCGAGCGGACGTCGCGTCTACTTCAGCACAGGAGCGTGTACATCAACACCAGCGTGGTGCAGCGTCGCATACGACGAGGACAGCGGGGCCTGCGTCAGCGAAAGCGACTAGTGACAAGCATCAGCGCTACTGCAGAAAGCGTGCTGTTCTAAAACAGTCTAGAAAGGTACAGCACAGTCAAGAACTTTCCAGAATAGAACTTTCCAGAAGCATCAAGATGGCTGACTTCTGGCAGAAAGGGGTTGAACTAAATCTAATAGGCAAACAGCTGACGGAGTACGTCAAGTCTCAAAAGAGAATATGGCGTGAAGAAAGAGAAAGAGAATTAGAAGAGAAGCGTCTAGAAAAAGAAGAGCAGCGTCGCCGTGAAGAAAGAGAATTAGAAGAACAGCGATGCCGAGAAGAAAAGGAAGAACAGCGTCGCCGAGAAGAAAGAGAATTAGAAGAGGGGCGTCAAGAAAGAGAAGAGCAGCAACAAGAAAGAGAAGCTGAGCGTCAGCACCAGCTAGAGCTGGCGCGTATTCAAAACAATCAGCATGCGCCACAAGTCATCAGCGACCACATGGCTCCAAACTTGCCAGCGTTCGTCGACGGGAAGGACCAGATCGACAGCTATCTGGCGAGATTCGAAAAGTTCGCCGAAAGCTCCAACTGGCAACCTAGAGACTGGGCGATTCGACTAATTGCACTTCTGACAGGGCAAGCACTCGAAGTTTACACCAGACTGTCGAACGATGACGCCAAAAACTACGACGTTTTGAAAGAGGCCCTATTACAGTGCTACAACTTTACAGAGAAGGGCTACCGTAAACGCTTCCGTGAATGCCGGCCTAAGTCAGACGAGACGCCAAAGCAGTTTGTGGAGCGCCTGTCGTCTTATCTACACAAGTGGGTGGAGTTATCAGGCGAAAGGAAGTCTTACGACAGTCTCCATGACCTGATCGTGAAGGAACAATTTCTCAATGCCTGTCACAAGGACCTAGCGACCCACTTAGAAGAACAAAAGCTGCAGACGCTTAAAGATGTGACTGAGGCTGCTGAAAGATATCTCATCGCTCATGGGAAGACACTGGGGCCACCCAGCGCGACGAAACATTTTCAGAAGACTGGAAACCATGTGAACCAGATCCAGGGGAGCCAGACGAGCCAGAGACAGACGGACTCCACGCCTCCTCCCAGGGAAGGGCATTCAAGGGGCTGTTTCACCTGCAACGCTACATACCACAGAGCGGGTAACTGTCCTCAAAACAAAAGTAGCGGACAGCGGAGCAGTACGGACAATTCAGCGGCGGGCAACCGGCAGAGGCGGTTCTCCAATCAACGGCAAACCAGTAGATCTGACCATCAAGTGTGCGGCGGGAGCGTCATTCTTCCGAGTGAGACCGAGCGCACAGCTACTCCTGCGGACGTGCAAGAGTGCATGACTGATGGCTAACTCCTCCTTGCCAACGGAAAATCCATCCCCGTCGTCGCTAGCGCAGCTGTGACCGTCCAGAACATGCCTGTTTCCAAGGGACTCGTCGGAAATCATGAAGTGACTGTCCTAAGAGACTCACTGTGGCGCAGTGGGGTCATCGTCAGAGAAGACATAATCGCTAAAGAACAATTCACTGGCGATTTTAAATGGACACTCATGGCCGACAGCAAATGTGTAAGAGCTCCAGTTGCGAAGATTCAAGTCAGCACTCCTTTCTACATAGGCGAAGTAGAAGCGGTTTGCCTGAAGAAGCCGCTATACGATGTGATGATCGGGAATATCGACGGCGCGAGACGACCCGACGACCCCGATCCAGAGTGGAGTCCTGCCTCAACCCAACGCGTCGAAGTTGTGGAGGAGGATCCATTGCCATTTCCCGATGGAGACCTTTCAGAGCTGCTACGGGACAATGTGGCTACTCCGGCTCAGCCCTGCCGACCAGAGATCGTCGGTGCTGTTACTACCAGGGCCCAGGCCAAGAGAGACAAGACGTCTACGCCACTGAAGGTCGCCGACCACTCCAAAGCTGCCATCGTGGACAGAGATAAGCTGATCCAGCTCCAGGAAGCTGATAGCACTTTAAACAAGTACAGGAACCGCCAAGACCACGTGACCAAGGGCAGTGGCACGGTCTATTTTGAGGTGAAGGCCAAGATCCTGTATCGAATCTTCCAGCACCCGAGGGTCAACGGAGGGAAACCACTACGTCAAGTATTGGTACCGTTACCCCTAAGGCGCCAGGTGATGGAAGTAGCGCATGACTCAATAATGGGAGGTCACCTGGGTATCAAGAAGACGTCGGATAGAATCCAGGCGGTGTTCTACTGGCCAGGACTTCATGCGGACGTCAGCCGTTTCTGCCGATCGTGTGACATTTGCCAGAAGACCATACCTCGAGGAAGGGTCCCGAAAGTGCCTATGCAGAGGATGCCCCTGATCGACCGACCTTTCAAGAGGGTGGCCTTAGACTTAATCGGCGAAATAAAACCTCCGAGTGAAGAAGGTCATCGATGGGTACTGACTTTAGTGGACTATGCGACTCAGTACCCAGAAGCAGTCCCTCTGAAGAAGATTGACACTGAAACTGTAGCAGAGGCACTGGTGGACATGTTCAGTAGACTTGGAGTGCCTGAAGAAATTCTGACAGACCTCGGGACGCAGTTCGTCTCTGACTGCATGAAGGAGGTCAACAGACTGGGGTGGCCTCGTGGCGCAGTGGATAAGTCGCCGGTTTCCTATGCCGAAGGTCGCGGGTTCGATTCCCGCAAGGGGCGAACGTATGTGACTTAGGTACGAGACTATTGAGGTCACCGAGGGTTTTCTCCGGGCACTCCGGTTTCCTCCCTCCCTTCAATAATGGTACAGGATGCAGTCAATATAAAAATTTCAAAAATAAAAATTCGATTTTCTTTCCGTCTTCTAATAGCGATCTCCCTGCCTTTACACCACCTGTTTGAGTGATGGATGTGTGTTTGGTGTGTGTGAGGGTGGATGAGACAGGTGAGCGTGTATGTTGGTATAGATCGCCGCGCTTTGAGCCTGAATGATTTGGGGAAAGGCGCGTATAGCATCCTGTATTATTATTATTATTATTATTATTATTACTGCTGAGCATCCGGCGTTTGACTACGACACCCTACCATCCAAAGTGCAACGGGCTTGTCGAGAAGTTCAATGCTACGCTGAAGTCTGTCGATTCTGGGAAAATACCATCTCTTTGGAAATTTTCTAATGTTGTCCCATTACCGAAAAGGTCTAACCCTAAACAACCCAACGACTTTAGGCCTGTTGCTCTCACATCTTTTGTGATGAAAACTCTTGAAAAAATTATCAAGGCTCTGATTTTGAGTGCGACTGAAAAGTTTCTTGACCCGCTGCAGTTTGCTTACCGGGCTGGTAGGGGGGTGGAGGACGCCAAGCTGTTCATCTTAAATACTCTGTACAAGCATCTAGAAAAACCAAAGGCGCACGCACGCCTCGTTTTTGCAGATTTTTCTTCTGCATTTAATACCATGCAACCACATATTCTGGCGAAAAGATTGATTGAGAATTGTAGGCTTTCTGACCAACTTGTTTTGTGGATCTTGGATTTTCTGGTTGATAGACAGCAGAGAGTTTATGTTAATGGTTGTTTTTCTGATATTGCTGTTACATATACAGGGAGTCCTCAGGGATGTGTGTTATCTCCCCTGCTTTTTATTTTGTACACCGACAGCTGCAGAAGTACCCAAGAGTGTAGGTTTTTAGTTAAATTTTCAGATGACTCTGCCTTGTTGTCTCTTTTTCAGGGCCCGGAAAACGATCATGGTCTTGCCCTTTCTGATTTTGTTAACTGGTGCGATAATAATGTTTTGGAAATGAACGTGTCTAAAACAAAAGAAATGCTTTTTGATTTTAGGACAGTGAAGGATGATGTCCGTCCATGTGTTATTCATGGTGAAGATGTGGAAGTTGTTGACACATATAATTATTTGGGTACAGTTTTTGATAGTCAGCTGAAATTTGATGTCAACACCCACAGTCTTGTCAAACGTGGTCAGCAAAGAATGTATCTTCTTAGGAAACTAAAATCCTTCTCTGTAAACACAAAGATCCTCAGTTTGTTTCACCAGTCTTTTATAGAAAGTTTGCTGACTTTTTCTTTTATCTGTTGGTTTCACGGTCTGACTGTGAAGGATAGGAACAGTCTAAATAGCATAGTCAATGTCTGCTCAAAGATTATTGGAGTTAGGCAGAGAGATCTTTCTTCTTTCTGTGATCAGCAGATCTTACGGAAAACCGGGAGCATCCTTAATAGTCATCAGGAACATTGTTTGAAACCCGAGTTCACACTGTTGCCGTCCGGGCGCCGATATGCTATGCCCATCTGTAAGGGAAATCGGCGTTCCAAATCTTTTATTCCCAGTGCAATCCGACTTCTTAATAGTACTAACCGCTTTTAGTTCTCGGCACTTTGGGGGTCTTATTTGTTATATAGTGAGAGTCTCCCTTTAGTGTCTATGTGTACTGGCTGCACTTTTTAATCAACCTGTTAAATTTTGTTGACTTCTGTGATATCACTTGTGATCTTGATTCGCGTGTGTGTGCTTGTTTGATGTTTTTTTTAAATTTATGTATTTATTGTTTTGTTTTGTTTTGTTTTAAAAAAAACGGTTTATGATACATTTTTTGAGTATCTTTATGCTGCCTCATAAACTTAATAATGTAATTGCCCTTTGGGATGAATAAAGTTGTATTGTATTGTATTGTATTGTATTGTATTGTATTGTACCCTGAAGAAACTGTGCAGCGAGCAGCCCAGACAATGGCATCGCTATATCAACGCCTTACTTTTCGCCTACAGAGAAGTACCGCAGGAGTCCACCGGCTTTTCTCCGTTCGAGCTGCTGTATGGAAGAACCATCCGAGGGCCGATGCACATCCTGAAAGAACTGTGGACGAAAGAAGTAGACACCCCAGAGGTGAAGAACAGCTACCAGTACGTGTTTGAGCTACGGGAGAAGCTGGAGCAGACTCTCGAGATAGCCAGAGAAAACCTGAAGAAGTCCCAAGACTGTGGAAAGCACTACTACGATCGTAGGGCCGTGAACAGGAAGTTCAAACCTGGCAACAAAGTGCTGGTGCTGCTACCTACTGATCATAATAAGTTGCTGATGCAGTGGAAAGGCCCGTACGAAGTGGAGACCGTGGTGGGAATCAACGACTACAAGGTGAAGGTCGGCCAACATTCCAAGATATACCACGCCAACCTCCTTAAGCTGTTCGTGGAAAGGCCATCAGAGACTGTACACGCAGCAACAGCAGCTGAGATCGACGACAGCTTTGACAGCGAGGAACTGTTGGAACTGGGAGACTTCCATAGCAAAGAAGGCATCAATGATGTTAAGCTAGGACCACGCTTGACGGAAGGTCAAAAGATGGAGCTCAAGGACCTTATGGGTGAGTTTCCCCATAGTTTCAGCGATGTCCCAGGCTCTACGACTTTGGTCGAACATGAAGTCCACCTCACTTCAAATATTCCCGTTCGATCGAAACCCTTCCCGATCCCTTTCAAGGCCCGTGAATCCTTGAAGGAAGACATCGATGAGATGCTGAAGATGGGCATCATCAGGGAGTCCAGTTCCCCCTACGCGTCCCCTGTCGTGGTCGTGAAGAAGAAGGACGGGAGCAACCGAGTATGCATCGACTACAGGAAGGTTAATAAGATCACCGTCTTCGACCCTGAGCCGATGCCTACCGCAGCAGACCTCTTCCGCCAACTATCGGGCAGTAGAATCTTCTCAAAGATTGACCTCAGCAAGGGTTATTGGCAAGTCCCCGTGCGTCAACAGGACATACCAAAGACTGCTTTCATAACTCCTGATGGGACGTACGAGTGCCTAAGGATGCCCTTTGGCATGGTCAACAGCGGAGCTACCCTGAAGAGAGGAATGAGGAAGATGCTCAAAGGGATGGACAACGTCGTGTGTTACTGGGACGACCTGCTAGTCCACACCCGCACCTGGGAAGAGCATTTGCAGACCTTGAGGGAGGTGTTTCACCGTCTAACAGAAGCTAATCTGACCGTGAGACCCAGTAAGTGCATTCTGGGGACTGACAACGTCAACTTTATCGGCCATTCGCTAAAAGAAGGACAAAAGGGGCTTCTGCTGGAAAACGTCACCAAGATTCTGAACGCACCACGTCCCCAAACGAAGAAGCAGGTGCGATCTTTCCTGGGGTTGGCTGGATATTACAGGGAGTTTGTACCAAACTACTCCGCCATCACAGCACCCTTGTCGGACCTGGTGCGGAAAGGCTGTCCAAACCAAGTGCAGTGGGGACCGTCTCAGGAGAAGGCATACCAGACTGTGCGCGACCTCCTTTCGAAGGATCCGGTGCTACGACTGCCTGACACTTCCAAGGAATTCGTCTTAAGAACAGACGCAGCGGACGAAGGCATCGGCGCCATACTGATTCAAGAACACGAAGGGAAACTATTTCCGGTCAGTTACGCCAGCAAGAAGCTGTCCAGGGCTGAGAAAAATTACTCGACCATGGAGAAAGAGTGCCTTGCCATCATATGGGGAATCCGGAAGTTCGAACTGTACCTTCAAGGAGTGAAGTTCGTGCTACAGACTGATCACAAGCCGCTAACTTACTTGAACTCTGCCAAGTTTGTGAACAGTCGGATCATGAGATGGGCTATGTACTTGCAGAACTTTAACATGCGAGTAGAATCTATCAAAGGATCAGACAATGTTGGTGCGGACTTCCTCAGCAGAGTGTGTGAGTAAAAAACATTGACTGTGTAGATAAACTGTGAACATTGACAGTATCCAGAAAGACTTGCAGATGAGAAACATTGACTCTGTGTGAATGAGCTGAGAACATTGACAGTGTTCAAACAGTCTGAAATAAGTTTTAATTCTGAATTTTGTTTGTGCATTATGTTCCAACGTTGTTGAAAGAAATTGGGTAAATTTCTTCTTGAGTGGGGGGTTATGTTACGTTGAAACGTGAATGGTAGTATGTCTGAAACGCGCACGATAGACCTAATCGTTTCGTTTTGCAAAGTATTCAATAATGGAGTTTATTTACCTTTGATTTGAGTTTGCATTGTTGTTAGGAGAGGTTTTTTATAACGTTGATTATTTTCGTTAGTCGATATTATTGGAGAATTCTCTAGATTTCAGTATTTACTATCGATGGAAACTTTCCGATAAATATCGAAGTATGAGAACATTCCCGAAATATGTATGACGTAAGTCAGTGATGACGATCTTTAATTCTGATTGGTTGTAATGCGTCATTTCTAGAACGTCCTGTCGTCATCTCGAATGAGAGAAAAAATTATAAAATGGATGCCCTGTGTGTGGGTAGAGGTTGTTGTTGATAGTGAGTTGGAAAGTAAAATTTGAGAGTGGAAAAGCGATTGAGCGATTGTATGCAGTTGTTGATGTGTGCTGAATAAAAGTGGAAAACTTCATACTCGACTCAAGACTTGTTGATGAGTGAGCAGGCTGCGTGGATAAACGAATCCGAACTTACACTCGTCAGGAGAATTCACGCATTGGGGCTGAATCTACTACTGATAGAAAACACCACCATCGAATGAGTGTAACAAAACGATTATGCGTTCACGATCTTCTCATGCTATACATTGTTTTTTCAGGTTTGTTTTCAGTGCCAATTGTAAAATTTAAGACATACTTCTCACGCATGTTCAGCATAATTTTGAAGGACTAAGGTGTGATTTCGCCCAATGTCAGCATAATTGGGAGCCCTGATAGTAATGCTTGTTATGTTTTAAAAAAATATATATTGTGATTGTAGCTCAAATGCTTTTCAGTTTTCCTTCTCTAGATATCTCTTTAAAAGTATATTACAGGTTGTGAGCTAAATAACTTGCCTTATGTGCCAGTGAACCAATGCTTAATTCCAGATGTTTCAAGAACATTTTTCATTGAAGTGAACGTTTTAGTGATTACAAGTTGATGTAATCCACACAGGAATATGGATGTGAGTTGCCACAACTATTCAGTTTTATCATCCAATGTAGCACTCACCCCTGATGTGTTTGCTGATTTCTTTGTTACAGAAAACAGTGGGCCATTGGACACGAAGACAGTGTGGGTGAAGTCGGAGATGTATATTGATGTACATCCAGTAGGGCCTGAGGTAATAACCGAGCTTGATGTCTCTTATACAAACCTTCAGCACATTAACTGTGTGATACAGTAATCCAAATGTACTGATAGTTGTTGTAAAGTAATATATTCTCATTATTGATTTTAGGAACCCCTTGACTCAAAACTGTTTACAGTGAAGACAGACCCTGACAGTTATACAGAGGAATGCAGTAAGTATACTAGTTTGTTTAATATTTAGCAATAATTGTGATGCTGTTATCTATATTGTGTTTGTGGCTTTGTTGCTGTACAGTTTCAACTTTCTGGACCTAAAGTATAGAACAGGCTCTGATCTGTGTTACATGCATGTGTGCCAATGAACAAGGGTTCAGTTCTACTAGTGACAGGAACAGTTCTTATGGGTGGAAATTTTTTGTGGTGTGAACCCCATAGTTATTCAGGCTTGATTGATTAAAAACTGCTCTTTTGTTTTATGATTATGTAGCCGAGCGGAGTATTGACTCCAGTCTCTCGGCCACCACCTTGAGAACACAGCCCAGCCCGAGCTGTTATTTTCCATTTATCACTCGTAAGAGGGACATAGAAATATTTGCCCTGCAAGGCGGTGAAGTGTGGGGGTAGCAAACTGGGCTGCCAGCTACTAGTGCCACGACACTTTACACAAGACGCTGCCACCGACCTGCATAAAATGCCTGCCGACAATGTATTCCCGCTCATCATCAAAAGCAGAAGATGAAAGGTCAGCCAGGGAGAACAAATGTCGTGTCACCTTGTTCTTCATAATCCAATAGCCACACTAAAGGCTTCTGCACAGCAGGAGCTACCCAAGGCTAGTCTACCCAAAAAATGTAAGGCAGACACCTTCTCTCCAAAGTTTGAACCAGTCGCCTCCCATAACGCCACAGATCCCACAGCTCATATCGAACCCTGTCCTCATGGTTTCCCAGTTTGCAACAGGTATGTCTGGAACCGACACTGACTACTCCCAGTCAGTCTACATTCACTGACTTAACAGTGAAAAACTGCCTTCAGCAGTTACCACAGTCCAGCATCATCCTTTTTCCGTTCGTTTGCACCACTTGTAGCTGAGCTGAGTTTTTTACCCCCACCTCTTGGCCACGACCTTGAGAACACAGCCCAGCCCCAGCTGTTATTTTCATTTTTTCCCTCACAAGAGGGTCATAAAAATATTTGCCTTGCAAGGCGGTGAAGCATGGTTGGTAGTAAACCGGGTTGCCGGCTATTAGTGCATCGACACTTGGCTGCAAAGTCGCTGCCACCGACGTGCATAAAATATATACTGACAATGTAGTCCCGCTCACTACCAAAAGCAGAAGTCTAATGGTCAGCCGGAGAGAATAAATGTTGTGTCGCCTTGTCGCGCATAACCCAATGGCCACACCAAAGGATTCTGCAAAGCACAAACCACCCAAGGCTACCCTATCCTATCCTAGATTCAGATTGACCCAAGGCTAGTCTACCCAATAAATGCAAACTTGACAACTTCTCGCCCAAGCCTGAGACAGTCACCTCCCTTTCTGCTACAGTTTTAAAGGAAATAAATAAATGGTGCCTTATTATTAAATGGGACACCATTATTGAAGGGAGGATGGAACCCAAAATACCAGGAGAAAACATTTGGTGACCCTAAAAGTCTTGTATCTGAGTCATAGAACTTCATCCTCTTCAAGGTTTGAACTCTCGAACTTTGACATAGAAAACCACAGTCCTAATCAACTGTGCTACTGCTATCACCCATGATAAATTTGCTGATTTTTTTGTTACAGAAAGCACTGACCCATTGGAAACAAAGATGGTGTGGGTGAAGACAGAGAAATACATAGAAATACCTCCAATGGAGTTTGAGGTAATAATGGAACTTGACGTCTCTTTTACAAATCTTCCACACAATAACTTTGTGGTACAGTAATCCAAGAAATAAAAATAATAATAATTATAATAATAATAACAATAATAATAATAATAATAATAATAATAATAATAATAATAATAATAATAATGGATGCTATATACAGCGATACATTTGGTTACGAACGCCTCAGGTCACGAACAGTTCGGGTTTTGAACAACAACTTTTAAAAAGCATTGTCACGCGTAAGGAACAGTGGGTTACGAAGAATAAATTTCCCTTGATAGTTTCTTGGTGCAGAAAGATTCCCAGCGGGCTATCAAGAAACAGCAACAAGAAACTCCTAAAACTAATGATTCACTGTCACGTCCCAACTGCCTCAACAGAGGTTCGACATGTGCAACTTCCACATGAGAAAAGAACCCAACACCTAAATAAAATCTATAAGACAAAACCAGAAGTGACAAGACAATTTCTTTATTTCACTCACTCATTCGCACTAAAAATTAACTCCCTTTTCCCACTTCCCAACCTTCCAACCCTCAGTCCCACTAATACAACCCAAAACTAATACAAAAAACAATTTGCTCAAAATAATAATGATAATTAATCAAAAATGAAAATAAATGACTAACTACAAAATGTACGAAAGATTTATATTAATTATGACTGGATCAGCTTACTGACAACAAGGTAAATAAATGTAAGCAATTGCTTTAAATCTTTATAAATATTCAAACCTTGTTTCACTTAACCTTCAAACAGCTACTACAAGTCTTTTATATTATATAAAATGAATAAAGAAAAGTTATATTTTATACAAATAGAATTTGTAAGGAAATAATCTAAATTATTAACTAGTAAAGATCTGGCGAATTAATTCCCCCAGACACAACTATACAATCACAAGGCTACTTTATCGGGTAGGTAATATTACAGAGACAAAGTTTATCATTCAATTCAAATTAAATATATTTCAATGTGCTGTAATTTATAAGTTATCACATGTAAATAAATTCTTGTTTCTCACAACTGTTTATCAATGGTTATAATTATTTGTTGTGAATTGTGGGGTGTGTGTGTGTGCGTTATGTAAACAAAATAAGGTTTCCCTTCTGACTACCACAACCTTCGAAAACTGAGGTTGACTCAAGGAAAGCGTCGTTACAGAATGTGGCACATCACATCACACCAGCTGGGCTACAGCACAGCAATCAACGATCTGGTTTTAGGTTTTGGTACATCTGCAGCAATACATACAAAATACACAATTATTAATAATTATATTATAATATATTGCACAATAATTCCGCTGACGGAATGATTGTCTCCCTTTCGTCATTCTTACTCATTCTCCCTGTCATAACTTCCGCCATTGCACACATGCATCCTTTCACCTCCTTCCTATCATTTCTTCGCTACATAACAGCGAATTCTCTTATATTAATTTATAATTATTTAATTTATAATTCATTTTAGAAAATCCTCTCACTCTCTCTCTCGGTATTTATGCAGCAGATAATATGAAACATAAAATAGAAGTAAGAAAACATAATTAACTATCCATTCACGCTCGCACTCATAACCCAGACCCCCGAACGATATGGCCAACTGAGAAATTGAGTCAAGCAACTTACGATTACCAGTGGGAGTCCTCCGGCCTGTTGACAAAGACACACAAACGACGGGACAAACACACAGGCACAGGTGGTTACAAGGTGGTACACAGGACACAAGAAGTCCTAGATGGAGTCATAGGTCACCCGACGTTACACGTAGGTAGCTCGGATTTCACCGAGAATACACAGCAGGTATTCAAAGCGGCTTAAGACACTTCCAGTTAAGCAAACACTTTCCAAAGTGTTCCCAAAATAGTCCTCCTCTTCCGAATACTAGGCTCTTTTTCGTTGACAGTCTGATCAGTACGACCCACAGACACAGTCACTATCTGTCACCTTGACAAAACTCAGATCCGCCGATTCTTGCTACATAAGCGATGTGAAAATGTTTCTGCCCCTATCAAAATATACAGTGCATGGGGTTTTATACGGTTAGCCTAGAATGTTCTAGAATATACTCATTTCAATTATAATTTATTTCCAGCACCGTTCGCGATTAGAGCACACATTCCACACATAGCAAATCGCATGGCAGCAATCAATCTTCTCAATAACAAAATAGCCAACTATACTGTTTCCTAACATAGTACGTTCTGCACGGGCGCAATTCATTCGCTACTTTTATTAATTATAAGCTTAATTAATTTTATTCTAACACTCTCCCCTTACTACCGTAACTTTTAACCTCTATGTACAGGCTGATGATTAAACTATATACATAGGCGCACGACTGCAAACTGCGTAGCGTGACATTCACAATAGCAAAGAATGTGACAAAATTCCCATGACCGTTTTCTTGGTAAGAAAGATAAACAAAATCTGTTTTTTTTTTATTTTACATTTAATTTATGTGGTTGTTTTATTTCTATGTATGTAATACAAGTACACATATTCCTTTTCCATATATGTAATACAAGTACATGTATTCTTTCTCCGTATGTAAAACAAGTACACATATTCTTTCTTTCTATGTAATACAAGTACACAAATTCTTTGTAAGGTAAATGACCGGATGTAAATAAAAAATAATGATTCTTTAATCTTAAAATGGATTGTCTCTGTTTCATTGATTTCAATGTCTCGATTTATGAACGTTTCCAGAACTTGGTTTGTAACCCGAGGTACCAATGTAGGCGCTGTTTTTTAAATTACCCATCAGCGTGGCGATCTGTACCAAAATACACACTGACATGTTTCACCCAGTCTGGCACGCACAACAAACACATCTATCACTAAAACATGTGGCACACACAACAAACACATCTATCACTCAAACATGTGGCACACACAACGAACACATCTATCACTGAAACATGTGGCCCACACAACAAACACATCTATCACTCAAACATGTGGCACACACAACAAACACATCTATCACTCAAATATGTGGCACACACAGCAAACACATCTATCACTGAAACATGTGGCCCACACAACAAACACATCTATCACTCAAACATGTGGCACACACAACAAACACGTCTATCACTCCAACATGTGACACACACAATAAACACATCTATTACTCAAACATGGGGTGTGAAGGCAGGATAGCTATTAGAATTCGAAAAAAGGAATTTTTATTTTTGACATTTTCATTGTGACTGCATCCGATACCATTATAATTATAATTTATTTAAATGAGGGAGGTAACCAGAGTACCCGGAGAAAACCTCGGTGATCTCAATTGTCTCATATCTAAGTCACATAAGTTCACTCCTTTTTTCTGGTTGTTATTGCAAAGTAATATATCCTCGCAATTTCAGGACTGAAGTAGGCTTATTTTAAACATTATCAAGAAATTGTTGCTGTGATAATGGTATAATAATAATGATCGATTATACTAATTAAAAAAAACAACTAAAGATTATTTAGTTATTGTTTAATAACAGTCCAGCAGACTGCAAAGAGATGAATCAGGACCACTGTGATGATGATATAATGATGATGATGCAGCTGATGATGATGATGATCATCATCATCATTATCATCATCATCATCATCATCATCATCATCATCATCATCATCATCAGCTGCATCATCATATGTTACTTGTTCTGCACACTCTATAGGTTAGATGAAAATACAGGTTATGCTTTAATGAGTGACAAGTTTTAAATGCATTTGGACGATGTCTAATAATTCAGAGATTGTAAATGTTCAGCACTTTTCTGATTGTAGTCTGACTTCAGTCCCATTTTCGTATTGATAGAGTAGGAATTCATCAGGAAATTACCTGCTCCCCCCGTCCCTTCCTCCATCCGCCATTTCCCATCCCCCTTTCTTATTTACATCTTTCAACACTTTATATTTATAGTCAGTGTTTATTGTATATCTTGGTTTTCTTTTTCAGATTCCAAATGCATGTGCTACACAACTGCTTGCTGTCAACTCAACACCACAGTCATTATCGGTTAAGTTCTCTTCTGCCTCAGTCACTCCCCACAGTGAAGTCAGTTTCAGAGATCAGGAGTGTAGAACAAAGACAGAGCAGCAACAGAAGACCAGAGAACAAAACAATCAAGTGTGTAACGTTTGTAATAAAGCTTTCACTCAGGCTGGCAATTTGAAGATACATAAGCTTATACATACAGGAGAGAAGAATCATGTGTGTAATGTTTGTAATAAAGCTTTCACTCAGGCTTGCAGTTTGAAGAAACATAAGCTTATACATACCGGAGAGAAGAATCATGTGTGTAATGTTTGTAATAAAGCTTTCACTCATGCTGGCCATTTGAAGGAACATAAGCTTATACATACAGGAGAGAAGAATCATATGTGTGATGTTTGTAATAAAGCTTTCACTCAGACTGGCCATTTAAAGGTACATAAGCTTAGACATACAGGAGAGAAGAATCATGTGTGTGATGTTTGTAATAAAGCTTTTACTCAGGCTTGCAGTTTGAAGGTACATAAGCTTATACATACAGGAGAGAAGAATCATGTGTGTGATGTTTGTAATAAAGCTTTAACTCAGGCTGGTGATTTGAAGAAACATAAGCGTATACATACAGGAGAGAAGAATCATGTGTGTGATGTTTGTAATAAAGCTTTCATTTGGGCTAGAGATTTGAAGGTACATAAGCTTATACATACAGGAGAGAAGAATCATGTGTGTGATCTTTGTACAAAAGCTTTTACTCGGGCTGGCCATTTGAATAGACATAAGCTTATACATACAGGAGAGAAGAATCATGTGTGTGATGTTTGTAATAAAGCTTTCACTCGGGCTGGCAATTTGAAGGAACATAAGCTTATACACACAGGAGAGAAGAATCATGTGTGTGAAATTTGTAATAAAGCTTTCACTTATGCTGGTGAATTGAAGAAACATAAGCTTACCCTTACAGGAGAGAAGAATCATGTTTGTGATGTTTGTAATAAAGCTTTCACTCAAGCTTGCAGTTTGAAGTTACATAAGCTTATACACACAGGAGAGAAAAATCATGTGTGATGTTTGTAATAAAGCTTTCACTCGTGCTAGTGATTTGAAGGTACATAAGCATCTACATACAGGAGAGAAGAATCGTGTGTGTTATTTTTTGGTAATGACGTTTTCACTAAGGCTGGCCATTTGAAGGAACATAAGCTTACACATACTGGAGAGAAGAATCATGTTTATAATATTTGTAATAAAGCTTTCACTCTTGCCTGCAATTTGAGGGTACATAGGCTTATACATGGAGAGAAGAATCATGTGTGTGATGGTTGTAATAAAGCTTTCACTCAGGCTGGCCATTTGAAGGAACATAAGCTTATACATACAGGAGAGAAGAATCATGTGTGTGAGACTTGTAATAAAGCTTTCACTTTGGTTAGTGATTTGAACACAAGTTGACACATTCTGGACACAAACATTCATGTGTTTGACGTTTTTATGAAAGTCTTTTCTTTCAGCTTGCAAGTTGAAGAGACATGCACTTACATGTTCAGAAGAGAAAACTCATGTTTGTGATTTTGTATTAAGTCTTTCTCTGTGACTGACGATTTGAAGCAACACATGATGAAAATGTAGGTGACATATGTGTAATATCGAATGCTTTTATTCATGCTGACAGTTTGATGAATCATAGATGGTACATACAGAAAAGACAATTAGCGGCTGTGCAATAATGCTGTTATTTAAATTGAGTACTTGAAGAAGCTTACAGTAACATAGGCTGGAGGTAGAAAAGAAGATAAAAAGAACACAATGAGTCGTCAGATAAAAACAAGCTTTCCAGTTCATTTTGAAAGTTTTTCTCAAGGTAAAATAAGTCTAAATGCCTAAAACTCTTGACAGCCTCTTTCAACCAAGTTGATTCGGCTCTTTGCAGTCAGCTGGACCCTATAAACAACTAACTCTTGACAGTAATTCCATATATTTGCTCGAATAATATTGTGAACATTGTTAAAATTAAAATAGTATCCCAAACATATTCTGGGGAAAAAAAGGTGTGCAATGTATATATATATATATATATATATATATATATATATATATATATAATATAATATGTTGAATGCTGTCAGTGAATATTATGTGTAACGTTTAACCATTGAATGTAAAGGAGACAACATGTATGCTAGGAGTTTGAGATATCACCAGTTGTCACATACTTTAAAGATACATTATGGATGTGATAAGTATTGACTCAAGTTGAGTACTAAAAGAAGCATAGATTAAGAAACAAGGAGTTGTAAATATAATATATGTAATATGTGTGACCCCTGGTTCAACCATTGTATAGCATGGGGTGTTTGTAACCTCCATTGTATGGCATGGGATGTTTGTAACCACCTTTATGATACCAGTTATATGATGTGTAGCATTTTACCATTGATTGTAAAGGAGATAACAAGAGAGTCACCCTGCTGTTAGATTGCTTATTTCAGGATTGATGGTGCATGAATATGGATGTAATGAATTACTGCATGTAGGTTTGCATGTGAAAAATTTAGATAAAATCTGCCTTTTTGTGTTAATGCTAATCAGATCCTTTTTACTATGACTACTTCATGCTTGCTACAGCTACAGGAGCTAATAAAGGAGATCTCTATTGTTCCAGGATTGCATTCCAAAACAATAAAATTGAATGGAGTAATAAAAACCTAATGGATAATATCTAATTAAGACTTTTGTTTAAAAATTAATATAGTGTTAATATTTATGCATTATTAATTTATTAGACCTATTTTGTAAAACCTGTTATTTTCTGCATTACTATCAACCTGGGTAACAATGTTATTATAATTTCTTTTGTAATTGACTTCACTTAGATAATTAGCTGATTATTTTGATGTCCCCTTTTCTCTTTTATCCCTTGTAGCAAATAAAGCCCAAATGCCTGGTATATCCAGTAGTCTCAGTGGACACTAAACTTGGAAAAGAAGACAGTTTGCATCATTGTCAAATTATGCTTTATTATGACATGATTATGACATGATTTTGCTGTGTATTGCTGACACATAAGCTTGTATACACTTACACATAAGCTTATACATACAAGAGATAAGAATCATGTGTGCAATATTTGTAATAAAGCTTTCATTGGGGCCAATGATGTGAAGGTACATAAGGTTATACATATAGGAGAGAAAAATCATATGTTTGATGTTTGTAATAAAGCTTTCACTACAGGTAGCAGTTTGAAGGCACCAAAGCTTATACATACAAAAGAGAAAAATCTGTGTGAAGCTTGTAGCAAGGCTTTCTCTTTGGCTGACTATTTGATGCAACAATATAGGTTGTTGATACATACGGGAGTGAAAATTTATGTGTAAAATTTGTAGTATTGAATGCTTTTATTCATGCAGACAATTTGATGAAGCACTTGATTTTGTGGTCCTGATTTGGCTCTTAGCAGTCCGCTGGACCCTGTAAGCAATGAATAACTAACAACACTTTGTTTCTGTGCACAGGCTGTGTAATACAGCTCTTTGTTGTTTACAGGCTGTGTAATACAGCACTTTGTTGTTGTGTACAAGCTGTTCCATTGCATGTTTCTAACAGCTAAAAGAATATTCTGGTAATAAATTATTAAAATGTTTATAACAAGGCAAAGCTAAGCATTGTGTTGTTGTTTTTAAATTAAAATGTCACTGATAGAATAAAGAAGGAATGAAGAGAGAAGTAGAGGTTACAGGAACAACTTTATAAACAGTCATGCATTCAGCAAACAAACAAACAAAAAAAAAAAAAGAAAATAATAAGTTCCACGTTCAAAATCTAACATAAATGTAAAAGTCTTATAAAAATAAAATTTAAAAAGTATTCAAAATTATACATGCTAGGTTAGTTAATCTTTGGAAACATATGAAACTAATTCAGTAAATGACAAGATGGCTTTGTGATCTTTCTCCTATCATTTATTAGTTGAATAATGTATAAATAGCTGCTTGTTCTATTCACCTTTGGTATAATTTTTTTTATATGGTAAACATTATTATATTTTTAATAAGTTTTTTAAAACTTCTTTTGGGCCAGGTTTCTTTCTACTATAACGTTAGCGAATAAATGTATGACAGTATGGAGAGTTTTTCCCCCTTAGCAAACTTTCGGTATTACTTCCCCTGTTCATGTTGAGGTTGTGCATTTGATTTGCAACGTTGAGTGCTGCATTGCTCTGTTATGGAGGACGAAGACAGCCCAGTGCTGTCTGAGGTGAAGCTGGAGTTTGACATTGCTGAGGATCCAGTGGTAGACTGGATGAGATTGCAAGCGTGGCATGCGCAAGGTGAGTCTTTCTCCGGTGATGAAACATTCGTTTCATATAATCATACACTTATTGAAAAAATCGCTTACATTATCTTACATACTGACATAAACAACAATTTTTGATTAAGTACATAGATATGTGTTTATGTTTATGCATGTATGTTTGTGTGTATGTCTATTTATATATATATGTTTGTGAAAGTCTAATATCATTTGATCAATGATTTGAATGAAAATACTTTAAATAAGAATCTGAAACATTCTTCATTGAACATGGAATTGGAAGCTGACATTTTACAACTACAGCCAGTACAGGACAGTTAAGATCAACATCATGGTATCAACCTGTACAGAAAACTATAATTTCCACGCCAGTCAAAATGAAAGCTTTGTCACTCTCCTATTATTGTTATATGAATTGAATGGCTCATCATTTATTTTTTCTTTGTTGTATTTTAGTACAATGTACTATTTTATTTTTTATTTGAGATGTCACAAAGTGGTGGCAAATGTTAACATCAGCGCTCCTTCAAGAATGGTATCACAGAAATGGATTAAAATAAATGTCAGGTTTAGCACACCTACACCCTCACACCAACAAAATTGTTTTTTCCTGACCTTTTGTGTGGACTGTGCAGTGAATCCTGGGTGCTGATCTTAACTATGGCAACGTTGTTTCTGCAGGATTTGTTTTAATTCCAATAGTGTTATAGTAATAGACCAGTTCTTTGTTCATCCTTGAGTGCACTTTGGAGGTTTATTTACTGTATCATTTGTAATATTTAGGTGAGAGGAAAAGATATAAGTTCTTATGTGATGGTTTTTCAGTTCATATTAAGCTTGCTGTCAGGAACTATTCACAAGAAAACTGTTGTTTTGTTTAGAAATTGCAGGAAGAGAAAGCCATCATGTTTCTCACAGCAACAGTGAACAGATTGTCAGAGGTACTGCTAACATGACTGGCAGTGAGTTCAACATAAAGGAAGAATCAGAAAGCAAGACAGCACCTGACAGTGACATGATGGAGTCACATATCCCACTGGTGTGTAAAGTGAAGACAGAACCTGACTGTGATCCTGAGGGATATGGTAAGTATATTAGCGTATTATAATCTGGGTTCTATTTTTGTAGTGAATCTAAGGAGTGAAATCACTTTCATTTTATAATTTTAAGGAACTTTTTCCTCTCCTTGTTAATCATTTTAAGGAATGGGAAAACAGATGGGAAAATGCCATGATTGATGGTTTCTTAGTGAAACAAAGGAAGTAACCATGGCAAACGATGCATCACAAATCTAGGTCACATTAAACTATGATGTCACTTCCTAAGCCTAGCGAGATGATTTATAAACTTTTGTGATTGGTTGATAGTGCAAAAGGTAAACAAGTGAACATCAAGCTCATTTTTTAGTTACATGGCCATGTTAATTTTAGAAACGATTATGCGTTCACGATCTTCTCATGCTATAAATTGTTTTTTCAGGTGTGTTTTCAGTGCCAATTGTAAAATTTAAGACATACTTCTCACATGTGTTCAGCTTAATTTTGAAGGACTAAAGTGTGATTTCGCCCAATGTCAGCATAATTTGGAGCTCTGATAGTAATGCTTGTTATGTTTAAACAAAACTATATTGTTATTGTAGCTTAAATGCTTTACAGTTTTGCTTCTCTAGATATCTCTTAAGTGCATTACAGGATGTGAGCTAAACAACTTCCCTTTTGTGCCAGTGAACTAATGTTTAATTCCACAAGTGTCAAGAACTTTTTTCACTGAAGTGAACGCTTTAGTGATTACATGTTGGTGTGATCCCCACAGGAATATGGATGTGAATGACCGCAACTGTTCAGTTTTATCATCTAATGTAGCACTCACCCATGATGGGTTTGCTGATTTCTTTGTTACAGAAAGCAGTGGGCCATTAGAAACGAAAACAGTGTGGGTGAAGTCAGAGACATATATTGACGTACATCCAGTGGAGCCTGAGGTAATAATCGAGCTTGATGTCTCTTATAAAAAAAATTAACACATGAATTGTGTGGTACAGTAATCCAAATGTACTGATAGTTGTTGTAGAATAATATATTCTCATCATTGATTTCAGGAGCCACATGACTCAGAGTTGTGTAAAATGAAGACAGAGCCTGACAGTGACACAGAGGGATACAGTAAGTATAGTAGTGTTTTATACTTAGCAATAATTGTGATGTTGTTATCTATATTATGATGTTGTTATCTATATTGTGATTGTAGCTTAGCTGTTGTACAGTTTCAACTTTCTCGACCTAAAGTATAGAATAGGCTCTGAGCTATGTTACATGCATGTGTGCCAGTGAACAAGGGTTCAATTCTACTAGTGACAGGAACATTTCTTATGGGTGTTTTTTGTTGTTGCTTTTGTTTGTGTGTGTGGTGTGAACTTCATAGTAATTTAGGCTTGAGTGATTAAAAACTGCTCTTTTGTAAATGTGCCTTATTATTAACTGGGACACCATTATTGAAGGGAGGGAGAAAACCAAAATGCCAGGAGAAAACACTTGGTGACCTGAAAAGTCTTGTATCTAAGTCATAGAAAGTCATCCTCTGCAGGGTTTGTACTCTCCAACTTTGGCATAGAAAACCAGAGTGCTAACCAACAGTGCTACTGCTATCACCCATGATACATTTGCTGATTTCTTTGTTACAGAAAGCACTGACCCATTGGAAACAAAGATGGTGTGGGTGAAGACCGAGAGGTACATAGATTTACTTCCAATGGAGTCTGAGGTAATAATGGACCTTCCAATCCAAAAATAATAATAATAATAATAATGGATGCTATATACAAGTGTTCCTTTAGTCAGGAACGCCTCATGTGACGAACAGTTTGGGTTATGAACAACAACTTTTCATTTTTGTTTGTCTCGCGTAAGAAACAGTGGGTTACGAAGGACAAATTTCCCTTGATAGTTTCTTGATGCAGAAAGATTCCCAGTCGGCTGCCAAGAAACAGCGACAAAAAACTCCTGAAACTAATGATTCACAATAGCTAAGAAAGTGACAAATTTCCCATAATAATTTTCTTGGTAAGAAAGATAGACAAAATCTTTTTTTTTAAATTTTATATTAATTTTTTTGGTTGTTTTCTTTTTATGTATGTAATACAAGAACACATATTCTTTCTCCGTATGTAATACAAGTACACATATTCATTGCCTTTTGTCAGGTAAATGACAGGATGTAAATAAAAAAGAACGATTCTTTTTTCCTAAAACGGATTGCCTCAATTTCATTGATTTCAATGTTTTCGGATTACGAATGTTTCCAGAACTTGGTTTGTCACTCGAGGTACCACTGTAGGTTATCAACCTTTCCAGAACTTGGTTTGTAACTTGAGGTACCACTGTAGGTTATCAACGTTTCCAGAACTTGGTTTATAACTTGAGGTACCACTATACTCTATAGGTTATGAACATTTCCAGAACTTGGTTTGTTAATCGAGGTACCACTGTAGGTTATGAACGTTTCCAGAACTTGGTTTGTTAATCGAGGTACCACTGTAAGTTATGGTACAGGACGCAGTCAATATAAAAATTTCAAAAAAAATAAAAATTCTATTTTTTTTCCGTCTTCTAATAGCGATCTCCCTGCCTTTACACCACCTGTTTGAGTGATAGAGGTGTATTTGGTGTGTGTGAGGGTGGATGAGACAGGTGAGCGTGTATGTTGGTATAGATCGCCGCGCTTTGAGCCTGAATGATTTGGGGAAAGGCGCGTATAGCATCCTGTATTATTATTATTATTTTATTATTTTATGAATGTTTAGATTTAGATTTTAATGCTTTATTGTCCCTTTTTATCGGGAAATTCTGGGCCGCCTCCCCTGTGGAAGGCGTAGTTGCAGCCTGTGGCGCGCCCAAACCCAACCTACCTAACATTAGTTGTGATTTTTAAAATTTAGAAATTCTTTAAATTTTGAAATTTTTTGAAATTTTTGCTGGGGGAGCAAACCGGAGTATCTGGAGAAAACCCCCGAGACGTTGCCTGAGTCAAAAGTAAATAATATTCGGAGAAACATAACACCTCGATGGAGGATCGAACCCACACCTGTCAGGCGCCATTGGTTTCTGGCCTTTCCAGAACTTGATTTGTAACCAGAGGAACCACTGTAGGCGCTGTTCCCCAAATCACCCATCAGCTTGGCCATCTGTACCAACATACACACTGACATGTTTCACCTACTGTGGCACACACAACAAACACACTGACATGTGTCACCCATTGTGGCACACACAACAAACACATCTATCACTCAAACATGTGATGCACACAACCAACATATCTATCACTCAAACATGTGGCAAACAAAAAACACATCTATCACTCAAACATATGGTACACACAGCAAACACATCTATCACTCAAACATGTGGTGTGAAGACAGGGAGATCACTCTTAGAAAATTGAAAGGAAATCAAATTTTTATTTTTGACATTTTCATTGTGACTGCATCCGATATTATAATTATACTTTATTGAAGGGAGGGAGGAAACCAGAGTACCCAGAAAAAACACTCGGTGACTTCAATAGTCTAGTAACTAAGTCACATAAATTCGCTCCTTGCTATGTGTGTGCCCCACGTGTTTAAGAGTTAATATAGGACCTGTTCTTTCATGCAAAGAACAACAGGAACTCCGAAAAATTTGATGCAAACACAATATTAAATGCTGAACAAACTTTACTACGAACGGACAATCACTCAATCAACAGATATTGTGTAACATACAAAGTCAAAATGAAGATGGTGATGTAATTGCTGACTGTGATGATGATGATGGTGACGATGATTTGTATGACAGTGATGATGACTGCTATGACGATAATGATAAGATTGTTTATTTCGTCGTTGGCCTTAGCCTTCCTTGATGCCGTTACAAAGGGTTATAACTCTTCTCTCTCAAAGTAACTACAGCGTCGTCGGCTTCCAATTATTTCTGACAGTAATCTCGATTTAGACGACCGATAAGCCCCGATGAAGACTGCGATTATGATTAACATGAAGCAGCGATTTAAGCGAAAAGGGATGACGATCCTTTCTTCAGCTCTCTGCCCCGTAAGCCTTTGTCGACCACCAGTACAGTACTTACGATTCGTAGTGGAAAGCAGAGGTTGCAGACTCACTCTCATTAAAATCACATGAGATGTCAACGACTATGATGTGATCGCAGAGCCCTCAACGTCACTCGAACATGACCGACCTCTACGTCCAATGGCTCGGGGATCACTATTCATGAGGATATTTTGGGGAAAATGCGGAAAGGGTCATCCGTCGTTTAAAGGTTTGGTACTGAGTACATAGGGTGGGCTGGGAATAGGGACATGAAGAAACTCTCCACCAGGACATCCGCAACAACCTTGTGTACATTAGCGCCCTTCCGCTGGACAGAAATACAGACAAAGGCATACATGGCCACTACATGTATTAGATATAGTGTCAACCAGTTATTCATATGGTTTCTTTTTTCATAATCACGTTCAATTTAGGTTTGAAATGCGAACCATGAAATCCTATCTTATCCTATCCTGTAACTCGGAGGTCGTTGGGGCACCACGGATGATCGTTTAATGAGCGTACTCCATCTTTCCCTGGCCTCAGCAACCCTGATTGTTTCGCTCAGTGCCAGACTCGGTCAAACGCCTTTTTGAAGTCTAGAAACACATGATATAGATGTTGTTTGTGCTGTAGGTATTTCTCGCAGATTATTCTGAGATTGCAAATCTGTTCAGTGGTACTTCGCCCTGCCCTGAATCCTGCTTCCTCTTCAGCTATGATTTGTTCAGGTTATGTTTTCAACCTGTTGAGTATTATTTTCATGAGGACCTTGCTGGGATGGCTGATGAGGCTGATGGTGCAATAATTTTCACATCCCTGAAGGTTATCTTTTTTGGGAAGAGTGATGACAAGCGACTGGGTCCATGATGTAGGCCACTCCCTACTCTGCCAGATCTTGTTACAGATAATGGGGAGTGTGTCTCCTCCTGCTTGAAGCAGTTCCGCGGGTATGTTGCTCTTTCCAGCTGACTTCCCCTTCTTCAGCGATTGCACTGCTGCTTCAACTTCTTCTCGGAGAATTGGGAGGATTTCTTCTTCTTCTCTGTTCTCTGGACATGCTAGAACTGAAGGGTCTCCATTTGGTGTGTGGTTGTAAAGGTCAGAGCAGTAATCTGTCCATCTGTCCAATACTTCTTGTTCTTGTGTAAGGCATATGCCAGACTTGCCAGAACCATGAAATAATGAATCCAAATGAACTAGATTGAAGCAATTTCGATGAATGCAACAACTACCATTAAATCCACCACACTTCACCTCACCACTCCTCTCTCACTCTCTCTCTCTCTCTCTCTCTCTCTCTCTCTCTCTCTATCTTTCTCCATTATGCACACATCAAAACAAATAAAGAACTTCCCCTGGTGACTGGTTATTCCAACTTTTTCTAGACATAACATCTACACAACAACCTGTTGAACCAATTCTGGGCACCAATCTTGGTCGCCACACCAATGAACATCAAAGTGATGTTACTTGTTGAGACCTATAAAAAAAAACAACTAAATTCTAACTGCTGACCCAAATTATGGATTTTTGAACCGTATGAGAACATCTAATCAGATTCATAAATAACGCCAACCAACTACACGTGCAAACTGAAAACTAATAACGTTATTTGGAACAGAAGAGTGATTAGCTATAAAACAATTAATCCACATAACAGGCACCCGAAATGAAAAATTAATACAGGTCCGCGACACCCTGGTTGTTGTTGCAAATTAATATATCCTAGTAATTGTCAGGACTGAAGTAGGTTTACTTTAACTGTTATCAAGAAACTCAACACATTGTTGTTGTGATAATGGTATAATAATAATAATCGATTATATTAATACAAAAAATACTAAATATTAGTTAGTCATTGTTTCTAGGGTCCAGCAAACTGCAAAGAGCCGATTCAGGACCACTTTGATGATGATGATGATGATGATGATGATGATGATGATGATGATGATGATGATGATGATGATGATAATGAACATTTTATAGTTAGTATTTTTGTAAATCTTTGTTTTCTTTTTCAGATTCCAAATGCACGTGCTACTCAACTGCTTACTGTCAACTCAGCACCACAGTCATTATTGGTCAAGTTCTCTTCTGCCTCAGTCACTCCGCACAGTGAAGTCAGTCTCACAGATCATGAGTGTAGAAGAGAGACAAGGCAGCAACAGAAGACCAGAGGGCAAAAGAAACTTGTGTGTGATTGTAATAAAGCGTTCACTCAGGCTAGTGATTTGAAGGTACATAAGCTTATACATACAGGAGAGGAGAATCATGTGTGTGATGTTTGTAATAAAGCTTTCACTCATGCTAGCTATTTGAAGGAACATAAGCTTATACATACAGGACAGAAGAATCATGTGTGTGATGTTTGTAATAAAGCTTTCCCTCTGGCTTGCCGTATGAATAAACATAAGCTTATGCATACAGGACAGAAGAATCATGTGTGTGATGTTTGTAATAAAGCTTTTATTCGTGCTGATGATTTGAAGAAACATAAGCTTATACATACAGGAGAAAAGAATCACGTGTGTGATGTTTGCAATAAAGCTTTCACTAAGGCTGGCAATTTGAAGGAACATAAGCTTATACATACAGGAGAGAAGAATCACGTGTGTGATGTTTGCAATAAAGCTTTCACTAAGGCTGGCAATTTGAAGGAACATAAGCTTATACATACAGAAGAGAAGAATCATGTGTGTGATGTTTGTAATAAAGCTTTCACTCAGGTTGGCAATTTGAAGGCACATAAGCTTACACATACAGGAGAGAAGAACCATGTGTGTGATGTTTGTAATAAAGCTTTCACTAGGATTAGCGATTTGAAGAAACACAAGCTGACACATTCTGGACACAAAAATTAATATGTTTGACGTTTTTAGGAAAATCTTTTCTTTCAGCTTGCCAGTTGAAGAGACATACATGTTCAGAAAAAAAATCATGTTTGTTATGTTTGTATTAAGTCTTTCTCTGTGGCTAACGATATGAAGCAAAACATGTTGATACATACTGAAGTGAAAATGTATGTGACTTATGTGTAATATCTAATTCCTTTATTCATGCTGACAGTTTGATGAATCACAGTTGGTACATACAGAAAAGACAATTAGCGGCTGTGTAATTATGCTTTTATTTAAATTGAGAACTTGAAGAAGCATCCCCCGTGGGAATAAATAGTATCCCCAATTTCAAGAAATTTAGTGCTTTAAATTCCCACTTTCGCTGTCTTTCTCCTTTGTTCTTTCTCATTCCTGCACTGTTCTATCAATCTACTATACTGTCTTCTTCTTCACTAGTCCAGCCATCTACCTTTTTTTTTTTTTTTGGAAAACTCTTTCAGGACAAAACTTTTCATTTGTGTGTAAGGTCGGTTGGATCAGTTTTGGAATATTGGACGCTTTCTGCCAGCTGGTCACTGGGGCTTTGTATGGTGTTATTATGTGGCAATGTAGGCATTTTCAATGTATGTGTTTTCTTGATATTTTATAATGATGTTTGTATTCTATTTTGTTATTGTAAACGGGGATTCGATACATTAGAGCACAGGCTCAGCATCCCCTGCATAAGATGTCTTTATTGTAAAGTGCCTTCAGTGTTACCAACTAAAGTTCTTTCGGCAGATCTTTTATGCGGATCAGGGGTGAGTCCTCTTTCAGCGAAGTTGTGGTCTTGATTTTGTGGTCCTGATTCGGCTCTTTGCAGTCCACTGTACACTGAAGCAATGAATAACTAACTAACTAACTAACTTGAAGAAGCTTACAGTAAGATAGGCTTGAGGCAGAAAAGAAGATAAAAACAACACGAGTCATCAGATAAAACCAAACTTTTGAGGTTATTTTAAAGTTTTTATCAAGGTAAAATAAGTCTAAATGCCTAACACTCTTAAAAGCCTCTTTCAACCAAGTTGAATCGGTTCTTTGTAGTCTGCTGGACCCTATAAACGACTATCTCACTCTTGACACCAATTATTTATATTGGCCTGAGCAATAGTGTGAACAACGATCAAATTAAAATATGAATATAGTATTCAAACATATGCTGGAGGAAAAGTGGCGTACAGTGTATGTAATAAATTTATGTTGAATGCTGTCAGTAAATATTATGTGTGACATTTAACCTTTGAATGTAAAGGAGACCACACTTGTGCTAGGAGTTTGAAGTATCACCAGTTTTCACATGCCATTGTCACATACCATTGTCACATACCATTGTCACAGGAAAAGAAGTGGATAAGAGGTTGTGTGTTTGGGCCACGTGTATTAGGCCTACTCAGGCAGATGCAGTTGTACAGTGTAAGGAGTAACGGGAGGTAGATTGAGGGGATGGATGATAGATACTGGTGGGTAGCCACAAATAGTTATTTTCCAGAGGCCTGGCTTTCATGGGCCACAGTTTAGACCGGATAAGAGTGAACGAACAAAGTCTCGCTCCTACGAAATAGAAAAGGCTTTAGTTAGATGCCATTTACAACCTTAGCTGATCAAGCCTGGGAGTTGGATTGAACCCTGTGGCAAGATAGGCGCTAGAACATGGGTGGGGATTGTTGTTGTGTACAGGCTGTGTAATGCAGCACTTTGTTGTTGTGTACATGCTGTGTAATACAGCACTTTCTTGTTGTGTACAGGCTATGTAATTGCATTTTTCTAACCGCTAAAATAATGCTATGCAAATAAAGATTTAAAATGTTTATACACATTTAAAACTGAACATTTGGTGTTGTTTTTACATTAAAATGTCACTGATATAATAAATAAGGAATGAAGGGAGATGATGTAGAGGTTACAGGGACAACTTTATAAACATTCTTTCAGCAAACAAACACAAGAAGCCACAAAATAACAAATGCAATCTTAAAAATGCAATATGAATTTAAAAGACATACCAAGATAAGAACTCGAGTATTCACAATTGTTTACTAATTCTAAAGTATGCTAAATATTTTAAACCTAAAATCTCCTCAGGTTATTTTAAAACGTACAATGCTTGAATATTTTGACTATTACTCACCTATTATTATAACTATGGATTCTTTGTCTTGCCTCCTTTCTATCTATCATTTCTTACCCCTTGGGGTCATGAGCAATCTTGCCACTGTAGATTGTTCTAACCTATAAAGGGAAAAGTGAACGTCCCAGTTGAAAACCTGTCTTTCCTTTGTAGGCAAGACCGATTCACTGCGGCAACAGTACCCCCGTTGGAGTGCCGGGGGTTTCAGTATAAATAGTATCCCCACTTTATGGAAATTTAGTGCTTTAAATTCCCACTGTCGCTGTCTTCCTCATTTACTCTTTCCCATTCCTGCTCTGTCCTCTCACTCTGCTATACTATCTTCTTCTTTGCTGGATCAGTGGCCTACCTTTTTTCTTGAAAACTCTTCCTGGACAAGACTCCTTGTTTGTGTATGGGGTCTGTTGGATCAGCTTGGGCCCGGAGTGTTGGACGCTTTCTGCCGGGTGGTCACTAGGGCTTCCTATGATGTTATTATTTACCAATATAGGCATTTTATATGTATATGTTTTGTTGATAATTTATAATAATGTTTGTATTCTATTTTGGTTTTGTAACCGGGGGTTCGAGTAGTTGGGGTAAAGCCTCAGCCGTCCCCTGCGTGGGATGTCTTTATTGTAAAGTGACTGGCCGGTGGAGGGCATTCAATTTTCCCACTGGGGTTGTTTCAGCAGATCTTTTATGCGGATCGGGGGTTGTCCGGTCCTGATTTGGCTCGGAAGAGTCCGCTGGACCTAAAGCAACAATCAATCAATCAATCAATCAATCTATCATTTCTTTCTTTGTTGGATCGAGTTCTGTTGGGAAGAACTGTTTTGTTGTCCGCCTGATGAAAAGTTTAGCTCCAACATTTGCATTGTGCCGTTTTTCTGTTGTCTTTATAACAATTAGCATTCCTTGATTGTTGTGTACATATTTGTTTCTCATTATAATGCCAAGTTAATATACCTTCGGAAACATACGAAGCTAATTTATCAAATAAAAATCTGGCTTTGTGTTCCGATAACACCTCTTTGTAGCCTTGCCCGAATTAATTCTTTGAATTCTTTATAAGTGCATGCTTGTTTTATTCATCTTTGGTATAAGATTATCACAGAAAAGCATTAATATATTTATAATAATTTTTAAAGAACTCCTTCTGCGTCAAGTGGTTTTCAACTATAACGTTAGCGAAGAAAATTATGACGGTATGTAGAGTTTTTCATAGCAAACTTCCGGTGTCAAGTATGACTTCCCCTGTTCATGTTGGTTTTGTGTAGTTGCTTTGCAAGTTGAGTGCTTATATTGATCTGTAATGGAGGACGAAGACAGTCCAGTGCTGCCTGAGGTGAAGATGGAGATTGACAATGCTGAGGAACCAGTGGTAGATTGGATGAGATTGCAAGCGTGGCATGCGCAAGGTGAGTTGGCTCCGCTACTGTGAAGAGTTCCCTGAAAATGGAAACTGACAGAAAGCGTAGTCATTCTCCTGTTACCGTCATGTGAATTGGAGCAATGGAGGGCTCATCATTTGTGTTTTCTTTGTTCAAAATTTATTTTACTACAATGTAAGTTGCTTTTTGTTTCTTTTGAGATGCCACAAAGTGGTAGCAAATGTTAACATCAGAGCTCCTTAAAAAGTGTCATTCACAGAAAAGGGTTAGGATAATGGTTAAATTAGCACGTTCTAACAGTTATTATTTTTTTCCTAACCTTTTGTGTGGGGTCTTGCGAAATACCGAAACCGGGTGAAACCGGGTCTAAATACCGAAACCGGGTGAAACCGAGTTCTATTTACCGAAACCGGATGAAACCGACTTTCCGAAATTAAATAAAATCGAGTCTTGTGCATTTAGCAGATACCACATTCTTTTGTGATTACGTCAGTGACTACAAACATAAAAACAAACATACACACCAAATACAGACGAACATAAGGGGCCTGTAAAAAAGGGTTTACTCTAAAAAGAGAGGTAACAAGTCAAGTGCTATCATTCGTTAAAGCTATCAACCCGTCACTGTTGAAAAGCTGCCCAACGACCCTTTTTCTTTCTTTTGCTGACAACCCTACCTTGTCTGCAAGGAATGCTGACATGTTCTTTTTCAAATGCAGTGTGCAGCAAACGCGACCAGCAGAGGGAAATGCTTTTGCCACGGCTTGACGGAGTGCAGCTTCCTCGTCACTGCCTATGACAAAAAAAATCAGTGAGGGAGCTGGGGATAAGTGTGTGGTGGGGGTGGGGTGTTGGGAGCCACAAGTCATTGCTAAGGTTAACCCTCTCCCACTCCATTATTACTCACGACAAATACAAACTAATAAAATCAGTGAGACAGAGCTCGGAAATCCAATTTTGTAGAGCTACTTCACATACAATAACATATATAATTATGTTTTCGGTTAAACTATTTAAACTATTTAACATTACTGTATATAGGCTTATGTATTACTATCACTTGTACTTATTTACTTTCTGATTTACTTGTATTGATACACGTGCAGTAATAAAGACTGTATAATTTACTTGTGCTGTTGTTACCTCTCTCTCTCTCTTTCTTTCTTTCTTTTTAATTTTTTTTATTTATATTTTTTAAATAGAGTAAACCTTTCTTACAGGCCCCTTTTGTTTGTCTGTATTCGGTGTGTCTGTTTTTATGTTAAATAATAATAATAATAATAATAATAATAATAATAATAATAATAATAATAATAATAATAATAATAATGAACATTCTTTTTAAAAAAAGGATGTTGTATCTAGTCAATAGAAATTACAGTTTGGATTCTAGATTCACAAGTCTCTCTCTTTTTAGAGTAAACCCTTTTTTACAGGCCCCTTATGTTCGTCTGCATTTGGTGTGTCTGTTTGTTTTTATGTTTGTAGCCAGTGACGTAATCGCAAAAGAATGAGGTATCTGCTAAATGCACAAGACTCGATTTTATTTAATTTCGGAAAGTCGGTTTCACCCGGTTTCGGTAAATAGAGCTCGGTTTCACCCGGTTTCGGTATTTAGACCCAGTTTCACCCGGTTTCGGTATTTCGCAAGACCGTTTTGTGTGGACTGTGCAGTAAACGAGTACAGGGTTCTAATCTTAAGTATGGCAAAGTTGTTTCTGCATGATTGTTTTAATATGAAATCGTGAAATACACCAGTACTTTGTTAATCTTTGATTGCACTTTGGAAGAGCTAGAGAAATACATTGATATATGTACATCCTGAGGACTGTGTCACCTGTTATATTTAGGTGAGAGGAAAAGATTTAAATTCCTACGTTATGACTTTCCAGTTCATCACTGTGCTTGCTGTGATGAAATATTCACATGAAAGCTGTTTTGTTTTTTTTAATAGAAATTGCAGGAAGAGAAAGTCATCATGTTTCTCACAGCAGCAGAGAACAGATTGTCAGAGGTACCTCTAATATCATTGGCAGTGAATTCTACATAAAAGAAGAATCAAAAAGCAAGACAGCTTCTGACAGTGACACAATCGAGCCACATATCTCACTGTTGTATAAAGTGAAGACAGAACCTGACTGTGACACTGAGGAATATGGTAAATATGTTAGTGTATTATCGTAATGATTGTCATGTTTTTTTGTGTGTCATTATTTTTTTTTTACCATATTGTGATTGTAGCTGAAATGCTTGACAGTTTTGCTTCTCTAGATCTCACTTAAGTATTGAACAGGCTGTGAGCTCAATAACTTGCTTTATGTGCCAGTGAAAACATATCAATTTCAGAAGGCACTGCCATTATGTGTTTGCTGATTTCTTTGTTACAGAAAGCAGTGGGCCATTGGAAACAAAAACAGTGCGTGTTAAGACAGAGCTAGATAGATGCATTGATATACATCCAGTGGAGCCTGAGGTAATAATAGAACTTGATTTATTTTGTACAAATCAATGCATTAACTGTGTGGCGTAGTAATCCAAATGTACTGATAGTTGTTGTAAAGTAATATATGTGCTCATTATTTATTCCAGGAGCCACATGACTCAAAGTTGTGTAAAGTGAAGACAGAGCCTGACAGTGATACAGAGGGATACAGTAAGTATAGTAGTGTTTTATACTTAGCAGTAGTGTTCTATACTTAGCAGTAGTGTTTTATACTTAGCAGTAGTGTTTTATACTTAGCAGTAGTGTTTTATACTTAGCAGTAGGTTTTTATATTTAGCAGTAGTGTTTTATACTTAGCAATAGTGTTTTATACTTAGCAGTAGTGTTTTATACTTAGCAGTAGTGTTTTATACTTAGAAATAATTATTATGTTATTATCTGTATTGTGATTGTGGCTTTGCTGCTGTACAGTTTCAACTTTCTTGACCTAAAGTGTAGAATAGGCTCTGAGCTTTGCTACATGCATGTGACAGGAACATTTCCTATTGAAGGATTTTTTTTTTTGGTGTAAGCCCAATAGTAACTCAGCCTTTCTCTTCACATGCTACACACATGTTTGTGTGTGTATGTGTGTGCGTGTATATGTGTGTGTGTGTGCACGCGTGTTATCTCGATTCTGAAACATATTCCTTGTGTTTTATCTTGACTGTAAAATTCTTTGTCTTGACTTGAAAGAACTGTGCTTGTGTTTTATAATTAAAGATAAATAAGTCAATAAATAAATGGATGCTAAAGGTGCCTTATTATCAAATCAGACTTAAAGTAGTGATCTGTATCCAACATACACGCTCACATGATACAAGAGACTTAGAGACTGACATACTAAGACTTTATTGGTCTATGAAATGTACATAGAAATTCGCCTTTCAACTGCACAAATATAATAAATATATAATTTTTTTTAATGACATGTAGAAACCAACAAATAAATAGTGCAACACATACAATAAAACAACCACTATCCCACACCCCAAACATACTTGCACTGTACACTCCCGTATACACCCAGACACACCTGCACAAACCAGCGCCACCACTCACAAACACCAACCACAGGCGTTCAACACATGCATTTCATGTACATGCATGATCAACCCATGCTAAGCCAAATCATAAAACAAGACTGTTTGAAAAATTTATACAAACACACACACGCACATACCAGACACATAAATACACAATGCACAGTTTTCACAACATCAACAACAAATACTGTATTAGGCACTGTATATATCTACTATATGCTATATCATACACACGCAGTACACACACACTGGCATGCTATTTTACACTCAATTAAATCACACGAGCACTCACACACACACTCGCAGGCAGGTAGGCAAACATTCTGGCTGACGGCTACATTTATCAGCCTAACAGACTGACTAACTGATCAGATTTCATAAAGTCAAGGAATAACGTTTGTGGATTAGCGATTGGCAAAACCAAACGGCTGAACCTGTCAGTCCTCGGTTGGCAACTGATATTCTTGCCCGACCTGGAGGAGGTCTGCTTGCTGTCAGGAAATATTCACATGAAAGCTGTTTTGTTTAGAAATTGCAGGAAGATAAAGCCATCATGTTTCTAACAGCAGCAGTGAACAGATTGTCAGAGGTACCACTAACATGACTGGCTGTGAGTTCAACATTAAGGAAGAATCAGAAAGCAAGACAGCACCGGACAGTGACGTGATGGAGCCACATATACCACTGTTGTGTAAAGTGAAGACAGCACCTGACAGTGATATGATATTTCTGCCACCTCCGGGACTTGCAGTTTGTCCAGGTCGAACTTTAGTCTAGTGCACTTTGCTGTGTTTTCTCTCAAGTGGTGCCTGAAGGACATCATCACGAGATCATGGTCACTTCTGATGTGTGCTCCTGAAAAAGTGCCTGTCCTGCCAATGTTGATGATCTGAAGCATGTCTTGACCATGATGTAGTCGATCTGTTGTGATGCTCCCCGCCAGGACTGTGCCATGTCCATTGTCTTGATTTTTTGTAGAGACCAAGCATGCTTGCCAGTATCAGATTGTTGTATCTGGCAAACTCCAAGACCCCTGTAATTTGTCTCATTGTTGCAGTGGGGTCCACATGTGTCTCCCCAGTTGTGGTGCACATCTTGGCCAACCTTGGCATTCCAGTCGCCTTACACTATGATTATGTCCTACTTGGGCACTTGGTCAAGGACAGCCTGTAGATGTTCATAGAAATCCTCCACTTTGCTGTTATCATAATCTGATGTTGGGGCATAGGCTTGGATGATGGTGATGTTGAAAGGGGCTTTTCTCATACGGATGGTAATGAGTCTAGTGGAGACTGGGCTGATACTGTAATTTTAACTCTTGCTGTTGCTGCTGCAACTCCTGACAGATTTACAGCTCATCGTTGTTAATTTCTTTTTTGTTGTCCCTCGTGCAGATCTTGCTAAGTTGTCCTTCAGAAGCACACTTATCACCTCCATCCTGGTGGTCAACGGAAGGTGTGGTCCTTGGTGACCCGGGCGACGATTAATCCGGTATGGAATGAGTGGTTTTCATGATATGATGTGTCATGGACAAGAAAAACCTGGCAGGGCCCAATCCTCTCCAGGCTGTTGGCCACAGCCGAAATCCACGAATACAGTGTGACTCACCATGGCCCCGAGCATGTGGCCGTTGAACCTGTAGTAACGTGAGGTTCCTCCATCCTGGCCGGTGACTTCTGTGTAGAAGACTTTCGTCCAGTGATGCCTTTCTAACATCATCCATTTTAATTGCCTCTTATGACACGCCGGGAAACATTGGGTCTATTCTGTTCAGTGCCTGAACCAACAGGGCTTTACAGAAAACACTAGGTGACCTGAAAAGTCTTGTATCTAAGTCATATAAATTCATTCTCTGCAGGGTTTGTGCTCTCGAACTTAACCAACACTGCTATCACCCATGATACATTTGCTGATTTCTTTGTTACAGAAAGCACAGACCCATTGGTAACAAAGATGAAGTGGGTGAAGACAGAGAGGGACATAGATTTACTTCCAATGGAGTCTGAGGTAATAATGGAACTTGACGTCTCTTTTACAAATCTTCCACACAGTAACTATATGTGGTACAGTAATTCAATAATATTCATAATAATGGATGCTATATACAGTTATACCTTTGGTTACGAACGCCTCATTTCACAATTAATTCGGGTTACGGGTTAAGAACAACAACTTTTTAAAATTTTTTGTCTTGCGTTAGGAATAGTAGGTTAGAAAGGACAAATTCCTCTTTATAGTTTCTTGGTGCAGAAAGACTCCTAGTCAGCTGCCAAGAAACGGCGACAAGAAACTCATAAAACTAATGATTCAGAATTGCAAAAAAAGTGACAAGTTTCCCTATGATAAAAATAAAATAAGGTAAATAAAATAAAATATTTAAAAAATGGTTTTCTTGGTAAGAAAGACAGACGGAATCGTTTTTTTTAATTTTATTTTACATTTAATGTAAATGACCGGATGTAAGTAAAAAAATAACGATTGTTTTGTCTTGAAACGTATTATCTCTATTTCATTGATTTCAATTTTCTGATTACCAACGTCTCCACAACTTGGTTTGTAACCTGAGGTTCCAATGTAGCGGCTGTTCCCCAAATCACCGATCAGTGCGGCGATCTGTACCAACATACACACCGACAAGTTTCGCCCAGTATGGCACACACAACAAACACATCTATCCCTCAAACATGTGGTGTGAAGGCAGGGAGATCGCTATTACAAAATTTCAAAATGGAAAGGAAATCACATGTTTGACATTTTCATTGTGACTGCATCCGATACTATTATAATTATAATTTATTGAAGGGAGGGAGGAAACCGGAGTACCCAGAGAAAACACCTCAATAGTCTCCAACCTAAGTCACATAAGTTCGCTCCTTGTTCTGGTTATTATTGCAGATTAATATATCCTTGTAATTTTAGGACTGAAGTAGGCTTATTTTAAACATTATCCTATCCTATCCCGTAACTCGGAGGTCATAGGGCCACCACAGATGATCGTTTAACCAGCGAACTCACCACAGATGATCGTTTAACCAGCGAACTCCATCTTTCCCTGTCCTCAGCAACCCTGATTGTTTCGCTCAGTGTCATACCAGTCCATTCTCGAATGTTGTCCTCCCACCTTTTTCGGTCTCCCTCTTCTTCTACCTCTTTGCACTGTGCCTTGCAGGATGGTCTTTGCAAGACCTGATAATCTGGTGACATGGCCATACCATCGGAGTTTCCGTTTGTTCACCACTGTGAGCAAGACATCGTGTTGTCCAATGGCTTGTGTGATGGTCTGTCGGACTTTGTCTTTGATGATGTGCTGGGTATAGGAAATGCCCAGAAGTCTTCTGTAGCACCTCATCTCCATGCTTTGTATTCTTCGTTGGAGATCTGCTATGAGGGTCCATGTTTCGCAAGCATATACGAAGATGGAGATGACAAGGGAGCACAGCAGCCTTACCTTGGAATGTTTACTGATGGTTCTGTCTTTGCAAATTGGCTTCAACCTCGCCAGGGCAGCAATTGTTTGGAGAGGACTTCCTGTCAGGACCCATTGTCTGATACATTGGCTCCTAAATATTTGAAGCTATGCACTGTGTTGATGGATTGGCCTTGGACTTTGATGTCCGTGTTGATGCCATTGGTGTTGTTGGTCATCATTTTGGTCTTCTCTGCACTTATTTCCATTCCATAGGCTCTGGAGATGGTGTGAAGCCTCTGTACCAGCTGTTCAAGTTCTTGTTCCTCTCCAGCCAATACATCAATGTCATCCACAAAATGAAGGTTGGAGATTGCTTTTCCCCCTATGCTGACTGTGCCTTCGTGATCTGCAAGGGCATCTGACATGATGCGCTCTAGGAAGATGTTGAAGAGTGTTGGAGAGAGTAGGCATCCTTGATGCACACCGATTGTTGTTCTGAACCAGTTTCCGATGGCGCTGTTGTGGAGGACTGCACTGGTAGCCTTGTCATACAGGCTTTTGAGGACCTCAATAATTTTAGGGCAGATGTTGTACACTCTCATGAGCTGCATGCCAGACTCGGTTAAACGCCTTTTTGAAGTCTACGCACACATGATATAGATGTTGTTGGTGCTGTAGGTATTTCTCGCAGATTATTCTGAGGTTGAAAATCTGTTCAGTGGTACTTCGCCCTGCCCTGAATCCTGCTTGCTCTTCAGCTATGATTTGTTTTGATTTGACATTTGTAAACATTATAGAGAAGCTCAATACATTGTTGTTGTGATCATGGTATAATAATCAACTAGATTAGTACAAAAAATACTAAATATAAGTTAGTCATTGATTATAGGGTCCAGCGGACTGCAAAGAGCTGAATCAGGACCACTCTGATGATGATGATGATGCAAACAAGAAGAAGAAGAAGAAGAAGAAGAAGATGATGATGATGATGATGATGATGATGATGATGATGATGATGATGATGATGATGATGATGATATTACTTGTTCTGCACATTATATAGGTTAGATCAAAACACAGGTTGTGCTGTAATGAGTTACAAGTTTAAAATGCATTTGGATGATGTCTAATAATTCAGGGATTGTAAATGTTCAGAACTTCTCTCACTGTAGTCTGACTTCAGTCTCATGTTCTTAATGATGAAGTAGGAACTCATCAGGCAATGACTGTAGTGTGACTTCAGTCTTATTTTCTTAGTGATGAAGTAGGAACTCATCAGGCAATGACTGTAGTATGACTTCAGTCTCATTTTCGTAGTGATGAAGTAGGAACTCATCAGGCAATGACTGTAGTATGACTTCAGTCTCATTTTGTTAGTGATGAAGTAGGAACTCATCAGGCAATGATTGTAGTCTGACTTCAGTCTCATTTTCTTAGGGATGAAGTGTGAACTCATCAGGTAATGACTGTAGTGTGACTTCAGTCTCATTTTCTTAGTGATGAAGTGTGAACTCATCAGGCAATGACTGTAGTGTGACTTCAGTCTCATTTTCTTAGTGTTGAAGTAGGAACTCATCAGGCAATGACTGTAGTATGACTTCAGTCTCATTTTCTTAGTGATAAAGTATGAACTCATCAGGCAATGATTGTAGTGTGACTTCAGTCTCATTTTCTTAGTGATGAAGTAGGAACTCATCAGGCAATTAACCCTCCCCACATTGACTCAACCAAAGCTTTTTCGTTTTGAAGTTAGGTCAGGCAGGCTAGCTATAAATAGTTTTGCTGATGCTTCCTTGCCTTTCCTTTCACTGGAAGGGAGGGTGCAGGCAAGCTATAAATAGGCCGCAGCCAGCAAAATGTTGAGGCACTAAACAGTGCTGCTCACATAGGCCTTGAGCTGCAGCGTCCCCCCTCCCCCACCCTCTTCCCCCTTTTCCCCCACCTGTCATTCCCCATCCCCTTCCTTATATATACATCTGTCAACACTTTATAGTTAGTGTTTCTTATATACATCTGTCAACACTTTAAGTTAAGTGTTTCTTATATATATATATATATATATATATATATATATATATATATATATATATATATATATATATATATAATATATATATATATATATATATATACTCTTATACGCACCGGAATGTGTCAACATTTTACTTTGTGACGGAAAGAGCGCTATTTAAGGGGAAGGGTTCGGGTAAGGGTTAGTTGCAGTTCTATCACTAGCCCTTGCCCTAACTCTTTCCGCTCTTTCCGTCCCAAAAACCCATCTGCCTTCTTGGATTCTTAAATTGTATGAAACCAAGTGAGGACGCTATCCGGCGTCAATAAACGGTTCGAAAATATTCCCAAACGGTTCGCAAAAGTCTCCTGACCTAGATACAACTAAGCGTGACCTAGTTCGTCGCCTAGAGGGGACGAAAGTTACTTTTTTCTCAAGTTTTCGTAGCTACTTTAAGTTCTCCCGTAATGTGTCAACTTGCGATGTTGACACTTTCCGGGAGGCCGTTGCACAACTGCCGTTGTACTAACGGTTGTGCAGGTTGACAGATTCCGGTATTTATAAGACTATATATATATATATCTGTCAACACTTTATAGTTAGTGTTTCTTACATACATCTGTCAACACTTTATAGTTAGTGTTTCTTACATACATCTGTCAACACGTTATAGTTAGTGTTTCTTATATACATCTGTCAACACTTTATAGTTAGTGGTTCTTATATACATCTTTCAACACTTTATAGTTTGTGTTTCTTTATATACATCTGTCAACACTTTATAGTTAATGTTTAGTGTAAATCTGGGATTTCTTTTTCAGATTCCAAATGGATGTGCTACACAACTGCTTGCTGTCAATTCAACACCACGAACATTATTGGTCAAGTTCTCTTTTTCCTCAGTCACTCCCCACAGTAAAGTAAGTCTCAGAGATCAGGAGTGTAGAACAAAGACAGAACAAAAACAAAAAACCAGAGAACAAAAGTATCATGTGTGTGATGTTTGCAAAAAAGCTTTCACTCAGGCTGGCAGTTTGAAGTTACATAAGCTTATACACACAGGAGAGAAGAATCATGTGTGTGATGTTTGTAATAAAGCTTTTACTCAGGGTTGCAGTTTGAAGTTACATAAGCTTATACATACAGGAGAGAAGAATCATGTGTGTGATGTTTGTAATAAAGCTTTCAATCGGGCTGGTAGTTTGAAGTTACATAAGCTTAGACATACAGGAGAGAAGAATCATGTGTGTAATGTTTGTAATGAAGCTTTCACTGAGGCTGGCCATTTGAAGGAACATAAGCTTATACATACAGGTCAGAAGAATCATGTATGTGATATTTGTAATAAAGCTTTCACTCATGTTAGTTATTTGAGGGGACATAAGCTTATACATACAGGAGAGAAGAATCATGTGTGTGATGTTTGCAATAAAGCTTTCACTTTGGTTAAGTATTTGAAGGTACATAAGCTTGTACATACAGGAGAGAAGAATCATGTGTGTGATGTCTGTAATAAAGCTTTCATTCAAGCTCGCAGGTTGAAGTTACATAAGCGTCTACATACAGGAAATAAGAATCATGTGTGCGATGTTTGTAATAAAGCTTTCACTCAGGCTAGCCATGTGAAGGTACATAAGCTTATACATACAGGAGAGAAGAATTATGTGTGTGATGTTTGTAATAAAGCTTTCACTCAGGTTAGCAGTTTGAAGTTACATAAGCTAATACATACAGGAGAGAAAAATTATGTGTGTACTGTTTGTAATAAAGCTTTCACTCGGGCTGATTCTTTGAAGGTACACAAGCTTAAACATACAGGAGAGAAGAATCGTGTGTAATGTTTGTAATGAAGCTTTTACTGAGGCTGGCCATTTGAAGTTACATAAGCTTATACATACTGGAGAGAAGAATCATGTGTGTAATGTTTGTAATAAAGCTTTCCCTGAGGCTGGCCATTTGAAGGTACATAAGCTTATACATACTGTTGAGAAGAATCATGTGTGTGTGAGGTTTGTAATAAAGTTTTCACTTCAATGTTCGCTCACCAACTGTTGAAGCGACAAGACGTGTCACACAAGCTCTCCGATATAGTCTATGTGAGCTATAGTGACAATTAGGCCGATTATGTAGTGGATTGAAACTTCAACTGGGCAAAGGCATTATAATAAAGGTGTTGTGATTTGATTTTTAAAAAAAGAAAGAAGAGGATTTGGTTTTTGCCTAACTTGAAATGGACTGACGAAAACGTTCCTCTATGTCTTCATCGCATAAAATCACCAATTTTCTTGGATTTTCATCTAAGAGTAAAGACGTTATTGAAGACAAGGGTGGAGAAAGAGAAAAGAAAACTCTCGTCTACTTCATCATCAGTGAGTGAAGGTAGCCCCATTGTACATCAAGAAAGTAAGAGACAAAATACACAGAGCCTATCCAACTCGAGTGAAAAGGAAGAGCCGGAGAAAATGGTTTATGACAGTCTTTTGGCGGCAATAGACGGGAAGCTTCGACCGCTGGCAACAAAAGAAGATATTCAAGGCCTGAGCATAAAAATTCATAAGCTAGATGGTCAGTTGTTTGATATTTCTCAGTTGACTGATTCCCTAAAAAAAGAAGTCAGCAAGTTGAAAGAGGAAAACCAAACTTTGCGAGAAAGATTGAGCACCGTTGAGAGTCAGCAAAATGATATTGAACAATATGATAGGTGATGGAATCTCCCTGTGTTCAATGTTGCTGAGAAATCTGGCGAAACTGCAGAGGATTGAGAAATTCGTTGTTGTCAGATATTCTCAGATAATCTTGGAGTGGCAACAGGGAATGGTGATTTGGAAGCAGCACATAGAGTGGGAAAGATGGAGGCTGGCAGAAAGCGACCAAGACCAATTGTAGTCTGCTTCCACAACAGGCGGTTTGCGGGATCAAGTTCTAGCAGCGCGAAAGAAGCTGAAAGGTCAAGGCATATCAGTTGGAGAGGACCTCACGTATGCTAATCATCAATTAGAAAGGGCAGCTTTCAGGCATTCTGCTTCTCTTGCCACATGGACATATAACGGAAGGTCTTTGTGAAACTAAAGAATGGTAAAACAATAAAGATGACATTTTGTGATGATGTTGACACTGTATTGAACAAAGCAATGTGAAATGGGTGATTAAATGACAGTGAAGACTATAAACTGTTCTATATGATTCCCCAATTCAAGTGAGGGGCCGGGTAGCTCAGTTGGTAGAGCATCTTACTAGTAACCGAAAGGTACCTGGTTCGAATCCCGGATTGGCCAATGTGTGACCATATTATTTCCCCCTTACCATCAACTGGTTCGCTGGTGTCAGAATAATGTGACCAGTAGTCGCCTCATCGCTTCGGTGTGGTGTGACTATAATATAATCTACAGTTACACCCAATTCAAATCAGATGAGGACAGCTATTGGTGGCACAACGCACTCTTCTTGAACTACGCACCTTTGTCTCCGCTTCTCTCAGACTGGGTAGGCCATGTGTTTACATGTGTATACATGTGCCAGTGTGTCTACATGGGTATAGGTAAGTAATAATACCTCTATGGTTTACTATTGGCTTCATGATTTTATGTGGATAAACAATGCATGAATCAAACATGAAAAAATGTAGGCTATGTAAAAATTGTAGATTTTTTTTAAAATGTATTGGTGAATTTCATTACTGTTATTAAAATGATAAGAGAAGAAAAGAGGCTGAGAAAAAAGTCTTTGTCTAATGGTCAGTTATCTACGATGGTTTAAATACATAATTATTATAATGATTGTCATAATTCTAGTATAAGTTGGGTATAATATTGGAAACACTCATTCATACGTCTGTTTATTATTGATTGTTTTGATTATTATTGACTATTTAAACTTTAGCTGAAGGGAGGGAGGTGGGATGTTGGTGCGGAGGCGAAGCCATCGCACTATGCTTTTACTGATGGAGTTGTTGCTTTGTTTTGACTGATGTGGTCTATTTGTGTGAATATTGTTTGCTCATTTGACTGTTTGCTTAATGTTTATTGATTGGAATTGACGTTTGATTTTTATTGATTACATGACGGTGAAGGAATATAATTTGTTGTACATAATTCTAACATTCAAAGCAGATGAAGTTAGCTATCAGTGCTACAGTGCACCCATGTTCAACCCTGTGCCTCTGTGTCCGCTTCTCTCTGACTGTGTAGGCCATGTGTCTACTTGTGTGTACCTAAGTATGCAATAATAGGCTGAAGATAGTGACAAACAATGCATGGATCAAATATGAAAAATGTAGGTTTATTTGGAAATGTTGATAAAAATGTATTAGCGATTATCATTACTGCTAATAAAAAAGATAAGGAGGCAGGAAAAAAAATCAGATTTGATCTAAAAGGGTCTGTTACTTATGGTGATGTAAACAATAATTTACTTTTCTATAATTTACTAGTGTTAGATTATTATTGACTGTTTATTAGGGATTGTTTTATTATTATTGACTGTGTATTAATTATTATGGACTGTTAGATTATTATGGACTGTTTATTATGGTCAGTTTACTATGGACTGTTTACTATGACTGTTTTATTATTATGGACTGTTTATTATGGTCAGTTTACTATGGACTGTTTACTATGGCTGTTTTATATTATGGACTGGTTGCACATTATTGATTTATTTGATTTGATTATTATTGATTGACTTATTTATTAATGATTTGTTTGAACTGATGATGAATGTTAAACGATTAGACTGTTGCTTTATTGCCTGATGTGTCTGCTTCCTTAGTATCAATTGGTTTTGACTGCTTGCTAGCATTTGTACAATCATAATTTTGTATGACCGCTGTTTATTACTTGGCTCATGGTTTCTTGCACCACCTTGCTGGTCAGTTTATGCAAGTATTTAGTAAATATTGTTTGCTTACTGAACTACAATAATTATTCATGCATGGCTATTGTTGTTGTTTCCCCCTGTTGGGGTGCCGGGGGTTTCAGTATAAATAGTATCCCCACTTTCTGGAAATTTAGTGCTCTAAATTCCCACTGTCGCTGTCTTTCTCATTAGTTCTTTCTCATTCCTGCTCTGTTCTATCAATCTGCTATACTATCTTCTTCTTCGCTAGACCAATCACCTACCTTTTTTCTTGAAAACTCTTCCGGGACAAGACTCCTTGTTTGTGTGTGAGGTCTGTTGGATCAGCTTGGGAATATTGGACGCTTTCTGCCAGGTGGTCACTAGGGCTTCCTATGATGTTATTATTTAGCAATGTAGGCATTTTATATGTATGTGTTTTGTTGATAATTTATAATGATGTTTGTATTCTATTTTGTTTTTGTAAACGGGGGTTCGATAAGTTGGGGTGAAGCCTCAGCCGTCCCCTGCGTGGGATGTCTTTATTGTAAAGTGACTGGCTGGTGGAGAGCTTTCGGTTTTCCCACTAGGGTTGTTTCAGCAGATCTTTTATGCAGATCGGGCGTTGTCCGGTCCTGATTTGGCTCGGAAGAGTCCGCTGGACCTAAAGCAATAATAATGTAATGTAGCATTTGTACAATCATAATTTTGTGTGACCGCTGTTTATTACTTGGCTCATGGTTTCTTGCACCACCTTGCTGGTCAGTTTATGCAAGTATTTAGTCAATATTGTTTGCTTACTGAACTACAATAATTATTCATGCATGGCTATTGTTGTTGTTTCCCCCTGTTGGGGTGCCGGGGGTTTCAGTATAAATAGTATCCCCACTTTCTGGAAATTTAGTGCTTTAAATTCCCACTGTGGCTGTCTTTCTCATTAGTTCTTTCTCATTCCTGCTCTGTTCTATCAATCTGCTATACTATCTTCTTCTTTGCTAGACCAATCACCTACCTTTTTTCTTGAAAACTCTTCCGGGACAAGACTCCTTGTTTGTGTGTGAGGTCTGTTGGATCAGCTTGGGAATATTGGACGCTTTCTGCGGGGTGGTCATTAGGGCTTCCTATGATGTTATTATTTAGCAATGTAGCATTTTATATGTATGTGTTTTGTTGATAATTTATAATGATGTTTGTATTCTATTTTGTTTTTTTAAATGGGGGTTCGGTAAATTAGAGTGCAGCCTCAGCTTCCCCTGCATGGGATGTCTTTATTGTAAAGTGACTGGCCGGTGGAGGACATTCAGTTTTCCCACTAGGGTTGTTTCAGCAGATCTTTTATGCGGATCGGGGGTTTTCTGGTCCTGATTTGGCTCGGAGGAGTCCGCTGGACCTAAAGCAAGAATAAATCAATCAATCAATCGGTCCTGATTTGGCTCGGAAGAGTCCGCTGGACCTAAATCAACAATCATGTAATGTAATGTAATTGTTGTTATTGCTGGTGCTGTATTGATGCTTGAGCTTTGCAGCTGATGTATGTATGCTTGACTGATTGACTAATTCATTTATACATAGACTATTATGACGTGTCATAGATCTGATTGCTGATTTACTGACGATTTGGAATTTTCTATGCATGAGTGTTTGCTGGCATCTGTGTATTATTAGTTTGTTAATTTGCAGATTGATGTTTCTTTTTTGTTCTGCCTTGTTGGTATTTTTATGTAAGTATTCAATAAATATTAACATTGCCAGTTTAAAAACTATGGATAGATATAACATTTGCAGCGATTGAGATCTCAGCTATTTCTAATTACTTTTCTCCGGCAACCCATAAGAGAAAGGAAGTATCTTCTGTGTCTTCAGACAGTGAAAGCAGCCCTATGTTCAATCAAGACAATAAACGCTCTTGTCAAAGTTCGAGTAACTCATTTGAATTGATGAAGATTTTTGATTCTGACACGATGTCTTTGCAAGCCACCCTGGCAGCAATACAACAAACAATGTTGACTCTGGCAACAAGGGATGACATTAAGGGCCTGAGAGAAGAGGTGAAGACTGAGATGGATAGGGTTAGAAGTGATTATGAGAAGATGTCTGAAATGATGAAAGAAAAGTATGAAATGATAGAGTCAAAGATGTTTGATATGGAGCAGAAAATGGACAATATGACAAAAGAGAATAGAAAGCTGAAATCAGAGAATGAAATCTTCAAAGAAAGATTCAACAAAACACAGAGTGATTTGAATGAGTTGGAACAATATGGCAGAAGATGGAATCTGCGTATTTTCAATATTGCAGGCCAGAATGAGAAGACAGAAGACACTATAAATAAGGCTTGTGAAGTATTCATGGAGCTGGTGGGGATCAGCACCACATCTGATGACTTGGAGTCCTGTCATAGAGTTGGCGCAGCCGTTGGTGGAAACAATGGCAACAAGAAGAGATCCATCATCGTGCGTTTCCAGAACCGTGGTCTGCGAGATAAGATTCTTTCTAACAGAAGGAACTTGAAAGGAAAGAAGGTGTCGGTGGGAGAAGATTTAACTGTAGAAAACGCAAGATTGTGTAGAGATGCATTCAAACATTCTGCTTCTATGTCGTCGTGGTCGTCAAACGGCAAAGTGTTTGCCAAACTGAAAAATGGCAAAGCTGTGAGAATTCCTTATGGAGCTGATGTAGATAAATTGTTTCTCAGGAATATGTCTGGCTCCAGTGGTGATGATATTTTGTGAATGAAGAGGAGTGAAATGATTGTCACTATCTGGAACTATGATACATAAATTTGTCATAAGAAATTTGACTTTTTTTTCTGTCATCGTTATGTCCTTTGATGTATCTTCATTAAGCCTACCACCCCATTCTCTCTCTCCCTCTCTCTCCCCCTCTATCTCTTGCTATCTCTCCCTCCAGTTTTCTCTTCTTCTCTGTGCATGTCTTCTTTTCTTTTTCTTTTTTCCTTAAAAAAAGAACATTAAAAAAATATTTATTTTAACTTTCTTTTGTTATATTGTAAATGTAACTACTTATTGGTCTACTGACGAGGACGTTGACTTCATTTAATGTGTAATTATAATTCATATAAAAGTGTCAAATTTTATTGTATAGTTGATTTCTCTTGTGTTTGTGTAATATACCAAGATGGTAATATTTTGTATATTTTAAATGTACTATTCTACTACTATAATTATTACTATAATAATTGCACAGAGCCACATAACAAAAGCATGGACTATGCGAATCTCTCTCTCTCTCTCACATAATTCTCTCTTTCTGTTTTTTGTTTTGTATTCTATGCTGATGTAGTTTTACCAGCAGCACTAATTCCTTTCTACTTCTTTTTTTTTCGTTTTCTTCTTCTTCTTCTTCTTCTTTTTCTTCTTTTTACTTTCTCTTTGTCTTACCTCCTTTTCCACCCCCGTTGGGGTGCCGGGGGTTTTAGTATAAATAGTATCCCCACTTTCTGGAAATTTAGTGCTTTAAATTCCCACTGTCGCTATCTTTCTCATTTGCTCTTTCTCATTCCTGCTCTGTTCTATCAATCTGCTATACTATCGTCTTCTTCGCTAGACCAGTCTACTACCTTTTTTCTTGAAAACTCTTCCGGGACAAGACTCCTTATTTGTGTATGAGGTCTGTTGGATCAGCTTGGGAATATTGGACGCTTTCTGCCAGGTGGTCACTAGGGCTTCCTATGATGTTATTATTTAGCAATGTAGGCATTTTATATGTATGTGTTTTGTTGATAATTTATCATGATGTTTGAATTCTATTTTGTTTTTGTAAACAGGGGTTCAATAAGTTGGGGTGAAGCCTCAGCCATCCCCTGCGTGGGATGTCTTTATTGTAAAGTAACTGGCTGGTGGAGACCTTTCGGGTTTACCACTAGGGTTGTTTCAGCAGATCTTTTATGCGGATTGGGGGTTGTCCGGTCCTGATTTGGCTCGGAAGAGTCCGCTGGACCTAAAGCAACAATAATGTAAAGTAATGTAATGTAATGTACCTCCTTTTCCCATTGACTGAATTGGAACAATTGGCTAGGATTTCCTCCTCCACTTATCCCCCGTTAGTGATGAAGTAAAGAAAAAAAAACACTTTGTGATTAGATTGTGGAATTGTGCAACATTTCATTTAATATGTTTTTTTTATTTTTGCCTTTGATGTGTTATGATTGTGGGATTGTTCATGATTGTACTCGATTTTATTAAAAACATCAATAATAAAAAAAAGAAAATTTTATTTAACAAATCTTGTTTTGTAGTAAGTGTTAATATTTATATTTGAATGTGTTTCCTTGATATAATTTACTTTTTATTCTGTACGTTTCGTATTAAGCTGTTTAATTTCTTGACTAAAGGGTAATAATTGATTTAAGAAAATTGTTAATTAAATAATTGTGTAAATATACTTTATGATTAGGTTTAGAAATAAGTATCTATGTATAATGTTGCTAGATTTATTTGAAAATTCCTAAACTCTCTCTCTCTTTTTCTCCCTCTCTCTCCTATTTTTAAAGCTGTTGTTGTTCTTTTTATTCTGTCTCTTCTACCTTTTTATTTAATGTTCTTGACCGCTGGTTGATTACTTGTATGTGTTGTCTATGAACAAGCTTTTTACAAAGTGGTAGTTACAAATAATTTTGTTATTGCTACTCTTTCTAATTTTGTCCCTTTCTCCCTCTCTTGTAAATGTAACTATCCCTATCCTATCCTGTCCCATAACCCGAAGGTCGTAGGGGCACCACAGATGATCGCTTAACCAGCATACTCCATCTTTCTCTGTCCTCAGGTAAATGTAACTATTCATACTAATATCGTTTGATGTTGTATAAACATATTTAATATGTATTCATAACTTTGGTTTGCATTGCTTACTCCCTGTTACTGCATTCCGTATATAGAACAGTATATAGTACAGTTAGTTACAGAATTTATTCCACTAAGTGACCGCATGCAAGGCATTTGCTCCGAGGATTTTAAACGTCTTTGAAATGTAATTGTTAACATGTATAAATGACACAGGTGCTATTTCTATTGCAATTTGACTGCCCTTCGTTGTTGTTTATTTTTTATACCATACATTTGGTATCACTCTCCTACCTTCTTTGACTGAAGTGTAATAGTTGCTTTATAGAAAATGTTTCTTCAAATAACTGTGTAAAATATACATTATGATTAGTTTTAGAAACTAGTAACTATGTATGTGTGTGTATATATATATATATATATATATATATATATATATATATATATATATATATATATATATATATATATATATATATATATATATATATATATATACATTTGGTATCACTCTCCTACCTTCTTTGACTGAAGTGTAATAGTTGCTTTATAGAAAATGTTTCTTCAAATAACTGTGTAAAATATACATTATGATTAGTTTTAGAAACTAGTAACTATGTATGTGTGTGTGTATATATATATATATATATATATATATATATATATATATATATATATATATATATATATATATATATATATATATATATATATATATATATATATATATATATATATATATATATATATATATATATATACAGGGTGCGAAATTAACTTTTTTCTTTGAGGGTAAACAGGACCCTTAACTTTTAAAAAGTGAGGGCCTGTCTGAAATGTGAGGGTCCTAATATAATACATAATAAACAATCGTACTGCTTTTGTTTTTTCTTCCTTTCATCGTCGTTTTCTGTCGAGGCAGGTCTTTTTCCAAAAATGGAAAAGTATTTGCTCTTCTCACTAGCCATTTTCGGGATTCATAGTGAAAGCAGACGCTCGACAGTGAAAATACGAACAATAATTGATTGGCCCAAAAGCGTGAATCCGAGATAAATAAAAAAAAGACGTACTTAATATTATTCAAGGGTAATAACTCGAGTGACAAATACCTCGCATCCATAGCAACATATAGCGCGATGGGTACTCGACATCGATTTTTGAAGATTTATTATTGCCTTCTACTTTTCACACAAAAATAATTTTTGCATCGAAGATTTTTTTCAGTAAAAATAAATTGATTACTCAACTTTGTAACGTAGTTGACATTTTTTTTGCAGGTAAATCGGGCACGCTAGAAATGAAAAGAGCGGGTCCGAAACAACATTTGAGGGATATATATATATATATATATATATATATATATATATATATATATATATATATATATATATATATATATATATATATATTTTTTTTTTTTTTGCTCTGTTACAAATAGTATCCCCACTTTATGGAAATTTAGTGCTTTAAATTCCCACTGTTGCTATCTTCCTCATATACTCTTTCCCATTCCTGCTCTGTCCTATCACTCTGCTATACTATCTTCTTCTTCGCTAGATCAATGACCTACCTTTTTTCTTGAAAACTCTTCCTGGACAAGACTCCTTGTTTGTTTATGAGGTCTGTTGGATCAGCTTGGGAGTGTTGGACGCTTTCTGCTGGATGGTCACTAGGGCTTCCTATGATGTTAGTATTTAGCAATATAGGCATTTTATATGTATATGTTTCGTTGATGATTTGTAATGATGGTTGTATTCTATTTTGTTTTTGTAACCGGGGGTTCGCGTAGTTGAGGTAAACCCTCAGCCGTCCCCCGCGTGGGATGTCTGTATTGTAAAGTGACTGGCCGGTGGAGGGCGTTCAATTTTCCCACTAGGGTTGTTTCAGCAGATCTTTTATGCGGATCGGGGGTTGTCCGGTCCTGATTTGGCTCGGAGGAGTCCGCTGGACCTAAAGCAACAATAAATCAATCAATAAACCTTTTCTCTCTTTCTCTCTCTCCCTCTCTTCTTTTCTCTTTCTCTCATGCAAACCCTCTGCCCTCCTCATTCTCTCTCACTCCCTCTCTTTATGTTTTATTATAATTACCACTATTATTCTTTGTGTGTTTATTTGTTTTTTGTCTCTTTCTCGGCCACAGTGTGGACAAACATATCTGTAGTTCTTATGACAGTATGCACTGTAATATATGACTAAAGTTATTGCCTTTCGTTGATTTTGTTGACTGCCATCGCCTTGCTTTCAGATTGACTCTGTATATATTGCATTTGGTGTCTTCATTTGTGTTTTTTCTTCTTTTGATTTTTTTGTTTGTTTTGTTGTTGTTTTTCCAATTTGGTCATGGAGCCTAAATACATGTTTTTTCAGAGTGTGAACTGTTCGGTCAGTACTCTACTGTTGCGTTTAGTGTTTCAAATTGGCTTTTTAGTATGTTATTATGCCGAACTCCTCTAAGATTTTGCTTTTCTTTTGTATCTGTGGGTTTCGACTATTTTATTTTTTCTCACACGGTTAGATAGGTGACAATATAACGGTGATGTCCATGAACTGTCAGGGTCTTGCAGACTCCAAGAAGCATCATGATGTATTTCATTATTTGAGAGCAAAGGCTTATTCTATTTATTTATTACAAGATAACCAACTTGACCCTAAGTTAGAGAAATACATAAGGGCTGAGTGGGGCTTTAATGGTTACTTTGCTTCATTTAGTTCTAATTCCCGAGGTGTAGCTGTGTTATTTAATAATAATATAGAGTTTAAAGTTAATAAAGTCATTACGGGGGTAGACGGGAATTATATTATTATTTCTGTAAAAATAATGGATAAAGAGTTTTTGATTATAGATAAGATAAGATAAGATAAGACAACTTTTTATGTTTTACAAGAAATTACATTGTGGTGTACAATTACAATCAACAAGGAATAACATCACAATAATAATAACAACAATCATAATGACAATGATGATAAAAATGCACAGTCACATATGAATATAAGTACACTTATGCATGCTAACATTAAACGACAGCAAATGTTAAATGAAATTATTTTGGGCAAACAAACACACTCACACACACACGCACACACACACACACACGTGTCATTTATTAAGTAATGAGACAGCCTTTGGAATAAAACTGTTTGATTTTCTGCAAAAAATATAATAAACCTGGTGTTCTGCTTTGCCTTGACTTTGAGAAGGCCTTTGATTCGTTAAGTTGGAAGTTTATGTTTAAGGTGTTACAAGCTTTTGGATGTGGCCATGACTTTTGTAGATGGATAGGTACTTTTTATAATAATATTAAGTCTTCTGTAACAGTGAATGGGGGCCTAACATCCTGGTTTCGTGTGCAGAGGGGCTGTAGGCAGGGAGACCCGATCTCATGTTATTTATTGATTTATTATGTGTATAGAGATTTTAGCAATTATAATCAGACAGAATAAGGAAATAAAGGGAATTAAAATTAAAGAAAATGAAAATAAAATTTCTCAATATGCGGATGATACGGATATTATGTTAGAAGGCGACGAAAACTCATTTAAGCAAACCATTAATACTATCGACTATTTTAGCTCTGTCTCTGGCCTAGCTTTAAATACAGAAAAAAAGTAGCGCTATCTGGTTAGGAAATAAAAAAAACAACTATCGTACTGTCTACATGCCTCATCTGCACGTGGACTGGAACCCAGAGACATTTAAAATACTCGGAATCTGGTTTACAAATGACTTGAGGGAGTGTGTAAAGTTAAATTTTGAATTATAATTTCTAGAAATACAAATACTGTATAAAATATGGCTGAAGCGTCAATTAACGCCTTTGGGTCGTATTGCTGTACTTAAATCTTTGATTTTGTCATAAATTATATATATATATATATATATATATATATATATATATATATATATATATATATATATATATATATATATATATGTGTGTGTGTGGCTTTTACTACCTAATCCACCTGATACTGTCGTCAATTCCATTCAGAAAAGTATTTTCCAATTTGTTTGGGGAAATAAAAATAACAAAATTTCTACAAATTCTTCCGTCCAAAGCAAGCCCGATGGAGGTATTGGGATTCCAGATGTACGTCATTATATGAGTGCATTAAAGATTACTTGGATTAGAAAGTTGATTAACACAAAGCATAAGTGGAAAAATATTATTGAAGCCACACAAGAAAGAGTGTCACTGCTTGATAAGCTTGATTCTAAGTTGTATACCACAGAAAATCCTAATCCGTTTTGGTATGATGTTTCTAATGCGTATGAAATTCTGGACAAAAATGTTAAACCTGACTGTGTTGAGAAACTTTTATCTAAACCATTATTTTGTAATAATAATATTTTGGTGGAAGGGAAAACAATTTTTATCAGGAATGGATTGAGAAAAAGCTATATACAGTTGGAAGTCTGCTTAATAATGATGGTAATGTTTTACATATAAAGCTTTTGTTGATAATTATGGAGTAACTACCATGCAATTTCCTGGCATACTATGGATGTGTTAATGCTGTTAAAAAATATAGTCGTTGGAGTGGATTGGTGACAGAAAATAGTAACTGTGTTGATTACAAAACCAGTAAAGTGCTGAGACTTGTAGGTAAATGTCCTAGAGGTGCAAGAATATTTTATGACGCATTAATTAATGATGAAGTAACACCAAATTGTTGTAAGAACTGGGATAAAAGAATTGAGTGAAGATTAGAATGGAAAATAATATTTAAGAAGATACGTGGAGTTACGGATATACATTTAAAGTGGCTGCAAATTAGAATAATTCACACAATTTTAGGAACTAATATAGTATTATCCAGTATGGGAATAGAGCAGGATAATAGCTGTACTTTTTGTGAAGACGAAAGAAAAAACATTCAACATCTATTCTTTAAGTGCCTGTATGTTCAAGTAGTTTGGAAGGAATTTGAAAGGGCCATTAATGCTAAATGTTATAATTCTGTTGCCTTCCACTTTAGCGAGCATCTGGTTATATTTGGCTGTGACAAAAATATAAAAACTGATAAAATATTGGATTTAATAATATTATTATCTAAATCATATATTTATAGATGTAAAATGGAAAAACACACGCCACTCTATCAGTCATTTACGTCTGTAATAAAACACAGATATGAGATAGAGAAGTATAATATCTTGTGTACAGTTGACACAAGAAAAATTTATGCAAGCATGGCACCCCTATATCCCGCTGTTTGAACGCTTATAATTCATTTATTGTTTGTTTGCCTCAATGGTTGTTCATTAAGAATTTGTTAACATAGTACTCCATGACCTATATCTCTCTGTCTTTCTCTTTCGCTCTCTCTCTCTCTCTCTGCCTCTCTCTTTTGCTCCCTACCTGTCTGTATTTGTGTACAAAAACGTAAACCAAACTTGCTTGAATAGCACATAATTGTAAAATTATAGTAATTATGTACACACTGTAAGTTTTCTTTATATTTGATTTCATGACTAATCTGTACTATTCAAATAATGTGAAATTTTCCGGTTTACTTTCAGTATTTTGTGCATAATAGTTATGATTATATTTATTCATGTTCTGTATACTGTTTTGTATTCATGCTTGATTTGGAATTAAAAAAAATGTTGATTAAAAAAAAGTTGCATATGCTTATACATACAGGAGAGAAGAATCATGTGTGTGATGTTTGTAATAAAGCTTTCACTCAAGCTGGTTGTTTGAAATTACATAAGCTTATGCACACAGGAGAGAAGAATCATGTGTGTAATGTTTGTAATAAAGCTTTCACTAATGTTCGCCATTTGAAAATACACAAGCTTATACATACAGGAGAAAAGATTTAGGTGTGTAATGTTTGCAATAAAGCTTTCACTCAGGCTAGCAGTTTAAAGGTACATAGGCTTATACATACAGGAGAGAAGTATCATGTGTGTAATATTTGTAATTAACCTTTCACTCAGGCTGGCAGTTTGAAGTTACATAAGCTTATACATGCAGGCGATAAAAGTCATGCGTGTGATGTTTGTAATAAAGCTTTCACTAGGGTTAGCGATTTGAAGAAGCACAAGTTGACACATTCTGGACAAAAAAAGTGACGTGTTTGACGTTTTTAAGAAAATCTTTTCTTTCAGCTTGCCAGTTAAAGAGACATACAATTACATGTTCAGAAGATAAAAATCATATTTGTGATGTTTGTATTAAGGCTTTCTCTGTGGCTGACAATTTGAAGCAACACATGTTGATTCATACTGAAGTGAAAATGTATGTGACATATGTGTAATATCTAATGCTTTTAATCATGCGGACATTTTGATGAATCACAGTTGGTACATACAGAAAAGACAATTAGCGGCTGTGCAATAATGCTTTTATTTAAATTGAGTACTTGAAGAAGCATTCCCCCGTGGGTTCTGCGTAAATGGTATCCCCACTTTCTGGAAATTTTGTGCTGTAAATTCTCACTGTCGATCGCTGTCATTCTCATTTGTTCTTTCTCATTCCTACTCTGTTCTATTAATCTACTATACTGTCTTCTTCTTTGCTAGACCAGTCATCTACTTTAAAAAAAAAAACTCTTCCTGGACAAAACTCCTCATTTGTGTCTGAGGTCTGTTGAATAAGCTTGGGAATATTGGATGCTTTCTGCCAAATGGTCACTGGGGCTTCCTATGATGTTATTATTTAGCAATGTAGGCATTTTATATGTATGTGTTTTCTTGATATTTTATATTGTTGTTTGTATTCTATTTTGTTTTTGTAAACGGGGGTTCGATAAATTGGAGTATAGCCTCAGCGTCCCCTGCGTGGGATGTCTTTATTGTAAAGTGACTGGCTGGTGGAATGCCTTTAGTATTACCACTAAGGATGTTTTGGCAGATCTTTTATGCGGATCTGGGGTGACTCCTCTTTCAACGAATGTGTGGTCCTGATTCGGCTCTTTGCAGTCCGCTGGACCCTGTAAGCAATAAATAACTAACCTCCTTCAGCAAAGTTGTGGTCTTGATTTTGTGTTCTGATTCGGCTCTTTGCAGTCCACTGGACCCTATAAGCAATGAATAGCTTATTAACTTACTAACTTGAAGAAACTTACAGTAATATAGGCTGGAGGCAGAAAAGAAGATATAAACAACACGAGTCGTCAGATAAAACCAAGCATTTCAGGTTATTTTGAAGTTTTTCTCAAGGTAAAATAAGTCAAAATGCCTAAAACTCTTGTCAGCCTCTTTCAACCAAGATGACTCGGCTGTTTGTAGTCCGCTGGAGCCTATAAATGACTATCTCACTCTTGACACCAATTCTATATATTGGTCCGAGCAATATTGTGAACATCGGTCAAATTAAAATATGAAGATAGTACTCCAAACATATGCTGGAGGAAAAATGGCGTGCAGTGTGTGTAATAATTTATGTTGAATGCTGTTCGTGAATATTATGCTTGACATTTAACCTTTGAATGTAAAGGGGACAACACTTGTGCTAGGAGTTTAAAGTATTACCAGTTGTCACATACAATGTCCAATACCATTGTCATGACTAAAAGAAGTGGATAAGAGGTTGCGTGTAAACTGGGCATGTATTAGGCCTACTCAGTTGTCACACACCATTGTTACAGGGAAAGAAGTGGATAAGAGGTTGTTTGGGCCACGTGTATTAGGCATACTCAGTTGTCACATATTATTGTCACAGGGAAAGAAGTGGATAAGAGGTTGTGTGTTTGGGCCACGTGTATTAGGCCTACTCAGGCAGAGGCAGTTGTACAGTGTATGGAGTAACGGGAGGTAGATGGAGGGGGTGAGAGGGGGCGGATGATAGATACGGGTGGGTGGCCACAATAGTTCTTTGCCAGAGGCCTGACGTTCATGGACCACAATATATAGGCCGGATAAGAGTGAACGAACAAAGTCTCGCTGCTACGAAATAGAAAAGGCTTTAAATAGATGCTGTTTACAACCTTAGCGGGTCAAGCCTGGGATCGAGTGGGATTGAACCACGCAGCAAGATAGGCGCTAGGACACGGGTGGGGACGATTTATATGTAGGATTTGGAACTTGTGTTATAGGATTTGGAACTTGTTTTATAGGATTTGGAACTTGTGTTATAGGATTTGGAACTTGTGTTATAGGATCTGGAACTTGTGTTATAGGATTTGGAACTTGTGTTATAGGATTTGGTGATTCAGGCTGGGTATAGTCTCATCCTTTTCATGCCAGCTTTCCAGCCTTTACTTGATGATACACCACGCATCTTTACTAAGGTTCGCATTTAATACGAGCGCAATACAGATTATCTCCCCTCCACTGCAAGCTAGTTAAAACCTGACATATAATCTTTATCACACATGCAATACAAACTTCACAATCGTCGCTGTTCTTACTTGTTGCAACTTCTGAAAAATGACTTGAACGTAAATGTCTTCAAAATAGTTTATGATGAAACCTGTTTAGTAAATTACTAATACAATCAAAACTACATGGGACTTTGCACTCAATGTATTTCCCATACACCCCAACCTGTTATAGTTATACAATATACACCCCAACCTGTTATAGTTATACAATATACACCCTGACCTGTTATAGTTATACAATATACACCCTGACCTGTTATAGTTATACAATATACACCCCAACCTGTTATAGTTATACAATATACACCCCAACCTGTTATAGTTATACAATATACACCCTGACCTGTTATAGTTATACAATATACACCCCAACCTGTTATAGTTATACAATATACACCCTGACCTGTTATAGTTATATAATATACACCCTGACCTGTTATAGTTATACAATATACACCCCAACCTGTTATAGTTATACAATATACACCCCAACCTGTTATAGTTATACAATATACACCCTGACCTGTTATAGTTATACAATATACACCCTGACCTGTTATAGTTATACAATATACACCCCAACCTGTTATAGTTATACAATATACACCCTGACCTGTTATAGTTATACAATATACACCCCAACCTGTTATAGTTATACAATATATACCCCGACCTGTTATAGTTATACAATATACACCCTGACCTGTTATAGTTATACAATATACACCCTGACCTGTTATAGTTATACAATATACACCCCAACCTGTTATAGTTATACAATATATACCCCGACCTGTTATAGTTATACAATATACACCCTGACCTGTTATAGTTATACAATATACACCCTGACCTGTTATAGTTATACAATATACACCCCAACCTGTTATAGTTAGAACCTTAGTAAAGATGCGTGGTGTATAATCAAGTAAAGGCTTTCAGGTTGGGCTGCTGCTGCTGATTATTATTATTATTGTTATTATTATTATTATTATTATTATTATTATTATTATTATTATTATTATTATTATTATTCTCTTCATCATCGTCATTATTTCCTGGTTCTTCCTCTCCTTTATTCTTCGTTCAGGCTTTTCGTGGCGTGGCTAAAGTCGGGGTGGTGTAAGAGTGGAACTGATCGGTGTTTGTCCCTTGACTTGGACGGCGCTGGATGGTGGGGTGGTCTCAGGAGGGGAAGGGTGCGCCCACTTGGACAACTGGAAAGACTACGTCTATACTTCTCTCGGCGCTTTAGTCCACGGGACGTCATTTTTGTTGCTTTGAAAATACTGAACATACACATTTGCTGATTGAGCAAAACTGTAATGTAATGTAGTGTAATGTAATGTAATGTAATGCAATGTAATGTAAATGTAGTTTTCCTTTCGTGATTGTGTGAACTGACTTTTTGTGTTGTTTTTCTTTTCTTTCTTTTTTATAAGAAGACTGGGGGAGAGAGATTATCATTATTATTATTATTTTAAATTTGTGTTGTTGGGTTGGCTTGGAAAATTGCTTTGAATAATCATTGTTTTAAATGTTACTAAAGGCGTTGTGTTGATGAGTTAAGAAGTGTAGTGAGAACGTGGGAAGCAAACATGCATGTGTATTGTGACATGCACGCCTATTGTGACATGCATGCCTATTGTGACATGCACGCCTATTGTGACATGCACGCCTATTGTGACATGCACGCCTATTGTGACATGCACGCTTATTGTGACATGCATGCCTATTGTGACATGCATGCCTATTGTGACATGCACGCCTATTGTGACATGCACGCCTATTGTGACATGCATGCCTATTGTGACATGCACGCCTATTGTGACATGCACGCCTATTGTGACATGCACGCCTATTGTGACATGCATGCATTGTGACATGCACGCCTATTATGACATGCACGCCTATTGTGACATGCACGCCTATTGTGACATGCATGCCTATTGTGACATGCATGCCTATTGTGACATGCACGCCTATTGTGACATGCACGCCTATTGTGACATGCATGCCTATTGTGACATGCACGCCTATTGTGACATGCACGCCTATTGTGACATGCACGCCTATTGTGACATGCATGCATTGTGACATGCACGCCTATTATGACATGCACGCCTATTGTGACATGCACGCCTATTGTGACATGCATGCATTGTGACATGCACGCCTATTATGACATGCACGCCTATTGTGACATGCACGCCTATTATGACATGCACGCCTATTGTGACATGCACGCCTATTATTACATGCACGCCTATTGTGACATGCACGCCTATTATGACATGCTCGCCTATTGTGACATGCACGCCTATTATGACATGCACGCCTAGTATGACATGCACGCATATTGTGACATGCAAAGTCAAATGTCAAACCTAAAACATGCACGCCCATTGTGACATGCAAAGTAAAAAGTCAAACCTTAAGCATGCACGCCTATTGTGACATGCACGCCTATTGTGACATGCACGCCTATTGTGACATGCACGCATATTGTGGCATGCACGCCTATTGTGACATACAAAGTCAAATGTGAAACCTAAAACAAGCATGCCTATTGTGACATGCAAAGTCAAATGTAAAACCTAAAACATGCACGCCTATTGTGAATTGCACGCCTATTGTGACATGCACGCCTATTGTGACATGCAAAGTCAAATGTGAAACCTAAAACAGGCGACATGTATGAATAAATTTACAAATATGGCTTTATTGCTGCATGTGATCCCCCTGTTGGGGTGCCGGGGGTTTCAGTATAAATAGTATCCCCACTTTCTGGAAATTTAGTGCTTTAAATTCCCACTGTCGCTGTCTTTCTCATTTGCTCTTTCTCATTCCTGCTCTGTTCTATCAATGTGCTATACTATCTTCTTCTTCACTAGACCAGTCACCTACCTTTTTTCTTGAAAACGCTTCCGAGACAAGACTCCTTATTTGTGTATGAGGTCTGTTGGATCACCTTAGGAATATTGGACGCTTTCTGCCAGGTGGTCACTAGGGCTTCCTATGATGTTATTATTTAGCAATGTAGGCATTTTATATGTATGTGTTTTGTTGATAATTTATAATGATGTTTGTATTCTATTTTGTTTTTGTAAACGGGGGTTAGATAAATTAGAGGACAGCCTCAGCGTTCCCTGCGTGGGATGTCTTTATTGTAAAGTGACCGGCTGGTGGAGAGCTTTTAGTTTCACCACTAGGGTTGTTTCAGCAGATCTTTTATGCGGATCAGGGGTTGTCCGGTCCTGATTTGGCTTGGAAGAGTCCGTTGGACATAAAGCAATAATAATGTAATGTAATGTAATGCTGCATGTGATGTCTGTTGAATGAGTTGTTGTTTTTTGTTTAAGGAATTAATGTATGATAATTGAATATAGCTGAATAAAACCAGCTCACTGACCCCAAAATCGCATCAGGCCAAGCAAGTGCAGCATTATTAATTCAGAGCAGTTCTCCAACAACGCCCGTCTCCCAAAACTCCTCAGTTGTGTATAAGGCTTGGCTTGAGGCTATTGGACACTAACACTTTCTGCCAAATGGTCACTATAGGGCTTTCTATGGCATTACTAGTTAACAATGTAGGCATTTTCTAGGTATCTGTTTTGTTAATATTTTATAATTATGTAAATATTGTAGTTTATTTTTGTAAACAAGGGTTCAATAAATTAGAGTAAAGTCTCAGAGTCCGTTGCATGGGATGCCTTTATTGTAAAATGGGTGGTTGGTGCATAGCCTTCAGTGTTACCTTTATTGTTACCTTTAGTGTTACCTTTAGTGTTACCTTCAGTGTTACCTTTAGTGTTGCCTTTAGAGTTGTTTAAGCAGATCTCTTATACGGATCAGAGGTGAGTCCTTGTTTAACGACGTTGTGGTCCTCATTTGGCTCTTTGCAGTCGACTTACAATGTCTTTCAACCAAGTTGTGGTCCTGATTCGGCTCTTTGCAGTTTGCTGGACCCTATAAACAATGACTAACTAACTAATTATCAACTTTGTTATTGTGTATAGACTGTATAATACAGCACTTTGTTGTTGTGTACAGTCTGTATAATACAGCACTTTGTTGTTGTATACAGGCTGTTCCATTGCATGTTTCTAACAGCTAAAAGAATATTCTGTAAATAAAGTATTTAAATGTTTACACAAATGAAAAAATGAGCATTGTGTTGTTGTTTTTAAATTAAAATGTCACTGATAGAATGAACAAGGAATGAAGGGAGATGAAGGGAGATGAAGTAGAGGTTACAGGAACAAGTTTATAAACCTGCATTCAGCAAACAACAAATAGAAGCCACAAAATAATAAGTACAATTTTAAAAATATTTGTAAAAGTCTTATAAAAATAAAAAAATATAACACAAATGTAAAAGTCTTATCAAAATAAAAAAATATAACATAGTATAGTATAGTATAGTATAGTAGCATCGGCGTAGCGTTAGGCTTCTGTGGCCTGTCGCCGAGTCTGTTGTCAATATTTCTCTAATTAGGTCAGCAAACCCGGTCTTTTGACCGGGGCCTAAACTAAAAACTTTTTGTTTGTGCGGAGGCTACTGATCTTTTGATCAGATCTAACAACTTTGGGAGGCTCTTCTAAACTATGAATGTGTTCGTGCATATGTTCATCTAGTCTATTTTTGAAGGCGTTCACTGTCGGTGCTTCCACAACGCCTGCAGGCAGATTGTTCCATCTCTCGATCACTCGTTGTGAGAAGAAGGTTTGCCTCAGTTTCGAGTTACATCTGGGCTTCACGAGTTTAAAGCTGTGACCTCTGGTGTGGCTATCCTTGTCTAGAGTGAACAAGCTGGCTGTAGTCTTATACAGGTCATGTGTGTGCTTATACGTTTCAATTAGATCTCCTCTCACTCTTCTGTACGCCATACTTGGTATTTTCATTTTAGCTAGTCTCTGCTCATAAGGCAAATCTTTCAGACCACTGACAACTTTAGTCGCTCTTCTCTGCACGCCTTCTATCAGTTTTATATCCTTTTGAAGATGTGGGTGCCATACAACATTACTGAACTCGAGGTGTGGACGAACCAAGGCCGTGAACAGCGTTTTCATCGACCCACAGTCCAAATACTCAAACGACCTCCGGATAAGGCCCAGGATCTGATTCGCCTTATTCACTTGGATTTCTACGTGTCGTGAGAACTTCAGCTCGCTATCTATGTGCACCCCCAGGTCCCTTTCAAGATCAGATGACTTGAGCACTATCCTCTCCCCACTGCCATGCTTACGCATCTCATAGCTCCTGGGTTGTTTATTCTTCCCACCCAAGTGGAGTACACAACATTTCTCTGCGTTAAATCGGAGCTGCCAGGTGTTTGCCCAGTCCACTAGTCTATCGAGGTCATCTTGGAGAGCTGTACAATCCTGTGCATTATCCATCCTGGAGTAAACCTTGGCATCGTCAGCAAACATCTGACACATGTTTTTGACTGCATCAGGAAGATCGTTGATGAACATTACGAATAGAATCGGGCCCAAAACACTTCCCTGCGGGACTCGGCTCTTAACTGATGCCCAGCCTGACAAGTGCCCATTCACACAAACTCTTTGTTTTCTACCTACTAGGAAGTCCTTTATCCATGACAGTCCTTTTCCCTGGATGCCCAGTGTCTCTATCTTATGCAAGAGCCTCATGTGAGGCACAGAATCAAACGCCTTTGCCAGATCTAAGTACACCGCATCAACCTCAGCCCCCTCGTCCAGAGCCCGTGTCCAGTCCTCCAAACAAGCCAGCAGATTCGTAGAGCATGATCTACCTGAGACAAAACCGTGTTGGCAATCTGACAAAAGTTTATTCTTGTCCAAGTGTTCAACGACCTTATCCCTGATAATAGCCTCTAGCACCTTGCAAACTATGCTGGTAAGACTCACTGGTCTGTAATTACTGGGTTCACTTTTTTCACCCTTTTTGAACAGAGGTGTCACTTGTGCTTCTTTCCAAACTTGTGGTAACTTGCCATCCCCAACAGATTTTTCAAATATTACTTTTAATGGTCCGGCCAGTATTTCTGCTGTTTCCTTTAACAACCTAGGATGAAAGCCATCCGGACCGGGTGATTTGCTAGGATTTAGGTTTTTTAGTTTCTTGCATACTTCCGCCTCGGTTATTTGTATCTCATCAAGAATGGAGGTCAGCACTGGTTTGTCACACGAAGGCATATGAGATAAATCTTCATCCGTAAAAACACTACTAAAAAAGCTGTTGAGGACTTGCGCTTTATTCTCGTCTGATGTCACTTTCTTAGTTCCGTCATTCAGGTCTGATACACCAACTCTTGTTTTCATTTTAGTCCTGGCGTAAGCGTAGAATGCTTTCGGGTTGTTTTTGGCTTCCAAGGCGATGGATTTCTCAAAGTTCTTTTTGGCAGCCTTACATGCACTCTTGGCCTGATTCATAGCCGTAGTGAACTTCAGGTAGTCTGCACCCTCTCTAGTCTGCATATACCTAGCATAAGCCTCTTTTTTCATTTTCACTTTCGACAGCGCTTTTTCGTTTAGCCACAGGGGTTTCCGCCTTTTAGTACTAGGTTTCACTGTTGGAATGCAGTCTTTCACAATCCGACTTACACAATCACTGAGAATATTCCAAGGACCTTAACCCTGGATTTTTACTTCTATATAACATTACATACGAGGTGTTCAACGACATTAACCCTGGATTTTTACTTCTATTACATAAATGTAAAGTCTTATAAAAATATAACATAAATGTAAAAGTCTTATCAAAATAAAACATCAATGTAAAAGTCTTATAAAAATAAAAAAAACAAGTGTTCCAAATTGTTACTAATGCTAAGTTAGTTAACCTTTGGAAACATACGAAACTAATAATTTAGTAAATACAATTTGGCTTTTTGATCCTCCTCCTATCCCAAATTAAGTATTTGAAATAATGTATAAATAGCTGCTTGTTCTATTCACTTTGGTATGAAGAATTTTTCCTTGGTAAGCATTATTATATTTAAAATAAGATTTTAAAAACTTATTTTGCGCCAGGCGTCTCTCTACTAAAACATTAGCGAATAAATTTATGACGGTATGGAGAGTTTTTCCCCTTAGCAAACTTTCGGTATTACTTCCCCTGTTCATGTTGAGGTTGTGCAGTTGTTTTGCAAAGTTGAGAGCTTACATTGCTCTGTTTTATGGAGGACGAAGACTGTCCAGTGCTGCCTGAGGTGAAGCTGGAGATTGACATTGCGGAGGAACCAGTGATGGACTGGATGAGATTGCAAGCGTGGCATGCGCAAGGTGAGTCTTGCTCCGGCAATATAACATTCATCACTGAGCATGGAAACAGATAGTTTACAACTACATAGTACATCCAGTACAGAACAGTTAAGATCCACATCGTGGTATCTACCTATACAGAAAAATATAATTTCAACGCCACTCAACATGAAATCTTTATTAGTCTTCTATTATTGTCATGTGAATTGGAGGTCTCATCATTTGTTTTGTCTTTCTTCAAAATGTATTTTACTACATTGTAAGTTTTTTGTCTTTTTTCTGTTGAGATGACACAAAGTGATGACCAATGTTAACATCAGCGCCCTTGGTAAAGTGTCATCAAAGAAAAGGATTAGAATGAGTGTCAGGTTTAGCACACCCACACCCTAACATCAACAAAATAGTTTTTTTTTTTTCCTGATCTTTTGTGTGGACTGTGCAGTGAATGCTGGGTGTGATCTTAACTACGGCAACATTGTTTCTGCAGGATTTGTTTTAATTGAAAATAGTTGAATATATTTATTTTTTGTTCATCCTTGATTGCACTTTGGAGGTTTATTTACTGTATCACCTGCAATAAAATATTTAAGTGAGTGGAAAATAAATTCTTATGTGATAGCTTTTTCGTTCGTCATTATGCTTGCTATCACTGTATCAGTGTCAGGAAATATTTACAAGAAAACTGTTGTTTTGTTTAGAAATTGCAGGAAGAGAAAGCTATCATGTTTCTCACAACAGCAGTGAACAGATTATCAGAAGTACCTATAACGTGACTGGCAGTGAATTTAACATAAAGGAAGAATCAGAAAGCAAGACAGCACCTGATAGTGACATGATGGAGCCATATATCCCACTGTTGTGTAAAGTGAAGACAGAACCTGACTGTGATACTGAGGAATATGGTAAGTATATTAACGTATAATAGTCAGGGCTCCCCATCTGCAGTAAATCTAAGGAGTGGAATCACTTTCATTTTATAATTTTAAGGATTTTGTTCTTTCCTTGTTAAGCATTTTAATGAGCGGGAAAAAAGCAGATGGAAGAAATGTCATGATTGGTTTCGTAGTGAAACAAGGGAAGTAACCACAGCATTTGATGCATCGCAAATCTACATCACATCAAACTATGATGTCACTTCCTAAGCGTAGCGAGATGATTTAGGAGCTTTGTGATTGGTTGATAGTGCAAAAGATAAACCAATGAACATCGAGCTAATTTTTCAGTCGCATGGCCGTGTTAATTTTTTAGAAATGATTATACGTTCACGATCTTCTCACGCTAGTAGATAGTTTTTTTAGGTGTGTTTTCTGCACCAATTGTAACATTTAAGACGTATTCGTTTGTTTGTTTGTTTATTTTACGTCTTTTCACTTAAAAGTGATTTTAGACAACATTAACAACAGTAAATTAAAATACAACTAAAACATAAATAAAGGAGATAGGCAACAATCACTTATACTATTCATAATATTCAAAGCATAGAGACTACATACAAAAAAGGCAAAAAAGGCGAGATAAAACAATCCTCCGTGAAGAGGTATAGTTAGATTTCTCTCCATTCTCCCACGGATAACTGCCTCTCCCACCCCTCCTACCGTCCTGAATGCAGTCCCTATAAATTACATATTATCCAATATTTCTTATTCCATTCATCATCCATAAGGAGAAGTATAGCACATTCCCGAATCATAAATACCAACAAATAATATCAAATATTACAAAAAAAAAAACCCTATAGGGCTAAAAATCAACGCCTCTGCAATCTGCAGCCAACAATCATATGTTATAATTTGAGCATTGCAAATATTTGCAGGTAAGAGTTGTTGTATTGCACTACAATCATGTAATATGTGATCTATTGTTATATTTGCTTGACATTGGCATACTACCTCTTTGCAGTATTTTGTTTTCCAAGAATTAAGAATTAATCTATTGGCCAAAGTAACAATAGGACGAGAATAATGGATTGCTTGATTTGGTATAATGTTCAAGTTTGATTCTGATTTAAATTGTTGATTGATAATTGTATTTCTTTTTGTGATAATGGTATTTGTATGGAAATAACATGTTCATTTTTTGCTCCTTGTTTGGCTTGTCGATCTGCCCAATCATTATACAATAAACCGCTATGTGAAGGAACCCAACAAAATGTGACACCAGTTCCTGACCTTATTAATATGTTAACAAGGTGTTGTATTTCATATATTATTGAATTAGCATCATTATTGTCAGATTGCAATGCATACAAAACTGGCTTAGAGTCTACACATATCAACAAATCAATGAATGCTCTTTGTAAACTTATTATTTTATGTAATGACATTAAAATCGCGATAAGTTCAGCTGTAAATATTGAATGTTTTTTCCCTAAGCTATAACCTTCAATTATTTTGAGTGATGGTATAACATATCCTGAGCCAGATTCCCCTGAATCTAAAACGGAACCATCCGTATATATTTCTAAATAATTATGATAATTTTCTTCTATGTGTATACGAGCAGCTGATGCAATTAAGTTAATCTTTTTTCAGTGTAGTTTATTCAGTATCAAATTTAGCTTTACAGAATTCCCATGGAGGCAACGGTGGGCTTGCTAATTTTTTGAAAACATTTTGTGGAGATATATCTGCTTTCTCAAAAATATCAGAAGTGTAAGTAGCAATAGTTTGTAAGTATTTGACATTTCGAGATCGTTGAGAAAAGTCTCTGTGCGATTGAATGTTTAATTCAATTGTTGTAAAATTTTGTACACTAGAAGCTCTGACGATGTATTTTGCACATGACATTTTACGCCAATCATCTAAGGACATTAATCCTACAGCTTTGTATGTAGCTATTGTTTTCGTATGAATAGGTACTCCAAGTGCAGTTTTAATAGCCTTGCTATCAATGCTTTGTAACTGTTTTAGTAGCGTTTTTGATGCCGAAAAATATACCTCCTGGCCATAAGTAAGTTTAGATCTTACAAGTGCAATAGCAATAGACAATAACGTTTTAATATCTTGACCCCATTTTTGTGTTGATATTATTTTAAGAAGGGTCAAACTTTTGGATGCCTTTTGTATTAAATACTGTATGTGTTTATTCCAGTTCAGTTTGACATTTAAAAACACACCTAAAAATTTCACATCTGTCACATACTGCAATTGTTTTTTACCAATAAAAAAGTTTGGTAATTGTCTTGGTCCCTTCCCACTGTTGAATAAGATCATATTCGTTTTTTCTTCACTTAATTCTAGACCATTTATCTGCATATATAAGATAATTTTATCCAATTCTGCTTGATAAATTTTTTGAATATGCTTTATTTCAAACATTGACGTCTTTTTCTTTAAGGTTACATTAACCCACATAGCAATGTCGTCTGCATATTGTACTAAACTTGTATTTTTTCCAACTTGTTTTGGTAAATCGTAAAGCAAAATGTTAAAGAGTAGGGGCGATATAATTGACCCTTGTGGAATACCCATATTAGTGGTATATTTTGATGAATATGAATTGCCAATTCTAGTGATGAGTTTTCTTCCATTTAAAAATTGTTTAATGTATAAATACATATTACCAGACAATCCAATTGTTTTCAATTTATAAAGCAGTCGACAGTGCCAAACGCGGTCATAGGCTTTGCTAACATCAAAAAACGTAGCAAGAACGTTTTTTCTTTTAGAAAACTGTAGTTTAATTTGTGTTGTCAATTTTACTAAATTATCAATCGTAGATCTACCTTTCTTAAATCCAGCTTGATTGCTTGGTATTATATTGTTTTTGTTGCAATAATGTGAAAGCCTATTTAATATAACCTTTTCCAAAATTTTACCAGCATGTGATGTGAGTGCAATCGGACGATAGCTATTTGGATCTTGCCTGTTTTTACCTGCCTTTAATAGTGGAATGATGATAGAAGTTTTCCATTGTTCAGGTAAGGTATTTTCTTGCCAACATTTGTTAATTAATTTATGAAAAAATTCAATCCATTTTGTAGGAAGATGTTTTAATAACGTATAAGATAGTCCATCTGAACCAACTGCTGATTTTTTATTCCCCAACTGATTTAACGCTGACAAGATTTCATTTAATGTTACTGGAGAATTGATGAAATTTGAATTATCTATAACTGGATCATTATATTCTTCAGATATTTCATCTTCAAGTCTTCTACTGCGTTCTTGATCAGTCAAGCTTGCTATATTGCTTGCAGTGGAGAATTGTTTGCCGAAGACTTCAGCCTTTTCTTGAGGTAATGGAAAAGATTTGTCTACAATTTTAATCGGACACTGTGGACGTTGAATACCATTTTTCATTTCTTTAACCTTTTTCCAAATACATTTAGAATCTTGTGAATTATAAATTTTATTTGTACAAAAATCTTCCCAATATTTCTTTTTTGCAAGAGCTATTATTTTAGTTTTGTTGTTTTCATCTTGTCATAGGCATCTACTGTTCTTGTTCGTATCCATTCTTTATAAGACTCCTTTTTATGCCTTACAGCCACCTCACACTCAGGGGTCCACCATATGTTACCCTGGTGCTTTTTGTTTTTTCCATCTATTTTGCGAGGTATGGATTTGCTAGCAGCACTGTGTATGTGTTTTGAAAATGTATTGTATATTTCATCAATATTTTCATCATCCTCAAAATTTAAATTAATGTCCAAAAGAATAGATTGATATGTAGTCCAATCTGCAAATTCATATTTATATTTTGGAATCTTATCTTTTGTTTGATCTCTTTCTATATGTTCTCCTAGTATTGTTATAACAGGTAAATGATCACTATTTAAACTGTCGTCCTCCACATCCCACAAGGTGTTAGTGGCTAAAGATGTAGATATAAGTGATAAATCTATAGCTGATGGACGCTGTGTGCTGACGTCTGGTACTCGAGTTATCCTACCATCATTAAGTAAAATCAAATCTGAAGAATGTATATTATCAATAAGTCTATTACAAACATTTGCATTGTGGATGCAACCTTTGTCCCAAATTGAAGAGTGTGCGTTAAAGTCTCCAACTATTATCCATTTAGTAGATTTATCTAGATTTTGAATCCAATCAGTATTGTCATTTGTTATACCAGTAGGAAAATAAACTGACATGATATTGACCTCAGTTCTATCATTTATCTTCACTTTTGTTGATACAGAATGAACACCCTCTATTGTCTTGGGCACAGGGGACCCACATGGCAAATAACTTACGTCTTTCCTAATGTATAAGGCTACTTTAATTTTTTCATTTTTATGTACAAATTGTACCAAAGGAGGAAAGAAATATCCGTCTAATTTAGGCAATTTATATTTGTTAACATTTAATGATTGTAGTGCAATAATGTGATGTTGATGTTGATTTAAATATTGCTGTAAGTATTGTGCGTTTGTAGATAAAGATCTACAATTCCATTGAAATATATTAAACTGTTCATCAGTCATTATGTAATAGATTAATTACTTCATTTGATCAAAATAGAATTGATAGTATTTGCCAGAAGGATTGATCCCTTTTTGTTGAGGTGAAAGCGATCGCTGTACAATGATACTTTAGCTGCACCAGATTTGGTAAGAAACAAAGGATCGTTGTCAACATATTGTACAGATCCCTTGTTGCATGCATTCTTGAGCGCCGCATTTGATGCATCACTCTTCTTTAGGTCTCCTCTGATAGGAATAATAGATGACATGCAAATGGTAGCTGACGGAAAGACAACTTTAACAGACTTGATGACATTCGCCCATACTTTCATGGGCACTTTCTGTCCTCTACTATTGTTGACGCCCACATGGATCACGACCTTATCTACCTGAGTGTGTAATGGTTGAGTAGATAACCATGCATTTAAGTCACTAATGTGCAAACCAGGTACACACACAGTTTGTCTGTTGGTTTCCGTAGATACAGTGTCATCATTGCAAAGGCCTCGAAGCACAGAGTCTCCAATTACAAAGTACTTCGTGTTCTCCAACACTCTCACTTTGCTCAAGCGATCAGCGGGTGTTTCTTTATGCTCCAGACTTGCACTAGACAAACTTGACATCTGATCAAGAGTCATGTTTTGTAGATCTACAGTACCAGTCACTTTTTGACATGACTTTGATCTGGTGTGCACTTTTGCAGATCTAGATTCAAACATCGGCGCCACAGGCACACGCTGTCCTTCTGATGCCTGATGTAGCTGTTGAAGGAGTTGAGTTGCTTCTTCTTTCTCCTGAGGCCGCACGTCACTCTCACCAAACACAGCAGAATAATTGGCGTACACGTTGTCAACATTGACATTCTTTACACTGAGCAAAGGCAAAACAATCTTTCGAAGATACTCAGTGAAAGATATCACTTGTGTTGACCTTTTCTGTTTGACTGCATCTGCGTATGACCTATATCGTGATGTGTTTGTATTGTTTTGTTTTACTTTGTCAATAGCCTCTTTCATGGTCATGTAAGTTGCTGACCTTTCCCTCAGAGCTTCTTTCAGCATCACCTTTTGCGCACATCCGTGATAGGCTGCTGAGTGATCACCACCACAATTGACACAGTGAGGCGTTTTTGCTGTACAGTCACGCCTCTCATGTGATCCTCCACAACGACAGCACCGCTGCGTTTTAGCAAAACATCTCTTCTTAGTGTGGTTCAATCGCTAACAAAGTGTGCAGCGAATGACAGGGCGATTGTAGGGGTGAACTTTATATTCTTTACCTCCCACCTTTACCACTGTAGGCAAATATTGGCAAGCAAAAATTATTCTAGTAATCCTGCGATGATTCTTGGTGGTTGCTGGTAAAAACATTATAATGTCTGGATTTACTTCAAGTTCTTGTGTGTTAAAGACGTCAAACACCACTCCTTCTGTTGTCATTTTCGGAATTTCACATTCAATATGTATCCCACCCATATCTGATATTTTCAACAGTTTTTCTTGCTGTTTTTCAGATTTACATTGCACATACAGATCACCTGAACGCAACCTAGTGACTGATCGAACGTCTCCTACAAATCCATGAAAAGAAAAGCTGGGGGTTGCTGCTAAGACTTTAATGAAACACATCCAGAGTGCTTATCATGAATTATAATTGGAAATGAATTTACAAATAATTGTTTATCATTCTGTACTGTGACATTTATCCTGGTGGGATTGTTATTGTCTGTATCACGTACGAAGTACTTTTTTGTTTCAATAGTATTTTGCATTATAAAATATATTTATACATTTCTGTCATGCGCCTATTATGCACTGTATCTTGTGAATGATGCATAACCATGACGTCATCAAGACTATTGTTCTACAATTCTACAACTTCGAACCACTGACGTCAAATTCTGAAGTCAAAAATATGTGTCAACCGGAACTACGTAGATTTCACACTATAAGCCTACATGACGAACAGCTGTGTTTCTTAGAAAATTAATGATGTAAAAAATGACGTGTCATGCAGACACACATGAATAAGAAATTTTGATAGTACCTAGAATAAATGTAACTGAGTAAATGTAACTGTTGGTAACACAAAAGCAACTAAAGTAAAAACAATCTTAAAAACTGAATTAAATTATGATGACTTAGTAGACTGAAGTGGCAGATTTCCTCTTTGTCGATCGGTGTTCTAGAACTCCCATATTACCGAGATTTCATTTACTTTGTGCGATCGTTATTCACAAACTGCACTTCAAAACAAAAGAACCAAGCTTCCACACTGGAAAAACACATTCATTTTCATAATTCCAGCTGTCCAAAACGTCCTTTTGTAAAGGACTGGATGCCTATCTGTCGGAATATACTCTCAAAAAGAATATCACTGGCAGTGATCCGAGAGAGACCGACTTGGTTCCACCATATTGTGACGTCATCTCCTAAGACGTATTCCTCACACCTGATCAGCGATTCTAAGGCGTGATTTTGAAGGTCTTAAGGCATGATTATTCCCAATCTCAGCATAATGGAGAACCCTGATAGTAATGCTTGTCATCATTTTTGTGTGTTTTTGTTGTTGTTTTTTGTTTGTTTTTGTTTGTTTGATTTTAAAACTATATTGTGATTGTAACTGAAATGCTTTACAGTTAACTGCTTCTCTAGATCTCACTTAAGTGTATTACAGGCTGTGAGCTAAATAACTTGCCTTATGAGCCAGTGAACAAATGTTTCATTCCAGAAGGGTCAAAAACAATTTTTCATTGAAGTAAACTCTTTTAAGTGATTACAAGTTGGTGTGATCCACACAGGAATATGGATGTGAGTGACAACTGTTCTGTTTTATCATCCACTCTGGCACTCACATATGATTTGTTTGCTGATTTCTTTGTTACAGAAAGCAGTGGGCCATTGGACACTCTGGCACTCACCCATGATGTGTTTGCTGATTTCTTTGTTACAGAAAGCAGTGGGCCATTGGACACAAAAACAGTATGGGTAAAGACAGAGAGATACGTGGATATACATCCAATGGAGCCTGAGGTAATAGTCCAGCTTAATGTCTCTTATACAATGGAGCCTGAGCTAATAGTCCAGCTTGATGTCTCTTATACAATGGAGCCTGAGGTAATAGTCCAGCTTGATGTCTCTTATACAATGGAGCCTGAGCTAATAGTCCAGCTTGATGTCTCTTATACAATGGAGCCTGAGCTAATAGTGCACCTTGATGTCTCTTATACAATGGAGCCTAAACTAATAGTCCAACTTGATGATGGCTCTTTTACAATGGAGCCTGAGCTAATAGTCCAACTTGATGTCTCTTTTACAATGGAGCTTGAGCTGATAGTCCAGCTTGATGTCTCGTATACAATGGAACCTGAGCTAATAGTCCAGCTTCATGTCTCTCTGATGGCCTGTCTTAATTGGAAGTTTCGGGGAAGTTTTCAATCCCAAACGTAGGTTATTGAACCTATTGGACCAGAAGAAATGTTCAGGAACCTGGGTTTGTGATTTGAGAACCTCGAAAAAAAGATTTTGAATCTCCACAAACCTTTCACTTAAGACAGGCCATTACAGCACTTCAACACATTAACTGTGTGGTACAGCCATTACAGCACTTCAACACATTAACTGTGTGGTACAGTCATTACAGCACTTCAACACATTAACTGGGTGGTAGTCATTACATCACTTCAACACATTAACTGTGTGGTACAGTCATTACAGCACTTCAACACATTAACTGGGTGGTAGTCATTACATCACTTCAACACATTAACTGTGTGGTACAGTCATTACAGCACTTCAACACATTAACTGTGTGGTACAGTCATTACAGCACTTCAACACATTAACTGGGTGGTACAGTCATTACAGCACTTCAACACATTAACTGTGTGGTACAGTCATTACAGCACTTCAACACATTAACTGGGTGGTAGTCATTACATCACTTCAACACATTAACTGTGTGGTACAGTAATTACAGCACTTCAACACATTAACTGTGTGGTATAACCATTACAGCACTTCAACACACCTAACTGTGTGGTAGTCATTACAGCATTTCAACATATTAACTGTGTGGTACAGCCATTACAGCATTTCAACATATTAACTGTGTGGTACAGCCATTACAGCATTTCAACACATTAACTGTGTGGTAGTCATTACAGCACTTCGACACATTAACTGTGTGGTACAGTCATTACAACACTTCAACACATTAACTGTGTGGTACAGTCATTACAACACTTCAACACATTAACTGTAACTGTACATGTGGTACAGTCATTACAAAACTTCAACACATTTAACTGTGTGGTACAGTCATTAAATGTACTGATAATTGTTGTAAAGTAATATATTCTTAAATTGATTTCAGGAGCCACATGACACAGAGTTGTCTAAAGTGAAGACAGAGCCTGACAGTGACTCAAAGGGATACAGTAAGTATGGTGTTATCTATATTGTGATTGTAGCTTAGCTATTGTACAGTTTCACTTTTCTAGACCTAAAGTATAGTATAGGCTCTGGGCTTAGTTACATGCATGTGTGCCAATGAAGAAGGGTTCAGTTCTACTAGTGGCATGATTTCTTATGGGTGGGAGTTTTTTTCCAATGTGAACCCCATATTAATTCAGACTTCATTGATTAAAAACTGCTTTTTGTTATATGATTAAATTTTTAAAAAGTAAACAAATCAATATTAATAATAGTATTAATAAATTATAATAATGGATGCTAAATGTGCATTCTTCCTAAAACAGACTCAAAGAGTGGTGATCTGTAACCAACATACATGTTCACATGCTACACACACTCCAACCAACATATATGTTCACATGCTACACACACTGTAATCAACATACATGTTCACATGCTACACACACTCCAACCAACACAATTAACACACGATCATATCTCAAACATGTGGTGTAAAGAAAAGTGGCTATTAAAACCAGAAAAATTCAAATTTTAATTTGGGGAGATTTTTTAAAAATGTATTTTAATTGACTGCATCCAACAAGAGGGGGGGGGGGGAGGGGGACACAGAAGTACATGGATAGAACATTTGGTAGCCTGCAAAGTCTTGTATGTAAGTCACATAAGTTCATCTGCAGGGTTTGAACCCTTGAACTTTGTATTAGAAAACCACAGTCCTAACCATTAGTGCTCCTGCTATCACCCTCTCATCCATGATCCACTTGATTAATTCTTTGTTACAGAAACCCCTGACCCATTTGGAACAAAGATGGTGTGGGTGAAGACAGAGAGATTTGTTGACATATCTCCAATGGAGCCTGAGGTAATAATGAAAATTGACTTTTCTTTAACAAATTTTCAACACAACTATTTGGTACAGTAATCCAAATAATAATAATAATAATAATAATAATAATAATAATAATAATAATAATAATAATAATAATGGATGCTATATACAGTGGTACCTCAGGTTATGAACACCTAATGTCATGGAAAAATTTGGGTTAGGTACAACTTAAAAAATGATTTGTCTGGGTAAGGATCAGTGCTTGGAGTTGGGAAGGACAAATTTCCCCCTTTCATAGTTTGTTGCTGCACAAAGATTCCCAGAGGGCTGATCCCCTTGGTCGTTCGTTGGTGCAGAAAGATTCCCAGGGGGCTGTCAAGAAAAATGGCAACAAAAAGCCTGAAAGTAATGATTCACAATAGCAAAGAAAGTGACAATTTCCCATCTCATTTTTTTTGGTTTTGTTTTTATTCTAAGAAAGATAAAATATTTTTATTTTACATTAATTTATGTGGTTGGTTTTCTTTCGTTTATTTAATACAAGTACCCACATTCTTGGCCTTTTGTCAGGTAAACTGCTGGATATAAATTAAAAAAGAATGATTCCTTTCATCTTAAAACAGATTGCCTCCATTTTATTGATATCAATGTTTGGGGTTACGAATGTTTCCAGAGGTACCACTGTAGGCGCTTTTCCCCAAATCACCCAACAGGTTTAAAGCATGGATCTGCAGCAACATGCACACTTACATGTTACACCCAATGTGGCACACACAACAAACATGTCCATCACTCAAACATGCGGCACACACAACATACACACTGACATGTTTCACCCAGTGTGGCACACACAACATACACACTTACATGTTTCAGCCAGTGTGGCACACACAACATACACACTGACAAGTTTCACCCAGTGGCACATAAAAAACACATCCATCACTCCAACATGTGGCACACACAACAAACACATTTATTACTCAAACATGTGGCACACACAAAAACACATCCATCACTCAAAGATGTGGCTAACACAACAAACACATCTATCACTCCAATATGTGGCACACACAACAAACAGATCTATCACTCCAATATGTGGCACACACAACAAACAGATCTATCACTCAAACATGTGGCACACACAATAAACACATCTATCACTCAAACGTGTGGCACACACAACAAACATGTCTATCACTCCTACATGTACATGTGGCACACACAACAAAAACTTCTATCACTCCTACATGTACATGTAACACACACAACAAACATCTATTACTCAAATATGTGGCACACACAACAAACATCTATTACTCAAATATGTGGCACACACAACAAACATCTATTACTCAAATATGTGGCACACACAACAAACATCTATCACTCAAACATGTGGCACACAAGGAACATAAGGAATTCCGAGAACTTTGACGCAAACACAATACTAATGCGAAACAAACTTTACTTACGAACGGACAATCACTCATTCAACAGATATTGAGTAACATACAAAGTCATAATGGAGATGGTGATGTAATCGCTGACCGTGACGATGATGATTATGAAGGCGATGATGTGTATGACGGTGATGATGAAGATGATGCCTACTATGACGATGATGATGAGATTTGCCTTCCTTGACGCCACTACAAAGGGTTAGAACTCTGCCCTCTCAAAGTAACTACAGCGTCATCGGCTTCCAATTATTTCTGACAGTAATGTAGATCTAGACGACCGATGAACCGTGATGAAGACTGCAATGATGATTAACATGAAGCGGCAATTTAAGATAAGATAAGATAAGATAAGATAAGATAAGATTTATTAGCCATATGTCAAATCAATACAATTTGTACACTAGGAATTTGCCTTGGTCAGCGAGCATGCATACAGTATTGGCACATTCACACATCTATTCTTAACACACATCACATTGTAACATTAAAACCAAACATGTTTACATGAAATGTTAACAGTAAACATCAAAATTCATAGCCGGTATGCATGCACTGTAAGAGATCTAAGATAGTTTAGTCCGATGACTGTGCAACTGCAGTCATTCCATTTACACTTAGCACTCAACTCCAGTCATTTCATTTACATTTAGCACTCTTATTGCACTTGGATAGAAGCTGCTATTCATTCTTTTTGTCCTTGCTTTAAGTGATCGAAGTCTTCTACCAGAGGGCAGGAGGTCAAACAGATGGTTACCCGGGTGCGAGGGGTCTTTGATTATGGCCTTGGCCTTGCAAATTATTCGCTCTTCAAAGAGTTTGTCTAATTTTGGGAGCTTACACCCCGTGATTCTGGCAGCAGTCTTGACTACCTTTTTCAACTCCTCCCTCTCCTCCTCAGTAGCACTGCCATACCAGTTCGTGAATGAAAATGTCAGTACACTTTCAATGATAGTTCTATAGAATTTAACAAGAATTGTGTCATTGATTCTGAATCTTTTAAGTTGCCTCAAGAAATATAAGCGCTGCTGAGCTTTCTTTTTCGTGAGCGTCACGTGGGGCCCCCATGTAAGGTCTTCAGATATTGTTGTCCCCAAGAATTTAAAAGACTTAACCTGCTCTACAACCTCGTTGTTGATGATAAGTGAAGTTGTGGGGGATTTGACTTTTCTAAAATCAACTACTATTTCTTTTGTCTTAGAAACATTCAAAATAAGATTGCTTCCCTCGCACCAACTCACCATCCGCTCCACCTCCCTCCTATAAACGCTTTCGTCACAATTTGAGATGAGTCCAGATATGGTAGTGTCGTCCGAAAACTTCACCACCACAACCGACTCATCACTCGATCTGCAGTCATCAGTAAAAAGAGTAAATAAAAGAGGAGACAAAACACAACCTTGTGGTGTACCAGTATTTAAAATGATTTTGTCTGAGATCTTCCCCCCAACCCTGACAACCTGAGTCCTATCCAAAAGAAAACTCAGAACCCAGTTACACATTCTTGCATCAATATGAAGGGTGTTAAGCAGCTTGTCATAAAGTCTCTGAGGTACTATTGTATTAAATGCTGAAGAAAAATCCAGGAAGAGAATACGAGCATACGATTTTGGAGTTTCAAGATGCTCTAGAATTTTGTGAAGGGTAATTGAGATTGCGTCATCTACTGAACGATTGGTTTTATATGCAAACTGCATTGGGTCACTTAGTGAATCAGTTGCAACCTTCAGAAACTGTAAAACAAGACGCTCAAACACCTTCATTACAACCGATGTTAAGGCTACTGGTCTGTAATCGTTCAGGCTGCTAATTGTGGGTTTCTTTGGCACTGGCACAATAACAGCCGATTTAAAGCACTGTGGTACCCGCCCTTCTTCTAGAGACTGATTAAAAATATCAGTGAAAACTGGCGCCAGCTGCTCAGAGCAGTGCCGCAGTGAGGCTGTTGTAACGCCATCAGGACCCGAAGCTTTCTTTGGATTTTGTTTTTTCATAATTTTCCTGACCTGCTCTTCTTCTACAACAAAGGGTGGTGGGAGGTCCTCAGGGAGGGCACTAGGTTGGGCAGGGGTGGGATTTTGTTTATCAAACCGAGCGTAAAAGGAATTAAGCTGGTCAGGGAGTGAGGGATCATCATTATTTAATGCTGCTTTAGTTTTATAGTCTGTGATTGTTTTTATGCCTTGCCACACCCCACTAGTATTACATGATTCAAACTGAGCTTCTAGTTTCCTTTTGTATTTAGCTTTTGCTTTCTTTACCTCTTTGTCAACTGCATACTTTGCCTTTTTATACATAACAGTATCTTCTTTGAATGCCTCATTTTTAATCTTACATTGATCATAAATAGCTTTGCAATGCCAAGGTTTATCATTCCCATAGGAAGCAACAGTTTTGGTAGGGATAATAGAGTCCTCACAGAATCTTATATATGACGTCACAACATCTGTATATTCATCGAGAGATTGACTGGAATCACGAAATACTGTCCAGTCCGTACAGTCAAAACATCCCTGAAGAGCAGTCACGCTGTCGGACGTGAAGCGTTTCACAGTACGCGTAGTTGGTTTTACAGTCTTCAGTCGTTGGTAGGCGGGAATTAGGTACACCATAAGCAAAAAGGGATGACAATCCTTTCTTCGGCTCTCCACCCTGTCAGCCTTTGTGGACCACCAGCAGAGTACTTATGATGCGTAGCTGAAAGCAGACGTTGCAGACTCACTCTCGTTAAAATTGCATGAGATGTCAATGACTATGATGCGATCGCAGAGCTCTCAACCTCACTCGAACACGACCGACCTCTACGCCCAATGGCTCGGGGACGACCATTCATGAGGATATTTTGGGGAAAATGCAGAAAGGGTCATCAGTTCATTAAAGGTTGGGTACTGGGTACATAGGGTGGACTGGGAATAGGGACACGAAGAAACTCTCCACCCGGACATCCGCAACACCCTTTTGTCCATCAGCGCCTTGCCTCTGGACAGAAACACAGACACAGGCCTACATGGCCACTATTAGATGTAGTGTCAACGAGTTATTCATATGGTTTCTTTTTTCATAATCACGTTAAATTTAGGTTTGAAATGGGAATCATAAAATAATGAATTCAAATGAACTAGATGATTGAAGCAATTTCAATGAATGCAACAACTACCATTAATTCCACCACACTCCACCTCACTACTCCTCTCTCTCTCTCTCTCTCTCTCTCTCTCTCTCTCTCTCTCTCTCTCTCTTACTCCGTAATGCACACACCGAGACAAACAAATATTCAATAATCACAAGAAATAAGAACTTTCCCTGATGACTGGTTATTCCAACTATTTGTAGACATACATGTAACGTATACACAACAACCTGTTGATCCAATTATGGGTACCAGTTTTGGTCGCCACACCAATGAACATCAAGGCGATGTTACTTTTTAAGATCTCAAAAAGACATCTAAAGTCTAACTGGCGATACAATTATGGATTTTTGAACCGTATGAGAACATCTAATCAGATTCATACATAACACCAACCAACTACATGTGCAAACTGAAAACTAATAATTTTATTTGCAACAGAAGAGCGATTAGCTATAAAACAATTAATCCACATCACAGGCACCCAAAATGATAAATGAAATCAGGTCCACGACACTCTGGCTGTTATTGCAAATTAATATATCTTCGTAATTGTCCGGACTGAAGCAGGTTTATTTTAACTATTATCAAGAAACTCAACACATTGTGATAATGGTATAATAATAATAATGGATTATATTAATACAAAAAATACTAAATATTGGTAAGTCATTGTTTATAGGGTCAGCGGACTGCAAAGTGCCAAATCAGAACCACTTTAATGATGATGATGATGATGATGATGATGATGATGATGATGATGATAATTAACACTTTATAGTTATTATTTTTTGAAAATCTTTGTTTTCTTTTTCAGATTCCAAATGCATGTGCTACACAACTGCTTACTGTCAACTCAACACCACAGTCATTACTGGTCAAGTTCTCTTCTGCCTCAGTCACTCCCCACAGTGAAGTCAGTCTCAAAGATCATGAGTGTAGAAGAGACACAAAGCAGCAACAGAAGACCAGAGAGCAAAAGAAACTTGTGTGTGATGTTTGTAATAAAGCTTTCAATCAGGCTAGTGATTTGAAGATACATAAGCTTATACATAAAGGAGAGAAGAATCATGTGTGTGATGTTTGTTCTAAAGCTTTTACTCAGGCTCACAGTTTGAAGAGACATAAGCTTATACATACAGGAGAGAAGAATCATGTGTGTGTGACGACACGAGTTTTCAGATGGTAGGGAGAGATACACTTTTTACGAAGTTACACTTCTCCGTATATCTGCTGTACATAGAATAGCGTGACCGATTTACTTTTGCGTATGAAAGTGCAGTTTCGTAGAGTCCGTGCGATTCGTAGAAGACAGGGGGTCGGCCAATTTCGAATAGGGGTACGCGTAATAAAGAACGTGCATACTGACGAGAGCTCGACTATTTTGCTTGTGGCCGGCGCAGATTTTGAAGGGCAGAGTGGTTTGAGATGCTATTGCGTGAGGAAGGAATTCTAACGAGGCAGCAACCCTGTGACAGAGGTCATCGTAGTGTAGGGTACTGTTGGAAGGGTGTGTGTATTGTTTTATAGCCACCCAAGGTCTTATGCCCTCGTCGGGATAAGGATGTTTAGAATTCGAAGGAAGATGGTAACTGCCATTCGCCTGTGAGTGTAGAGTTCCATACTTAAGGTGCGTGTGGTTCTCGATTGAACACCCACCAAGACTTAGTGTCTGTAGCAGAGCTAAGGTGTCCTCATCCTCAGAATAAATGTTATTTGGACAGTGAAATAACGTGCAAGAGCAAGAGAAAGAGACTCTCAAAAGACTAATCCATTGTGTTGTGCCAATGTTGTGACAGTGTTGTGACAGTGTTGTGGTGTTGGGGTAAAGGGCGTCACGAGCCGAGGCCTGTAAGGTAAGCAAACCCTGTTGTTCAATTCTCTAGTGGCGCGCTCCGAGAACTGCGTACGTGTGTGAGTGGTAACGAGTGTGGGGAAGGGGATGTATTTTAGGATGTGTAATGAATTTTGTTGATTTTATATGATTTTCTTATGATTTTCTTATGGTATATGTGATGGGGAAATGTCGTTGCTGTTGTTGTTATGAAGTGGGTCAAAGGCGACGATGGGGAATATAGAGAGGGAGAGAGAGAGAGTGAGGGTGTATGTTGGATAGAGCGATGAAATGTAGTATACTAGAGAAAGCTGAAGTGATGATTATGGAGGAAGCATGTTTACAGTATGGATGAAGGGAGGTAATCGTGATGTGCTATAATTGTTGGGGGTGACGGTGGTGATGAAGGGGGGCGGAATGAATCCGGACTGTGAGATGGTAGTGTGGTTGCTATAATTATGTATATTTATACAAACATTGGGTGTAAAGCGATGTGAATTACTAAGCATCAGGGTTGGTTTATATTATTGAAATGTGTGTATAGTATCTTGTATTATTATTATGATATTCATAACTATGCAGGTCAAGATGGCGGACGGAGGACGGCGTGTTATATTATATTATATAGTGTTTATTGTTTGGTGGGCATATTGTTAAGACTATGTATATGTCAACAGGTGTGGGCTGATGATGATTATTACATCTACGTGTTTATTTCTACGCATTATTTTCCACGCTGTTGCCTTTGATGTGCCTGTTGTGCTGTACTGATGTTGATGTTGTTGCCGCTGACTGGGTCCTAGCAGCCTGGGATGTACCTTTGCTTCTACAACAGAGTAGTGTTGTGGTGATTTCTTACACTACTGCAGGTTTTGCCTATGTATCGAGGCAACACATTTCCAGGAGGTTTTCATACCTAATTCATGCACACACAGACTCACATTACACGCACCTAAAAACATATCCATTTAGTTAGAAGAATCATCCACTCTGTGAAAGAGACTGTTAGCTCTCTGAGCTACTTAACAAGAACGTTGAGACATTACTTCTGTGCCACAGCTTTGCCTAGCTAGTAGTTTACGTTTCAACGCCAGTGCTTATTATTTGAAGACATGCATTTGAATTGATTTGTTGATTTTGATTTTCCTGTATACACTTTGTAAAGAAACTGTTGTTGTTTAGTTCTATTTGGGGTTTGTTGCAAGGGGAGGTAATTGTTAGTTAGTATTGGGACGGGGGTCTGTTTAGGGGTTGAGGGGAGGTTAGTTCCCATTTGTCCTGTGTTTGCTTGTTGATTGTTGAATAAAAGAGTGTGTGTTTGTACTCTGGCATTTTGTGTTAGTTTATTTTGTTTGAGTTTTATTCTTTCACTCGCTTGATGAGCTGACGTCACTGAACCCGCTCGGGGGACGTGACAGTGTGTAATGTTTGTAGTAAAGCTTTCACTCAGGATGGTGATTTGAAGAAACATAAGCTTACACATACAGGAGAGAAGAATCATGTGTGTGATGTTTGTAATAAAGCTTTCACTCAGGCTGGCCATTTGAAGGAACATAAGCTTATACATACCGGAGAAAAGAATCATGTGTGTGATGTTTGTAATAAAGCTTTCACTCTTGCTGTCCAATTGAAGTTACATAAGCTTATACACACAGGAGAGAAGAATCATGTGTGTGATGTTTGTACTAAAGCTTTCACTCGGGCTGGCCGTTTGAATAGACATATGCTTATACATACAGGAGAGAAAAATCATGTGTGTGATGTGTGTAATAAAGCTTTCACTCAGGCTGGTGCTTTGAAGAAACATAAGCTTATACATACAGGAGAGAAGAATCATGTGTGTGATGTTTGTAATAAAACTTTCACTCAGGCTGGCTATTTGAAGGAACATAAGCTTATACATACAGGAGAGAAGAATCATGTGTGTGATGTTTGTAATAAAGCTTTCACTCAGGCTCGCCGTTTGAATAAACATAAGCTTATACATACAGGAGGGAAGAATCATGTGTGTGATGTTTGTAATAAAGCTTTCACTCATGCTGGTGATTTGAATAAACATAAGCTTATACATACACATACCTGTCAAGGGGTTTTCAGGTTGTGGTGTAGCAATTTAGCAGAAAAACCATAGCAAATGGAGGTTTGGTGTAGCACTAATGTGAATCACGTGACTCACAACAAAACTGGAAACTTCTGCATCCAATATAAACACACGCATCCAATGTGTTCACAAATTTATTGTAAAATCTTGTTAATGCACAACACTTTAGCTATTACCTTTATTATTATAAACATTTTCATGTACGTTTTTCAAAATAAAAGTGAAAATGCAACAAAAACAAACAAAAAAAACAATATATATATATATATAACATACGGACAGAAAATAAGCTAGGCAATCATTTAAAAAACAAAGGTGTCTTTAAACCGGACTCGACCGGAACAGACTACTTTCGCGCGAAAACCCCCTTGGTTAAAAAATATTATCGTCACTTTTGAAAAAATTGCATAGCAGCTTTGTGATACGCCATAGAAATGGGAAAATGTTTAAAATGCGTAGCGCTACGCAAAAATCCGTTGCACTTGACAGGTATGCATACAGGAGAGAAGAATCATGTGTGTGATGTTTGTAATAAAGCTTTCACTCAGGCTGGCAGTTTGAAGGAATATAAGCTTATACATACAGGAGAGAAGAATCATGTGTGTGATGTTTGTAATAAAGCTTTCACTCGTGCTGGTGATTTGAAGAAACACAAGCTTATACATACAGGAGAGAAGAATCATGTGTGTGATGTTTGTAATAAAGCTTTCACTCGTGCTGGTGATTTGAATAAACATAAGCTTATACGTACAGGAGAAAAGAATCATGTGTGTGATGGGTGATTTGAAGAAACATATGCTTATACATACAGTAGAGAAGGATCATGTTTGTAATATTTGTAATAAGCTTTCACTCTTGCCTGCAATTTGAAGGTACATAATAAGCTTATACATACAGGAGAGAAGAATCATGTGTGTGATGTTTGTAATAAAGTTTTCACTAGAGCTGGCTATTTGATGGTACATAAGCTTATACATAAAGGAGAGAAGAATCTTGTGTATGAGACTTGTAATAAAGCTTTTACTTTGGTTAGCGATTTGAAGAAACACAAGTTGACACATTCTGGACACAATAATTCATGTGTTTGACGTTTTTAAGAAATTTTTTTTTCTTTCAGCTTGCAAGTTGAAGAGACATACACTTACATGTTCAGAAAGAGAAAAATCATGTTTGTGATTTTGTATTAAGTCTTTCTCTGTGGCTGACGATTTGAAGCAACACATGTTGATACATATTGAAGTGAAAATGTAGGTGACATATGTGTAATATCTAATGCTTTTATTCATGCTGACAGTTTGATGAATCACAGTTGGTATGTACAGAAATGACAATTAGCGGCTGTGCTATAATGCTTTTATTTAAATTGAGTACTTGACGATGCTTACAGTAACATAGGCTGGAGGCAGAAAAGAAGATAAAAACAACACAATGAGTCGTCAGATAAAACCAAGCTTTCCAGTTCATTTTGAAAGTTTTTCTCAATGTAAAATAAATCTAAATGCCTAAAACTCTTGACAGCCTCTTTGAGCCAAGCTGATTCGGCTCTTTGCAGTCCACTGGACCATATAAACAACTAACTCTTGACAGCAATTACATATATTGGCTCGAATAATATTGTGAACAATATTCAAATTAAAATTTAAACATAGTATCCCAAACATTTTCTGGGGAAAAAATGGTGTAAAATGTATTTAATATGTTGAATGCTATCAGTGAATGTTATGTGTAACATTTAACCATTGAATGTAAAAGATACAACATGTATGCTAGGAGTTTGAGGTATCACCAGTTGTCACATACTATAAAGACACATTAAGCATGTGATAAGTGTTGACTAAAAGAAGCATAGAATGAGAAATGCAGAGTAGAAAATATAATACATGCAAAATGTGTGACTTCTGATTCAACCGTTGTATAGCATGAGATGTTTGTAACCACCATTTTATGGCATGGGATGTTTGTAACACACATTGTATGGCATGGGATGTTTGTAACACACATTGTATGGCATGGGATGTTTGTAACCACCATTGTATGGCATGGGATGTTTGTAACCACCATTGTATGGCATGGGATGTTTGTAACCACCATTGTATGGCATGGGATGTTTGTAACCACCATTGTATAACATGGGATGTTTGTAACCACAATTGTATAACATGGGATGTTTGTAACCACCATTGTATGGCATGGGATGTTTGTAACCACCATTGTATGGCATGGGATGTTTGTAACCACCATTGTATGGCATGGGATGTTTGTAACCACCGTAGTATGATAATAAAACCAACAACACCTGGGTAGTAGACATTAAAATTTTCGGTTTATTACACTAAAACCTTCATCAGTAAGACCCAAGAACTGTACAAAACAAAACAGTATAAGCATATATATAGTCAAGAATAGTATGGCACGGGATGTTAATTATAACCACCATTGTATGGCATAGGATGTTTGTAACCACCATTGTATGGCATAGGATGTTTGTAACACACATTGTATGGCATGGAATGTTTGTAACACACATTGTATGGCATAGGATGTTTGTAACCATCATTATATGGCATAGAATGTTTGTAACCACCATTGTATGGCATGGGATGTTTGTAACACACATTGTATGGCATGGGGTGTTTGTAGCACACATTGTATGGCATGAGATGTTTGTAACACACATTGTATAGCATGGGATGTTTGTAATCACCATTGTATGGCATAGAATGTTTGTAACCACCATTGTATGGCATAGGATGTTTGTAACCACCAGTGTGTGGCATGGGATGTTTTTAACCACCATTGTATGGCATGGGATGTTTGTAACCACCATAGTATGGCATGGGATGTTTGTAACCACTTTGATGATACCAGTTATATGATGTGTAACATTTTACCATTGATTGTAAAGGAGACAACAAGAGAGTCACATTGCTGTTAGATTGCTTATTTCAGGATTGATAGTACATGAATATGGATGTGATGCATGTAGGTATGCATGTGAAAAATGTAGATAAAATCTGTCCTTTTGTGTTAATGTTAATCAGATCCTTTATACTATGACTACTTCATGCTTGCTACAGCTACAGGACCTATTAAAAGAGATCTCTATTTTTCCAGGATTGCATTCCAAAACAATAAAATTGAATGGATTAATAAAACTTCATGGATATTATCTAAGTAAGACGTTTTTTTTTTTAAATTAATATAGTAATAATATTTATGTATTATTACTTTATTTGATCTATTTTGTAAATTATGACATAATTTTGGTGTGTATTGCTGACAATGTCTGTTGAAATCTATCTATCTATCTATCTATCTATCTATCTATCTATCTATCTATCTATCTATCTATCTATCTATCTATCTATCTATCTATCTATCTATCTATCTATCTATCTATCTATCTATCTATCTACCTATCTAATATACATACGCTTATAGATACAGGTTCCCCACTTTCTGGAAATTTACTGCTTTAAATTCCCACTGTCGCTGTCTTTCTTATTTGTTCTTTCTCATTCCTGCTGTTTTATTAATCTGCTATACTATCTTCTTCTTCACTAGACCAGTCACCTACCTTTTTTCTTGAAAACTCTTCCGGGACAAAACTTCTTTTTTGTGTGTGAGGTCTGTTGTATCACCTTGGGAATGTTGGACACTTTCTGTCAGGTGGTCACTAGGGCTTCCTATGATGTTATTATTTGGCAATGTAGGCATTTTATATGCATGTGTTTTGTTAATAATTTATAATGATGTTTGTTTTCTTTTTTGTTTTTGTAAATAGGGGTTCGAGAAATTAGAGTATAGCCTCAGTGTCCCCTGCGTGGGATGTCTTTATTGTAAAGTGACTGGCTGGTGGAGAGCCAATTCAGATCTGCAAGCCAACGCTCTAACCATTCGGTCACCACGCCTCGCAAACAGAAAGGAAAGCATGATAATTTGTTGCAGGTGCAGTGGTGTATATATGATCAATTAAAGAGGATGTTGATGAGTTGTTTTTTTTAATGTTATAAGCTTATACATACACTTTCACATAAACTTATACAGACAAGAGATAAGAATCATGTGTGTGATGTTTGTAATAAAGCTTTCACTACAGGTAGCAGCTTGAAGGTACCAAGGCTTATACATTCAAAAGAGACAAATCTGTGTGAAGTTTGTAGTAAGGCTTCTTTGGCTGACTATTTGATGCAGCAATATCCCTCGTTGGGGTGCCGGGGGTTTCAGTATAAATATATCCCCACTTTCTGGAAATTTAGTGCTTTAAATTCCCACTGTCGCTGTCTTTCTTATTCGCTCTTTCTTATTCCTGCTCAATCTGCTTTACTATCTTCTTCTTCGCTACACCAATCACCTACATTTTTTCTTGAAAACTCTTCCGGGACAGGACTCCTTATTTGTGTATCAGGTCCGTTGGATCAGCTTGGGAATATTGGACGCTTGCGCCTGGTGGTCACTAGGGCTTCCTATGACGTTATTATTTAGCAATGTATGCATTTTATATGTATGTATTTTGTTGATAATTTATAATGACATTTGCATTCTATTTTGTTTTTGTAAACAGGGGTTCGATAAATTAGAGTACAGCTTCAGCGTCCCCTGCGTGGGATGTCTTTATTGTAAAGTGACTGGCTGGTGGAGAGCTTTCAGTTTTACCACTAGGGTTGTTTCAGCAGATTTTTTATGCGGATCAGGGGTTGTCTGGTCCTGATTTGGCTCGGAAGAGTCCGCTGGACCTAAAGCAATAATCATGTAATGTAATGTAATGTGATGCAGCAATATGTTGTTGATACAGTCATACTGAAGTGAAAATGTATGTGTAATATTTGTAATATTGAATGCTTTTATTCATGCAGACAATTTGATAAAACACTTGATTTTGTGGTCCTCATTCGGCTCTTTGCAGTCCGCTGGACCCTGTAAAAAAAAGGTAAAGGTAGTCCCATAGCCTTGTGGCCGTAGGGGAGCGTGATGTTGGAGATCACACTTATCTTGGGCCAGCGTAATGAGGGTGATGCCCAACTCTCTCCCTCGCTGCTTTACCTTCCCCACCCTCAAGAGAGTAGGTACTCAATCACAGTTGAGTCAACTGGGGGCGTTGTTGTTTGTCGCTTCACACCTTAGCGGTCACCCATCCAAGTGCTAACCGCACCGGACGGTGCTTCACTTTCGACACAGTAGCGAGTGCTGTAAGCAATGAATAACTAACAACCCTATGTTGCTGTGTACAGGCTGTGTACTAGAGCACTTTTTTGTACAGGCTGTGTAAAACAGCAATACTTTGATGTTGTGTACAACCATTGCATGTTTCTAACAGCTAAAAGAATAATATGTAAATAAAGTAGTAAAATGTTTATAAAAATGCAAGCTGAGCATTGTGTTTTGTTTTTAAATTAAAATGTCACTGATAGAATAAAGAAGGAATGAAGAGAGAAGTAGAGGTTACAGGAACAACTTTATAAACATGCATTCAGCAAACAAACAAAAGAAGCCACAAAATAAAAAGTTCAATCTTTAAAATATAACATAAATGTAAAAGTCTTATTTAAAAAAAAAAAAAAGCACGAGATATTTAAAAGTGTTCCTAATGCTAAGTTAGTTACTCTTTGAAGACATACGAAACTAATTTAATAAATGACAATCTGGCTTTGTGATCTTCCTCGTGTATAAATAGCTGCTTGATCTATTCACCTTTGGTATAAATAATATTTTTAGTGGTAAGCATTATTATATGTATAATAAGTTTTTTAAAAAACTTCTTTTGCACCAGGTCTTTTTCTACTAAAACGTTAGCGAATAAATTTATGACAGTGTCGAGAGTTTTTCCCCTTTGCAAACTTTCGGTATTACTTCCCCTGTTCATGTTGAGGTTGTGCAGTTGTTTTGCAAAGTTGAGTGCTGCATTGAGCTGTTATGGAGGACGAAGACAGTCCAGTGCTGTCTGAGGTGAAGCTGGAGATTGACATTGCTGAGGAACCAGTGGTAGACTGGATGAGATTGCAAGCGTGGCATGCGCAAGGTGAGTTGGCTCCGGTGATGAAACATTCATCATTGAACATGGAAACTGACATTTTACAACTACAGCCAATACAGGACAGTTCAGATCAACATCGTGGTATCAACCTGTACAGAAAAATATAATTTCAACGCCCGTCAAAATGAAAGCTTTGTCATTCTCCTATTATTATTACTATTACTGTTATGTGAATTGAATCACTCATCGTTTATTTTTTCTTTGTTTAAAATGTATTTAAACTATTTTACTACAATGTAAATTGTAGTTTGTTTTTTTCATTGGAGATGTCACAAAGTGGTGGCAAATTTGTTAACCTCAGCCCTCCTTAATTGAATAATGGTATCACAGAAAGGGATTGACATAAAAGTCAGGTTTAGCACACCCACACCCTAACACCAACAAAATAATTTGCTTTTTTCCTGACCTTTTGTGCGGTCGGTGCAGTGAATGCTGGATGCTGATCTTAACTACGGCAACATTGTTTCTGCAGGATTTGTTTAATTGGAAATAGTGAAATAGACCAGTTCTTTGTTCATCCTTGATTGCACTTTGGAGATTTATTTACTGTGTCATCTGTAATATTTAGGTGAGAGGAACAGATTCACATTTTTTATGTGATTGTGATGGTTTTTCAGTTCATCATTCTGCTTGCTGTCAGAAAATATTCACATGAAAGCTGTTGTTTTGTTTAGAAATTGCAGGAAGAGAAAGCCATCATGTTTCTGACAGCAGCAGTGAACAGATTGTCAGAGGTACCGCTAATGTGACTGGCAGTGAGTTCAACATAAAGGAAGAATCAGAAATCAAGACAGCACCTGACAGGGAGCCACATATACCACTGTTGAGTAAAGTGAAGACAGAACCTGACTGTGATACTGAGGGATATGGTAAGTATATTAGCCTATTATAGTATGGGCTCCCTTTTTGTAGTGAATCCAAGGAGAGAAATCACTTTCATTTTATAATTTTAAGGAATTTTTCCCTCTCCTTGATAAGCATTGATAAGCATTTTAAGGAGTTAGAAAACCGATAGAAAAACGCCATGATTGATGGTTTCGTAGCGATACAAGGGAAGTAACCATGACAGACAATGCATCACAAATCTATGTCACATTAAACTATGATGTCACGTCCTAAGCCTAGTGAGATGATTTAGGAACTTTGTGACAGGTTGATAGTGCAAAAGGTAAACCAATGAACATTGAGTTAATTTTTTAGTTGCATGGCCATGTTAATTTTAGAAATGATTATGCGTTCACGATCTTCTCACGCTGTAGATTGTTTTTTTAGGTGTGTTTTCAGTGCCAATTGTAACATTTAAGACATACTTATCCTGAGTGTTCAGTGTAATTTTGAAGGACTAAGGTGTAATTTCTCCCAATGTCAGCATAATTGGGAGCCCTGATAGTAATGCTTGTTATGTTTAAAAAATACTATATTGTTATTGCAGCTGAAATGCTTTAGTTTTGCTTCTCTAGATATCTCTTAAGTATATTACAGGATGTGAGCTAAACAACTTCCCTTATGTGCCAGTGAACAAATGTTTAATTCCACAGTTGTCAAGAACTTTTTTCATTTAAGTGAACACTTTAGTGATTACAAGTTGGTGTGATGCCCACATGAATATGGATGTGAGTTACCACAACAGTTCAGTTTTATCATCCAATGTAGCACTCACCCATGATGTGTTTGCTGGTTTCTTTGTTACAGAAAGCAGTGTGCCATTGGAAACCAAAACAGTGTGGGTGAAGTCAGAGACATATATTGGTGTACATCCAGCGAAGCCTGAGGTAATAATCGAGCTTGATGTCTCTTATAAAAAATCAACACATGAACTGTGTGGTACAATAATCCAAATGTACTGATAGTTGTTGTAAAGTAATATATTCTCATCATTGATTTCAGGAGCCACATGACTCAGAGTTGTGTCAAATGAAGACAGAGCCTGATAGTGACACAGAGGGACATAGTAAGTATATTAGTGTTTTATATTTAGCAATAATGGTCACGTTGTTATCTATATTGTATTTGTGGCTTTGCTGCTGTACAGTTTCAACTATCTCAACCTAAAGTGTAGAATAGGCTCTGAGCTATGTTACATGCATGGGCGCCAATGAACAAGGGTTCAGTTCTACTAGTGACAGGCACATTTCTTGTGGGTGGGATTTTTTTTTTCTGGTATTAACTCCATAGTCATTCAGGCTAGAAAAACTGCTCTTTTGTTTTATGATTAACCCTTAGCCTGCTGACATGTTTTTCCTGCTCTGTGCTAAAGAAAATTTTGATTTACGATTAAAAACACACATGCCTTATTATATATGCCATTGTTGCTAAACTATTACACCTAGATATATAAAAGTATATATCAAATGAAAGGAAATTAAATAAAGATTCCAATGAACAGACACAAAAAGTGTAAGATTGTTGGTTAGTACAATTATGGGATGGAAAGTTAGGGGCATGAGCAAACAAATTCACTCTCACTCAACTGCACACCCATTCTTGAAGTCATAGGCAAAGAATTGCAAAATAGAAATAAGATTTATTACAAAAAATTATGTGAACCAAAATGGACTGTAACCAAAGCCTGATAAATACAGAAATAGTCTGTGTAAAAGGCAAATAATATTATTATAGATCTAGTGAAAATAACAAGTTGTTTTTTTCACCTACCATCATCTGCTAAAGATTGTAGGCGGCGATCTTCTTCTTCGTCCGAATCGTAATCACTCCCTCCAGCCTCCGTCAAATAAACATCACCCGCATCAAAATCTTTATCCCCACTATCATCATCAAAGTGTTCTTTTTGAAACATTTCCGCCACCTCTTTGGCCGTGTATATTCTGCGTGCCATGATGGCAACGAACGAGGCGGAAAATTTTGCCAGCAACAAGTGCTTCGACACGTGCTTTTTGTTTGAAAATTACCTCTAAACCAAAAGATTTTTCTTTCCAAAACATTACAGTTGAAGGGAAACAACTTTTGTTTCATTATCACAACCAAGGATTTATTTTATAAACGCTTTTGCCTCCCTTATACTATCTAGTACAACGTATGTAGACATCGCATTACTCTTGCGTTAAACACCTCGTACTATGTACGTAGACAGCACAGCCTAAAGGTTAAAAAGTAAATAATTAAATGCATGGTAAATGTGCCTTATTATTAACTGAGACAGCATTATTGAAGGGAGGGAGGAAACCAAATTACCAGGAGAAAATACTTGATTACATGAAAAGTCTTGTATCTAAGTCATATAAATTCATCCTCTGCAGGGTTTGTACTCTCCAACTTTGGCATAGAAAACCAGAGTCCTGACCAACAGTGCTACTGCTACCACCCATGATACATTTGCTGATTTCTTTGTTACAGAAAGCACTGACCCATTGGAAACAAAGATGGTGTGGGTGAAGACAGAAAGATACATAGATTTACTTCCAATGGAGTCTGAGGTAATAATGGAACTTGGCATCCCTTTTACAAATCTTCCACACAATTACTATGTGGTACAGTAATCCAATAATAATAATAATAATAATAATAATAATAATGGATGCTATATACAGTTATACCTTTGGTCACAAATGCCCCAGATCACGAACAGTTCGGTTTACGAACAACTATCCTATCCTATCCTGTCCCACAACCCGGAGGTCATAGGGGCACCACAGATGATCGTTTAACCAGCATACTCCATCTTTCTCTGTCCTCAGCAGCCCTGATGGCTTCGCTCAGTGTCAAACCAGTCCATTCTCGAATGTTGTCCTCCCATCTCTTTTTCGGTCTCCCTCTTCTTCTACCTCCTTGCACTGTGCCTTGCAGAATAGTCTTTGCAAGGCCTGATGATCTGGTGACATGGCCATACCATCGGAGTTTCAGTTTCTTCACCACTGTAAGCAGGTCATCATGTTGTCCAACGGCTTGTGTGATGGTCTGTCGGACTTCGTCGTTGGTGATGTGTTGTGTATAGGAAATGCCCAGAAGTCTTCTGTAGCACCTCATCTCCATGCTTTGTATTCTTTGTTGGAGATCTGCTGTGAGGCTCCATGCTTCGCAAGCATATAGGAAGATGGAGATGACAAGGGAGCACAGCAGTCTTACTTTGGAATATAGACTGATGGTCCTGTCTTTCCAAATGGGCTTCAACCTTGTCAGGGCAGCAGTTGTTTGTGCGATCCTGGAGAGGACTTCCTGTCGGGACCCATTGTCTGATGCAATGGCTCCTAAATATTTGAAGCTATGCACTGTGTTGAGGGATTGGCCTTGGACTTTGATGTCCGTGTTGATGCCATTGGTGTTGTTGGTCATCATTTTGGTCTTTTACGAACAACAACTTTTTAAAAAATTTTTGTCTTGCATAAGGAACAGTGGGTTACAAAGGACAAAAGGAGTCGATGTACATTAAAAAGAACGTTTCTTTTGTCTTGAAATGGATTGTCTCTTTTTCATTGATTTCAATGTTTCGGATTACGAATATTTCCAGAACTTGGTTTGTAACCTGAGGTACCACTGTAGGTTATGAACATTTCCAGAACTTGGTTTGTTAATCGAGGTACCTGCTCAGAAGAGTCCGCTGGACCTAAAGCAACAATCAATCAATCAATCAATCAATCGAGGTACCTCTGTGGGTTATGAACATTTCCAGAACTTGGTTTGTAACCCGAGGTACCACTGTAGGCGCTGTTCCCCAAATCACCCATCAGCTTGGCGATCTGTACCAACATACACACTGACATGTTTCACCCAGTGTGGCACACACAACATGAACATACACACTGACATGTTTCACCCAGTGTGGCACACACAACATACACACTGACATGTTTCACCCAGTGTGGCACACACAACATACACACTGACAAGTTTAACCCAGTGTGACACACACAACATAAACAGTGACACGTTTCACCCATGCAGTGTGACACACACAACATCAACATTGACATGTTTTAACCAGTGTGTCACACACAACAAATATGTGCCGGGGGTTTCAGTATAAATAGTGTCCCCACTTTCTGGAAATTTAGTGCTTTAAATTTCCACTGTCGCTGTCTTTCTCATTTACTCTTTCCCGTTCCTGCTCTGTCCTATCACTCTGCTATACTGTCTTCTTCATCGCTAGATCAATGACCTACCTTTTTTCTTGAAAACTCTTCCTGGACAAGACTCCTTGTTTGTGTATGAGGTCTGTTGGATCAGCTTGGGAGTGTTGGACGCTTTCTGCCGGGTGGTCACTAGGGCTTCCTATGATGTTACTATTTAGCAATATAGGCATTTTATATGTATATGTTTTGTTGATAATTTATAATGATGTTTGTATTCTATTTTGTAACCGGGGGTTCGAGTAGTTGGGGTAAAGCCTCAGCTGTCCCCTGCGTGGGATGTCTTTAGTGTAAAGTGACTGGCCGGTGGAGGGCATTCAATTTTCCCACTAGGGTTGTTTCAGCAGATCTTTTATGCGGATTGGGGGTTGTCCGGTCCTGATTTGGCTCGGAAGAGTCCGCTGGACCTAAAGCAACAATCAATCAATCAATCATTTATCACTCAAATATGTGGAATGAAGGTAGGGAGATCTCTATTAGAAAACGGGAAGGAAATCAAATTGTTATTTTTGACATTTTCATTTTGACTGCCTCGGATACCATTATAATTATAATTTATTGAAGGAAGGGAAAAATCCGGAGTACCCAGAGAAAACCTTTGGTGACCTCAATAGTCTCCTACCTCAATAGTCTTGTTTCTCAATAGTCTCCTACCTCAGTCACATAAGTTTACTCCTTGTTCTGGTGACCTCAATAGTCTCCTACCTCAGTCACATAAGTTTACTCCTTGTTCTGGTGACCTCAATAGTCTCCTACCTCAGTCACATAAGTTTACTCCTTGTTCTGGTGACCTCAATAGTCTCCTACCTCAGTCACATAAGTTTACTCCTTGTTCTGGTGACCTCAATAGTCTCCTACCTCAGTCACATAAGTTTACTCCTTGTTCTGGTGACCTCAATAGTCTCCTACCTCAGTCACATAAGTTTACTCCTTGTTCTGGTGACCTCAATAGTCTCCTACCTCAGTCACATAAGTTTACTCCTTGTTCTGGTTGTTATTGCAAAATAATATATCCTCATAATTTTAGGACTGCGTTAGGCTTATTTTAAACATCATGAAACTCAACACACAGTTGTTCTAGATCGAGCTCTGAGTTGAGAAGATGGTATTACTTTTGACCCCTGACCCAGCAGACAAGCCCATTAGCTTGGCGGCACTCATCCATCTGACTACAGCTAAACACTAATATCCTGTTGTTTACAGAGCTGAGAATTAGCGTTCCATTCTCTGTGTGAGTAAAGGCTGGGCTGGATTTTCCCCCGTTCCACTCGCAAACTTGTTTTCTCCAACCTACTTCAAGTCATTCGCCCAAAAAGGCAATCACCGAAGTCGAACGAAGCTCTCCGATGTGTTACGAAATGATGCTTGCATGACTACAACTAGTTGACATTAAAAATGATCGCTGTTGCTTCTAATTCTGTTCGATTTACACAGATTAGCATTTCACAACGGTATACTTTGTTATTATTAAACATATTTAATAGTTGCGTTCCTTGATTTGCATTTTGTTAATTCTCAGCAATAGGCTAAAAAAAGTATTCCCAATGTCCTGCCTAGAACCAAGTACACACTGTTATACAGTATACATTTGCTTAATCTACATTATATATTAGAAGTCAGTCTTCGCGCAGCGAAGAAGCTCACTAGCTGAGTATAATTATTAGACCTGTATTGTTTGTTTTATACATAAATAAATATATAAACTATATCTATTCTAATTTAATAATATTTGGGCCTTTACTTTATAATATTTGAATCTTTAAATTTCTGGAGAAGGACGAGTAGGCTAAGCAAATTTTTGTTTTATTACTCGAGATCAGAGTTACATTAATAGTTAGTTAGTTATCCATTCCATACAGGGTCCAGTGGACTGCAAAGAGCCGAATCAGGACCACAAAATCAAGACAACTCGAGATCAGAGTTAAATTAATAGCTAATTAATTATTCATTGCTTACAGGGTCCAGCGGACTGCAAAGAGCTGAATCAGGACCACAATATCAAGACCACAACTTCGCTAGTTTTGTTTGTTTGTTATTATTATTATTCTTATTATTATTATTATTATTATTATTATTATTATTATTATTATTATTTGTTTATTATTATTATTATTATTATTATTATTATTATTATTATTATTATTATTATTATTATTATTATTATTATTATTATTATTATTCCTACTTTAAATAAAGAAAGAAAAGAATAGTGTGCTGCTGTGCGTGCTCAATGGTGTAAATATGGTCAGTGACGTTTTGTTTGTTTTTGCTGAAGTTGGGTGTAACCCGAAATATTCAGATGGTGTTACTGGTTATTTTTTCTTATAGTATTACCAAAGTTTTCAGATGATTTATGGAAATTTCCGCCTGCCACGCAACATTTTTTTAATATGTGTTTCTCATTAAAATACATTTTATTGAAATACATATAACAAGTTTACCGTATCAGTTAAAAAGAATATTAGTTAAAAAAATAATTGCTTTGGTGCTTGCAATAAAAATGTCACTGTTTTTTTAGACCATTATAAACTTGCTTTGCCTTTTGCTGAAGAAACATCAACGTATTCATAGCGCTTTGAAGTTTTGTCATGGTTTTATTATTGATAGAGATGTGAAATCGTTGTATGTGTACATTATGTGTTATGTATTACTTTTACTCTTTATTACTAATTGTGTCAGTATATTAATCATCATAAAATAATAATAATACTAACTGCTTCAAAATGTGAATCTCGACTTGACTTACAGCTTGAAGCTGTGCAGATCAAAATAGAATTTTTTTATGCACGGATCTTTCAACACAGGCTCTGAAATCTTTTCTTTTATTTTTGTAAACTCATGGGCCTCTTACATACGTACATAGTATAGTATGTAATTGAGGCCTAGGAAAGACGAGACTTCCCTGCCTATGGTTTCACGTAGTCCTGCCAGCATTCGTAAAACATCGGATACCTTCGCTTGACTCGGAGAGCTTCGTTCGACTTTGGTAATTGCCTTTTTCGGCGAATGACTGGAACTAGGTTGGAAAAAACAAGTTCGCGTCCCGCTCTGTCAGAAAATGATAAAATCAGCACACTGTGCTACACTTTCATCCTATCCTATCCTATCCTATCCTGTCCCATAACTCGGTGGTCGTAGGGGCACCCCAGATGATCGTTTAACTAGCATACTCCATCTTTCCCTGTCCTCAGCAACCCTGATAGTTTCGCTCAGTGTCAAACCAGTCTATTCTCGAATGTTGTCCTCCCACCTCTTTTTCGGTCTCCCTCTTCTACCTCCTTGCATTGTGCCTTGCAGGATGATCTTTGCAAGACCTGATGATCTGGTGACGTGGCACATGCTAATTTTGCTGTAGTGTATGCAAGTGTGAAAACATGTTGACCTAAACGAGATTTGACAGAAAACATAAGCATAAGCTGCATTAGAAAATGAGACCAAAAATGTATTTGTGTGTATATTTCAAAATATGTTTCTTTCTCTCAATTTAGGATATTTGTGTTTTTTCCAAAAACAGTCTTTTCATCTAGTGAGTTCAACAAGCAAGGCAGAGTATGCATACTTTCTGTCATAGTTAAAAATAATTAATAATCTAAAACAATATTTGGATAAATACATGTAGATAAATATGTACAAACAGAAAATATTATTAAATAAATACAAATACATATGCATGTAAATGTATACAATAATTATTAAAATATACAATCTATGTAAACTAACAGAATATTGTGCAAGCAGAAAAGCAATGTAGGGGGAAAGGGGGAGAGAACAAGTTGTGCAATTTAAACTGAAACGAAAACAATGCTCAAACAAAGATACAAAAACAGTGTTGGCTGCATGTGAATGCATAAAATGAATGATCCTACCAGAACTTATGTGTCCGTCCTTTGCCAAACTTGTAAAGTATCCATTTAATGCACATGAAAAAATCCTCTGGCAGTACTGGCAGTGATCCAGTATCTTAACTTTTGTAGAAGATATTTGAACAAGTTATATACATACAGTGCATTAAATTTGATGCTGTTTGCATAAGTTGTTCAGGGCTTCACACAGTCAACGGAGTCGGGTACTGAAACCTTGAAAACAACACACTTTTAAATCACTAATAACATCTGTCACAATTAAACAGTCATTTCATTTCTTATTTTTTTAAATGCACAGAAAGTATATTATTTATATTAATTTATTGTATAATACCCAGTTCTCTGACCATGGCCTCAACAACTACATGCCGATGCCATGCTTATTGTGAGAGCCAGTAATTTGTCGCAGGGCTCGTTTCGTACAAGTAGGCCTACTCGCTGCGCATAGGCGTGTTAATGTTAAAGTAACACGACGTCGAATGGATGATTCAGCAATGTGCGTGCATGGGTGTGTGTGTTGACTAGCAAATATATATTTGCCATTTTGTACAGTTCATCTGTTTTATGACTTTATCTTCTATCCTTTTATTGTGATTTGCTGTCAGCTTGTTCACATGTTCACTATGTTTTATATGTTTTTATATGTGCTTTTCTGTGGTGCTGCAGCGTTGACCAAATGCATTCCTTGTGTATTATTCACTTGGCAATAAATTATCTTGAATCTTGAATAGCTTACAGTGTTAACAACTTAAAAAGCACTGTGAAATGCAAGTGATTGCAGAAATTGAAGTCAAACTTCACCAAAAATGTGTTCTTACCATTCACAGTAACAGAGAAACAGTACCACAAACAAGCACACCACACCACATTATATTTCACTTTTCTTCTTAAATACCACAACAGTCAAAAAAATATAACTTTTAGTCAGTGCTTCAAACAGTGTAGAAACATAGTTTTTAAAAACGATGGTCAGAAATATGCAATTCTTCTGAATAAAATAGAAAAACAGATGAAAATATTCCAAGCACACCATCAGAAATGAGCAAGTTAACACTGACAAAGAGGAGCGTGCTAAAACAAAAGGTAAGGAAAGGCTGGGGTCAGTGATAACAGCAGAAGGCTTAGCAAGTCAGATTTTATGCTGGAAGAAAACTCAAGGATCAGAAACAGAGGGTACAGTTTCAGCTGAGAACACATTGTTGCTGTGATAATGGTATAATACTCCCGTTTGGGTGCCGGGGGTTTCAGTATAAATTGTATCCCCACTTTCTGGAAATTTAGTGCTTTAAATTCCCACTGTCACTGTCTTTCACATTTGTTCTTTATCATTCCTGCTCTGTTCTATCAATATGCTATACTATCTTCTTCTTCGCTAGACCATTCACCTTCTTTTTTTCTTGAAAACTCTTCCGGGACAAAAATCCTTATTTGTGTGTGAGATCTGTTGAATCAGCTTGGAAATATTGGACGCTTTCTGCCAGATGGTCATATATGTATGTATTTTGTTGATAATTTCTAATGATGTTTGTATTCTATTTTGTTTTTGTAAATGGGGGTTCAATAAATTAGAGTATAGCATCAGCGTCCCCTGCGTGGGATGTCTTTATTGTAAAGTGACGGGCTGGTGGAGTGCCTTCAGTTTTACTACTAGGGTTGTTTCAGGAGAACTTTTATGCGGAACAGGGGTTGTCTGATCCTGATTTGGCTCGGAAGAGTCCACTGGACCTGAAGCAATATTAATGTAATGTGATGTAATGTAATGGTATAATAATAATGATCGATTATATTAATACAAAACATACTAAAGATTAGTTAGTCATTGTTTAAGGGTCCAGCAAACTGCAATGAGCCGATTCAGGACCACTTTGATGATGATGATGAGGATGATGAGGATGATGATTATGACATCATACTTGTGCTTATTATATAGGTTAGATCAAAGTACAGGTTATGCTTTAATGAGTTACAAGTTTAAAATGCATTTGGATGATGTCTCATAATTCAGGGATTGTAAATGTTCAGCACTTTTGTGACTAGTATGACTTCAGTCTAATTTTCTTAATGATGAAATTACTGTCGCTGTCTTCCTCATTTGCTCTTTCCCATTCCTGCTCTGTCCTATCACTCTGCTATACTATCTTCTTCTTCGCTAGATCAATGACCTACCTTTTTTCTTGAAAACTCTTCCTGGACAAGACTCCTTGTTTGTGTATGAGGTCTGTTGGATCAGCTTGGGAGTATTGGACGCTTTCTGCCGGGTGGTCACTAGGGCTTCCTATGATGTTATTATTTAGCAATATAGGCATTTTATATGTATGTGTTTTGTTGATAATGTATAATGATGTTTGTATTCTATTTTGTTTTTGTAACCGGGGGTTCGATTAGTTGGGGTAAAGCCTCAGCCATCCCCTGCGTGGGATGTCTTTATTGTAAAGTGACTGGCCGGTGGAGGGCATTCAGTTTTCCCACTAGGGTTGTTTCAGCAGATCTTTTATGCGGATCGGGGGTTGTCCGGTCCTGATTTGGCTCGGAAGAGTCCGCTGGACCTAAAGCAACAATCAATCAATCAGTGATGAAATAGGAATCATCAGGCAATTAACTGCCCTCCCTCCTCCCCCCACTACCCTTCTCACTGTCTTCCTCCCCTTGTCATTCCACATCCCCCTTCCTTGTATACATCTGTCAACACTTTATGGCATCAACACGGACGTCAAAGTCCAAGGCCAATCCCTCAATACAATGCATAGCTTCAAATATTTAGGAGCCATTGTATCTTTCTATATGCTTGCGAAACATGGACCCTCACTGCAGATCTACAACAAAGAATACAAAGCATGAAGATGAGGTGCTACAGAAGACTCCTGGGCACTTCCTATACCCAGCACATCACTAACAACGAAGTCCGACAGACCATCACACAAGCCATTGGACATCACGATGACCTGCTCACAGTGGTGAAGAAACGGAAACTCGGATGGTATGGCCACGTCACCACATCCTCAGGCCTTGCAAAGACCATCCATCAAGGCACAGTGCAAGTAGGTAGAAGAAGAGGGAGATCGAAAAAGAAGTGGGGAAACAACATTCGAGAATGGACTGGCTTGACACTGAACAAAGCCATGAGAGTTGCTGAGGACACAGAAAGATGGAGTATGCTGGTTAAACGATCATCTGTGGTGCCCCAACGACCTCAGAGTTACAGCTTAGGATAGGATAGGAACACTTTATAGTTAGTGTTTATCGTAAATCTTGGTTTTCTCTTTCAGATTTCAGATGCATGTGCTACACAACTGCTTGCTGTCAACTCAACACCACAGTCATTATTGGTCAAGTTCTCTTCTGCCTCAGTCATTCCCGACAGTGAAGTCAGTCTCACAGATCAGGAGTGTAGAACAAATACAGAGCAGCAACAGAAGACCGGAGGACAAAACAGTAATGTGTGTAACGTTTGTACTAAAGCTTTCACAGAGGCTGGCAGTTTGAAGTTACATAAGCTTATACATACAGGAGAGAGGAATCTTGTGTGTCATGTTTGTAATAAAGCTTTCACTCAGGCTGACAGTTTGAAAAGGCATAATCATACTCATACAAGAGATAAATATCATGAGTGTGATGTTTGTAATAAAGCTTTCACTCAGGCCAGCAGTTTGGAAAGGCATAAGCTTATACATACAGGGGAGAAGAATCATGTGTGTGATGTTTGTAATAAAGCTTTCTCTCGGGCTAGTGTTTTGAAGGAACATAAGCTTGTACATACAGGAGAAAAGAATCATGTGTGTGATGTTTGCAATAAAGCTTTCACTAAGGCTAGCAATTTGGAAAGGCATAAGCTTATACATACAGGGGAGAAGAATCATGTGTGTGATGTTTGCAATAAAGCTTTCACTGAGGCTGGCAGTTTGAAGGTGCATAAACTTATACACACAAGAAAGAAGAATCATGTGTGTGATGTTTGTAATAAAGCTTTCACTGAGGCTGGCAGTTTGAAGGTACATAAACTTATACACACAAGAAAGAAGAATCATGTGTGTGATGTTTGTAATAAAGCGTTCACTCGGGCTCACAGTTTGAAAATACACAAGCGTATACACACAGGAGAGAAGAGTCATGTGTGTGATATTTGTAATAAAGCATTCACTGAGGCTGGCAGTTTGAAGTTACATAAACTCATACACACAGGAGAGAAGAATCATGAGTGTGAGGTTTGTAATAAAGCTTTCACTCGGGCTCACAATTTGAAGGTACACAAGTGTATACATACTGGAGAGAAGAATTATGTATGTGATGTTTGTAATAAAGCTTTCATTCAGAGAGGAAATTTCAACTTACATAAGCTTATACATACAGGAAAGAAAAATCATGTGTGTGATGTTTGTAATAAAGCTTTCACTTGGCCTGGAGATTTAAAGGTACATAAGCTTGTACATACAGGAGAGAAGAATCATGTGTGTAATGTTTGTAATAAAGCTTTCACTCAGGCTGGCCATTTGAAGGAACATAAGCTGATACATACAGAAGAGAAAAATAATGTGTGTGATGTTTGTAATAAAGCTTTCACTAAGGCTGGCAGTTTGAAGAAACATAAGCTTATACATACAGGAGAGAAGAATCATGTGTGTAATGTTTGTAATAAAGCTTTCACTAAGGCTTGCAATTTGAAGTTACATAACCTTATACATTTCAAGAGAGGAGAATCATGTGTGTGATGTTTGTAATACAGATTTCACTAAGGTTTGAATTTGAAGGTACATAAGCTTATACATACAGGAGAGAAGAATAATGTGTGTGATGTTTGTAATAAAGCTTTCACTGTCTGGCTGTTTGAGTTTACATAAGCTTATACATACAGGAGAGAAGAATCATGTGTGTAAAGTTGTAATAAAACTTTTACTCAGGCTGGCCATATGATAGAACATATGTTTATACATACAGGAGAGAAAAGTAATGCGTGTGAGGTTTGTAATAAAGCTTTCACTTCGGTTAGTGATTTCAAGAACACAAGTTGACACATTCTGGACACAAACATTCATGTGTTTGACGTTTGTAAGAAAATCTTTTTTCAGATTGAAAGTTGAAGAGACATACACTTACATGTTGTGTACATGCTGTGTTATACAGCACTTTGTTTTGTGTACAAGCTGTGTAATGCAGCAATCTGTTGTTGTGTATAGGCTGTGTAATGCAGCACTGTGTAGTTGTCTACAGGATGTGCAATACAGCACTCTGATGCTGTGTACAGCCTGTGCAATACATCACTCTGTTGCTGTGTACAGGTTGTGTAATACAGCACTTGTTTGTTGTGTACAGGCTGTGCAGTACCGCACTCTGTTGTTGTGTATAGGCTGTGCAATACAGCACTCTGTTGTTGTGTAATACACACTAACTTTCACCCAACCATCAAATACACACTAACTTTTATCCAACTATCAAAATAAATTATCGATCTTTCACCCAACTATTAAATACAAACTTACAAAATGGAAGTGGAAGTGTGTGTCTAATTTATTTGATGTTCACTCTTTGCTGCCTCTCGCCCGACGGACTCTCCTCCCATGCTGACGTGGGTGCCGGAGTTTATCAACTGCACAAATACATAGCCGTAAAAGTGTGTCCTAGCCAGCCATTGGTGTGCCGCTTAGTGCTACTGTTGTCCACAACTAAGCTTATAATAACCAGTCCTTGGGTTGCATTTAAAACCGCAGTGGGTCTATTTGCCCCTTACCCAATTTTTGGCAGTAACTGAATAGATGTGTCTGCTGTTGTGATATGTTGTGATTGCACCATGGACACCTATGTGCACACTGTCTCTCTCTCTCTCTCTCTCTCTCTCTCTCTCTCTCTCTCTCTCTCTCTCTCTCTCTCTCTCTTTCTCTCTCTCTCTCTGACTGAATATTAAAGAAAGTGAGTGTCAATGATACGTGGAACGACTTTAAGATTAGGCTACCCCTATAGAGCTTTGCCAACAGCAAATGTTTTTGATTATAATTAAAATGTGACTCTTGAATACTACAATTACATTTCCATATTTTAAAGCTGTCATTTTCTGCATAGATAATTTTATGATAACAAAACCTGTAACTAAAAAGCTGCAGCAAAACATTTTTAAATGCAAATTACCATCACTGCAGCAAACGGAGAACTTTTAACAAAAATAAATTTACTACTTCAAAAAAGATACAAAATCATAAGAATTTAAAAAGCTGTGGGGTGTTTCATCCTATTTTGATCTTTCCAACGATGTCTTTATGACTACCCATTTAGCACATAATAAATTGCACTCAATGTCGTCTAAGCATTCGGAGCAAAACCTTCTCTGATTAGCTGAAGCGCGTAAAGAGGAACTAGGCTTTATGCATTTGTACTACATTCGAGCTCTTTAAGCTCATAGATAGGGCACTTGGAATTGATAAATAATAATAATAATAATAATTACGGTATTTATAATGCTCTTATCTTATAATAATTATAACTCAAAGTGCACACTCACAACACACGCCCGCATGTGCACGCTTTTAAATAACGAGTCACATATGATGTAAACTGGAAGTTACATTCTCATGCAGATACTCATAACACGTACAGACAAGACATGATTAACAAAATGAACTACCAGTGAGGTGTGTGGTGTCGGAGTGCTAGAACTGCTGATAAAGGTTAGTTCTGAGGGCGGACTGGAGGGAGAAGAGTTTTTGAGAGAGACTGCATGGGAGAGTGTTCCAGATGGATGGGCCGTAGACTGAGAAGGGGAGGGGCCTGAAAGTGCTGAGTTGGGAGCTAGGGATTCAGAGAGGGTCGATGGCACCGAGAGGGTGAAGTAAGTTGGAGAGAGAGAGGAGCAGAGTCGTTAATAGATTTGTAGCAGAGAGACAGTCTTGTATTTTAATCCTTGCACCGTTATGGCTGCTGTGCTAGCCACTCTGAGAATTTATTATACATTTTATATATTTTTGCAAATATGTTTTGAAAACTGAGGACAATAAGAAATGCACTAACTGAATAATGCCTTATCAATGTTGGCTAACTGGCAGAATGCTGCTTTCTGCTGGCCAGCCTTGCTATTGCCAGTTCGGGAGTAGCAGCCCTGTAGACGTGGGGTCATCAAGGCTGCCCCGCAAAGCCTAATTTTTTGTTACCTTTAGTGTTACCTTTAGTGTTACCTTCAGTGTTACCTTTAGTGTTACCTTTAGAGTTGTTTCAGCAGATCTTTTATACGGATCAGAGGTGAGTCTTTGTTTAACGACGTTGTGGTCCTCAGTTGGCTCTTTGCAGTCGACTTACAATGTCTTTCAACCAAGTTGTGGTCCTGATTCGGCTCTTTGCAGTTTGCTGGACCCTATAAACAATGACTAACTAACTAATTACCAACTTTGTTATTGTGTACAGACTGTATAATACAGCACTTTGTTGTTGTGTACAGTCTGTATAGTACAGCACTTTGTTGTTGTGTACAGGCTGTTCCATTGCATGTTTACAACAGCTAAAAGAATATTCTGTAAATAAAGTATTAAAATGTTTACAAAAATGAAAAACTGAGCATTGTGTTGTTGTTTTTAAATTAAAAGTTCACTGATAGAATGAAGAAGGAATGAAGGGAGATGAAGTAGAGGTTACAGGAACAAGTTTATAAACCTGCATTCAGCAAACAACAAATAGAAGCCACAAAATAATAAGTACAATTTTAAAAATATAAAATAAATGTAAAAGTCTTATACAAATAAAAAATATAACACAAATGTAAAAGTCTTATCAAAATAAAAATATAACATAAATGTAAAAGTCTTATCAAAATAAAAATATAACATAAATGTAAAAGTCTTATTAAAAAAATATAACTTAAATGTAAAAGTCTTATCAAAATAAAAATGTAACATAAATGTAAAAGTCTTATAAAAAAAAATAAAAAATATAACACAAATGTAAAAGTCTTATCAAAATAAAAATATAACATAAATGTAAAAGTCTTATAAAATTATAACATAAATGTAAAAGTCTTATCAAAATAAAAAACAAGTGTTCCAAATTGTTAGTTAACCTTTGGAGACATACGAAACTAATAATTTAGTAAATACAATCTGGCTTTTTCATCCTCGAACTATCCCAAATTAAGTATTTGAAATAATGTATAAATAGCTGCTTGTTCTATTCACTTTGGTATGAAGAATTTTTCCTTGGTAAGCATTATTATATTTAAAATAAGATTTTAAAAACTTATTTTGCGCCAGGCGTCTCTCTACTAAAACATTAGCGAATAAATTTATGACGGCATGGAGAGTTTTTCCCCTTAGCAAACTTTCGGTATTACTTCCCCTCTTCATGTTGAAGTTGTGCAGTTGTTTTGCAACGTTGAGTGCTGCATTGCTCTGTTATGGAGGACGAAGACAGTCCGGTGCTGTTTGAGGTGAAGCTGGAGATTGACATTGCTGAGGAACCAGTGGTAGACTGGATGCGATTGCAAGCGTGGCATGCGCAAGGTGAGTCTTGCTCCGGCGATGAAACATTCGTCTTTGAACATGGAAACTGACATTTTACAACTACAGCCAATGCAGGACAGTTATTAGTTAAGATCAACATCGTGGTATCAACCTGTACAGAAAAATATAATTTCAACGCCAGTCAAAATGAAAGCTTTGTCATTCTCCTATTACTGTTATGTTAATTGAATGGCTCATCGTTTATTTTTTCTTTGTTTAAAATGTATTTTACTACAATGTATATTGTTGTTTTTTTCATTTGAGATGTCACAAAGTGGTGGCAAATGTTAACATCAGCGCTCCTTGAAGAATGGTACCACAGAAAAGGATTAAAATAAGTGTCAGGTTTAGAAAATCCACACCCTAACACCAACAAATTAGTTTTTTTTCCTGACCTTTTGTGGGGACTGTGCAGTGAATGCTGGGTGCTGATCTTAACTATGGCAACATTGTTTCTGCAGGATTTGTTTAATTGGAAATAGTAAAATAGACCAGTTCTTTGTTCATCCTTGATTGCACTTTGGAGGTTTATTTACTATGTCATCTGTAATATTTAGGTGAGAGGAATTTCTCAGGAAAAGATTTACATTTTTATGTGATCGGTTTTTAAGTTCATCATTATGCTTGCTGTCAGGAACTTTTCACGTGAAAGCTGTTGTTTTGTTTAGAAATTGCAGGAAGAGAACGCCATCATGTTTCTCACAGCAGCAGTGAACAGATTGTCAGAGGTACTGCTAACATGACTGGCAGTGAGTTCAACATAAAGGAAGAATCAGAAAGCAAGACAGCACCTGACAGTGACATGATTGAGCCACATATCCCACTGGTGTGTAAAGTGAAGACAGAACCTGACTGTGATACTGAGGGATATGGTAAGTATATTAGTGTATTATAGTCTGGGTTCCCTTTTTGTAGTGAATCTAAGGAGTGAAATCACTTTCATTTTATAATTTTAAGGTGGTTTTTTTCCACTCCTTGTTAAGCATTTTAAAGGGTGGGAAAACCAATGGAAAAACACCATGATTGATGGTTTAGTTGTGAAACAAGGGAAGTAACCACCATATATGATGCATCACAAATCTACGTTACATTAAACTATGATGTCACTTCATAAGCCTAACGAGATGATTTAGGAACCTTGTGATTGGTAGATAGTGCAAAAGGTAAACCAATAAACATCGAGCTAATTTTTCAGAAATGATTATGCGTTCTTGATCTTCTCCCACTAGAGATTGTTTTTTCAGGTGTGTTTTCAGCGCCAATTGCAAAATTTAAGATGTACTTCTCACGCGTCTACTGCGTAAATTTGAAGGATTAATAGTGTGATTTCGCCCAATGTCCTGATTGTAATGCTTGTTATGTTTAGAAAAAAAACTATTGTTATTGTAGCTGAAATGCTTTACAGTTTTGTTTCTCTAGATATCTCTTAAGTATATTACAGGATGTGCCTTATTATTAACTGGGACACCATTATTGAAGGGAGGGAGGAAACCAAAATACCAGGAGAAAATATTTGGTGACCTGAACCTGAACAGTCTTGTATCTAAGTCATATAAAGTAGGTACCGGCAGCCTCTTATTACGCTATGCGGGAAAGGTCTAGATGTGGTGAAAATGGCATATTTTGAATTAATTTTTGTGTTGCGATTTAATTCAATTTTTGTAAAATAAAACTGTGAATAAGAAAGAATAAAACCCGAACGTTTTACTTATCTACTTTTTGTGTGTTCTTGTTGATGGGTTGTGTTGAGGGAAAAGGGAGAACGATCGCAATCGGCAGCGAAAAGCTGCTCCGCACATCGCCATTTTCAACCTGCCAGTGAAGGCAGCGCGAGCGACAAACACACATACCTCACGAAACGTCTGCTCGCGGGCTGTATAGTTCATTCATAATATGCAAATTAGGTCAGGTTAAAAGACGAAAAGCCAACGATTCGTTTCGTATAAATATTGTTTTAGTCGTTATTTTTTTTCTCGTTGAAATTCACAGTCAAAGTTTAGGAACGACTTCAACTGCAAATATCTTTTAATCGGGTGGAAAAAATGCCAACATTATTATACGCGGCGGAAAGCTGGGTTTTCGACCTTTTCAATGGTGTACGCAACTTAGTCACATGATCGACGGGCAGTTGACGCGAGCCAGTAAAAGACGAGTACCCATTCAAGCGTGCTTTGTGGTTGACCCGAACTGTCATGGCGGACGATCTGAAAATGTCAGCTTCTAACGATGTGTGTTTGTCGCCATTTCTTCGCGAAATCGGATAATCAATTGGTAAGTACACTTGATAATTACAGATGGTTTTCGGATAAAATTATTATTGCCCATAGTTTTGTTTAATGTATACCTCGAAACGTGTTTTTTGTTTGTTTGAAAGTTCGACCGATGTAGTGTTAGATTAGTCTTAGAAGTGTTCAAACATCGAGTGATGGTTCAGATACGACCATCGGCTAATTTTAGTGCAAACATTTAGCCGTTACGTATAGTCACACAATTCTTTCTCAGGTTTCGCAAAACCATAATTCACGCATAGTTGTGTAGTTTTCTTGTGGGATTATCGATGATTGATGTAATATTTATACGTGTAGGCCTATAGAAACCGAAAGTAGCGTTCAGCAACAAACGCTGTTCTTCTAGAGACTAGAATTGGTAGGCCTACGCACTGCTTTTTTAGTTTTAAAATTTTATTAGCACTCACGTTACTGTTTACATGTGTTAAAATTAATTATTATTAGTAATTATTATTAATTTAAATGCGTGTTACATGTCATGTTTATTACAGGATGATGGATCTCAAGTATTTTATCATAAATGTCATGTGTTGAGATCAGCATTGTTGCACTTGCACTTATTTTTTCCTTTCATATTCATTGTTGTAGGCACACTCACAAATGGAGTTGTTGTGGATCTTGTGAGGTTTGTGAAGACTGAGAGAAAATCCTAAACCACCTGCCAGCCTGTCCTGACTTTCCTAGGAGCCAATGCTAAGCAGCTAGACAAGAAAAGCATGGATAAAATCTATGAGAAGTACTGTTCCCTGCAGAAGTCCATTAAAAGACCAAATGGCAAGGAGAAGTTGGACTCCTTTGTAAATGCTACTGCTAGTTAAGGTCCACAAACTGTTGTCTGCACTATTATGTATCACATCTCAGAAAATATGTTAAATAATAGTTGCCAACATACGCATAAGAACAAATTCACGCGGAGGTGGGGGTCTTGCAAGGGGAGGTGGGTACAAAAAGAAAAAAATATATTTTAATTTTCACTGTACCTTCATACATATCAATTAAAAGATCTCTATATAACAAGACAAATGCAGTTTAAATCAATGAAATCGGATAAAAAATGATCAAATAGCATGCGTTTGAAGTTATTAGCTTTTTGCTTCTGAATTTTTCCACGGGGAAAATTTTTTGGGGGGGCATTTTTGGAGTTCAGCAGTTCATTCTATTGACAACTGCCAGTTCCCCCCAAAAATAGGCTATTTTGTCACTAACAGGGCTCTGCTTACTCCAAAAATTAGGCTCATGGGCTTTATAATTTTTTAAGTTATGAACATCTAAACTTTGCAAAATATCAATTTTGGCAAAATTACGCAATTCGCGGCACAAAAACTCGTTACGAAAATAGCTGTATCTCTGGTTCTAATTGAGATAGACCCATAATTTTTTTTTTGTTTTCTTATTTCTACCCCAATCTATAACTCTGTACCATTCACTTGTGTGAAAACTTAAAATTGTTAAAACCAAATTTTACCCTGCCGGCACCTATATAAAGTCATCCTCTGCAGGTTTTGTACTCTTGAACTTTGGCATAGAAAACTAGAGTCCTAACAAACAGTGCTACTGCTATCACCCATGATACATTTGCTGATTTCTTTGTTACAGAAAGTACTGACCCATTGGAAACAAAGATGGTGTGGGTGAAGAAAGAGAGAAACACAGATATACTTCCAATGCAGTCTGAGGTAATAATGGAACCTGACGTCTCTTTTACAAATCTTCCACACAATAACTATATGGTACAGCAATTCAATAATAAAAATCATAATAATAGTAATAATAATAATTATAATAATTATAATAATATTAATATTAATAATAGTATTAATAATAATGGATGCTATATACTGTGATACCTTTGGTTATGAATGCCTCAGGTCACGAACAATTTGGTTTACGAACAACAACAATGACTCCTAAATATTTGAAGCTATGCCCTGTGTTGAGGGATTGGCCTTGGACTTTCATGTCCATGTTGACTCCATTGGTGTTGTTGGTCATCATTTTGGTCTTCTCTGCACTTATTTCCATTCCATAGGCTCTGGAGGTGGTGTCAAGCCTCTGTACCAGCTGTTTAAGTTCTTGTTCCTCTCTAGCCAATCCATCAATGTCATCCACAAAACGAAGGTTGGAGATTGTTCTACCCCCTATGCTGACTGTGCCTTCATGTTCTGCAAGGGCATCTGAAATGATGCGCTCTAGGAAGATGTTGAAGAGGGTTGGAGAGCCTTGTCACACAGGCTTTTGATGACTTCAATAATTTTAGGGCTGATGTTGTAAACTCTCATGGTTGCTCACAGAGCTGCATGTTAGACTCGATCAAACACCTTCTTGAAGTCTACGAACACATGGTATAGATGTTGATGCTGTAGGTATTTCTCGCAGATTATTCTGAGGTTGAAAATCTGTTCAGTGGTACTTCGCTCTGCCCTGAATCCTACTGGTTCTTCAGCTATGATTTGTTCAGCTTGTGGTTTCAACCTGTTAAGTAATATTTTCAGAAGGACTATGCTGGGATGGCTGATGAGGCTGGTGGTGCCATAATGTTCACACTCCTGAACGTTACCTTTTTGGAAGAGTGATGATAAACGACTGGGTCCATGGTGTAGGCCACTCCACACTCTCACAGATCTTGATACAAATAATGGTGAGGGTGTCAATCATTGCTTTTCCTCCAGCTTGAAGCAGCTCCACGGGTATGTTGTCCACTCCCACTGACTTCCCTTTCTTTAGCGACTTCACTGTTGCCTCAACTTCTTCTGGAAGATTTGGGAGGATTTCTTCTTCTCTTTTCTCCGGATATGCTAGAACTGATGGGTTTCTGTTTGATGTGTGGTTGTAAAGGCCAGAGCATTACTCTGTCCATCTATCCAAGATTTCTTGTTCTTCTGTAAGGCATATTCCAGACTTGTTTTGGATGGTGGAGACCTTGGGCTGTTTAACACTTGTCAGCCGCTGGTAATGAGTCTACTGGAGACTGGGCGGTAACCCATGACATTGGCTAGAATGTCCTTGTGGACCAAGAATCCAATGTCGTGTTCATGCCTGTCATCTTTCCCGCTAAAATAAAGATTGTGGCTTTTGTCGGTCGTTGTTTCACCTATGCCTTCCAAGTGTAGTTCGCTGATACCTAAAATGTTTCATTGATAGTGGTCCAGCTCGTGGGCCAGTTCTTCTAATTTTCCATCCGCAGTTAGGGTCCTGACATTCCAGGTTTCTATGACTATGTTTCTGGTGCGGATCTTGTAAGTTGTCCATCGGTAGCACACTTATCATCTCCGTCCTGGTGCCCCATGGAAGGTGGGGTCGTTGGTGACCCGGGCGACGACCGATCCGGGAAGGGGAGGGAATGGTTGTTTTCATCATGGGCAAAAAAAAGACCTGGCAGGTCCTGATATCCTCGAATACACCATCTTCTTCTTCCTCCTTGCACTGTGCATTGCAGGATGGTCTTTGCAAGACCTGATGATCTGGTGACGATGTGGCCATACCATCTGAGTATTCGTTTTTTCACCACTGTGAGCAGGTCACCAGATCATCAGGTCTTGCAAAGACCATCCTGCAAGGCACAGTGCAAGGAGGTAGAAGAAAAGGATAGATAGGATAGGACAGGTGAGCAGGTGATTGTGTTGTCCAATGGCTTGTGTGATGGTCTGTCAGACTTCATCGTTGGTGATGTGCTGGGTAAAGGAAATGCCCAGAAGTCTTCTGTAGCACCTCATCTCCATGCTTTGTATTCTTCGTTGTAAATCTGTTGTGATTGTTACACTCGTTTGATGGTGGTGTTTTCTATCAGTAATGGATTCAGCCCCAATGCTGAAGTACTGATGAGTGTAGCTCAGATTCGTTTATCCACGCAACCCGTTCAATCAGCATACAAGTCACAAAGTCGACGTATGAAGTTTTCCACTTTTATTCAGCACACATCAACAACTGCATACAATCGCTCAATCGCTTTTCCACTCTCAAATTTTACTTTCCAACTCACTATCAACAACAACAACCCTTTTTTAACAGTGCGGCGCTTATATAGTCTCTACATACTCGGGAACAAACGAGAATATCCTACATGAAACACCACAACCAATCAAAATTAATTTCATCATCACGTGACTCACGTCATACAACCTCATTTGGAATGGAAGCTTCCATGGTTAGTAACCAACAGAACAATCCATACGCTTCGATCGATAGTAAACAACCAATTCTCGAAAATTCTCAAATAATATCGACCAAATAAAAACACCAACGTTACACAAAGCCTCTACTAATAACAACGCAAAATCAAATCAAAGACAAATACACTCTATTACTGCATGCGCTGCAAAACAAAACGAACAGATCTATCGCGCACGCGTCACACATAATATCATGCGCATTTCACACGCACCATCATGCGCGTCTCAACGTAATAGTGATGGTCCATGTTTCGCGAGCGTATAAGAAGATGGAGATGACAAGGGAGCGGAGCAGTCTTACCTTGGAATGTAGACTAGTGGTCCTGTCTTTCCAAATTGGCTTCAACCTCGCCAGGGCAGCAGTTGTTTGTGCAATCCTGGAGAGGACTTCCTGTCGGGACCAATTGTCTAATACAATGGCTCCTAAATATTTGAAACTATGCATTGTGTTGAGGGATTGGTTTTGGACTTTGATGTGCGTGTTGATGCCATTGGTGTTTTTGGTCATCATTTTGGTCTTCTCTGCACTTATTTCCATTACATAGGATCTAGAGGTGGTGTCAAGCCTCTGTACCAGCTGTTCAAGTTCTTGTTCCTCTCCAGCCAATCCATCAATGTCATCCGCAAAAGGACGGTTGGAGATTGCTCTTCCCCCTATGCTGACTGAGCCTTCGTGATCTGCAAGTGCATTTGACATGATGCGTTCTAGGAAGATGTTGAAGAGTGTTGGAGAGAGTAAGCATCCATGACGCACTCTGATTATTGTTCTGAACCAGTTTCTGATGGCGCTGTTGTGGAGGACTGCACTGGTAGCCTTGTTATACAGGCTTTTGATGACTTCAATAATTTTATGGTTGATGTTGTACACTCTCATGATTGCCCACAGAGCTTCATGCCAGACTCGGTCAAACATCTTTTTGAAGTCTACGAACACATGATATAGATGTTGTTGTTGCTGTAGCCATTTCTCACAGATTGGAAATATGAGGTCGAAAATATGCTCAGTGGTACTTCGCCCTGCCCTGAATCCTGCTTGCACTTCAGCTATGATTTGTTCAGCTTGGGGTTTCAACCTGTTGAGTATTATTTTCAGCAGGACCTTGATGGGATGGCTGATCATGCTGATGGTGTGGTAATTTTCACATTCCTGAAGGTTACCTTTTTTGAGAAGAGTGATGACAAGCAATTGGATCCATGCTGTAGGCCACTCTCCACTCTGCCAGATCTTGTTACAGATAATGGTGAGGGTGTCAATCATCACTTCTCCTCCTGCTTGAATGTTGTCTACTCCCGCTGACTTCCCCTTCTTCAGCAATTGTACTGCTGCCTCAACTTCTTCTCTGAGATTTGGGAGGATTTCTTATTCTTCACTGTTCTCAGGACATGCTAGAACTCATGGGTTTCCGTTTGGTGTGTGGTTGTAAAGGTCAGAACAGTACTCTTTCCACCTGTTCAAGACTTCTTGTTCTTCTGTAAGGCATATGCCAGACTTGCTTTGGATCGTGGAGATCTTGGGCTGTTTAACACTTGTTAGCCGCTTCACAGTCTGGTAGGCGTTCTTGCTGTTGTTCTTGTTCAGATTTACTATATTTCCTGGCATTGATCTTCTATCCAGTTCTCCTTTGTTGTGCGCATGCCTTTTCAGATGTCATTGTTGATGTGTCGGTAAGCATCAGTGTCATTATAATTTATTAAAGGGAGGGAGGAAACCAGCGTACCCAGAAAAAACCCTCGGTGACCTCAATAGTCTTGCATCTAAGTCACATAAGTTAGCTCCTTGTTCTGGTTGTTATTGCAATAATATTACAGTACATGATTATTGCTTTAGGTCCAGCGGACTCTTCCGTGCCAAAGTTGTTATTGCAAAGTAATACATCATCTTAATTTTAGGATTGAAGTATGCTTATTTTAAACATTATCGAGAAACGCAACACATTGTTGCTGTGATAATGACATAATAATAATGATGGATTATATTACTACAAAAAATATTAAAGGTTACTTAGTCAATGTTTATATAGTCAGTGTTTATATAGGGTCCAATGGACCGCAAAGAGCTGACTCATGACCACTTTGTTGATGATGATGACAATGATGATGATGTTGATGATGATGATGATGATGATGATGATGATGATGATGATGATGATGATGATGATGATGATGATGGTTAGATCAAAGTACAGGTCATGCTTTAATGAGTTACAAGTTTAAAATGCATTTGGATTATGTCTAATAATTCAGCAATTGTAAATGTTCAGCGCTTTTCTGACTGTAGTCTGACTTCAGTCTCATTTTTGTAGTGATAAAGTAGGAACTCATCAGGCAATGACTGTAGTCTGACTTCAGTCTCATTTTCTTAGTGATGACTAGTCATGCAATTACCTGCCCCCACCCCTCTTCCACCTCCGCAATCCATTTTGCCATTCCCCATCCCCTTTGTAGTTAGTGTTTTTTATGTACATCTGTCAAAACTTCATAGTTAGTGTTTCTTATCTGTCAACACTTCATAGTTAGTGTTTCTTATATACATCTGTCAACACTTCATAGTCTTTCTTATATACATCTGTCATCAATTTATAGTTAGTGTTTCTTATATACATCTGTCAACACTTCATAGTTATTGTTTCTTATAATTATATACATCTGTCAACACTTTATAGTTATTGTTTCTTATATACATCTGTCAACACTTCATAGTTAGTGTTTCTTATATACATCTGTCAACAATTTATAGTGTTTCTTATATACATCTCGTAACACTTTATAGTTATTGTTTCTTATATGCATATGTCAACACTTCATAGTAAGTGTTTCATATATGCATCTGTCAACACTTTAAAGTTAGTGTTTCTCATAAAGCTTGGTTTTCTTTTTCAGATATCAACTGCATGTGCTACACAGCTGCTTACTGTCAACTCAACACCACAGTCATTATTGGTCAAGTTCTCTTCTGGCTCAGTCACTCCCCACAGTGAAGTCAGTCTCAGAGATCAGGAGTGTAGAACAAAGACAGAGCAGCAACAGAAGACCGGAGAACAAAAGAATCATGTATGTAATGTTTGTAAGAAAGCTTTCACTGAGGGTAGCAGTTTGAGTAGACATAAGCGTATACATACTGGAGAGAAAAATCATGTGTGTGATGTTTGTAATAAAGCTTTCACTCAGGCTGGCAATTTGAAGTTACATAAGCTTATACATACAGGAGAGAAAAATCATGTGTGTGATGTTTGTAATAAAGCTTTCACTCAGGCTGGCAATTTGAGGTTACATAAGCTTATACATACCGGAGAGGAGACTTGTGTGTGTAATGTTTGTAATAAAGCTTTTACTCAAGCTGGCAATTTGAAAAGGCATAAATGTTCTCATACAAGAGAGAAATATCATGTGTGTGATGTTTGTAATAAAGCTTTCACTCGGGCTTGCCATTTGAAGGAACATAAGCTTATGCATACAGGAGAGAAGAATCATGTGTGTAATGTTTGTAATAAAGCTTTCACTCAGGCTGGCAGTTTGAAGGAACACAAGCTTATACATACAGGAAATAAAAATCATGTGTGTGATGTTTGTAATAAAGCTTTCACTCAGGCTGGCAGTTTAAGTAGACATAAGCATATACATACAGGAGAGAAGAATCAAGTGTGTAATATTTGTAATAAAGTTTTCACTCAGGCTGGCAGTTTGAAGTTACATAATCTTATACATACAGGAGAGAAAAATCATGTGTGTGATGTTTGTAATAAAGCTTTCTTTCAGGCTCGCAGTTTGAGTAAACATAAGCTTATACATACAGGAAATAAAAACCATGTGTGTGATGTTTGTCATAAAGCTGTTGGGGCTAGCTATTTGAAAAGGCATAAGCTTACTCATGTAGGAGAGAAGAATCATCTGTGTGATGTTTGTAGTAAAGCTTTCAATGGGGCTGGCAGTTTGAAGTTACATATGCTTATACATACAGGAGAGAAAAATCATGTGTGTGATGTTTGTAAGAAAGCTTTCACTCAGGCTGGCAGTTTGAAGGAACATAAGCTTATACATACAAGAGAGAAGAATCATGTGTGTGATGTTTGTAATAAAGCTTTCACTCGGGCTCACCATTTCAGTAAACATAAGCTTATACATACAGGAGAGAAGAATCATGTGTGTGATGTTTGTAATAAAGCTTTCAATATGGCTGGCAATTTGAAGTTACATAAGCTTATACATACAGGAGAGAAGAATCATGTGTGTGGTATTTGTAATAAAGCTTTCACTCTTGCTTATAGTTTGAAGTTACATAAGCTTATGCATACAGGAGGAAAAAATCATGTGTGTGATGTTTGTAATAAAGGTTTCACTCGGGCTGACCGTTTGAAGGATCATAAGCTTAAACATACAGAAGAGAAGAATCATGTGTCTAATATTTGTAATAAAGCTTTCACTCAGGCTGGCAGTTTGAAGGTACATAATCTTATACATACAGGAGATAAAAATCTTGTGTGTGATGTTTGTAATAAAGTCTTCACTCAGGCTGGCAATTTGATTGAACATAAGCTTATACATACAGTAGAGAAGAATAATGTGTGTGATGTTTGTAGTACATAAAGCTTTCACTAAGGCTTGTCATTTGAAGAAACATAAGCTTATACATATAGGAGAGAAGAATTTTATATGTAATGTTAGTAATAAAGCTTTTAAGAAGAATAAAGCTTTTACTAAGGCTGGTCATTTGAAGGAACATAATCTTATTCATACAAGAGAAAAATCATGTGTGTGAGGTTTGTAATAAAACTTTCACTTCGGTAAGCAATTTGAAAAAGCACAAGATGACACATTCTGGACACAAAATTTCATTTGTTTGACGTTTGTAAGAAAATCTTTTCTTTCAACTTGCCAGTTGAAGAGACATACATGTTCAGAAGAGAAAAATCTTATGTGTGATGTTTGTATTAGGGCTTTTTGATACATACTGAAGTGAAAAGTTATGTGACATATGTGTAATATATAATGCTTTTATTCATGCTGACAATTTGATGAATCACATGTTGGTACATACAGACAGTTTGATGAATCATATGTTGGTACATACAGACAGTTTGATGAATCGCATGTTGGTACATACAGACAATTTGATGAATCACATGTTGGTACATACAGAAAGGACAATTAGTGGCTATGCAATAATGCTTATTTTTAAATTGAGTACTTGAAGAAGCTTACAGTAACATAGGCTGGAGGCAGAAAAGATAAAAACAACACAATGAGTCGTCAGATAAAACCAAGCTTTCCAGTCTATTTCAAAGTTTTTCTCAAGGTAAAATAAGTCTAAAGCCTAAAACTCTTGACAGCTCTTTCAAATTAAGTTGATTCGGCTCTTTGCAGTCCACGCGACCCTATAAATAACTAACTCTTGACAGCAATTCTATATATTGGCTCAAACAATATTGTGAACATTGTTGAAATTAAAATTTAAATGTTGTATCCAAAACATTCTGGAGAGAAAATGGTGTGCAATGTATGTAATATGTTGAATGCTGTCAGTGAATATTATGTGTAACATTTAACCATTGAATGCAAAGGAGACAACATTTATGCTAGGAGTTTGAAGTATCACCAGTTGTCACATTACTATAAAGACAAATGATGCATGTGATAGTGTTGACTCAAGTTGAGTACTAAAAGAAGAATAGATTGAGAAACTCTGGGTAAAAAATATAATACTTGCGATATGTGTGACCACAGTATATTGAATGCATATAATGCCATTGAATAGCATGGGATGTTTGTAACCACCATTGTATAATATGGGATGTTTGTTACCACCATTGTATAACATGGGGTGTTTGTAACCACCATTGTATAGCATGGGATATTTGTAACCATCATTGTATGGCATGGGATGTTTGTAACCACCCTTGTATAGCATGGGATGTTTGTAACCATCATTGTATAGCATGGGATATTTGTAACCATCATTGTATGGCATGGGATATTTGTAACCACCATTGTATAGCATGGGATGTTAGTAACCACCATTGTATAGCATGGGATGTTAGTAACCACCATTGTATAGCATGGGATGTTAGTAACCACCATTGTATAGCATGGGATGTTAGTAACCACCATTGTATAGCATGGGATGTTAGTAACCACCATTGTATAGCATGGGATGTTAGTAACCACCATTGTATGGCATGGGATGTTAGTAACCACCATGGTATGGCATGGGATGTTAGTAACCATCATGGTATGGCATGGGATGTTAGTAACCACCATGGTATGGCATGGGATGTTAGTAACCATCATGGTATGGCATGGGATGTGTATAACCAGCTTTGTGATACGGTTATATGATGTGTAGCATTTTGCCATTGATTGTAAAGCAGACAACAAGAGAGTCAACCTGCTGTTAGATTGCCTGTTTTGAGATTGATGGTACATGAATATGGCTGTAATGAGTTACTGCAATGTAAATATGAATGTGAAAAATGTAGATAAAATCTGTCCTTTTGTGTTAATATTCATCAAATCCTTTTAACTATGACTACTTCATTCTTGCTACAGCTACATGATCTAATATAGGAGATCTCTGGTTTACCAGGGTTGCATTCCAAAACAATCAAATTGAATGGAAATAATAACACATCTGGGTAAAACTTTTGTTTAAAAATTAATAGTGTTAATACTTGTGTATTATTACTTTATTTGACCTATTTTGTAAAACCTATTACAGTGATTAGCTGGTGAGTACCTTCAGTGTTACCACTAGGGTTGATTTGGCAGATCTTTTATGCGGATCGGGGGTGAGTCCTCTTTCAGCGAAGTTGTGGTCTTGATTATGTGGTCCTGATTCTGACCCCTGTTGGGGTACCGGGGGTTTCAGTATAAATAGTATCCCCACTTTCTGGAAATTTAGTGCTTTAAATTCCCACGGTCGCTGTCTTTCTCATTTGCTCTTTCTCATTTCTGCTGTGTTCTATCAATCTGCTATACTACCGTCTTCTTCGCTAGACCAGTCTCCTACCTTTTTTCTTGAAAACTCTTCCGGGACAAGACTCCTTGTTTGTGTATGGGGTCTGTTGGATCAGCTTGGGAATATTGGACGCTTTCTGCCAGGTGGTCACTAGGGCTTCCTATGATGTTATTATTTAGCAATGTAGGCATTTTATATGTATGTGTTTTGTTGATAATTTATAATGATTTTTGTATTCTATTTTGTTTTTGTAAACGGGGGTTTGATAAGTTGGGGGAAGCCTTAGCCGTCCCCTGCGTGGGATGTCTTTATTGTAAAGTGACTGGCTGGTGGAGAGCTTTCGGGTTTTACCACTAGGGTTGTTTCAGCAGATCTTTTATGCGGATTGGGGGTTGTCCGGTCCTGATTTGGCTCGGAAGAGTCCGCTGGACCTAAAGCAATTATAATGTAATGTAATGTAATGTAATGTAATGTAATGTCCTGATTCGGCTCTTTGTTCTTTCTCATTCCTACTCTGTTCTATCAATCTACTATATTATATTCTTTGTTAGACCAGTCACCTATCTTTTTTATTGAAAACTCTTCTATAACTCCTCATTTTTGTATGAGGTCTGTTGGGTCAGCTTGGGAATATTGGACGCTTTCTGCCAAATGGTCACTATTATTATTTAGCAATGTATGCATTTTATATGTATGTGTTTTGTTGATATTTTATAATGATGTTTATATTATATTTTGTTTTTGCACAGGTGTTCGATACATTAGAATATAGCTTCAGCGTCCCCTGCATGGGATGCCTTTATTGTAAAGTGACTGGCTGGTGGAGTGCCTTCAGTGTTACCACTAGGGTTGTTTCAGCAGATCTTATATACGGATCAGTGATGAGTCTCCTTTCAACCCTGATCCGTATAAAAGTTCTGCTGAAACAACCCTAGTGGTAACACTGAAGGCACTCCACCAGCCAGTCACTTTACAATAAAGGCATAGCACACTGGGGATGCTGAGGCTATACTATGTGTCCTCTTTCAACCTTCCTCTGTGGGGATGCTGGGGGTTTCAGTATAAACAGTATTCCCACTTTCTGGAAACTTAGTGCTTTGAATTCCCACTGTTGCTGTCTTTCTCCTTTGTTCTTTCTCATTCCTCCTCTGTTCTATTCCTACTCTGTTCTATATTATTCTACTATACTATCTTCTTCTTTGCTAGACCATTCACCTACCTTTTTTCTTGAAAACTCTTCCGGGACAATACTCCTCATTTGTGTATTAGGTCTGTTGGATCAGCTTGGGAATATTGGACGCTTTCTGCCACATGGTCACTGGGGCTTCCTATGATGTTATTATTTAGCAATGTAGGCATTTTATAATTATGTATGTGTTTTGTTGATATTGTATAATGACGTTTATATTCTATTTTGTTTTTATAAACAGGGGTTTGATAAATTAGAGTATAGCCTCAGCCTCCACAGTGTGGGATGTCTTTATTGTAAAGTGACTGGCTGGTAGATTGCCTTCAGTGTTGCCACTAGGGTTGTTTTGGCAGATCTTTTATGCGGATCAGGGGTGAGTCCTCTTTCACTTCTCTGGTCCTGATTTGGCTCGGAAGAGTCTGCTCGACCTAAAGCAATAACCATGGAATGTAATGTTTAATGATGTTTATATTCTATTTTGTTTTTTGTAAACGGGGGTTTAATAAATTATAGTATAGCCTCAGCGTCCCCTGCATGGGATGTCTTTGTTGTAAATTGGAGTGCCTTCAGTCTTACCACTAGGGTTGTTTTGGCAGATCTTTTATGCGGATCAGGGGTGAGTCCTCTTTCAGCAAAGTTGTGGTCTTGATTTTGTGGTCCTGATTCGGCTTTTTGCAGTCAGATGGACCCTGTAAGCAATGAAAGAGAGCCTTCAGATTTACCACTAGGGTTGTTTCAGCATATCTTTTATGTGGATTAGGGGTTTTCTGGTACTGATTTGGCTTGGAAGAGTCCACTGGACCTAATAATGTAATCATGTAATGTAATGAAGACACATTATGCTAGTAGTTTGAGATATCATTACATTATATTACATTACATGATTATTGCTTTAGGTCCAGCGGACTCTTCCGAGCCAAATCAGGACCTGACAATCCCCGATCCGCATAAAAGATCTGCTGAAACAACCCTAGTGGTAAAACTGAATGCTCTCCACCAGCCAGTCACTTTACAATAAAGACATAACACGCAGGGTACGCTGAGGAGATACTCTAATTTTTCGAACCCCCGTTTACAAAAACAAAATAGAATACAAACATCAGTATAAATTATCAACAAAACACATACAAATAAAATGCCTACATTGCTAAATAGTAACATCATAGGAAGCCTTAGCGACCACCTGGCACAAAGTGTCCAATATTCCCAAGCTGATCCAACAGACCTCACACACAAATAAGGAGTCTTGTCCCGGAAGAGTTTTCAATAAAAAAGGTAGGTGACTGGTCTAGCAAAAAAGAAGATAGTATAGCAGATTGATAGAACAGAGCAGGAATGAGAAAGAGCAAATGAGAAAGACAGCGACAGTGGGAATTTAAAGCACTAAATTTCCAGAAAGTGGGGATACTATTTATACTGAAACCCCTGGCACCCCAACGGGGAAGAGGTTTCATTAGTTGTCACATACCATGAAGCCACATTATGCTAGCAGTTTGAGGTATTGCCAGTTGTCACATACCATGAAGACACATTCCCCTGTTGGAGTGCGGGGGTTTCTGTATTCTATTTTGTTTTTGTAAACGGGAGTTCGATAAATTAGAGTACAGCCTCAGCGTCCCCTGCGTAGGATGTCTTTATTGTAAAGTGACTGGCTGGTGGAGAGCTTTCAGTTTTACCACTAGGGTTGTTTCAGCAGATCTTTTGTGCGGATCAGGGGTTGTCCAGTCCTGATTTGGCTCGGAAGAGTCCGCTGGACCTAAAGCAATAATCATGTAATGTAATGTAATGAAGACACATGATAGCAGTTTGTGGTATCACCGGTTGTCGCATACCATAAAGACAAATTATGCATGTGATAACTTTTCACTCAAATTGAGCTCTCGAAAAAGCATAGATTGAGACACGAAAGGGAGAAAATATGAAACATGCAATATTCCTAACCCTTGAAAACCCTTGAACCCACTATTGTATGGCATGGGATAGTTGTAACCACCTTTGTGATACCAGTTTATATGATGTATAGAATTTTAGCATTCATTGGAAAGGAGACAACCAAGAGAGTCACCCTGCTTTTAGCTTCCTTGTTTCAGAGTTGGTGGTACATGAGAATGGCTTTGATGAGTTACTGTGTAGGTATGAATGTGAAGAATGTATATAAAACATGGCCTGTGGAGTTAATGCTTATCAGATTGTTTTACTGTGACTACTTCATCTTTAATATATCTAGAGGGGCTAATATAATAGATGTACAGCGTTCAAGGATTGCATTCCAAGACAATGGAATTGAATGGATTAATTAAACGTAATGGAACATATATAAGTAATGTTTCTAAACAAATGATTTTGTGTTAATATTTATTTATCATTACCTTATTTGATATATTTGATAAATTCATGTTATTCTCTGCAATATTGTCAACAATTTGTTACAATGTCATTATAATTTATTTTTTTTATTGAATTTACTTAGAATTTTAGGTGGTTGCCTTGGCATAGGATATAATTGATTTTGATGCCCCCTTTTCTCTCTTGTCCCTTGAAACAAATCAAGCTGGGATGCCTTTATTGTAAAATGACACTATATAAACATGGCATTATGATGAAGTGTATGGATGACTATGATGTCTGTTCAATGAATTTGGTTATTTTTTATTTTGAAGGTACTAATGTATGACAATTTAAAATATGACATAATACAGTTCAACACACAAGAGTTTGCTCACACCGCATTTTAGATTTTATTTTTTGGCTGTGTAATACAGCACTTTGTTGTTGTGTACAGGCTGTGTCTTTGTTGTTGTGTACAGGCTGTGTAATTCAGCACTTTGTTGGTGTGTACAGGCTATGTAATTGCATGTTTCTAACTGCTAAAAGAATGCTCTGTAAATAAAGTTTAAAATGTTCATACAATGAAAACCTGAACATTGTGTTGTTGTTTTAACATTAAAATATCACTGATAGAATAAAGGAATGAACTTATGAAGGGAGATGAAGTAGAGGTTACAGGGACAACTTTATAAACATGCATTCAGCAAACAAACAAAAGAAACCACACAATAACAAAATCAATCTTAAAAGCGTAACATACATTTAAAAGACACATCAGGATAATGAACAACAAGTATGAAACCTAAATTGTATACCAAAACCAAAGTAGAAATGTTTTGTTTGATATACGAAACTAATCTAATAATCTGGCTTTGTGATCGTGGATTTTGATAGCTCCTCTTCCTAGGCTACCCTCATTAATTATTTTTAACTCTTTATAAGTAGTTGTTGGTTGTATCCTTTGGAATAACTCTTTATAAGTAGTTGTTGGTTGTATCCTTTGGAATAACTTTTTTAAAAAACTTTTAAGCTTTATTATATTTATAATAAATTTTAAAAATACTTCTTTTGCGTCAGGTGTCTGTCCACTAAAACATTAACGATGAAAATAATGACGGTATGGAGAGTTTTTCTTTAGCAAACGTTAGGGGTAAGGTATTACTTCCATGTTGCGGTTGAGAAGTTATTTGGCACGTTGAGTGATTACATTGCTCTGAACGAACATAATCCAGTGATGTCTGAAGTGAAGCTAGAAATTGACATTGCTGAAGAACCAGTGGTAGACTGGATGCGATTGCAAGCGTGGCACGCACAAGGTGAGTTGGCTCTTACATTTTTACAACTACAGCCAGCACAGCCACAGGACATTTTAGATCAACATCGTGATATCTGTACAGAGAAATGTAATTTCCAATCCAGTCAGAATGAAAGCTTTGTCATTCTCCTATTAGTGTGCATTTTGTTTTTCTTCGATCAACATTTTTTTTTTTACTACAATGTAAATTATCGCTTTTTCTTCTCAGATGCCACAAAGTGGTGGCAAATGTTTGTGACAGGACAGGGATAGGTAAACGAATTTTTCATCGAGTCCAAACAAGGAGTTCAGTTGGTTTTCCCTAGCGATACTATAATTTCCATAGAAGATATAGTTGTGCACAAGTACAGAACAATACTTTTTAAAAAAATGAAATGAAGGAAGGAAGGAAGCCCTGAAACACAACATAAACCCATACTAACTAACAATATTAACAGCATATCATTCTGTGCCAGAAATACGACATGAAACCCATACTTACTAACGATAACAGCATCTCATTCTGTGCCCTGAAACACAACATGAAACCCATACTTACTAACAATAACAGCATTTCATTCTGTGCCCTGAAACACAACATCAAACCCATGTTTACTAACAATAACAGCATCGCATTCTGTGCCCTGAAACACAACATGAAACCCATACTTACTAACAATAACAGCATCTCATTCTGTGCCCTTAAACACAACATGAAACCCATACTTACTAACAATAACAGCATCTCATTTTGTGCCCTGAAGCACAACATGAAACCCATACTTACTAACAATAACAGCATCTCATTCTGTGCCCTTAAACACAACATCAAACCCATACTTACTAACTGTAACAGCATCTCATTCTGTGCCCTGAAACACAGCATCAAACCCATACTTACTAACAATAACAGCATCTCATTCTGTGCCCTTAAACACAACATCAAACCCATGTTTTTACTAACAATAACATAATCTTATTCTGTGCCATGAAACACAACATGAAACCCATACTTACTAACTATAACAGCATCTCCTTCATTGCCCTGAAACACGAAACACATACTTATTAACAATAACAGCATCTAATTCTGTGCCCTGAAACACAACATGAAACCATACTTACTAACAGTAACAACATCTCAACTGTGTTTCTTTCTCATTATTCTCAAAAGTATATCAAAATTCTATATTTATCACATGTACTAATAAAAGTAAAAAATAATAACGAAAAATAAAATTTTTATTGCTACAATGAACGTGTTGAAGCTCACTAACTGGTAGTAACTCAAATTCTTATAAGAACAGCTAAAAAGATATAGTGTCACAATTATGAAAAAGGTGATTATATTTTACATTACAACAACAACAACAACGACAACAACAAAACAACAACAACAATAATAATAATAATAATAATAATAATAATAATAATAATAATAATAATAATAAACAAATTTTAGATTATTAATAATATTAATTATTACCCTATAAGCAAATACTTTAAATGTATTGCTTACCCTATTTGTGGAACAAGGGTCTACACAATTCTTGTTAACATCAAAACCTTTCAGAATGTCTTGCTTCTGAGACTCGCCGTAGCAAAGTGATGAAAAATATATGATTAAAAAAATGTACACCTTATTTCCAAAACTATTCACACAATATTCAAATGTCTGTAAGCAATAAACCTGTTTGCACTATTTGCTACATTACTAATAAGAACAGTACTGATAATATCATTAGCTTATTACATAACACTACAACTAAGGGAAAGGACTCAGGCTACTCAAAACTTTCCTTAGTGGTACACCATTTACCTCCCTCTTCCTCATCATCATCTTTTATCTCTCTCTCTCTCTCTCTCTTTCTCTCTCTCTCTCTCTCTCTCTCTCTCTTTCTCTCACATCAACACAATACAATCAAGATAGGATGAATAAGAAAATTAAGAGAAATAAACTCACACATACTGACAAACATACTAACTCACTCATAACAAATACTGCTGGTCACATGCTAACACCAGCGCATATTTAAAAATGGCATCACCGAAGAGAATTAACATAAGGGTTAGGTTTAGCACACCCACACCTTGACACTAACAAAATAGTTGTTGTTTTTCTTACCTTTTGTGTGGACTGTGAAACAATTGAGTTCAGGATGCTGATCTTAACTACGGCAAAGTTGTTTCTGCATGATTGGTTTTAATTGGAAATCGTGAAATAGACCAGTACTTTGTTCATCCTTGATTTATCTTTGGAGGCTTATTTACTGTGTCACCTGTGATATTAATTTTAGGTAAGAGGAAAAGATATAAGTTCTTATGGTGAGGGCTTTTTAGTTCATCATTTCACTTGCTGTCAGGAAATATTCATATGAAACCTGTTGTTTTGTTTAGAAATTGCAGGAAGAGAAAGCCATCACGTTTCTCACAGCAGCAGTGAACGGATTGTCAGAAGTACTGCTAATAGGACTGGCAGTGAGTTCAACATAAAGGAAGAATCAGAAAGCAAGACAGCACCTGACAGTGACACGATGGAGCCACATATCCCACTGTTGTGTACAGTGAAGACAGAGCCTAACTGTAACACTGAGGAAGATGGTAAGTATATTAGTGTTTGATAGTAATGATTGGCATGTTTGTTACTATATGAAGACTCCACTGAAAGAACATGCAAGCTGCATATTTTTCATTTTGAGAAAAACGAATTTTAAAGTTTGAAGACTCAGATGAATATGTACTTTAAAGAAATGTTTTTTTTTCTTTTATTCTATTTCAAGGATATGCATTTACTTACATTTGTATCTAAAAATAAAGAGCTAAACTTAGCAAATAGGGTGCATGCATGCTTCTGCAAACATGTGACCCAATTTTGCACATTGCACGTTCTTTCAAAGTTTTTTCTCATTTTTCTCTTTCAGCAAAAATGACTTGACAACAAACATGGAAAACCAGATTCAGTTACTTTATTAAAGATTTTAGCAAAAACAGAATACGAAATCAAGTCTTTTCTGCTGGTGCTGGTGATGCTGGTGCTGCTTCTTCTTGGTTCATGGCTTGTTCTCTGACTCGCTCGTCTGGTCGTGGAAGGGCTCTTCCACGGAGCAGCGATGGAGATTGGTGTAATATTCCTGGCTTTCTGTCCTCTCGCAAAACCTCTTCAGGACTTCCAGGTCCTTGTACTTTGCGTCACTGACATGGATGACACTCGTGTAGAGCCATGCTGGTTGCCCCTGAATGGTGTCTGGGGCGGCTGTGTTCCTTTTCTTCCTGTTTGCGATAACCATGCTCTTTAAGGGTCCATTCCCTGTACTCAACAATCATTGGCTTTCCTTTTTGGATAACCATGCTCTCTGGCGGGGCGGGTAGGAAAGGGGCAGGTGCCCTTGAAGTGTGGGTTATAGCCAAAATGTCGTTGTGGGTGACCTGTATGACATCGAAAGCACTGGTGCTTTCTTGCACTCTTGAAGACATTCATCCAGTCTCCGGGCAGCTCAACATCTGATTTTCTGTTGATAAGTCCCATGTCCCGGTCACATTCCATGTGTGAGTGTCCTCTCTCAGGGAATGTCAGCTTGATGCAGTCAAACAGTCCCTTGCTGTGCACCATATAGTACAGAAATCGTATCATGGTGTAGTTGTTGTTTTTTTGGCCACAACAGGAATCGCAAAAAGGCAGCAAAGTGCGAACTTCTCGAGGTACATAGTGCTGGAAGTAGTGCAGCAGCATGGATGTCACTTCATCTGCTCCTTTTTTTTTGCGTTTTCTGGATTGTCAGTGTGCTGTGGCACGCTCTCATCTGCCATTTCTGTTGCCATAAACAAATCGAGCAGAATGCGCAGGGATTGGGTCAATTTGGTCACGGGACTAACATAGCCCGTTCTTTCATACAAAACAATGACACCTTGCACGTTTAATCAAAGGATACACTTTTTGCCTTTGCGTTTTTCTCCGAATATAGTACGTTTTATGGAATGACACTTCGCTGACTAGTAAAAAAAGTGAGTGACGAACAGTCTAAGGGAAAAAACTTGATTTTCTCAATTTTGCACATTGCACGTTCTTTCAGTGGAGTCTTCATATTGTGATTGTAGCTGAAATGCTTTACAGTTTTGTTTCTGTAGATCTTACTTTTTATAGAACAGTCTGTGAGCTCAATAACTTCCCTTATGTTATGTGCCAGTGAACCAATGTTTAATTCCACAGGTATCAGGTTTTAGTGATCACAAGATGGTGTGATCCACACAGGAATATGGATGTGAGAGACAACAACTGTTCAGTTTTATCATCTACTCTGGCACTCACCCATGATGTGTTTTGTTGATTTCTTTGTTACAGGAAGCAGTGGGCCATTGGAATCGAAAACAGTGTGGGTCAAGACAGAGAGATATCTTGATGTAGATCCAGTGGAGCCTGAGGTAATAACCGAGCTTGACGTCTCTTATACCAATCTTCAGCTCATGAACTGTGTGGTACAGTAACCCAAATGTACTGATAGTTGTTGTAAAGTAATATATTATCATCATTGATTTCAGGAGCCACATGACTCAGAGTTGTGTAAAGTGAAGACAGAGCCTTACAGTGATACAGAGGGATACAGTAAGTATATTAATGTTTTATACTTAGCAATAATTGTGATGGTGTTATCATTGTGATGTTGTTAGGGTGTTATCTATATTGTGATGTTGTTATCTATATTGTGATTGTAGCTTAGCTGCTGAACAGTTTCACCTTTCTAGACTTAAAGTGTAGAATAGGCTTTGAGCTATGTTACATGCATGTGTACCAGTGAACAGTTATACATGTTAAAACAAATGCAGGTTCAATAAAACAGTAAAGGAACAGTATACACATGTAATTACAGTTCAAAACGCTATAATTAGTTATAAAAATAATAACAGTTATAAATAGTTATAACATTAATAACAGTTATACATGGTTATAACATTAACAACAGTTATAAATAGTGATAACATTAACAATAGTCATAAATAGTTATAACATTAACAACACTTATAAATAGTTATAACATTAACAACAGTTATAAATAGTTATAAGATTAACAACAGTTATCTGCAACTACAAGAGGAACAATAAAAGGCTGTACAATGTCCACAGTCCAAGTTTATCATGGAGGAACTGGATGAGCTTAAGAAGAAAAGAGTTAGTTTGAAACAAAGTGTTGATGACTTAGCTCTAGAAGCAGAAAACAAAGGAGATATTAACACTTTCACGATTGAAGCTTGCATGAACTTCCTGAATAAATCAAATGATGTGAAAAAGTCTACAAAAGCGAAGAAGGAAGACCTTGGAAATCACAGAACATGGATGCCAAACAACATATGAAAGTAAAGGGCCAAACTAAAATGAATGGCCTTGATGGATGTGAGTGACAACAACTGTTTAGTGAACCTAAGTTGGTGTGATCCACACAGGACTATGGATGTGAGTGACAACAACTGTTCAGTTTTATCATCCACTCTGGCACTCACCCATGATGTGTTTGCTGATTTCTTTGTTACAGAAAGCAGTGGGCCATTGGAATCGAAAACCGTGTTGGTCAAGACAGAGAGATATCTTGATGTAGATCCAGTGGAGCCTGAGGTAATAACCGAGCTTGGTGTCTCTTATACAAATCTTCAACACATGAACTGTGTGGTACAGTAATACAAATGTACCAATAGTTGTTGTAAAGTAATATATTCTCATCATTGATTTCAGGAGCCACATGACTCAGAGTTGTGTAAAGTGAAGACAGAGCCTGACAGTGACACAGAGGGATATAGTAAGTATATTAGTGTTTTATACTTAGCATTAGTGTTTTATACTTAGCAATAATTGTCATGTTGTTATCTATATTGCGATTGTGGCTTTGCTGCTGTACAGTTTCAACTTTCTCGACCTAAAGTGTAGAATAGGCTCTGAGCTCTGTTACATGCATGTGTGCTAATGAACAAGGGTTCAATTTTACCAGTGACAGAAACATTTTTTATGGGCGGGAATTTTTTTCTGGTGTGAATCCTATAGGCATTCAGGCTTGAGTGATTAAAACTGCTCTTTTGTTTAAAAAGTAAATAAATACATGGATTCTAAATGTGCCTTATGTGCCTAAATGGGACTTAGAGTGGTGATCTGTAACCAAAATACACGCTCCCTTGGTACAAGAGACTGACAGGGACTGACTGAGACTAAGACTTTATTCCTCTATGAAATGTACATAACAATTCAAATTGGGCTGCACAAATATTCTATCCTATCCCATAAACTTTAAGGTCATAGGGGCACCACAGATGATCGTTTAACTTGCGTACTCCATCTTTCTCTGTCCTCAGCAACCCTGATGGCTTCGCTCAGTGTCCATTCTCGATTGTTGTCCTCCCACCTCTCTTTCTGTCTCCCTCTTCTTCGTGATCTGCAAGGGCATCTGATGTGATGTACTCCAAAAAGATGTTGAAGAGTATTGGAGAGAGTAGGCTTCCTTGATGCACACCGATTGTTGGTCTGAACTAGTTTCTGATGACGCTGTTGTGGAGGACTGCACTGGTATCCTTGTCATACAGGCTTTTGACAATTTCAATAATGTTAGGGCTGATGTTGTAAACTCTCATGGTTGCCCACAGGCTCGGTCAAAGGCTTTCTTGAAGTCTACAAACTCATAATATAGATGTTGCTGTTGCTGTAGGTATTTTTTGCATATTATTTTGAGGTTGAAAATCTGTTCACTGGTACTTCGCTTTGCTTGTTCTTCAGCTATGTTCAGCTTGGGGTTTCAACCGGTTGAGTATTATTTTTAGGAGGACCTTTCTGGGATGGCTGATGGTACGGTAATTTTTACACTTCTGAAGGTTACCTTTTTTTGTGAAGAGTGGTGACAAGCGACTGGGTCCATGGTGTAGGCCACTCCCCACTCTGCCAGAATTTGTTACAAATAATGGTGAGGACGTCAATCATCACATCTCCTCCTACTTGAAGCAATTCCGCGGGTATGTTGTCCACTCCCACTGATTTCCCCTTCTTCAGCGAATGCACTGCTGCCTTAACTTTTTGGAGAATTGGGAGGATTACTTCTTCTCTGTTCTCAGGACATGCTAGAACTGATGGGTCTTCATTTTGGTTTTTCGTTGTAAAGGTCATAGCAGTACTCTGTCCATCTGTCCAAAACTTCTTGTTCTTCTGTAAGGCATATGCCAGACATGCTTTGGATCGTGGAGACTTTGGGCTGTTTAACACTTGTTAGCCGCTTCACAGTCTGTAGTCCTTCTTGCTGTTGTTCTTGTCCAGACTGTTCTCTATTTCCTTGCATTGATCTTCTATCCAGTTCTCCTTTGCTATGCACATGCCTTTTCGGATGTCATTGTTGATTTTTCGGTAGGCATCAGCTCCCTGTGAGGTGTTCTTTTTCTTTTTCATCTCTCTTCATTTATCACACAGTTCAGGTGTGATCCATGATTTCTTCTTTGGGCAGTGCTTGCCAAGGATCTCTGTGGTGGCATCTGTCACTGCTGAGTTGAAGGTGGTGGTCATGGTGTCAACATCTACTTCACCTGCTCTCAAAATGAGAAGTGGTGCAAATTTCCCTACATTTGTGGCTTGAAATATTTCTGCCACCTCCGGGTCTTGCAGTGTATCCAGGTCGAACTTCAGTCCAGTGCACCTTGCTGTGTTTACTCTCTTCAAGTGGGGTCGGAAGAACATCATTACGAGATCGTGGTTACTTCCGATGTCTCCTCCTGGAACAGTGCATGTCCTGCCAATGTTCATGCTTGATCTGAAGCCTGTCTTGACCATGATGTAGTCGACCTTGTTGTGATGCTCCCGCCAGGACTGTGCAATATCCATCATCTGTTTTTTTTTGTGGAGACCACAAGTGTTTGCCAGTATCAGATTGTTGTATCTGGCAAACTCCATAAGTCTCAGACCTCTTTCATTTGTCTCATCGTTGCAGTGGGGTCCACTTGTGTCTCCCCATTTGTGGTGCGCATCTTGGCCAATCTTGGCATTCCAGTCGCCTTGCACTATGACTTTGTCCTTCTTTGGCACTTGGTTAAGGACAGCCTGTAGATGTTCATATAAATCTTCGACTTTGCTGTCGTCATAGTCTGATGTTGGGGCATAGGCCTGGATGATGGTGATGTTGAAGGGGGCTGCTTTCAAACGGGTAGTAATGAGTCTACTGGAGACTGGGCGGCAACCCATCACAGTGGCTAGAATATCTCTGTGGACCAAGAATCCAACACCGTGTCATTGCCTGTCTTTTCTTCCGCTGAAATAAAGGTTGTGGACTTTGTCGGTCGTTGTTTCACTTAAACCTTTCCAGCGCAGTTCGGTGAAGCCTAAAATGTTCCATCGGTAGTGGTCCAGCTCGTGGGCCAGTTCTTCAAATTTTCCATCCGCAGTTAGGGTCCTGACATTCCAGGTTCCTATGATGATGTCTCTCATGTGGATCTTGCTAAGTTGTCCATCAGTAACACACTTACCACCTCCATCCTGGGCTGCACAAATATAGTAAATGTAAAATGTAGAATATCTTTAATAGAATAACATGTACAAAAAAAATAGTGCCACGCATAAAATATAATAAAACAACTACTATCCCACACCCCAAACATACTTGCGCTGTACACTCCCGCATACACCCCAACACACCATCACAAACCAGCGCCACTACGCACAAACACCAAGAACAGGTGCATGACGCACACAACCCAAGCACAAATATAATCATCAAATATAATCATCAAATCACAAAACAGACTGGTTGAAAAATTAACACACACAAACACACACACATACCAGACACATAAAGACCCACAATGCACAGTTTTCACAACAACAAATATTGTATTAGACACTGTATATATACTATAAGCTACATCATACACATACACGCAGTACACACACAACAAATGCTGTATTACACACTTTATGTATACTATATGCTACATCATACACACACATATACACAACAAATGCTGTATTAAGGCGGCGATACACGGTAAGACTAGATCTTATGATACCCGCAAATGACTACGGAAATTCCCGGATCGGTAGGAATTGTCGTCAAGTCTTATCAATAGAGCATGTTCTATTTTTTCACGGCGCGATACGACAGTGGAGGTCAGACAGCCAATCAAAACAGCTATTTGATTGAACTCCGAGGTGAAGGTCACTGAAAAACCGCGACCTACAAATGAAAAATGGCAGACCTGTCGAAGCACCAAACAGGAATTTTGATTGAGTTGTACCATGAACATAGCTGCTTATGGGACACATCATTGCAGGTCTACAAAGACCAAGGGACCAGAAACCGCGCACTTTCATCAATACAGGCGCGGTTTCATGAAGCCTGCAATATTTTGCTGGATCGTAAGTACAGCCGACAGTGTAATTTTTGTTGTCGTGTGACTCATGTCAATGAACGATATGAAAATAAAGAATAATATATTTGTGCAATGCATATTAATATTACTTTTAAAAAAATGTAATGACGTTTTGAAAAACAAGCGTCATCAATTTATCACGCGCTAACAACAATTGCTTTTGCAACTATTGAGATCTAGTTAGCCTTGGCCTTTACCGACAGGCTTATGACTCATACATACCGTGTATCAGCAAAGACATCAGATCTGCAGCGGCATACACGGGTATCATAAGATTTAGTCTTACCGTGTATCGCTAGCTTTAGACACTGTATGTATACTATATGCTACATCATACACACACATATACACAACAAATACTGTATTAGACACTGTATGCATACTATATGCTACATCATACACACACATATACACAACAAATGCTATATTAGGTACACTATATGCATACTATATGCTACATCATACAAACACACTGTCACGCTATTTCACACTCACTTCAATCTTGCGCTCACACAAACATGAACACAGGCAGGCAATCATTCTGGCTGACTTGCTAACTTTATCAGACTGACTAACTGATCATATTACATAAAGTCAAGGAATAATGTTTGTTAGTCAAATGGCGCTCGGCAGAAAGGACCAGGGGAACCTGTCGGGCCTCGCAACTGATAAGCCAGATGAATCTGGAGGAGGTCTGCACCAGCAGCTCGTCACACAGCAGATGGGTTGTGTCGCGTTGCACTGCTTTTGCCTCGAAGTGCGTCTGAAAGTCAAAGACATGTCTGCCAATAAGCTTGCTGACAGTCTTTGTGACCTTTGCCAGCCTGGCCATGTCCTGCTCTTGAGGAGCTGCAGAGCATTGGGGACCAGTCAAACGTGTTATCGATGATGGAGCCCAAGTACTTGTACTGGTCCACCACCTCACCCCCAATGACCAGTGGGTCGAGTGTCAGAGCACTCATCCTGTAATCAACAACCATCTCCTTTGTCTTAGAGAAGTTGAGGAGGAGATGGTTGTCGTCACACCATCTGACGAGGTTTTCCACGGCGCAGCGGTACGAGCTCTTGCTCGTTGTGATGGTCAAGGACGTGTCGTCAGAAAACTTGACTTGGAGGGTGTCTTTAGTCGTACGACAGTCGGCTGTGTAGAGGGTGAAGAGTGCCGGTGATAGCATGCAGCCCTGAGGAACCCATGTGTTGGTGTGTTGGTGTGAAGGTATCCCGATGCCTTCATGGAGATGGACGACCTAATCACCAGGCGTTGTGGCCTGTCTGTGAGAAAGCTGCAGAGTAATCTGATGATCAGGGAGTTGGTGTTGGTGTTCATTTTCATCATTTTCCGCATCATCAGGTGAGGCTGGATGGTGTTGAAAACTGATGAAAAATCCAGGAAAATAATTCTGGCTTATGACTTCAGCCTCTCTAGGTGCCTCAACACACAGTGGACTACAGTGATGATGGCCTTTCTAGTTGCCTCAACACAGAGTGGACCATGATGATGGACCACGATGATGATGGCCTGTCTAGGTGCCTCAATAACATTACATGGTTATTGCTCAATACAGAGTGGGCTACAGTGATGATGGCCTTTCTAGGTGCCTCAACACACAGTGGACTAGGTGATGATGGCGTCTTCAGTGTTTCTGTTGAGCATGTATGCGAACTGCATGGGGTCATGGAGTGAGCGTGTTTCCCCAAGCAGCCGTTAAAGAACAATGCGCTCAAGGCACTATAAGGAAATGGAGGTAAGAGTGACGGTGTGATAGTCATTCAGGGTTGTGGGAGAGGGTTTTTATGGGACAGGGATAAAAGATGGATGACTTCCAAAGGGGTGGGATGTGTCCTGTGTCCAACGACTCCTGGAACAGGATGGAGAACACTGGGACAAAGGAGTCATGGCAATACTTGAGGACAGCTCCCGGAACGTTATCTGGGCCACAAGCACTCCTAGGGTCCATTGTCCAAAGCTCTGACTCACCTCTTCCTCCGTCAGGACCTCTTTCCTGTTGTCTCTCACTCAGGTCACCCAGAGTACTCGCTTGCTCAGGCGAGAAGTCAGTGGTGTCAAAGCAGGCATGGAAGATGTTTAAGTCGTTTGTCAACTTCTGCTGGTCCTCTACATTCAAGGCCCTCTTGCACGGCTTATAGACAGTCATGGTCTGTAGGTTGCTCCACAGTTTCCTGAGATTGTTGGAGGCGAAGCTGTCTTCGACCTTGTCTCTGAACTTCCACTTGTTGTTCAGGATCACTCTTCTGACTTCCTTCTGCAGCTTCTTCTAGTCATCTGGATTTTCCTTGCTGAACGCCTTCTTCCTCTTCATCAGGATGTCTGCTACCTCCTTTGTCACCCAAGGCTTGTCGTTTGGGTGGGTCTTCACCTCTATAGTTGGCACCAACATGTCGATACAAAACTGGACATGAGGAGGTGATGAAGTCGATCTTTTCATCTAGCGACGACCCGTCCACCAGAGCGTCCCAGTCATTGCATTCCTACCAACACAACAAACACATTTTCATCTGTCAAACATTTGGTGTAAAGAAAAGTGGCTATTAGAAAACACAAAGGAAATCAAATTTTAATTTTGGGAGGTTTTTATTTTTTTAATTTAAATTGACTGCATCCGACACCATTATTGAAGGGTGGGAGGAAACTAAATTATCTGGAGAAAACACTGGTGACCTGAAAAGTCTTGGGTCTAAGTCATAGACATTTGTTCTCTGCAGGGTGACCTGAGAAGTCTTGTATCTAAGTTATAGACATTCATCCTCTGCAGGGTGACCTGAAAAGTCTTGTATCTAAGTCATAGACATTCATCCTCTGCAGGGTAACCTGAAAAGTCTTGTATCTAAGTCATAGACATTCATCCTCTGCAGGGTTAGTAATAGTACTCTCAAATGTTGGCATAGAAAACCACAGTCCTAACCAACAGTGCTACAGCTATCACCCATGATACATTTGCTGACTTCTTTGTTACAGAAAGCACTGACCCATTGGAAACAAAGATGGTGTGGGTGAAGACAGAGAGATTCATAGATTTACTTCCAATGGAGTCTGAGGTAATAATGGAACTTGACGTCTCTTTTACAAATCTTCCACACAATAACTATGTGGTATAGTAATCCAATAATAATTATTAAAAAAAATAAGAGTAATAATAATGGATGTTATATCCAGTGATACGTTTGGTTACGAACGCCTCAGGTCACGAACAATTCGGGTTACAAACACCTTTTAATTTTTTTTCCCTCGTAAGGAACAGTGCAAATTTCAAACTGCTTAATTTGGGAGCTGGTTAAGTAGATGTCAACAGCATGAACTCCACTTCAACTCAGCAGTGACAGATGGCGCCACGGAGATTCTTGGCAAGCACCACCCAAAGAAGAAACTGTGGATCACACCTAAACTTTTGGACCTGTGTGATAAATGAAGAGAGTTGAAAAAAAACACCTCACAGGGAGCTGATGCCTACTAAAAAAATCAACAATGACATCCGAAAAGGCATGAGAACAGCAAAGGAGAACTGGATGGAAGATCAATGCCAGAAAAAAAGGGAACAGTCTGAACAAAAACAACAGCAAGAAGGCTTACCAGACAACACAAGGTCTCCTCGATCCAAAGCACGTCTGGCATATGCCTTACAGAAGAACAAGAAGTCTTGGATAGATGGTCAGAGTACTGCTCTGACCTTTGCACCCACAAATCAAACAGGGACCCATCAGTTCTGGCGTGTCCCCAGAACAGAGAAGAAGAAGAAATCCTCCCAATTCTCAGAGAAGAAGTTGAGGCAGCAGTGCAATCACTGAAAAAAGGGAAGTCAGCGGGAGTGGGCAACATACCCGCCGAATTGCTTCAAGCAGGAGGTGAAGCGATAACTAACGCCCTCATCATTATCTGTAACAAGATCTGGCATAGTGGGGAGTGGCCTACACCATGGACCCAGTCGCTTGTCATCACTCTTCCTAAAACGGGAAACCTTCAGGAATGTAAAAATTACCACACCATCAGCCTTATCATCCATCCCAGCAAGGTCCTCCTGAAAATAATACTCAACAGGTTGAAACCCCAAGCTGAACAAATCATAGCTGAAGAACAAGCAGGATTCAGGGCAGGGCAAATTACCACTTCACAGATATTCAACCTCAATAATCTGCGAGAAATACCTACAGCACCAACATCTATATCATGTGTTTATAGAGGTCTTTACATGCAGCTCTGTGGGCAGCCATGAGAGTGTACAACATCATTATTGAAGTCATCAAAATACTATATGACAAGGCTACCAGTGCAGTCCTCCACAACAGCGCCATCTGAAATTGGTTCAGAACAACAATCAGTGTGCGTCAAAGATGCCTACTTTCTCCAAAACTCTTTAACATCTTCCTAGAGATGCCCTTGCAGATACCGGAGTCACAGTCAGCATAGTGGTTAGAGCGATCTCCAACCTCCGTTTTGCGGATGACATTGATGGATTGGCTGGAGAGGAACAAGAACAGCTGGTACAGAGGCTTGACGCCACCTCCAGAGCCTGTGGAATGGAAAATAAGTGCAGAGAAGACCAAAGTGATGACCAGCAACACCAGTAGCATCAACACGGACATCAAAGTCCAAGGCCAATCCCTCAACACAGTGCATTGCTTCAAATATTTAGGAGCCATTGTATCAGACAATGGGTCCCGACAGGAAGTTCTCTCCAAGATCGCACAAACAACTGCTGCCTTGGCAAGGTTGAAGCCCATTTGGAAAGAGAGGACAATCAGTCTACATTCCAAGGTAAGACTGCTGCACTCCCTTCTCATCTCCATCTTTCTAAAACGCTTGCGAAACATGGACCTTCTGGTTATTTCCTGCACCCATCACATCACCAACGCCTAAGTCTGACAGATCATCACACAAGCCATTGGGCAACACGATGACATGCTCACAGTGTTGACGAAATGGAAACTCCGATGGTATGGCCAATTTACCAGAACATTATGTCTTGCAAAAGCCATCCTGCAAGGCACGGAGCAAGGAAGCAGAAGAAGATGCAGATGGAAAAAGAGGTGGGAGGACAACGTTTGAGAATGGACTGGCTTGGCACTGAGCGAAGCCATAAGAGTTGCTGAGGACAGAGAAAGATGGAGTATGCTGGTAAAAAGATCATCTGTGGTGGCCCAACGACCTTCAATGAATGGGATAGAATAGGATAGGAAGGAACCGTGGTTTACGAAGTACAAATTTCCCTTTGATAGTTTCTTGATGCAGAAAGATTCCCAGTCAGCTGCCAAGAAACAGCGGCAAGAAACTCCTGAAACTAATGATTCACATAAGCAAGGAAAGTGACACATTTGCCATGATCGTTTTCTTGGTAAGAAAGTTAGATGAAATCTTTATTTTATTTTACATTTAATTTGTTTGGTTGTTTTCTTTCTCTGTATGTAATACAAAAGCACATATTCTTTCTCCGTATGTAATACAAATACACCTATTCTTTACCTTTTGTCAGGTAAACTTGGATGTAAATAAAAAAGAATGATTCTTTCATCTTGAAACGGATTGTCTGTATTTGATCGATTTCAGTGTTTCGGATTACCAATGTTTCCAGAACTTGGTTTGTTACCCAAGGTACCACTGTAGGTGCTGTTCCTCAAATCACTGATCAGTGCGGCGATCTGTACCAACATACACACTGATATGTTTTACCCAGTCTGGCACACACAACAAACACATCTATCACTCGAACATGTGGCACCCACAACAAAAACATCTGTCACTCCAACATGTGACACACACAACAAACACATCTATCACTCAAACATGTGGCACAGAAAGAACATCATTAATTCCCAAACAATTGCCAGATTTGACGCTAACACAATATTAAATGCTAAACAAACTTTAGTTAGGAACGGACAATCACTCATTCAACAGATATTGTGTAACATACACAGTCAAAAAGGAGATGGTGATGTAATCGCTGACCGTGATGATGATCACGATGATGACGCCACTACAAAGGGTTAGAACTCTGCCTTCTCAAAGTAACTACAGCGTCGTCGGCTTCCAATTATTTCTGAAAGTACTGTCGACCTAGACGACCGATGAACCACGGTGTAGACTGCAATGATGATTAACATGAAGCGGCGATTTAAGTGAAAAGGGATGATGATCCATTCTTCGGCTCTCTGCCCCATAAGCCTTCGTGGACCACCAGTAGAGTACTTACGATGCGCAGCTGAAAGAAGACGTTGCAGACTCACTCTCGTTAAAATTGCATGAGATGTACACGACTATGATGCGATCGCAAAGCTCTTAACGTCACTTGAACACGACCGATCTCTACGCCCAATGGCTTGGGGATGACTATTCATAAGGATATTTTGGGGAAAATGCGGAAAGGGTACTGGGTGGACTGGGAATAGGGACATGAAGAAACTCCACCCGAATATCCGCAACACCCTTGTGTCCATCAGTGCACTGCTGCTGGACAGAAACACAGACACAGGCCTACATGGCCACTATGAAATATACAAAAATACATGTAATGTCAACTAGCTATTCATATGGTTTCTTTTTTCATAAGCACGTTAAATTTAGGTTTGAAATGCGAACCATTAAATAATAAATTCAAATGAACTAGATTTTTGAAGCGATTTCGATGAATGCAACAACTACCATTTATTCCACCACACTCCACCTCACCCCTCCTCTCTTTCCCTCTCTCTCTCTCTCTCTCTCTTACTCTCTATCTCTCTCTTTCTCTCTCTCTCTCTCTCTCTCTCTCTCTCTCTCTCTCTCTCTCTCTCTCTCTAGCTCTCTCTTACTCCATAATGCACACACGGAGACAAACAAATATTTGATACTCACAAGGAATTAGAACTTCCCCTGGTGACTGGTTATTCCAACTATTTGTAGACATAGCGTCTACACAACAACCTGTTGAGCAAAATCGGGGCACCAATCTTAGTCGCCACATCAACGAAAATCAAGGCGATATTACTTGCTGAGATCTCAAAAAAACATCTTAAGTCTAACTGGCGATACAATTATGGATTTTTGAACCGTATGAGAACATCTAATCAGATTCATACATAACGCCAACCAACTACCCCTGCAAACCGAAAACTAATAACGTTATTTGCAAGAGAAGAATGATTAGCTATAAAGCAATTAATCCCCACTACAGGCACCCAAAATGAGAAATTAATACAGGTCCATGACGCTCTGGCTGTTATTGCAAATTAATATATCCTCGTAATTTTCAGGACTGAAGTAGGCTTATCTTAACCATTATCGAGAAACTCAACACATTGTTGTGGTGTAATAATAATGATTGATTATATTAATACAAAAAATATTAAAGATTAGTTAGTAATTGTTTATAGGGTCCAGCGGACTGCAAAGAGCCTAATCCGGACCACTTTGATGATGATGATGATGATGATGATGATGATGATGATGATGATGAGGATGATGATGATGATGATGATGAACACTTTATAGTTAGTATTTTTTGTAAATCTTAGTTTTCTTTTTCAGATTCCAAATGCATGTGCTACACAAATGCATAATGTCAACTCAACACCACAGTCATTATTGGGCAAGTTCTCTTTTGCCTCAGTCACTCCCCACAGTGAAGTTAGTCTCAGAGATCAGGTGTGTAGAACAAAGACAGAGCAAAAACAAAAAACCAGAGAACAAAAGTATTATGTGTGTGATGTTTGTAATAAAACTTTCATTCAGGCTGGCAGTTTCAAGTTACACAAGCTTATACATACAGGAGAGAAGAATCATGTGTGTAATGTTTGTAATAAAGCTTTCACTCAGGCTGGCAGTTTGAAGTTACATAAGCTTATACATACAGGAGAAAAGAATCATGTGTGTGATGTTTGTAATAAAGCTTTCATTCAGGCTGGCTGTTTGAAGGAACATAAGCTTATACATACAGGAGAGAAGAATCATGTGTGCAATGTTTGTAATAAAGCTTTCACTAGGGCTGGCCATTTGAAGCAACATAAGCTTATGCATACAGGAGAGAAGAATCATGTGTGTAATGTTTGTAATAAAGCTTTCACTCATGCTGGAAATTTGAAGGCACATAAGCTTATACATACAGGAGAGAAGAATCATGTGTGTAATGTTTGTAATAAAGCTTTCACTCAGGCTAGTGATTTGAAGGTACATAAGCTTATACATACAGGAGAGAGGAATCATGTTTGTGATGTTTGTAATAAAGCTTTCATTCAGGCTGGCTGTTTGAAGGAACATAAGCTTATACATACAGGAGAGAAGAATCATGTGTGTAATGTTTGTAATAAAGCTTTCATTCGGGCTGGCCATTTGAAGCAACATAAGCTTATACATACAGGAGAGATGAATCTTGTGTACTGTTTGTAATAACTCTTTCACTCATGCTGGCCATTTGAAGTTACATACGCTTATACAAACAGGAGTGAAGAATCATGTGTGTAGTGTTTGTAATAAAACTTTCACTCGGGCTGATAGTTTGAAGTTACATAAACCCCCAAGGGGCGTGCCGGGGGTTTCAGTGTAAATAGTAACCCCGCTTTCTGGAAATTTAGTGCTTTAAATTCCCACTGTCACTGTTTTTCTCATTTTTTCGTTCTCATTCTTACTGTGTTCTATCAATCTACTATACTGTCTTCTTCTTCGCTAGACCAGTCACCTACCTTTTTTCTTGAAAACTCTTCTGGGACAAAACTCCTCATTTGTGTGTGAGGTGTGTTGGATCAGCTTGGGAATATTGGACACTTTCTGCCATGTGGTCACGTGGGCTTCTTATGTTGTTATTATTTGGCAATGTGGGCATTTTATATGTGTGTGTTATTTTATAATGATGTTTGTATTCTATTTTGTTTTTGTAAACGGGGGTTTCGATAACTTAGTGTATAGCCTCAGTGTCCCCTGCTTGGGAGGTCTTTATTGTAACGTGACCGGCTGGTGGAGTGCCTTCAGTGTTACCACTAGGGTTGTTTTGGCAGATCTTTTATGAGGATTAGGGGTGAGTCCTCTTTCAGTAAAGTTGTGGTCTTGATTTTATGGTCCTGATTTGGCTCTTTGCAATCCGCTGGACCCTGTAAGCAATGAATATCTAACTAACTTGAAGTTACATAAGCTTATACATACAGGAGAGAAGAATCATGTATGTAATGTTTGTAATAAAGCTTTCACTCAGGCGTGCACTATGATGCTACATAATGTTATACACACAGGAGAGAAAAATCTTTTCTGTGAGGCTTGTAATGAAGCTTTGACTTTGGTTAGCATTTTGAAGAAACTCAAGTTGACACATTTTGGACACAAAAAATCATGTGTTTGACATTTGTAAGAAAATATTTTCTGTCAGCTTTCCAGTTGAAGAGACATACACATACATGTTCAAAAGAAAAAATCATTTGTGTGATGTTTGTATTAAGGCTTTCTCTGTGGCTCACAATTTGAAGCAAAACATGTTGATACATACTGAAGTGAACATTTAGATGACATATAAGTAATATATAATGCTTTTATTCCTGCTGACAATTTGATGAATCATATGTTATTACACCCAGAAAGGACAATTAGCGGCTGTGCAATAATGCTTTCATTTAAATTGGGAACTTGAAGAAGCTTACAGTAACATAGGCTGGAGGCAGAAAAGAAGATAAAAACAACACAATGAGTTGTCAGAGAAAACCAATCTTTCCAGTTTATTTTGAATGTTTTTTCTCAAGGTAAAATAAGTCTAAATGCCTAAAACTTTTGACGACCTCTTTCATCCAAGTTGATTCGGCTCTTTGCAGTCTGCTGGACCCTATAAATAACTAACTCTCCACAGCAATTCTGCATATTGGCTCGAATAATATTGTGAACATTCTTTAAATTAAAATTAGAACATTGTATCCCAAACATATTGTGGAGAGAAAACGGTATGCAATATATGTAATATATTGAATGCTGTCAGTGAATATTATGTGAAACATATAACCATTGAATGTAAAGGAGACAACATTTATGCTAGGAGTTTAAGGTATCACGAGTTGTCACATACTGTAAAGACAAATTAAGCATGTGATAAGTGTTGACTCAGGTTGAGTACTAAAAGAAGCATAGGTTGAGAAATGTGGGGTAAAATATATAATACATGCGATATTTGTGACCCCTGGAATTCCACCATTGTATAGCATGGGATATTTGTAACCCTCAGTGTGTAGCATGAGATGTTTGTAACCATCATTGTATGGCATGGGATCTTTGTTACCACCATTGTATGGCATGGGATGTTTGTAACCACCATTGTATGGCATGGGATGTTTGTAACCACCATTGTATGGCATGGGATGTTTGTAACCACCTTTGTGATGCCATTTATATGATGTGTGGCATGTTAATTGTTACCATTGATTGTAAAGATAAGATAAGATAAGATATTACTTTATTAATCCAAAAGCATGGAAATTACATTGTCTGTCAATTAAACATGTCCATTCATTCTTCTTTTACACACACATAAATATTTATACATTATTAATGATCTTCAAACACATGGACATATTTTCATAAAGGAGACAACAAGAGATTCACCCTGCTGTTACCCACGTAGGGGTTCTGGGGGTTTCAGTATAAATAGTATCTCCACTTTCTGGAAATGTAATGCTTTAAATTCCCACTGTCGCTGTCTTTCTCCTTTGTTCTTTTTCATTCCTACTCTGTTCTATCAATCTACTATACTATCTTCTTCTTCGCTAGACCACTCACCTACCTTTCTTCTAGAAAACTCTTCCGGGACAAAACTTCTCATTTGTGTGAGATTTGTTTGATCAGCTTGGGAATACAGTGTATTGGATGCTTTCTGCCAAATAGTCACGGGGGTTTCCTACAATGTTATTATTTGGTAATGTTGGCATTTTATGTGTATGTGTTTTGTTAATATTTTATAATGATGTTTGTAATGCATTTTGTTTTTGTAAACGGGGGTTCAATAAATTAGAATATAGCCTCATCGTCCAATGTGTCGGATGTCTTTATTGTAAAGTGACCGGCTGGTGGAGTGCCTTCAGTGATACCACTAGGGTTGTTTCGGCAGATCTTTTATGCGGATCAGGGGTGAGTTCTATTTCAGCAAAGTTGTGGTCTTGATTTTGTAGTCCTGATTCAGTGCTTTGCAGTCCGCTGGACCCTGTAAGCAATGAATAACTAACTAACTAACTAACTGTGCTGTTAGATTGCTTGTTTCAGGATTGATGGTACATAAATATGGCTGTGTTAAGTTACTGCATATAGGTATGAATGTGAAAAATGTAGATAAAATATGTCCTTTTGTGTTAATGCTCATCAGATCCTTTTTACTACACTACTTCATGCTTGCTACAACTACAGGAGCTAATATAGGAGATCTGTTGTGTTCCAGAATTGCATTGCAAAACAATGAAATTGAATGGATTAATTAAATATAAAGGAACATATCTAAGTAATAATGTTATTTAATAAATGACATTTGTATTAATATTTATGTATTATTACTTTATTTGACCTTATTCATAAATTACGGTTATTATCTGCAATATTGACCACCTGGGTAACAGTTTTATTATAATATGTGTTGTTATTGACCTTAGAATGCTAGGACGTGCTAGCTTTGGCATAGGTTATAATTTGTTTTGATGTCCCCTTTTCTCTCTCATCCCTTGTCAAGGCTGATCTCCCAGAACAGAAAGTAATTTTAGAGGTCACTAAACTTAGAAAAGTAGGTTGGTATTATTTTGAAATGACACTATATTAGCATTGCATTATGATGCAGTGTATGGCACTCTATAATGTCTTTTGAATGAATTTATTTTTATTTTATAGGTACAAATGTATGGCAATGTAATATTGTACATATACAGCTCAACACACAAGGGAGTGCTCACAGCGCAGTTTTTGTTTTATGTACAGGCTGTATAATACAGCACTTTATTGTTGTGTACAGGCTGTATAATACAGCACTTTATTGTTGTGTACAGGCTGTATAATACAGCACTTTGTTGTTGTGTACAGGCTGTATAATACAGCACTTTGTTGTTGTGTACAGGCTGTATAATACAGCCCTTTATTGTTGTGTACAGGCTGTATAATACAGCCCTTTATTGTTGTGTACAGGCTGTATAATACAGCACTTTATTGTTGTGTACAGGCTGTATAATACAGCACTTTATTGTTGTGTACAGGCTGTATAATACAGCACTTTATTGTTGTGTACAGGCTGTATAATACAGCCCTTTATTGTTGTGTACAGGCTGTATAATACAGCCCTTTATTGTTGTGTACAGGCTGTATAATACAGCACTTTATTGTTGTGTACAGGCTGTATAATACAGCACTTTATTGTTGTGTACAGGCTGTGTAATATAGCACTTTATTGTTGTGTACAGGCTGTATAATACAGCACTTTATTGTTGTGTACAGGCTGTGTAATACAGCACTTTATTGTTGTGTACAGGCTGTGTAGTATAGCACTTTGTTGTTGTGTACAAGCTGTGTAATTCAGCACTTTATTGTTGTGTACAGGCTGTATAATACAGCACTTTATTGTTGTGTACAGGCTGTATAATACAGCACTTTATTGTTGTGTACAGGCTGTGTAATACAGCACTTTGTTGTTGTGTACAGGCTGTGTAATACAGCACTTTGTTGTTGTGTACTGGATGTGTAATACAGCATTTTGTTGTTGTGTACAGGCTGTGTAATACAGCACTTTGTTGTTGTGTGCAGGCTAAATAAGATCCCCACTTTCTGGAAATTTAGTGCTTTAAATTCCCACTGTCGCTGTCTTTCTGCTTTGTTCTTTCTCATTCCTACTCTGTTCTATCAATCTACTATACTATATTCTTCTTCACTAGAGCAATCACCTACCTTTTTTCTTGAAAAGTCTTCTGGGACAAAACTCTTGATTTGTGTGTGAGGTCTGTAGGATCAGGTTGGAAATATTGGACGCTTTCTGCCAGGTGGTCATTGGGGCTTCCAATGATGTTATTATTTGGCAATGTAGGCATTTTATATGTATGTGTTTTGTTGATATTTTATAATGATGTTTATATTCTAGTTTTTTCTAAATGGGGGTTCGATAAATTAGAGTATAGCCTCAGCATACCCTGCGTGGGATGTCTTTATTGTAAAGTGACCGGCTGGTAGAGTGCCTTCAGTGTTACCACTAGGGTTGTTTCAGCAGATCTTTTATGCGGATCAGGGGCAAGTCATCTTTCAGCGAAGTTGTGGTCTTCATTGTGTGGTCCTGATTCAGATATACTGGTCCTGATTTGGCTCGGAAGAGTCCGCTGGACCTAAAGCAATAATCATGTAGGCATAATGTAATGTAAGTCTATGTAATACAGCATTTTGTTTTTGTGTGCAGGCTGTGTAATACAGCACTTTGTTGTTGGGTGCAGGCTATGTAATTGCTAAAATAATTCTTCATAAATAGAGTATTAAAATGTTTATAAAAATATAAAACTGAGCATGCATTGTGTTGTGTGTACATTACAATGTCACTGATAGAATAAAGAAGGAATGAAGGGAGATGAAGTGGATGTTAAGGGACAACTTTATAAACATGCATGCATTCAGCAAACAAACAAAAGAAGCCACAAAATAAGTACAATTTAAAAAATGTAAGATAAATGTAAAAGTCATATCAAAATAACACAAGTATTCAAAATTTGTACTAATGCTAAGTTAATTAGTCTTTGGAAGCATACGAAACTAATTTAGTAAATAACAACCTGGCTTTGTAATTCTCTCTTCCGGTAACTCCTCCTCTTATCCCGAATTAATTCTTTGAATAATTTATAATTAGCTGCTTGTTCTCTTCACCTTTGCTATAAAGAACTTTTCACATGTAAGCAATATTATATTTAAAGTTTTTAAAAACTTCCTTTGCACCAGGTGTCTTTATACTTAAACGTTAGCGAATAAATTTATAACGGTATGGAGAGTTCCCCCCCCCCCCCCCCTCTTAGCAAACTTTAGGAATTACTTCCCCTGTTCATATTTGCAACGTTGGGTGCTGCATTGGGGACTCCTGCATTGCTCTGTTATGGAGGACGAAAACAGTCCAATGCTGTCTGAGGTGAAGCTGGAGATTGACATTGCTGAGGAACCAGTGGTAGACTGGATGAGATTGCAAGCTTGGCATGCGCAAGGTGAGTTGGCTCCGGTGATGAAACATTCATCATTCTGATTCTGATTAGTACGTCGTTTATCATCCAGAAATCTGGCGTTGGTACGACGGTGAGGGGTGCGCAGCACGGTGTTGTTAGTGGCGCTGGGCTGCCATCAGCGCGGATTTAAAAGAGTCCACTGATGTTGAGTGGACAGTTGAGTTGTCCAGTTTGTTCCAGGCGATTATTGTTCTTGGAAAGAATGAGTGGCGGTATTGTTCTGTGTTGCAGCTTGGGACGACGAAGCAGCGATCGTTGTTCCTGATATGGTTATCTATTGGGTTGTTAGTTACATAGTCCTTTTGGTAGTTACTAGGACGTATTTTGCGTCCGGGTTTTAGTGGGGTAAGGAATTGGTCTGCAGGGATTGCCGGCACCAGTCCCTCCACCACCTTGTAGAAGACTATCAGCCTCAGCTGTTCGCGTTGTTCTTGCAGTGTAGGGAGGTTGTGCTTCTTCAGGAGACCCGTAACAAAACCAGGAGTTGTCGACCTGTAGTCTCTCGATATGAAGCGTGCTGCGTTCCGCTGTACTCGCTCCAACTTGTCGATGTCCTGCTTCTGGTATGGGTCCCAGATGATGGCTCCGTATTCCATTAGTGGGCGGACTAGGGCTTGGTAGGCTGAGATTGCAAGCTTGGCATGCGCAAGGTGAGTTGGCTCCGGTGATGAAACATTCATCATTGAACATGGAAACTGACATTTTACAACTACAGCCAATACAGGACAGTTCAGATCAAAATCGTTGTATCAACCTGTACAGAAAAATATAATTTCAACGCCCTTCAAAATGAAAGCTTTGTCATTCTCCTATTACTGTTATGTGAATTGAATCGCTCATCGTTTATTTTTCTTTGTCTAAATATTTTAAACAAATAATAATTAATACTGCTGATGTTAAACGAAGAGAAATACAAAAGCACAATTCAAAACAGTTAACTTCATGCACTGCACTAAATTACAGCACAATCAGTGAACACACGAAATATTCTTGAGTCTAAACTACTAACACATTCACATGCCTAGTCTAGTCACTAAATAGTTTTGAGCCTAAACTGCTAACACATTCACACGCTGCAGTCCATAGTGTGTCCAAAACGTATTCTGTGTGAAATGATTCATAGCAAAAATTTTATCTTGGCAGATACAATGACATCTGGGCTTCCATGAGTCTGTATATCATGCACACAGCCGGTGACAAAAGAGCTTGGAGGCATCAAATTCGATGCATACTAGTCATTGATACACTAGGCTTCTGCGTTGTTACGGGTCCGAGTCTTAATTCAAGGGCATAATACTGTTATCTGAATTGAATGGCTCATCATTTATTTTTTCTTTGTTTAAAATGTATTTTACTACAATGTAATTTTTTTTTTTACATTTGAGATGTCACAAAGTAACGCATGTTAACATCAGCGCTCCTTGAAGAATGGTATCACTGAAAAGGATTTAAATAAGTGTCAGGTTTAGCACACCCACACCCTAACAAAAACAAAATAGTTTGTTTTTTTCCTTACCTTGGCTTTTGTGTGGACTGTGCAGTGAATGCTTGGTGCTGATCTTAACTATGGCAACGTTGTTTCTGCAGAATTTGTTTTAATTGCAAATAGTGAAATAGACCAGTTCTTTGTTCATCCTTGATTGCACGTTGGAGGTTTATTTACTGTATCATTTGTAATATTTAGGTGAGAGGAACAGATTTACATTTTTTATGTGATGGTTTTCCAGTTCATCATTATGCTTGCTGTCAGGTACTATTCACATGAAAGCTGTTGTTTTGTTTAGAAATTGCAGGAAGAGAAAGTCATCATGTTTCTGACAGCAGCAGTGAACAGATTGTCAGAGGTACCACTAACATGACTGGCAGTGAGTTCAACATAAAGGAAGAATCAGAAAGCAAGACACCGGACAGTGACATGATGGAGCCACATATACCACTGTTGTGTACAGTGAAGACAGAACTTGACTGTGACACTGAGGAATATGGTAAGTATATTAGTGTATTATTGTCAGGGCTCCCCATTTGTAGCGAATTTAAGGAGTGGAATCACTTTCATTTTATAATTTAAAGGATTCTTTTTCTTTCCTTGTTAAGCATTTTAAGGAATGGGGAAAAAAGCCGATGGAAGAACGCCATGATTGATAGTTTCGTAGTGAAACAAAAGAAGTAGCCACGGCACACGATGCATCACAAACCTACGTCGGATCAATCTATGATGTCACTTTCTAAGCGTAGCGAGATGATTTTGGAGCTTTGGGATTGGTTGATAGTGCAAAAGATAAACCAATGTACATCGAGATAATTTTTCAGCCGCATGGCCGTGTTAATTTTAGAAATGCATTCAAGATCTTTTCACCCTGTAGACTGTTTTTCAGGTGTGTTTTCTGCACCAATTGTAACATTTAAGACGTTTTTCACACCTGACCATTGATTCTAAGGTGTGATTTTGAGGGTCTTATTAAGGTATGATTATGCCCAATCTCAGAAAATGAAGAACCTGATAGTAATACTTGCCATGGTTAGGGTTTTATTTTGTTTCAGGTCGTGTTTTTTTTTTTTAACTACATTGTGATTGTAGCTGAAATGCTTTACAGTTTTGCTTCTCTAGATCTCATTTAAGTATATTACAGGCTGTGAGCTCAATAACTTGCCTTATGTGCCAGGGAACCAATGTTTAATTCCACAAGTGTCAAGATCAATTTTCATTGAAGTTTAATTTTTAGTGATCACAAGTTTGTGTGATCCACACAGGACTATGGATGTGAGTGACAACAACTGTTCAGTTTTATTATCCACTGTGGCACTCGCCCATGATGTGTTTGCTGATTTCTTTGTTACAGAAAGCAGTGGGCCATTGGACACGAAGACAGTATGGGTGATGTCAGAGACATATACTGATGTACATCCAGTGGGGCCTGAGGTAATAATCGAGCTTGATGTCTCTTATACAAATCTTCAGCACATGAACTGTGTGGTACAGTAATCCAAATGTACTGATAGTTGTTGTAAAGTAATATATTCTCATTATTGATTTCAGGACTCAGAACTGTGTACAGTGAAGACAGAGCCTGACAGTGACACAGAGGGATACAGTATGTATAGTAGTGTTTTATTCTTAGCAGTAGTGTTTTATACTTAGCAGTTGTGTTTTATACTTAGCAGTAGTGTTTTATACTTAGCAGTAGTGTTTTATATTTAGCAGTAGTGTGTTATATTTAGCAGTAGTGTTTTATATTTGGCAGTAGTGTTTTATAATTGTCATGTTGTTATCTGTATTGTGATTGTGGCTTAGCTGCTGTACAGTTTCAACTTTCTTGACCTAAAGTGTAGGACAGGCTCTGAGCTATGCTACATGCATGTGACAGGAACATTTCCTATTGGGGGAATGTTTTGTGGTGTAAGCCCCATAGTAATTCAGGCTTGAGTGATTAAAAACGGCTTGTGTTTTTATAATAAAAGATAAATAAGTCAATAAATAAATGAATGCTAAATGTGCCTTATTAATAAATCAGACATAAAGTGGTGATGTGTAACCAACATACATGCTCACTTGACACAAGAGACTGCCAGACTGAGACTTTATTGGTCTATGAAATGTACGTAGACATTCGCCTTTAAACTGCACAAATACAGTAAATGTAACATATTTTTTTTTTTAATAAAAATGACATGTAGAAACAAAAAAATGAATAATGCAACACATACTATAAAACAACTACTATCCCACACCCCAAACATACTTGCACTGTACACTCCCGAATACAACCCCACACACCATCACAAACCAGCTCCACCATGCACAACCACCAACCACAGGCGTTCAACACATACATCCCATGTACATGCATGATCATCGCATGCTAAGCCAAATCACAAAACAAGACTGTTGGAAAAATTCACACACACACTCACACACTGTGTAACCTCTGCCAGCCTGACCTTTGACCTGCTCTTTTAGGCTGCTGAAGAAGCACAGACTGTTGTGGGTCAGTACGGACTCCACCGTCACCCTGTAGAAAAGCTCCAACACCCTGAAGTTCACATTAAGGGCATTCAGCCTCCTCATAAAGTGTAGGCGTTGGTTGGCCTTCTTGAGGAGCTGCAGAGCATTGGGGACCAGTCCAAGTTGTTATAGATGATGGAGCCCAAGTACTTGTTTTGGTCCACCACCTCCACCATTTCACCCCTAATGACCATCGGGTCGTGTCTCGGAGTGCTCCTACTGTAGTCAACAACCATCTCCTTTGTATTAGAGACGTTGAGGAGGAGATGGTTGTCGTCACACCATCTGACGAGCTCTTCCAATGGTACGAGCTCTTGCTCGTTGTGATAAGGCCGGTCAGGGATGTGTCATCAGAAAACCTCACTTGGAGGGCGTCTTCAGCGGTACAGGGACAGTCGGCCGTGTAGAGGATGAAGAATGCTGGGAATAGGACGAAGCCATAAGGAACCCCTGTGTTATTATGAAGGTATCCCGATGCCTTCACGGAGATGGACGACCTAATCACAACGCGTTGTAGTCTGTGAGAAAGCTGCAGAGCCATCTGATGATCACGGGGTTGGCGTCCGCATCATTTGGTGAGGCTGGATGGTGTTCAAAGCTAACGAAAAATCCAGCAAAAGAATTCTGGCATATGACTTCAGCCTCTCTATGTGCGTCAACCGTGGTCTACGGTGATGATGATGTCTTCGGTGTTTCTGTTGGGCGTGTATGTGAACTGCTTGGGGTCATGGAGTGGGTGCGTTTCCCCAAGCAGTCGTTGAAGGACAATGCGCTCTAGGTACTTAAAAGGAATGGACGGTTGAGGGAGAGGGTTTTGTGAGAGCGACAGGGCGATAGTCATTCAGGTTTGCAGGAGAAGGTTTCTTAAGGACAGGGATAAAGTTGGAAGACTTCCAAAGGGGTGGGATGTGTCCAGTGTCCATCGACTCCTGGAACAGGATGGTGAACACTGAATCATGGCAGTTCCTGGGTACAGCTTCTGGAACGTAAACTGGACCACAAGGACTCCTGGGGTTGACCCGTCTAAAGCGCTGACTCACCTCTTACTCCCTCATTGCCTCCCCACTGTTGTCTCTCTCACTCAGGTCAGCCACAGTACTCACTCAGTGAGATGTCAGTGGTGTCAAAGCGGGCATGGAAGATGTTTAGGTCGTTGGCCCACTTCTACTGGTCCTCTACATTCAAGGCCCTCTTCCACAGTTTATAGCCAGTCATCGTGTAGGTTGCTCCACAGTTTCATGGGATTTTTGGAGGCAAAGCTTTCTTCGAACCTTGTCCCTGAACTTCCACTTGTTTAGGATCACTTTTCTGACTTCCTTCTGCAGTTTCTTCATGTCATCTGGAGTCTACTCACTGAACGCCTTCTTCCTCTTCATCAGGACGTCTGCCACCTCCTTTGTCAAGCAAGGCTTGTTGTTGGGGTAAGTCTTCACCTCTTTAGTTGGCACCAACATGTAGATACAGAACTGGACATAGGAGGATGATGTTGACCTTTTCGTCTAGCGACGACCCGTCCAGCAGAGCGTCTCAGTCAGTGCACTCCTACCAATACAACAAACACATTTTCATCTGTCAAACATGTGGTGTAAATAAAAGTGGCTATTAGAAAACAAAAAGGAAATCAAATGTTAATTTTGGGAGATTTGTATTTTTTTAAATTTAAATTGACTGCATCCGACACTATTATTGAAGGGTGGGAGGAAACTAAAGTACCTGGAGAAAACACTGGTGACCTCACAAGTCTTGGATCTAAGTCATAGACATTCATCCTCTGCAGGGTGACCTGAAAAGTCTTGTATCTAAGTCATAGACATTCATCCTCTGCAGGTTGACCTAAAAAGTCTTGTATCTAAGTCATAGACATTCATCCTCTGCAGGGTGACCTGAAAAGTCTTGCATCTAAGTTATAGACATTCCTCCTCCGCAGGGTTTGTACTCTCGAATTTTGGCATAGAAAACCACTGTCCTAACAAACAGTGCTACTGCTATCACCCATGATCAATTTTGCTGACTTCTTTGTTACAGAAAGCGCTGACCCGTTGGAATCAAAGATGGTGTGGGTGAAGCCCGAGAGGTACATAGGTGTACTTCCAATGGAGTCTGAGGTAAATTGGAACTTGATGTCTCTTTTACAAATCTTCCACACAATAACTATGTGGTATAGTAATCCAATAATAATTTTAAAGATAATATTAATAGTAATAATAATGGATGCTATATACATTGATATCTTTGGTTACGAACGCCTCAGGTCACGAACAATTCGGGTTACAAACAAAACCTTTTAAATTTTTTTGTCTCTCGTAAGGAACAGTGCACATTTCAAACTGCTTATTTTGGGAGCTGGTTAAGTAGATGTCAACAGCATGGCCACCACTTTCAAATCAGCAGTGACAGATGCCACCACTGAGATCCTTGGCAAGCACCGCCCAAAGAAGAAACTGTGGGTCACACCTGAACTTTTGGACCTGTGTGATAAATGAAGAGATGAAAAAATCCACCTCACAGGGAGCTGATGCCTACCGAAAAATCAACAATGACATCCTGAAATGTATGTGTACAGCAAAGGAGAACTGGAGAGAAGATTAATGCCAGAAAAAAAGGGAACAGTCTGAACAAGAACAACTCCAAGAAGGCTTACCAGACCATGAAGCAGATGACAAATGTTAAACAACCCTAGGTCTCCTCGATCCAAAGCAAGTCTGGCATATGCCTTACAGAAGAACAAGAAGTCCTGGATAGATGGACAGAGTACTGCTCTGACCTTCACAGTCAAACACCAAACGGGGACCCATCAGTTCTAGAACAGAGAAGAGGAAGAAATCCTCCCAATTCTCTGAGAAGAAGTTGAGGCAGCAGAGCAATTAATGAAAAAGAGGAAGTCAGCGGGAGTGGACAACATACCCGCCGAATTGCTTCAAAAAAACAAGTGATGATTGGCGCCCTCACCATTATCTGTAACAAGATCTGGCATTGTGGGGAGTGGCCTACACCATGGAACCAGACGCTTGTCATCACTCTTCCTAAGACGGGAAACCTTCAGGAGTGTGAAAATTCCAACACCACCAACCTTATGATCCATCCCAGCAAGGTCCTCCTGAAAATAATACTCAACAGGTTAAAACCCCAAGCTGAAAAAATCATAGCTGAAGAACAAGCAGGATTCAGGGCAGGGCGAATTACCACTGCACAGATTTTCAACCTCAGAATAATCTGCGAGAAATACCTACAGCACCATCTATATCATGTTTTTGTAGACTTCAAGAAAGCATTTCACAGAGTCTTTATGGGTCTTTCGGAACGGGTAAAAGTGAAAGTGATTGTGTGTTCGTTTCGTCCAACGAGAGGCACGCCGGGAGATTCTTACGCCGCGTTACGAAACGAAACGAACGTGTTTCTGTGCGCTTTCGATTCCAGCACCTAGTTTCGTTGTGATTTTATTGAGCACACACAGGGCAGGCCCAGAGGCAGAGCACTATTATGCCTACGTAAGGCTTCTTCTAACAAATCATGATTTGACACGAATGTAACGATTAGGTTGAACTTTAAAGATGGATTAGTGCTCTAACATTGAAGATATTTTACATTCTAGCTTCGAGTTTCATTTTTGTCACATAAAACAGTTTTTGGACTGCTGATTGGTGATACAGAATAGATAGATTCTAGACAGCCATGACGGCTTTTCAGTAGCTCGTTTGAAAATACGTTTTAAGTCTGAGACCGAGTTTAGATCCCCATTTATCCTTCTAAAATGGTTGAGTAATATACCATATACAAATTCAAATCATTTTTGGACATTTTACAAACGATTTAATAACCAAAATGTACTCACTAACATTAGTTCGTGGAAATCAGGTTTTCCACGAAGTTTTATTCCTTGTGGTAGGCAGACTTCGTGACCTTTCACCACGGGAAGTTAAAGCGTCACATAAATTGCTGACGTCACAACAATAAGTAGTCCCGATTCACATTCACTTTCACTTTCACCCGCTTTCGAAAGATCCCTATTACATGCAGCTCTGTGGGCAATCATGAGAGTGTTGGCCAAATGTGCACCCCAACTGGGGAGACACAAGTGGACCTCATTATTGAAGTCATCAAAAGCCTATATGACAAGGCTACTAGTGCAGTCCTTCACAACAGCGCCATCGGAAACTGGTTCAGAACAACAATCGGTGTACGTCAAAGATGCCTACTCTCTCCAACACTCTTTAACATCTTCCTAGAGATGCCCTTGCAGATAACATAGTTACAGTCAGCATAGGGGGTAAAGCGATCTTCAACCTTAGTTTTGCGGATAACATTGATGGATTGGCTGGAGAGGAACAAGAACAGCTGGTACAGAGGCTTGACACCACCTCCAGAGCCTATGGAATGGAAATAAGTGCAGAGAAGACCAAAGTGATGACCAGCATCAACATGGACATCAAAGTCCAAGGCCAATCCCTTAACAAAGTGCATAGCTTCAAATATTTAGGAGACAATGGGTCCTGACAATCTTCAACATCTTCCTAGAGCTCATCATGTCAAATGTCCTTGCACATCACGAAGGCACAGTCACCATAGGGGGAAGAGCAATCTCCAACCTTCGTTTTGCGGATGGCATAGATGGATTGGCTGGAGATGAACAAGAACTTGAACAGCTGGTACAGAGGCTTGACACCACCTCCAGAGCCCATTGAATGGAAATAAGTGCAGAGAAGACCAAAATGATGACCAACAACACCAATGGCATCAACATGGACATCAAAGTCCAAGGCCAATTCCTCAACACAGTGCATAGCTTCAAATATTTAGGAGTCATTGTATCAGACAATGGGTCCCGACAGGAAGTCCTCTCAAGGATCGCACAAACAACTGCTGCTCTGGTGAGGTTGAAGCCAATTTGGAAAGATAGGACCATCAGTCTACATTCCAAGGTAAGACTGCTGCACTCCCTTGTCATCACCATCTTCCTTTATGCTTGCGAAACATGGACCCTCACAGA